>CM059831.1:31294072-32041072 GCA_030444775.1 Atalantia buxifolia
GGACAGAATTTAATTGTTTGCATGAGTATTTCCAACATAATGGCATTCTGTTTGAGACTTCTTGTGTTGGGACTCCACAACAAAATGGGAGGGTTGAGAGAAAACACCAACACATTTTGAATGTGGCTCGAGCATTAAGATTTCAAGGGAATTTACCAATCAAATTTTGGGGAGAATGTGTTGGCAGCATGTCATTTGATTAATCGAACACCCTCTGCGTTACTTGAGAATAAACCGCCATATGAAATGTTGTTTGGGAAAGTGCCTTCTTATGACACTATTCGTGTATTTGGTTGCCTTTGCTATGCTCATAATCAACGACATAGAGGTGACAAATTTGCAAGTAGGAGCCGTAAGTGTATCTTTGTTGGCTATCCATTTGGGAAGAAAGGTTGGAAATTGTATGATTTAGAAACACATGAGTACTTTGTATCGAGGGATGTAAAGTTCTTTGAAAAAGAATTTCCTTTTGAGACAAACCAATTGCCAAATATGGTGACTCCTATGCTGGCCGAAAATGAGGATGGGGCATGGAGTGAGGATGAAGGTGTCGATGAGCGTCGTATGCGTTGAGAGGGGTTCAGAGGTAACATCCACCCTCGGGGTGCAGTGGTCTTCGGCCCGTGCAAATCAAAATGCAGCCCGCACATGAGGATGTGTGTGCTGGGGAGCTGGAGAATACAATAGGGGAGCAAGGTGTGCAAGTTGAAGGTGAGCTAGAACGAGGCAAACGAGTCAAAACTCCTTCAACTCGATATCGTGATTTTGTCACTCATACTATACGGAAAATAAGTCCATCTGAGAATTCATTCGCTACTTCATCTTCCTCAGGTACGCCATATCCTATAACATATTTTGTGAATTGTGAACGTTTTTCTGTGAGACATAGGAATTTTCTTGCAGTGATGTGATGGGGACATGAGCCAAAGAATTTTAAAGAAGCAATGAAAGACTCAGGATGGCGAGATGCGATGAGTTAGGAGATACGAGCCTTTGAAGACAATAAGACTTGGGTAATGGAGTCTCTTCCACCCGGAAAGAAAGACTTGGGTAGCAGTGGATATATAAAATTAAGTATAAGTCGATGGCAGCATCGAGCGACTCAAATCAAGACTTGTGATCTGTGGCAATCATCAGGTGGAGGGAATTGATTATAACGAGACATTTGCTCCTGTGGCAAAAATGGTAACGGTTCGTGTTTTCCTTGCAATTGCTGCTGTTAAAAATTGGGAAGTACATCAAATGGACGTGCATAATGCTTTCCTTCACGGTGACTTAAGCGAAGAGGTTTATATGAAGCTTCCTCCAGGTTTCAAGAACACAAATCCTAACATGGTTTGCAAGTTGAAAAAGTCGTTGTATGGTTTAAAACAAGCTCCCCGCTGTTGGTTTGTAAAATTGTCAACGGCATTGAAGAATTATGGATTTGTGCAATCCTATTCTGATTATTCATTGTTTGGGTTGTGCAGAGGAAACACTCAGATCAACGTGTTAGTTTATGTTGATGACTTGATTATTGCAGGGAATGATACGGTTGCCTTGACAATTTTTAAAGATTATCTTGGTAGGTGCTTTCATGTGAAGGATTTGGGAGTTTTGAAATATTTCTTAGGGCTGGAAGTAGCCCGTAATCCAGAAGGAATCTTTCTTTGTCAACGAAAATACACACTTGCAATAATTTCTGAAACAGGTTTATTGGGAGCAAAGCCTGCGGCATTTTCTATGGAACAAAATCACACTTTGGCTCTTGCTCAAGGCGAATTCCTTGTGGATCCGTCGCCATATAGCGACTTGTAGGGCGCCCGATTTACTTGTCAGCGTGACGAGACCCGATCTTGCCTATTCGGTTCATATTTTGTCTCAATTTATGCAACAACCTCGTGCGGCTCATTGGGAGGCGGCTCGGGGTTGTGAGATATTTGAAGAAAGAGTCAAAGGCAAAGGATTTTGCTCGTCTTGATAGTGAAAGCCGAGTCAGAAAGGGTGGTGTGACTCAGGTTAGGCTAGTTGTCCACTTGACGCGACGCGTTCCTTGACAGATGGTTAGTGTTACTTGGTTGTTCTCCAGTGTCATGGAAGACCAAGAAGCAACAAAGCGTGTCTCGATCGTCTGCAGAGGTGAGTATAGATCCATGGCGGCAACATGTGTGTGAGTTAAAGTGGCTTAAACAACTTTTAGGAGACTTGGGTGTACGTCATCCAGAAGGGCATGGAGTTTGTATTGTGATAGTCGATCGGCATTGTACATTGCACAAAATCCAGTTTTTCACGAAAGAACAAAGCATAGAGGTGATTGCCACTTGTTCGACGATGACAGCGGATGAAGGGCTAGTTTGTCCATCATATGTTTTCACTCTTGTTCAATTGGCCGACATATTTACAAAAGCATTGGGGAAAGCGAACTTTGACTATCTCCTTTGCAAGTTGGGTGTTCGAGATCTTCACGCTCCAACTTGAGGGGGGTATTACGTGCATGTGCATGCATATCCTTTTGAGAGTGCATGCATATCTTTTTTAGAGATATTCTCTCTTAAGATAGTCTTTGTATTTTAGGCAAATAGCAGGTTTATTAGGAGATCAACCGAGCCTTGGAGAGCAAGGGTTCTCGGCAACAGTTTGTAATATATATAACTGGTTACTGTCAATGAAAAGGGGGGCAGAGAATTTGTCACCACTACTGTAAAAGGAATTAAAGTATTTTAAACTAATTTGCTAGCATTGGAATAATCAATTGATGAAATAAATAAAGTAATGAAATTGATAATTATGAGTATGCTACATACATAGTTAGGAATTATGACTAGAATTTAAGTCAATCGTTGTTACTTCATTCTCTCAAGCAATAGCCTTATTATCTAACAAGGCTCATCAGCTTACGTTCTGAAACAAACCCGGAATGTTCCCGCCAAAGCTAACAACCTTTTAATTGAAGAAACGGCACTAGCAGTTGCCGTTTAGCCTAAGCATGAGTTTATTGCTGCACGTGTAAAACACGTGCATCACTTATGCTTCTTATATGACCTAAGGTTGTTGTCGTACGAGAAGCTTTGTTCTTTGATGCTTTGTCGTTTATCGGTAATTTCGGAGAGCCGACAAAGTCGTCTCTCCAAAAACTCTTAATTCAGGTTCCCATCCAACATCACTCTACTCTTCAAACTTACAATACTTCAGTAGCTTATTTTAGCAAACATTTAACTTTTGCATTCGTCCAGTTGATTTTCTAATCAATACTAGCAAAAGTGAATTTTTTCATAAGCAGCAATCCGTATCTATCCCCATATAAATATTATAAATAATTTTTTTGAAAATTATTTTTATTTCTAGAAAAATATATTTTAATATTACTAATCTATCATGCATACTTGATTCAATACTACGATTTGTTCGCCAATGACTGACTTTAGATTTATATAATAAATAATTTTTTTATGAATTTAGTTATATATATAGTAAATTATTATAAGATTTAAAGCTAAATTTTTGGGGGTTAGTATAATCAAAGCCTGTAATAAAAAAAAAAGGCTATTTACTAAATCATAGTCAGTTCACTCTCTTATTTGTACATTTGAATGAATTTTGAGAGTTTAGAACTTTAGATATACCGTATGCATAAAATTCTATTGTGTGTGTCAATACCACGTACTTGAGAAGAGATCCATAAAATTAACTTAGCTTACATATATCACAGTAAGTTTTGAAGTCAATGGCTTAATTTCTCCTCTTCTCAACGGAGCTCTAATTTCTTTTCATCGTATCTTTTTGTCTCCTCTGTCTAATCTTCTTCTTCAAAGTTGTATTCAAATCTCCAAACCCTAATAAGAAATCCTTCCCTGGGCCATTTAAAATTCTTCTTATTGGCAACATGCACAACATGACGTCACAAACATTTTATAGCAGCTATGCTTGTCCAATATAACTATTTACGCGGATTCTTTAATAAAATTTGATGCCAAAATATGATAAAATAGTTCTCCCTTGGTACCAGAAAATATGAAAAAAGGAAAAAAGAAAAGCATTACGTACATTTTTTTCAGTTTTTTTTCTCCTCTTCCAGTCTTCCTCGTACATCATATAATTGCTGATTTTTTGCTGATCGAAGTATGCATACATAACATGATTTTATTTAAAGAGAAGTATGATAATAATGAGATACAGTTATTGTACAATAATATCAACTTCGTAAGCATATTACTATTCTAACTAGAATATAATTCTTTTATTCAAAGCAAGATAAATAAAATTAACTAGCAAGATAAATAAAATTAACTCCTTACTTCCTTATAAATACACTAGGGTTAGGGGAAGCATAAGCCATGATGCTAGTTTCTTGTTCAAATTTTTCCATGTCCTCCTTAAGCATTACCACCAATGCTTCTATTCCTTCACCGTCACTTGTGCCTGATAAAATAGCAAAATCAGGATGCAATATGGGCCCGAAACTAAACCAAACAGGCTTCCCCCAACCAAAATCAACTTCGTAACAAGGGAATCCAACCATACTAGTCAAAAGAAATGACCTTGAATCTCCCTGTACTTCACACATATCCATAATGAAAGCTAAATACTCATCATTATTCATCACATCTCTTCCCATTCTCTTGGCTTTTACCACTTCTCTTACTAAACTTGTTACCTCTATGGCATCACCCTCGGCTAGTGACCATTCTGCCCTTACAAGCCGAGCAATGTTACCCATGCACCGTGGAAACATTGGTGGATTCACCTTGTTACGCAAATTCATAGCATAATACATTGAATGAGAGTACAACTTGTTATCAATTGCCCTCTTTCTTTCACGCGCTACAGCGATGGAGGCACCCAAATGAGGGCTGAAACAACCCCGAAACGCGTTGCTTGTAACACGTCATCATCAGAATTGTTATCAGCCATTAATTCTTTGTTCACCTTCTCCTTTAGAGTCGCTATCTTCTTGCCATCGAACAACAATCTTTTGAACACAATCTTGCGTGAAGATTGTGGGCTTCGGATCTGATACTGCTGTGGGAACTTTACGGGCGGAAACAGAGAGGTGCAATCTAAAACGATATTGTTATTGCCAATATTATCATTATCATTAATCATCCCACGAGCGATTTCACCCCAGGTTTTCATGAAGTTAAAGAATGCCGAGCCATCGGCCACTCCATGAGAAAACAAGCACCAATTGCCATTTCACCGCTGTTGAAAAAATTTACTTGGACAGCCAAAAGTTCTCTTTGAGAAATTTCTAAATTCGATAATTGGGGACTAGGTGGGATTAATTGTTGTAGTAGCTGCATATCTGGTGGTTGAAGAAACTTTGATATATCACAGCCAACATTAGCTTCAATAAATGCAGCCCCATGATCATAACAGTCGACCGAAAAGCTATCAATCAATCTTCCAGAAAAAAGGTAGTAGTGGGTTAATGTTTTTGCGAGAGACTGCTTCAATAAATCGGATTTTTTTCTGAAATCTTGGTTCTTGCAACTGGCCGAGTAGAAGAAAACTACGGGAAGGTAAAAATCAGAACTCATTTGATCAATCAATGAAAGTTTATAGGTTCTAAGATGTTTCCGCGTTGGAAGTGAAGGTTTGACTCTTTCGGTGGAAATGATCTGAACATCAGAAGTGGCACTTTTGATACTTCTTTTTCTGAAGATCTGGACATCATTGGAGATTAATTTGGAAGCATTTATTGGGAAAATGTTTATGGGAGTCACTGCCATCTTTTGCTGGCTTTGAGATATTATTCACCAAAGTGAATGTTGAGTGGCATATGGTGTGCAGCCAAATTCATCATATTTTTTATAAGTGTCTTGCATAATTGCTTCTGAAAAGATCGGATCGCCAAAACAATAAAGAAAATCAAAGCGAATCCCTTAGAAAATATACAAAGTCAACAAATGGAGGTGATTTCAATAATAGACAATATTAAAAAAAATCTCACTCTCCGGGTCAATAGATCAAATTGAGATATATCAAATTCTAATAATTCTTGTTACCTGTTATATAAGAACATATATTTAATATATAGAAAGAAGGGAAATTAATGAATAAAATAAAATAAAGTCTATTGGCAAATTCCATGAACCCAAAAGCTGTGCATCTATATCTTGTTTATTAAAATTTACACAACACTTATATATTTTGAGAAAGTAGCACAAATATTTTAGATTTGTCCATAAATATGCTAGTTACTATTTTATTTTAATGTCACCAGAATATTAATTAGCAAGAAGTCACTTTTTGTATCTTTTTGCTTCTGAAAAGATCGGATCTCCAAAATAATAAAGAAAATCAAAGCGAATCCCTTTGAAAATATACAAAGTACAAATGGAGATGATTTCAATAATAGACAATATTAAAAAAATTCTCACTATCCGGATCAATAGATCAGATTGAGATATATCAAATTCTAATAATTCTTGTTACCTGTTATATAAGAACGTAGATTTAATATATAGAAAGAAGGGAAACTAATGAATA
This sequence comes from Atalantia buxifolia, assembly GCA_030444775.1. Taxonomy (NCBI): domain Eukaryota; kingdom Viridiplantae; phylum Streptophyta; class Magnoliopsida; order Sapindales; family Rutaceae; genus Atalantia; species Atalantia buxifolia. The sequence goes on from CM059831.1 coordinate 31,300,541, forward strand.
AAATAAAATAAAGTCCATTGGCAAATTCCATGAACCCAAAAGCTGTGCATCTATATCTTGTTTATTAAAATTTGCACAACACTTACATATTTTATGAACGTAACACAAATATTTTAGATTTGTCCATAAATATGCTAGTTACTATTTTATTTTAGTGTCACCAGGATATTAATTAGCAAGAAGTAACTTTTTGTATCTTTTTGCTTCTGAAAAGATCGGATCTCCAAAATAATAAAGAAAATCAAAGCAAATCCTTTAGAAAATATACAAAGTCAACAAATGGAGGTGATTTCAATAATAGAAAATATTAAAAAAGATTCTCACTCTCTGGGTCAATATATCAAATTGAGATATATTAAATTCTAATAATTCTTGTTATATAAGAACATATATTTAATATATAGAAAGAAGGGAAACTAATGAATAAAATAAAATAAAGTCCATTGGCAAATTCCATGAACCTGAAAGCTGTGCATCTATATCTTGTTTATTAAAATTTGCACAACACTTACATATTTTATGAACGTAACACAAATATTTTAGATTTGTCCATAAATATGCTAGTTACTATTTTACTTTAATGTCACCAGGATAATAATTAGCAAGAAGTAACTTTTTGTATCCCTAACGGAATAAATCGAATTGGTTTGTCCCCTTATAGTGAAAACAAGAGGTTACATGATCATTTCCCTCTCCCACCAACCCTGGGAAATAAAATTATTTACTTGATATTTCATGAATAGAATGGAATATGAAATTAACTTTTGATACTTTTGTTGAAATTTGAATTATATACAAGGACATATACATATGTGTGTGTGTGTGTGCGCGCGCGCTAGGTGATTAGTGTGATTGTATATATGGACGGGCGTGTGGGCGCACACACTTGCATGCGCGCATGCATGTGTGTTTGTTTGTGTGTCTCTTTCTGTGTATGTGCATTTGGGTGCGTGCATGTGTGTTTGCGAGGCATACTTGCGTGTGTGTGTGTGCGCGTGTGTGTCTACCTATGTGTGTATGTGTTTGTGTTTGAGTGTACGTGTGTGTGTGTGCACGTATGCGGACATGTATGTGTTTTTGTGCGTATCTGTGCGTGTGCTTGTGTGTGCATGCGTGCATATGTGAGTGTTGAGAAGGCGTATTGGCACACACATTTTGTTTTCTATTGAAATGAGAAAGTGAGTTTTAACAAGCTGATTTCATAGAAAGTAGTAAATTTTCTTTTTTCCTTGGGTGTGCTTGAATTCATCACTCTCTTAGTAACCACTCTATATATTATTTTAATAGATAAGTGGTTGAAGGATGCTTGTGTAAAACCCAAAATAAGTATTATATGAAAGTATGAATGTTAAGTGAGAGTCATAATAAGTGGTAATTAAATGAAGATAGTTCAAGTATGTGATTTGAAAGGAAATGTTTTGAAAGTGACCCCAAGTTTTGAAGAACTTCTTTTACAATGTTTTTCAAAGAGCATTGCATATCGTGTATTTGTATTATATATAAGTGTGTATGTATTTTGGTATATGAAAAATTGCTTTCCTTTATTACTTCTTGCACTCCTTAAAGTTTATTGTGATTTCCATAGATCAAGATTGATTCATGTTAAGTGAGGACAAAATCTAAATTGAGGATGATAGATAGTTTGACAAATTTTACAATCTTCCACACCATTTAAGGATCGAATGCTTATATATTGTGGAAAGATTTTTAAGTTTATTAGTTTTAGCACTTCTGCCATGCTTTTGTTGTAAATTACATTAAAAGACCCCGCGGATTCCCTCTGGAATTCAGGGAGAGTTGTTACAAAAGATCGATTAAGATATATCAAATTATAATAATTCTTGTTACTTGTTACATAAGAACATATATGGAAAGAAGGGAAATTAATAAAGAAAGTAAAGAAAATCTGTAGGCAAATTTTGCTTACTTTTAAGATTAATAAAGAAAGTAAAGAAGGGAAATTAATAAAGAAAGTAACACAAATATTTAAGATTTGTCCATAAATACACTAGTTATTTTTTTTTAATGTCATAAGAATATTAATCAACGAAAATAACTCTCGTATCTCTTAGGGGATAAGTCGAGTTGTTTTGTCACTTGTAGTGATAAAAGTTGGCCAGATGATCAATTTCCCTTCAAACTCAACCCTAGAAAAGACAGTTATTTAATTAGTATTTATATATATGATAAGATGTGAAATTAAACAAAAAAGTCATAAAATTAACTTTTGATACTTTAGCTGGAATTTGAATTATATCCAAGGAGATAAATTTTTTATTTTCAAATTCGAGTTAGGTAGAGCTCTAAAAAATCAATTTATACTTTATTCACTCCTAACATTATAAGTAATAAACTAAATAAAAAAATTAACATTTCACAAAGAAATTATTTAAGAATTCCTACGTCCATATTAATATAATATAAATGTAATTTTTATTTAATATTGTAAGAAATCAAGCGGAGAAATCAAGCGGAAAAATCATGAAAAGAAACAAGAGAGAAGAAATATAATTAACAAATTAGCAACTCTTTTATTCAAAACAAGCACATATTGATACTGGCAAAAAAAATATATTCATCTTACTCAAAACCAATGGATATATATACTCCTAAGTACTCAACACAACTTAGAAGTAAAATATATATTTGCTATTATTAAAAAGTTTGACAATTCAAGCTTCCATTAGAGTAGCTTTTGTAGTCAAAACAATGGAATCTTACCCACCATCCATCGTTTGATTTGTTTCCAATGGCCTGGACGATAGTGAAAAGAATCAATTAGCATTTGAGCACCAGGCAACTAAAAAATTTGCTAGACTTTCCATGGAAGTGAAATCTGGTATATCGCTAATTCGATAATGGCACGATTTCTAAAATAAATTTATTGCTTCTCGCAACATTGAAAATTTTTTTGTGTGCGATCAATGCAATTTTTGCTCCAAGTAAGGCACATTTATCTGTAGTGAAATTTGGTAGAGCAAATGATAATAGTTCTAATACCATGTCTATTTTTGTAAATTTTTGCCAGAATTTTGTGTACTCTAGAGAAAAGATGAAGCAAGTGAAAAGCTCAAGAATTTTTTCTTTGCTTTGTGAGGAGAATAAGTGACTACAATATTGGATTTAAAAGTTTAATGTTATAAATATTTTATTTGAAGAATCCATTTCTCAAAATTTCTCCATTAAATTTAAGTTTTAGTAAAAGATATGGCAGGGATGATCCGTCGTAAGGTATGCTAGGATACACTATAAAACAATTCAAGTTAAATAGAAATTAGTAACTAATTTCAAGGAGTAAGCTTAAGGACAAGATTAATTAGTCTCTTGGACAAAGCAAGGTTGGTTGTGAGTATGGTTTGCATCTGTGATCACTGGAATTTTAATCATAATAGGGAGATAGGTTGGTATTTATAAGGTGAGACGTGATTGCTTATCCTCGGCCCAACCTTTAAGCAAATAGTATTTTATAATATTATTTAATTAATCTACATTGCTCATTCAAGGATAATGTGATTGGTCTATTCGGCCACTTAGGTATTATAAAAAATCATCAACCGCCTAATAAATGACACATTGTATGCCACATTATTTGAGATGAAATTTGAAATAAAATTTTGGACTCTTTCCAAAAGGACAATATCATTAAAGATTAATGATTACAAAACTTGATATCTAATCTTCAGAGATTTCAAAATCAAAATTTTAGATGCTTGGCTTCAATTTCAACTTTAAAATAAAATCATCAGAAAAGAAAATTCCTGGATGAATTGTGCCATTGCTAGCAAGAGTAGTGCTTCTTAACTTCAATTTTAGCTTCCAAATAATATAGTTGGACTTGTGGTCTTCAAGATGTAATTCTTCGTTATTTCTTTTTTAAAAAATTTAGTGGAGTTAATTAAAATAATAAAGAACAATTTGTAATTTATTATATTTATTTGTTATTTTTTAAGATAATTTCTGATTAATTTATTAATTATTAGTATGCATCCCAGTTTTGTTAACATGTATATGTTCATTATATTGATTTTGATGATAACAAACTTTAAATGCTTTTGATTAAAATGATGGAGCTATTCATTAATAAACAAATTCTCAAAAATCGTATAATCTTTCTAATTAATTATGTTCATAAAATATGGATAGTCGTTAAAATCAAAAAATAATTCTGGAAGTAAAACTGTGATTCTGGAAGTAAAAGGTGAACCGTTTTCTTTGAAACTATTAACCAATAATTTCCAGAGAGGAGCAAATGCTTAAGCTTTAACCGGTTATCAAAAACGGATAAAGTAAATATGTTTCACAAGTTACTAGAAATAACCGGCGAACCGTTAATTTAAAACGGCTAACTGATAATTTTTCCAGAATGTCATTCCATACTAATCCTCAACCGTTCAGCAAGAATAGTTAGCAGAAATTTATTTTTGTAGGTCTCTAGAAATTAACGACAAACCGATAGTGGCAAACGTTCAATCGTTTATTTAAATTTCAGCCCCACGGTCACTTGGACCAGTCAAAACGGTTAACTGATAACAGTTAACGATGATCCATTTTCACCCAGAAAGTCAACAACGGCTACATTTAAGCTCCAACTATAAAAAAGTTCAACCAAATTCAAACAAGAGTTAATCACAACATCATCATTGAGCTCATAATCGAGAATACAACCTTCATTGAGCTTTAAATTCATTTTTGTTTCATTTATTCACCCTTAGGGCATTGATTTGTAAAATTATATATTGTGTGAGAGAAAACCAAATTTTTTAATCTTTGTTTGAGTGATTGTAAGTGTTGGGATACACTTGGGTTAAGAGATTGGGTATAATCTCTTATTGTAAAGGGTCATTGACACTTTGGAAGTTAACTGTAAGGATTTGAAGCCTTGGAAGGCTTGGGTAGTGAAATCCTCAAGCTCGGTGTGCTTGGAGACGTAAACGTAGGCGATGATTGCTGAACCACGAAAAAATTATTGTGTTTGTTTTTTTCTTCCCTTACTCTTTTATTATTGTTATTCATTAAATTTATTGTTTTTGATTCCATTAAGGCATTAGATTTAATTGTTGTGTGGTTTGCTTAGCTTAAGTTTTAAAGGTCTTCTGTTTGAGGTATTGAGTAGCCAGGTCTATTCATGAGCCTCATGTTCAGCCTTGAGTTAAAGATATCTTTAGATAAAACTGTATTATGAGCATTGTTGCAGCAACTCTGATCTGTGCATCGGTTAAGTAATTGGATGTTGTCATTACAAGTGATCGACATTCACATGAAAATAAATGATACATTGAAGAAAGTTTCATTAAAAAAAAAAAATTTGTTGTAGCACAGTTTGAGTTTAAGTAAGAATTATGCTCACACATATGTGAGTGTATTTGTATTCTACCTTTGAATTATATACAATGTATGTGTAATGCTGTAACATCTCTGGAACTTGATCAAACTGGCATACACACACTTTGGACAGAATGAAGCCTAAGTCTAGGACTGAACTACCATAGCTATTTTATGTGATTAAGAGTATAAACTGAGGGTGGAAGAATCCTTGCAAATGTGATAATAGAGCTAATTTATTTGTTGCATGATTGTGTGGTTGAAGTGTTAGTATTGTTGTCATTACTTGAGGACAAGTACTGGTTTAAGTTTCAAGGTGTGATAACTCTATGAAATGAGAGTTATCATGACACTTTTAAACTTAAATCATGATGACTTTGAGAGTAAATGACATGTTTTTATTGCATTTTAATTTTATTTTGCATGAATAACCATTTTAGTTTATTTTTAATAAATTATGTTGTTTTGGAATAATTGTGTGCTTAGATTTTGTGGATAATTGTAGGTGATTGGGAGCTCAAATTTCAAAGGAGAAATACTATTATAATACGCTTGAAAAAGACAAGAAAAGAACAAAACAACAGAAAAATGGAATCAAGTCTGGAACAGTGCAATTGCTGTAGTTGTTGTTGTAACAACCATTGCTGTAGCAATTCTGAAATAACAACAGAAGATTTCACGCGGAATACTAGCAGAATCACAAATTGAAGTTTCTAAATATGGCAGATCCCCGCCCTGAGCTTTTGTTTACCCTAGCTTTTAACTATAAAAAGAAGAACACGCATTAAAAAGAGGGTCGTCAATCATAATCGGAGAAGAAAAACAAAGAAAGGAATAAAGAAGGAAAAGAATTGAAGAGAAAGAAGCAAGTCTGCACTAGTGACAAATCTACAGAATAATTGGGATTCAACTTTTCTCATTATTTTCTTGTTTTCTAGTTTATTTTTTGATCAAAAAGATGTACTTGATGGCTGAAACTTTGTTGTTTGTTTTCCTTTACAAATTATGAACTAAATCTAATTGTAGTTGAGTGAAAAATCATCCAAAAGGGGTCATGCTCAATTTAAAATTAATGATAAACTAGATATAGGGATTCATCTTGTAGAGTAAAGAGAACATAAGTATAAAATGCCATATCTTATGTGGACATAACAATTGGTCACTGTTAGGTTGCATAACAGTATGAGATGTCCAACATGCGATAGCTGAGAATGCATGAGGATTCTGCTAAATAGATTTAACAAACGAAACACAGTCAGCTGAGCAGATGCTACAGCAACTAGATTTAATAAACGAAACACAGTCAGTCCCTTCATGAGAGTTTGATCACTCAACTACTCTATTCTCTTTGATTTATCTTTTCGACTAGCGTGCATTTCTATCTGTTACAATTTGCTTTGTTGTATTTTTATTTTCATTAGTTATGTCATTTTTATTAATTCCATTAAATTAATTTGAAAAGCAAGGTTGCATTATTGAAATTGTTGTAGCAACTCTAGTAGCATCAATCCATGTGATGACGATCTTGATTACTCATCACTTTATTACTTATTGTGTACACTTGCACATTGATACCAATAGCAATTGAATTAAAATATCCAGCAAGCTACCCTAAAAAAACAGCTTCATTTCAAACCATTCTGAAAAAGACCATTGACTTTCAAGATTCATGCACATCCAATCCCGCAATCTTAACTTATAAAAATTCTGTTGATGAACCATATGAATAACAAGGTTTTAGAAGCCTTTAACAACCATGCAATCTTGAAGAACATGTAGTATGTCTTCCATAGAAGCACCACATCGATCACACTCACAACTATTAGACATATGCCTCCTCAATAATTCATCTTTTGTTTTCAGCTGACCATGTAACACTAGCCAAATAAAGATCCTTACACTAAAGAAGAGCAAGTATTGTTTGCTGTCAGTAGATTAAGCTTAAGTGCTTCAGAATGGTAGGGTTGCAAATTTCTCGACTTGACGAAGGCAAATGCAAAATTCGATCATGGAATCGTATGATGCGCATTTTGCGATCTGAGTTTATCCCTCTTGATTATTTTGGTACAGCAAGGTACGAGATCCGTTTCTGCTTATGCTTATGAGTTTGAACAATTTTATGGATGTGATTATTATTATGAGCTTGCAGAGAATACAGTTACAAGATTTATTAAATGGCTTGATTCGCATATTCAAGAAAGGATGCCTACATACACTATCTACAAGTTATAGTATTCAATTCATTTAGCCAAGAAAATCGAATTGCAAATTAAGTCTCAACGTCAAAGAAACTTTGATGGTGTTATTATGAAACTTTTATAGAATTTAAGCAAAAAATGACATGTCTTTATGAAAGTGCCTAAACATATACCAATGAGTTCACCTATCATTGAAAAAGAATAATCGTGTAAGATACCAAAAGAAGAAGTACAATTTATTATTGATAAAGTTTCAATCTGATAATTTGTGCGAGAATGTGCATGATGTTTCCTTAGAAGATAAAAGCGAGAATTTGCATGAGATTTTTGACGCAGTAGAATAACCTACCCTTAATTTCTCCATTGAGCCTAACAGTACGATCGAGGATGTGCCGCAAAATCAAGTGGAAGAAGTTGAAATGATTGAAATGGTTCTACCCATTTATATCGAAGACGTGAAGATTATGCTTGAAGAAGATTTGATTGAAACGGTGAAATTTATTGGAGAGCACAATGAGGGAGAATTGGGAAATGGCAAGAGTTATTTGATCGTTGTTTGTTCTTGGAAGTCGTCATCGGCCTGAAGAATGTACAAGCAAAGAAAGTTGATGAAGTTTGGATACTTCAAAGTTTTGAGGAAAACAACTACAAGTTTGAATTACAAGATGATTTGCTCCTACACTATAAGTTTCATCCTCCAGACTGTATTTAAACTCAAAGACGAGTTTTTTTTTAAGAGGGGGAGAATGATGTAGGAAGTTAATTTACGTTATTTTAAGTAATTTAAGATTATAGAATATTTATTATTTTAGAATTTTCTATTTTAGTTTGAGTCAATTATGGTATGTATCTTAGTCTTTTATTTCCATATAATTGTTATTTACTTTCTCATTTTATGTTAATTTAGGGAAGTGAGTTTCCTCTATTATAAATAGAGAGGCATTGTCATTGTTTTGAGAAGTTCAGATTCAATTATTCAATAAAACTCCCCTTTTATAATTCTCTCTGAGATTATCTATCAAAATTTCTCTTGTAGAGTTGTTTGGATTAAAACGTCATCTAATCTCACTTTATGCGTTAGTAAAAATCTCATTGAGTCATCCTGATTAGAACCATATTTAATCACGCTTCGATTAGAACGTAAATTAATTGTGTTGGCTTGGTCCAATACTAGAACAATATCTAGTATTTTCTATCCAATCAATCCCGCTTCAGCTACGCCTCGCCTCATCACCCATATTCCAAGCAGCACCTGAGAGAGTGTCTGTCCGGACCTTTTTAAGTGATAGCCACAAGTGGGAGCCGTGTGTACCCAGTAATTTAGGAGGTAGGGTTAAGAAATCTACCCCATATTTAGTCAACAACACTTAAGCCAAAAGACTAGACAGAAAGGAAATAATGGCCCACCCCATCTTCATAAGCAAAGACTTGTTCGTTCCATCCAAATTTTTGAAACCTAAACCACCATTAATTTTAGGCTGGCAAATAGTATTCCAACTAATCATGCTTAACTTTTGGGAACTTGCAGCACCACTCCATATGAACCTCTTATATGCTTGATCAATCTTTAACTTCACCCAGTAGAAAGGTTGGCTGTTTGCATTGCATAAATAGGAACAGCTTGCAAAATAGATTGAGCTAGAGTAATCCAGCCAGCAAGAGAAAGATGGGAAGCATTCCAACCAGAGAGCCTTCTTTCCACTTTACTAATGATTTCTTGGTAGGTACGCTTGGTTACTCGAGAGTGGAGTAATGGCATACCATTATATTTTCCAAGATCTTTGGTAATAGTGAAGCCATGCATTTATTGATCAATGAAAAAATATTTATCCAGAGTGTTTCAGAATGGTGTCAAAAACAGTGATAAAATTATATGATCTTAACTTTTTTTTAATTATTTTTAACTATCGAAATTTCATATGATTTTAATATATTTTTTCATGATGCTAAACGCTGTCAACGTAGGTTAATATCGGTACTCATGATCAATCAATATTAAATTGTAAACTTTAATTAACCTTGAAACAACACAATTGTTAGAGATTATATACAAAGGAATTTGGTAATCATTGAATAAGAAATAATATGTAATTAAATCTTAATTATTTACTATTATAAAAAATTTAGCAGTAGATCTAAATTCATATTGGAGTTAAATGATATCTTTTATTCATCATCACTTCGTAGCTTATATAACCATTTAGCTAGTTATATGGAGTATCATTTGACTGAAGATTATAAGATAATTAAAATCATAAAGAAACAAAGAGAAAATAATACAATTAACTAACCACTCTTTTAAATTCAAAACAAGATAAATATCGTCACTTTGCTACTTTGCTATAAGTATGCTAGGATTAGAGGAAGCATGAGCCATGATGCTAGGGTTTTTTTCAAATTTGTCCATGTCTTCCTCATATAATACCACCCATGCTTCTACTCCTTTACCATCACTTGTATCTGATAAAAGAGCAGCATTAGGTAATGACATCGACCCGATACTAAGCCAAACAGGCTTCCCCCAACCAAAACCAGTTTCATAATAACGCAATCCAACCACACTAGTTAAAGTTAATGACCTTGAGTCCTCCCATGCTTCATTCATATCCTTCATGAAACCTAAGTACTCAATATTATTCATCACACTGCTTACATTTCTCTTTGCTTTGATCACTTTTTTCACTAAGGTTGCTACCTCTATGTCATCATCCTCGGCTAGTGACCATTCTACCCTTACAAACCGAAAAATGTTACCCATGCACTGTGGAATCAGTGGTGGATTCATCTTGCTTCGCAAATTCATAGGATAATTCATTGCATGAGAGTACAACTTGTTATTAATTGCCCTCTTTCTTTCTGGAGCCACAGCGATGAAAGCATCCCAAATGAGTGATGAAACAACCATGAAACATGATGTTTGTAACTCATGATCAAAACTGTCCATTATTTCTTTGTTCACCTTCTCTTTCAGAGCCACTATCTTCTTGCCATCAGAAAACAATCTTCTGAACACAACTTTAGATGTTAACTCTGGCTTTATGTGCTGATCCTTTAGTGAGCTGTGCGGAGGAAAAAAGAGGTGCAATCTAAAACGACGTTATTGCAAATATTTTCATTTACTCCACGATTGATGTTGGAGTTGCTGAACCACCTGCCAATCCATGCCATATACAGATACCACTTGCCACATCACTGGTACTGAAATAATTTACTTGAACAGCCAAAAGCGCTCTTTCAGAAGCCTTTAATCTCAATGATTGTGGGCTTGGTGGGATTAATTTTTGCATCACACCCATATTCGGTGGTTGAAGAAACTTTGACATATCACAGCCAATATGAGCTTCAATAAACGTAACTCCATGATCATTACATTCAACTGAAAAGCTATCAATGAATCTTCCAGATAACGGGTAGTAGTGCGTTAAAGTTTTTGCGAGAGATTGCTTCAGAAAATCATAATTGTTCTTGAAATCTTGGTGCTTATTGGCTGAGTAGAAGAAAACAAAGGGCATGTATAAATTAGAAAACATTTGATCAAGCATAGAAAGTACATAGGTTCTAAGATGTTTTGGAGTTGGAGACGAAGGCTTGCTAGCTTCGGTGGAAATGATTTGAACATCGTCCATGGCACAGCTGACGATTTTGATGTTTCTTCTTGAGGTGATGATTTGGAAATAGATGACAGTTTTGGAAATTGGTTTATTTTGGAAAATGTTTCTCAGAATCATTGACATCTTTGTTCTTTCAGAAAATCAAAAAGTGAGTGGCTTCTTGTCTGTGAAATCCGTCTCATATGTACATGCGAAAAACGTAAATAGATTACGGGTGAAATAACGTCGACAAAAAATAATGTAAATTAACATTATAACGAAGGACGATTGTTGTAACATCTCCTTTTAGGATAAAACTACTTTGGCTCACTTGTACCAAACACTCAATTTTGACAATTTCTTTAGTAGTCCTATTGTTTCTATAAATAGTAAAAATTATAAGTTTAAAAATCTTACACAATAAGCCCCAATTAAAATATTATAAATTTTAAAATTCTAAAAAATTTATTTGACATTTTCTTCATCAGTCGCTGCTATTTTTTGTAAATAATAAAAATTATAAGTTTAAATAATTTTATATAATAAGCCCCAATTAAAATATAATAAATTTGAAATTCTTAAAAAAATTATTTTCTCAATCAATCCGTCCTTCTTTAGATCTTAATTTATTCATTCTCAAACATATAATTCTTCTAAAATATAAAAGAATAGAGGGATTTTTTAATCACATTAATTAGATTAAATTCTTAAACAACAAAACCTCATAAAAATAATGCTTGCATTCTCTTAAAAGATATCTATTGCGTTTATGTTTTCTTCTTTTCCAATATAATAAGAAAGGAGTTGCATCTTACTTTCTATAATAAGATATAAACAATTATAACCTGCTCAATGCAGTTAAAGATGGTGGGATAGACTTATTTTGCTAAAATTTAATCTTAATATGGTGTTTAGCATAAACAAGTAAACTAAAAATAGTACAACTTTGACATATCAAATTATCCTGTGACAATGATATTTTTACCTTAAAGAGAAGTTTAGGATAAAAATTTTTACAGTAAAATTTTTATTTTATGTTAACAACACGAGATAAAAAAATATTACGTTAGAAGCCTTAAAAGCTAGTTAATCTTAAAATATTTTTTGAAAGATAATTCTCCTATAATCCGTTAATTTAAGTTATTATTCATTCTTTACAATTTTAAATTTAAGTTTCACTCTTTACAACTTTAAATTTAAGTAATAGAATAAATATTTTACAATTTTTTTTTCATGTTAAGTAAATAATTGAGATTATATTTTTCTAAATATTATCTCAGCTCCATATATGTGATAAGGTATGAGTAATTTTACATAATTTCAAAGTTGCATATAGAAATCTATTATTTTGAAAATAGCATTTATAAACTCTATACAGAAGTCTATTATTTTGAAAATAGCATTTATAAACTCTATAATAAAACTTAAATTACTGTTCAAGTACTTATTTAATATTTATTTATTTTTCATTTTAATATTTTCAAAACGTATATAAAACTTTGTCCAATCCTGCATTAAACTAAACACAAGAGAACAATATTGTAATCCAATTGGTAATTTAAGTAAATGGATGTGGAGTTTATAGCAAGTTAAAATAATATATCAATTTTTTAATAATGAATTATGTTTATTTACTAAGTTACCGTTGATCCTTTTAAAGATAATAAACCATTTTAATGGACTTATGTACAAAAGTTTTGAAAACTAACCTTTCCTTATAATTTTTAGAAAAATGAGGTGCTCCAACATTAATGACCAAATAATTAAATCCTTACCATTGGAATAGCTTTTGTAACTCTTGAGTTGAATCTAATGGTTGGATCACAAAAAGACAAAAAAAATGGAGTACCAAATCATGGTTGGATAGTAACCATTAATTGTAAAATATGATAGATGTAAATATATCTTTAAAAACGAGTAAAAGTTCTATTAAGTATCTTTGGATTATAATATGAATTTATATAATGTTTGAAAAATAAAACTAAAAATTATACAATTGATATGATACTTGGTAATTTGATTCATATTTTAAGATTGAGTCAATTGATGTTGATGATAATTAATCAATATTTATAATGATTTATAAAGATAGAGATAATAATCAATTATTTTGATTTATAATTTTGTTTCTATCATTGTCTGATTATTTCCATCAATAGCTTCCATGTGTGATGTGTTCAAAATCAATTAATTTGGTCCCCTTTTCATGTCTATTTTGTCTTATATTCTTCGTTGTATAATTCTTCGAGAAGTAATGCTAATTATGGGGGTTGCTTTTTGAACTAATGATTTAATTGACGTACAATTAGTTAATCCATTAAGTCTATTTGTGTTTTTAACTTAATAAAAATTTTAGTCATTAAGTTATTAAGATATTTTTTCAGCTGCTTTCTTAATCTTAAAACTCTAAATGATCTCACAGAAAGATATTCTCAAAAAAATTTATATAATTAATTAATTTTTAACCTTTTCTAAATAAAATTTAATAATAAGTATTATTATAAATGTCTATAACTTGTGATAATATAGTAGTTGACTATTATTATTTATCCTTTTATTTTCTTTAAATTAGCTTTATTTACCTTCATAATTTTTTATAACTATTTTTCATATAAAAAGATCATAAACCATGATCAAATTAATTAACATATACTATTTTAGAATGTAAAAGGTTCTATAAATTAAACATAATTTATATATTGATAATGTATTATCTTATTCAAGTTCTTTGAGAGATGTTTATAATTTTACATTTATAATTTGTAAGGACATAAATGTAAAAATATCAGTTTTTAATTTTTTAATTTAAAAAATAAGTAGTTTAATATTTATTTTTAGCAATTCAGATAAGAAAACAAACATATCATTCAAATTTAGATATTTAGTTCTATTTAGAATTCAGACAAAAAATTTAATGCCACCTATGATTCTCTACCTAAGTCTTATTTGATTCTCTTTATTTAAAAACAAATTCTCGTTCGATTGATGTTTGCAGGAATCATCAAGCGCTTTTTGTTTTGCTAGTTTAAGTCTTTAAAACGTTGGATTTAGGGATGACAATTTTTCCTAATGGGAGGATCTCATCCTATTTGGGACGGGATTGAGACATATTTTTGTCCCATAAAAAAATTTAAGGATGGGAGTGAGACATTTTCTTATCCCACTTGTATATACAGGACGGGAGTGGGATTGACAAATTTCGTCTCATCCCGTCTCATTGCCGACTAAGAATGAGAATTTTTTTAATTGGGATGAGATCCCGCAGGATCTCTCTCTTTTGGGATGGGATCGGGACATATTTTTGTCCAAAAAAAATAGGGGCGGGAGTGAGACGTTTTTTCATCCTACTTGCATATACGGGACGAGATTGGGATTGATAAATCCCATCCCATCCCGTCCCATTGCCAAGCCTAGTTGGATTAGCTACGTAAATATTCTTCGAAACCCCACTTACGAGTTATGATGCTATTATTGGAAATTTGTAGGACAATGCTAGCGGCATGACAATTACTCTATGGTGACTTGTTTACAAAATTTATTAGTTGTGAAGTGAGTATACGAAATATGGAACTCGACGGTCGAGATTAGAGCTTTTACGATAACTGCCAACAAAATATGCAAACGGCACCAAAACTTATTCAGAAGAAAAGCATTTTTAATGTATCTTCCGTAAACTAATAAAGCAAGATATCTTGTATGAGAAGTACTACTCACTGGTAAATTTGTAAATTATCTTATGGTTGACAAGTGGGTACCTCCTTACTTCACTCTTGAGGTTGAGGGTGGGAGTCCTCTCATTTACGTAGTATGTTGATTTGCTTCAAAAAATTTAAAAGTAGATCCAATGTATTTGGGACCATATATTTAGGCTCTACGATCATAGAGTTGGTTGGCAAGATTTTAATAGGATTCTAATTGTAAATAGCAGTAGAGTATAATGTCATTCAAAAAAGAAAATAACAACAAATTATTGGAGCTTGCACTAAATATACTAGTTAATTTTATTCAGTAATAATAAATAAGTTTAAAAGAATTATAAGCAATGCTACAAATGTAGTTAGGAAATAGGAACAATGACCAGAATTAAGACCAATGCTTGTTACTTTACTCTATCAAGCAATAGCCTTTCTCTATCCAATAATTTCCCCCCCTCAAATTATTACTACCATAATGCCTACCATACTATAATAGTAAACTCTTGGTCCTTAAGTCTTAAGACAATCCATTTACTTGTCAAAAAAGAAAAAAAAAGACAACATATATTTATAATTCAAATAATTTATCATCATACTATGAATATAACCCTATTATTTTTTAATTATATATACTCAACTTATGTACTTTTTTAATTTGAAAATTCTCATTTAAAATATATGAGTTATTAACATGGACAAAACCATCAACTTACAACTAGAAATAAATAAATTAAAGTCAATACTCATTAACTTGTATATATTTCAAGCAACATCATCGTCTTCAGTGACACTAAGGTTATAATAGAAAAAGACTAATAACTCAATAGCATGCAAATTATATATTTGAGTGACAACAATGTTATAATAGAAAAAGAATAAAAAAAAAACTTTTTTTTTTAATTATTACATTTTCTAACGTTGGGGTTGTACCGAGAAATAAAAAAAATTAGGGACCTAAGTGCAAACGTGAGAAACATAAATATTTATCTTTCTCCCTTTGAAATTTTCCAATATACAACATAGTGAAATTGCTGCTTGAACAACTGGACTTTTATTTTTATTTTTTAAATAAAGTTTAGGGATGAGTAAAGTCCAAATGAATTTTTATCTCCTTGTCTCTTTCAGGTGACCAATCAAATAAGTGAGAAATTCTAGAATATTTCTAGGTATCATATTAACCAAACAACAAATAAATAATATTATGGCATGTGTGTATTTAGTTTGAAGAACAAGAATGCAATTAGTGATTCTATAAAATTCAACTACACGTTTCATACATATATTAATTATTTATATTATTTCTAATTTTTTATAGAATTTCTCTAAATAAAATTATTTGAAAACCATTCAACCAGGCCTCTAAGAGAGAAAAAAAAAATGTCACTTGAACATTAAACTTAATTCAACCATAAATGTTTGATTTGAACGTCCCTTCAAAAGGTTAGGACTTTTTTAATTGAGTTATTTTAATAGCTTAATTGATAAATTTCAAATTAAAATTGGAAGATTATTATATGAAACTCTTAAGACTTTTCAAAAGTTAATCAGAAGGGAAAATGAAGGACAGATCGATCATTTCTGGTAAAAAAGTCTGTTCACGTCCTTAGATGATCCCAACAGTGTATACTCATTTTTCTTTATCATTAACCATCAATTATTACTGTATATTTGTTATTATAAAATTCGGATAAAATAATCGTTGATTCCTTTCAATCAAACGAAAGCTTCCTTTGTATGTTTCTGTGGAAGCCAAATGATCATGTTGTTTTCACATGTGTGTGCCTTGAACCATTGTAATTAACAAAGTGTATCAATTTTCAACGAGTCAAGGCGGGACTGAAAAACTCTATTAAACTTGTGGGAGTGGGACAGACATCAGTAATTTAGTTTAACAAATATTTAACTTCTTTTTATCTTATTTGTTATCTCATCAGCACTGCAGAAGTGGATTATTTCATAAGCAGCAACAATCCAAAAGTATCCGTAAATAAATAATTTTATTCAATATTAGGATTTGTTCGTCAAAGACTGACTTTAGATTTTTATAATAAATAAAATTACTATAAAATTTAATTATATGTATGTTAAATTTTTATGAAATTTTAAAATTAATTTGGAGGGTTTGTATAATAAAAGAGTATAATAGTAAAAAATAATTGTCTTTAAAATAGTATTTTCTTATTTGTATATTTGAGTAAATTTTATAGGGAGTTTAGATGTCTTTTTTGCGGTGCATCAAATTTTATTTTATGTGTCAAGTACAATTCGTATATTTTATTTGTATATTTGAGTAAATTTTATAGGGAGTTTAAATGTCTTTTTCGCAATGCATCACTTTCATTTTTACAATTTATATTTTTTTATTTTATTAACTCACACACGTTAGTGAGGCTCAAACCTAAAACATGAGTCTTTGAGGGAACATTTTTTACCTTTGAAACTAGACGTCGCCGTCTAATGTCAAATACAATACGAGATCAATAAAATTAATTTAGCTTATATATATTCCAGCAAGTTTTATAGTCCATCGCCCAATTTCAACTCTTATATCATTTTCTACATGTAGCTATAAAAAAAGGAGTTATAGTGAAAAGATGAACAGAGATCTATATGTTTATTTTTGAAATCATAGCAGTTAACCGTCTCTTGTTTCTATATTTGGGCAAATTTTGGTAGTTTAGCTGTCATTTTCCAATACATAAACTTCAATTTTTGAGTTTGAATACGTTATTTTATGAGAAGAGATCAAGAATATTTAGCTTACAGACATCCTAGAAAGATAATTTCTCCTCTCTTTTTCTCTTTTTCTCCACGCGATGGAGCTCCAGTTTCTTTTCAGTCTATCCTTTTCTGTCATCTGTCTAATCTTCTTCTTCAAACTAGTATTCCAATCCCAAAACCCTAATACGAAATCCCTCCCTGGGCCACCACTGAAACTTCCTCTTATCGGCAACTTGCACAACATGATAGGCTCGCAGCCACACCATGTTCTCAAAGAAATAGCTAGAAAACATGGGCCTTTAATTAAACTTCAATTGGGAGAAATATCGACGGTTGTAATCTCTTCTGCGGAGTTAGCCAAAGAGGTTATGAAGACACATGATCTGGGCTTCGCGGATAGGCCAGCATTTCTAGCCTTCAAGGTTTTGTACGAGAAAACTGGCATGCCTATAATGTCAGCACCTATTGGTGATTACTGGAGGCAGAGGAGAAAACTGTGCGCTTTGGAGATGCTAATTAACAAAAAGAGTCAAGTCATTTGCTCATATTCGTGAAGATGAGACATTGAATCTAATTGAATCCATTCGCTCCGCGTCTGCAACTTCAAATTCTCAACCAATTAATCTCTCTAAAATGATTGTTTCGTTCACAAGCACAGTGACTTTCAGGGCTGCATTCGGGAGCAGATTTGAGCAACAAGATGAGTTTGTATCACTAGACAAAGAAAAATGCAAACTGGCTGGAGGTTGTTAAGGAAGCACACATTAGTAACCTGGACAACAGAGCAGAGGATTCTAACAGCTGCTGTCAGCTTATACAAGTTACAGAGAAGGATCACCAGCTGGCCTCATATGGTTACGAAGTCACACGTGCAAAAATTAGTTAGTTAGTCAGCTAAAATAAGTTTGTTATAGAGTCAGTTCAATTGAGCTTAATAACAGCACAGCATCTCTGTATATATAAATAAGCTTCATTCTATTCTGTTAGGTTAATGAAAACGAATTGAAAGAATCCAAAATATTTTCTCTCATTTTTTCTTAATATCCAAACATCTTTTGATTTCTTATTTGGTATCAGAGCCAGCTATGCCTCAGTAAATCTTGCTTCTTCTTCCACACCAGTCCAGAATACTAATATCAACTCATCAATTGTAACTTTTACGTTTAATACTCTTGTTAAATTCGATCAGTCAAACTATCTGATTTGGAGATCACAAGTCTTAGCTTCAATACGAGGCAACAAACTTGAGAAGTTCATTGATGAATCAATTACTCCACCAGCCTCTCACATTGCTCAAAGAGTTGGTGATGTTCTCAGATCTGTTGAAAATCCAGACTTCATAACTTGGCGTTCACAAGATCAAGTGCTTCTCGGATGGTTACTCTCCTCAATGAGTGAAGGCATCATCAGTTTAGTATTCAATCTGGAGACTTCTCTGGAGGTATGGAAAGCTGTTGAAACTCAGTTTGGATCTCAATCTAAGTTTAGACTCCTACACTTGAGGTACTTGATGAACTCTACTAGAAAAGATGATTTGAAGATCACTGACTACTTTATTAAAATGAAAAACATTTCTGATAATATGGCTGCAGCTGGAAGTGTTTTGAATTATGATGATTTAATTTTTCATGTACTCTCTGGCTTAGGTCCAGATTACAATTTTGTTGCAACATATATCACTGGACAAGTAGGTGTAGGGAAGATGAATGTTAATGAAGCCTTTGCTATGCTTCTTACTCAAGAAGCTAGGATTGAGCAATAAGATCATATGCTTGCTGGTATGGATGTAAAACAAAACTTTGAGGCTAATTTTGCTCAAAATAGAGGTCATAAGAGAGGAAATATGTCAGGAGGAAAAGGTTTTGGTAGTTTTGGAAATAGTTCTGGTTATGGTTATAATGAAAGATCTGGTAATAATGACTATAGAGGAGGATATGGAAATTCAGGAAATACTTATGGTACTAATGCACAACAGGGAGGCTATCAGGGAGATAATCAAAGAAGTGGTGGAAACTGGAATCAAAATGCTGGACCTGGTGATTTCAATAACTCCAAAAATTTTGGAAACACCAAACCTGATTGGAATCCTTCTAAACCAACCTGTCAGATCAGCTGCAAAATAGGGCATACTGCAAATGTCTGCTGGAAACTGGCTGAATTCATGGCTTTTGGTGCTTATAGACCACCACCAAATAGAAATCCGAGGTCAGCATATTTAGCCAACATGGATGGACCATCTGAAAACAATTGGTACCTGGACAGTGGTGCAACACACCATCTCACAAATGATGTGAATAATATGCATGTCAATGAAGCTTATACAGGTATTTCTAAACTTTTTGTTGGAAATGGAGCTAGTTTATACATAACACATATTGGTCATGCTGTGCTGAAGCTAAAGAATTCAATTACCTCTCCCACAATTAAACTTAACAACATACTTCTTGTCCCTCAAATCACCAAAAATCTAATTAGCTTATCACAACTAACCAAAGATAATAATGTTGTAGCTGAATTCACTGATAAATTCTGTTTTGTGAAGGACAAGGTGAAGAATTTGATCATGCTACAAGGCAAGGCTGAAAAGGGATTATACAAATTGTTATTGGCTTCCTCTAAAACAATAAAACCTTCCACAACCTTTCAAAGTCTTGTTGCAGATGTTGAGTCAGTAGCCAATGAAACTCCTCTTTCAATGTTTTCTGTTGTTGAGTCTGATGTCAAAAATAAAACTTCCTGTTTGCCTACTGCAACAGATGATTGTGTAAACTCCAAATGTTTGTTAAGTATATCTGTACTACATCAAAGATTTGGTCATCCAAATTCTAGAACTTTACTTCATGTAATTCAGTCCTGTCCATCTTTCAAATTTGT
Organism: Atalantia buxifolia; assembly: GCA_030444775.1. Classification (NCBI taxonomy): domain Eukaryota; kingdom Viridiplantae; phylum Streptophyta; class Magnoliopsida; order Sapindales; family Rutaceae; genus Atalantia; species Atalantia buxifolia. The sequence continues at coordinate 31,320,941 of CM059831.1, forward strand.
TAATAAAAACAAAGTTAATGATTTCTATGATGCTTGTAAAGTTGGAAAAATACACAGATTACATTTTCTAGCAACTGAAACAAAAACCAATCATTCTCTTGAGATCATACACACTGATCTTTAGGGACCAGCTCCTGTAATTTCAGTCCAGGGGTATAGATACTATGTAAGTTTTGTTGATAAATACACTAGATTTACATTGATCTTTCCTTTAAAAACTAAGGATGAGACATTATCTGTTTTCAAAATCTTCAAAACACAAGGAGAAAAGCAATTTGAAAAATCAATTAAATGTCTTCAATCTGATTGGGGTGGGGAATTCAGACCATTTGTTGATTTTGTTCACAAAGAATGGATTCAATTCAGACACTCTTGTCTATATACTCACAACCAAAATGGCCTTGTAGAAAGAAAACACAAACATATTACTGAATTGACTTTAACCTTAATTGCACAAGCTACTCTACCTATTAAGTTTTGGTGGGATTCCTTTCATATAGCAGCTTACATCATAAATAGACTCCCCACTCCTACATTATCCATGAAATCACCCTATGAATGTATTTTTCATCACAAACCAGATTACAAGTTTATGAAAACTTTTGGTTGTTCTTGTTTTCCCTTTCTTAGAGAATACAATAAATAAAAGTTCCATTTTCACACATCTAAATGCATATTTCTGGGCTATAGTCCTATACACAAAGGGTATAAATGCTTACATTCATTAGGGAAAATCTACATAGCCAGTCATGTTTTATTTGATGAAACATATTTTCTTTATTCAAATGATACTGTCTTTTCTTCTGTAAAATCCCATCCATCTGATTTTTGATATAATCTCTTTCAGTCTTATACCATATCTGTTCCCAATAGCAATTTGAATAATCTTGAAGCTGATGCTACAGTACACGGTTCACCCTCTACTTTACACTCATTATCTTGCTCACACAACACATCACCTATAACCACATTACCTGATTTACAAACACAATCTAGATCACAGAACCTTTCTTCATCTTACCAAAACACTTTTCCATCTAACTTACAGAACTTACAAACCTTATCAAATACATTTCCTTCTCAGACTATTCCATGTTCTATTTCTAAAAAATCCAAACCACGGTTTCACTCAAAGATAATCACGAGGGCAAAGGTTGGTATTTTTAAGCCCAAAGCCTTTTTATCATTTCATATGACCTAGAACCCTCAACTATTGAAGAAGCATTATCTGATCCTAAATAGAATGAGGCAATGCAAGCTGAATTCAATGCTCTTATTAAGAACAATACTTGGAAGCTTGTGCCCTGTCCTCAGAACTTAAGCTAGTAGGCTGTAAATGGGTGTTTAGAACCAAGTATAATACAAACGACTCAGTTTCTAAGTATAAAGCACGGTTGGTTGCAAAAGGGTTTCATCAAACAGCTGGTATTGATTACTCAGAAACTTTTAGCCCAGTAGTAAAATCTTCAACAGTAAGAGTTGTTCTGAGTATAGCTGTCATGCAAAGATGGAAAGTGAATAACACCTTTCTCAATGGTGATCTTATTGAAGATGTATATATGACTCAGCCTGAGGGGTTTATATTAAAGGAAGGTTATGTTTGCAAACTTAAAAAAGCTCTATATGGATTGAAGCAAGCTCCAAGGGCTTGGTATGAAAAACTCAAGAGTTGTCTTGTTAAGTAGGGTTTTAACAATTCAAGAGCTGATACTTCTCTGTTTATAAAACATGATGTCAAGGGCTTAATTGTTGTTCTGGTGTATGTTAATGGCATTCTAGTTCTGAGGGCTGATTCATTTTCTTGGAAGGTTTTATTGATAAACTCGGTGAAAGTATTTGCCTTGAAAGATGGGGGTGGTTGCATACTTCCTTGGCGTAGATGTTAGCTATATTGATCATGGTATGCACCTTTCTCGCAGACAAAATATATCAAGGACAGTAAGTAAGGTATCAATTTAGAATTGTAAAGGATTAGATACACCTTTGAGCACGGCTTAAAACTTGAAAGAACTGTTAGAGGTTCTTTGGGACAAGAATTTGAAGATCCAACCCTTTATAGAAGCATTGTGGGAGGTCTTCAATATCTTATCCTCACAAGACCTGATATTGCCTATACTGTCCATAAACTGAGTCAGTATCTTAGTGCTCCTACTCTTCAACATTGGCTGGCATGTAAAAAGGTGCTGAGATATCTTCAAACTATTATCACTTATGGGCTTATTTTTCAGCAAGAAGGGAACCTAGAGACTGTTAGTTTGACTGGTTACACTGATGCTGATTGGGCATGTGATGTAGATGACAGAAAATCTATTGGAGCCAACTGCATTTATCTTGGAAATAATTTAATCTCTTGGTTATCCAAAAAGCAAGCTGTTGTAGCTAAATTCAGTACTGAGAGTGAATACAGAGCTTTGTCCTCAGCTAGTTCTGAAATTTCTTGGCTTCAATCATTATTCTCTGAACTTAATATTGTCAAGGTACCTACTTCAGTTATTTGGTGTGATAACCAAAGTGCAGGGGATCTTGCTCGTAATCCTGTTTTCCACTCTAAGTCTAAACATATTGAATTAGATGTCCACTATATCAGAGATAAGGTGCTAAAAGGAGAATTGAATATCAGGTATATTCCTTCAGAAGAACAAGTGGCTGATGTTCTAACAAAACCATTATCTTCTCCCACGTTCAGTTACTTTCGTTCCAAGCTCAATGTTATTGATATACCATTAAGCTTGATAGGGAATGTTAAGGAAGCACACATTAGTAACCAGGACAACAGAGCAGAGGATTCTAACAATTGCGGTCAGCTTATACAAGTTGCAGAGAAGGATCACCAGCTGGCCTCATATGGTTACAAAGTCACACGTGCAAGAATTAGTTAGTTAGTCAGCTAAAATAAGTTTGTTATAGAGTTAGTTCAATTGAGCTTAATAACAGCACAGCATCTCTGTATATATAAATAAGCTTCATTGTATTCTGTTAGGTTAATGAAAACGAATTGAAAGAATCCAGAATATTTTCTCTCATTTTTTCTTAATATCCAAACATCTTTTGATTTCTTATTGAGGTTTTTCTTGGTAGAAGTGTTTCCTTCGCTAAAATTTATTCATTTTTTTAGCGGGATGGAAGCTAAGATATTGAAGCTTCCTGGTAAAGCAGACAAGATCCTAGATAATCTAATCAACCAGCGTAGGGAGAGCATGAAATTGGAGAAAATTATCACATCATCGCTTACGAGAAGAAAACTTAGTTGAAGTGCTCGTAAGGCTTTAAGAGACCAGTAGTTTGGGGGTTCCTATTACTACCAAAAACATCAAATCTATTATTTGGGTTAGTATATATGAGTTTGTTTTCTTAAATAAAAATAAGCATATATATAAATGACTTAATTTTTTCTAAATTGAATCACTATTTATGTCTCTAGGGCTTTAACTAAGCAATGTTCAAGTAGTTTTTTTTAACTAGTTACCGAGTTCAAATCTTGAGAGTAGGGTTTAAAAGTTCAATTTGAATTTTTCCTACTATTGTACCATTTAATTAAAAAAAAAATGTTAGAGACCTCCTTTATTTTTAAAATGGTAACATAGACCCCTTTAATGACAGTATACCATTTGACTACGCACCAGTTACCTAAACTATAGTTCATTTATGCTTAATTGTTAAAGAAGGAGTTTACATGTGATTGTCGTTAAAAACATATGGGTTTCTATTACCGTTTTGTCAAATCATCTGTCATTGTCCTATAATTTTTCATTTTAGGTTTTAATTTATTAAACAAAATTATTTAACTTCCAATATTTTTAATTTCTAGAACATGTTTTCTGGGGGAACAAAATCTGCTGCCACAACGACACTAAGGGCAATGTCAGACTTGATGAGAAACCCTGGAGTGATGAAGAAGGCACAGGCTGAAGGAAGAGAAGCACTCAAGGGAAAGAAAACAATTTTGGAAGCAGATATTCAGGAACTAAATTACTTGAAAATGATCATCAAAGAAACTCTAACATTCCACCCACCAAATCCACTCTTACTTCCACGACAGACCAGGGAGGCATGCGAGATAAAAGGCTATGAAATTCCTGTAAAGACCAGAGTTGAAGTAAATGCATGGGCTATTGGAAGAGATTTTAAGTACTGGAATGAAGCTGAGAATTTTGTACCTGAAAGATTTAATGGTAACGGAGGCAACAATTAGATCGATTTCAAGGAAATGACTTTGAATTTATTCCATACGGGGCAGGACGGAGGATGTTTCCAGGCATAGCATTTGGTCTAGCTAACATTGAGTGCCTCTCGCTCAGCTTCTCTATAATTTTGAATGGGAACTCCTGGTGGAATTGCATCGCAGGATCTTGACATGAGTGAGGCATTTGGAGCCATTGTCTCAAGGAAAACGATTTGTCCTTACTTGCCACTCCTGTCTCTCCTGATGATGATCATCAGCTCTGATGATATTTTACTTGCATTTTAATTTATTATGTGAAATATATAAGATGAATCTGTGAGCCAAATAATATTAACTGTATTTTATGGTCGTTGAAAATGGTTTCGTAATTTTGCTTAGCAAGTGAAAGATATTAGACTAGTTTGTGCATATTTCTCCAGATCGCAGGTGCCATGCTATATATTAATGGAAGATGTATATTAATCAAATTTAACGATAATGAATTTTGATATCTAATCTTCAGATATTTCAAAATCTAAAATTTTAAATGCCTGGCTTCAATTTTGACTTCGAAAATATCATTGAACCTATATACGGTTTTTCAGAAATTCTTCCATTCTTTCTTCTTAAAAGAAAATTTTATCGTAATGAAAAAACTTTAGAGGAGCCAAAATAATAAAATATTAAAACAATAATAAAAAAATTTTTGTTGCTTATTTTCTATCTTGAGCTTTATTAATTATTACCGAAAATTATCTCAAAATGCTCCACCCATTTCACAATATTGTTTTTCCTCATTACTTTTCTCTAATCTCCTAAATGTCTAATTACAGAAAGATGAGTTGTAACTCATCTACAATTGAGAACGCCTGTTAGTCAATAGCTTAAATTACCCTAGCTCTTTAACTTTTGATTTTATCAATTTGTCAATTGAGAGCAGTTTTGTCTTGATAGATTGTGGATGTGTTACACAACATGGTTCTGTAGCTATTTACAACTTTCCCCATATCTGTGAGCAGCTTTATTCACTATTAACGTTAATTTTGCACAGTAATTTTAATTATTGTACTATTTTCTATCTCATAGGAAAAAGAAGGTGCAATTACTGATGGTCTGAAAGCCATTCTAAAGCCTGGATTTGATGAAGAATTTAAAGATCAATAATTTTTTTAATTCATAATATTAAAGGCAACATTCCGCTAGTATTGAATATTAATATTGTTCCTAGTAATTGAACGGGCATGAAAGTGTTTATGTTCTGATAATGTTTGTCGATTTTGCAGTGAGACTGCTGAATGTTCAATAAAAGAAGGAAATAGTGTTTTGTCTCAATGTTGACATTCTACAGATGGAAATTTTAAGTTTGATTAATCTGATAATACCCAAGCTTGGATTCAATATCATTATTTTCGCATTGTTCAGGTAGTTGTCGTCTTCCATAGCTGGTGCAAGATTATGGCTTCTGCAGTAAAAGAAATGCTTCAGTCTTTTTACAGCATTCTTCATAACAACGTTTGCAGCACTGTTCACGTGCTGTCATAATGCAGATTTCTTGTAGCGGATATAAATTATTGTATCTCTGTTGTATGGTGTGTGATTTATTTTATGCGTTGTTAATCTTGATTCTTTATCCCCTTTGGCAGATTTCTCTAAGAAGTGAATGAAACGGCTGATTTCTCAGAGCCCATTGAAGATATATAGAGCACGTACATGGTTGCGTAGTGTCTACTGTTTTTGAAAGAGTAAAGCTAGAAGTGTTTGGAGGCCAATAAGTTTAGTTTTAGATATTTGTGTGTAACTGTTATTGATCGTAGACCGTTCGGATATTTGTACAAATAGCACTTGTTTAAAAAAAAAAAAATCAGGAGACAGGGAAAGAAAAAGTAAGGAGAAAATTGGGATCCATAGTCACACGAATTACTCGTATATATGTTTGCCCAACTCAAATTTATTTGATTTAGCATTTCTTTTCACTTGGTCTAACCATCAAAAGGTTAATAAAGTACAAACCCTAGCTAATTAACCTTGAAAGACCAATAAATGTTAGAGATTATAATAGAGATAAATGATATTTATTATACAACCATTCAATTGCCTACATGCAGTAGCTTTCGACATCAAGCTTATAAAGATAATTAAAGTAAATAAAGCCTCTTGCTATTACGAAAATTTTTACGTGACGAGTTTAATTACAATGTTGTAAAATAATGAAAAAGACGGTTTACAGCATTGTGAACTTCTCTTGGACTATAATCTCGAATTTTTATGCTAGGCCGTGTTAGCATATGTGAGTAGAAATGATCAGAGCACTGTTAGCTGCGTAAACATCAGAGCAGGTGATTCAAGCTGAGTTGCTGACGGTAGTTATACATGCTGGCTTCTTTTGTAACAAACTTGGTTTAGTTGTAAAACAGATTCCAGTAGCTTCATCAATTTAGTTAGAAAGATTCCATTAAGCTACTATATATAAATCATCTCTTGTAATCATTTGATAACGTAGATTGAATATAAAGTTATTGATTCTAGTATCTTCTCTGTTATTTTCTATCACTTTCCTATCTGCCAAACACATCAACACCATTTCAAACAGCCCGGAAGCTGACTCCTTGCCACTATTCTACAAGTGTGCTAGGGTTAGATGAAGCATGAGCCATGATTCTACGGTCTTGTTCAAATTTGTCCACATCCTCCCTAAACATTACCACCAATGCTTCTATTCCTTTACCATCACTTGTGCTTGATAAAATAGTGAATTTATGTGATGACATGAGTCCAACACTAAACCAAACAGGCTCCAACCACACTAGTTAAAGTTTATTTTATTTTGTTATATGTTTATAATTTGTATTTTTTTCTTTATTAGTTATTTTGTATATCATGTTAATTTATAAATCTAAATTTTCTTGGATCTATATTAAATTAAGACATAATATTGACACTCGATATAGTTGTGACACATTAGGTACTTGATCCCATATTTATCCATACAGATGAGCAATTAAGAGTTAAATAGTATAATAATTAACTGATTAAAAAAATACAAAATATAAATATGAGAGAGTATTTTGACCATAATTTAAAAATCGAGAGTGGATCTTATAACCTTTATATTTTTCTAGATTAGTCTCTATTAATTTCTTTTTATGCAATTCATTTTTATTTAATAATTGTCTACTAGATTTATAGATTTCCTGTGGTTCGACTTCCTACTCAACAAGTTATATTATAATTAGATACTCTTGTACTTTGGTGTAATCAACACTTTTAAATCATGTCAAGTTTCTTACTTCGTTACTATAGAATTTTATAAATTTGGTATCAATATCATTTTTATTATTTTTTATTTTCTATTCTCATTTATTAGTTTTGCTCTTTATTTCTCTTTTTATTATTCCTTTGCTTAATTCTAGTGTTTTCCCTTTTTTTTTTTAATTTCAATTAGCTCATTTCTTTCTTTTGAAATTAGTACATTACCATATAAAGCTTATGAAAGATTTTATTTTGGCCTAAAATTTCTTACAAATCAATCCCTATGTGAAATTGGAATTTGGATCTATGAATTATAACTTACTCTTTGGACTTTTGAACATTGTGGGCTAAATGAACTTGAACTCTCGGAGATTGCGAACTAAATGGACATGGATTTTTTACTTTGAAACATAGAACTAAGGATTAAATTTAAATTGATTGCTAATTTAAAAGTCAGTTTCACATTTTGAGGTAAGTGTGTCTTTCTATTTCTTTCTCATTATAATTTCTTTTTCTTTAAATTTCATTTTTAATGGTTGATTTTATAATACCGCCTACATTGTTATTTTGTGGATGTGTTATTCTTTTATGTTTAGTTAATTAATTTTAATTCTTAGTTTTGCAATATCGCTTGTTGAGTTGGTTTGGCTATTGTACTGAAAACAAGAGGCCACATCAATCCCGTAGAGGATTTAATTGGTGTTTATGCATAGAGTGGGATGTGAAATAAGTTAAAAAAAGAGTAAAAATATGCAAATATAAGGGTGTGGATATTTCCACCCCACCATTTTTATAAATCCACCTCATCTCCAAAAAATAACTACAATAAATTCACATTATTTTATAGAATTACAAATTGATAATAACTTTGAAAAATTAATTAACTGAATCAATCTTATAATACTTTTTTTTTTTCTGACCTAGTCTTTTAACAATCATTAACTATTCAAGGTTGTTTTGAAATAAGTATAATTTGACTATTGTGCCCTTATAATATAAAATAATCACATTACTCTATATATATATTATTTTAACTAATTGTTTAGGACTTTAGTTTTATGTTTTTTATTTAACTTATTTTATATAAAATTTAATCATTTTCAGTAATCCACATGTCCTTATTATATCTTGTTAATTTAATGAAATATTAATAATCATACTAATAAATTATTGTTATTTACATCATTCAATAAAAAAATTATATCAAAATAATTAAAATAAATTTTTAAATATTTTGGTACTTTTATCTTACAAACATAAAATAATTAGGGTTAATAAAAAATCCGAACTGACCCAACCCATGCCTGCTAACTTTAAGCTTAGCCCGCATGATAAAGTCACATATATGAGCCCCAAAAAATAAAGCTCATAAATATTGGGCCTAGTTTAGGGCCTTTGCAGAAAAGATATAAATTTAAAAATTCAAATTGAAAAGAAAAAATAAAAGAAAACACAAAATAACAAAATAAAAAAAGATGATGCCTAAAAGCATCCTCACTCCCTGCCACACACGTAGGGATGGCAAAACCTCGGGTTGGATTTGGGTATTGTAATGATCGGATCTTATCCGGATGCAACGTAGTCGGGTTGATTTGGATCCGAATCGATTTTAATCTAGATATCTGAATATTTTTTAATATTATATGTGTTTATATTTTTATTTTTTGATAATTTTATAAGTTTTAAATTTATTTTAATAAAATTTAACATAAAAATATAAATTTTAAATATTTAAAACTTTATATATATAATAAATGAGTTAAATAAATATAAATATTTATAATAATATATATTTTATAATATTATTTTAATAAAATCCAAATTTTTAGTTTATCAAGTGATGTTCGTTCGAGACCGCCAATAACACAAATTTCTTCATAATTTGCATTTCTTCTCAAAATAAAAAAGAAACATCTCTAATTAAATTTCTTCTCACCCCACCGACCAAAACTAGCACGGCAGCAGCACCACACGACCAATCATCACCGGATACAGCAGCAGCGCAGTAGCGATTCGCGAACCGAGCAACCTCGCGAAGTCACCATAGCAGCAGCCACCAACGAACCCGGCCATCACAACGCCACGATTCACGAAGCCACCGCAGCAGCAGCAGCAGCCAACATTGAACCCAGCACCAGTTCGACGTGAACCCAGCCACTCGAAGCCGTGCGAATCGGCACCAACCGCTCGGACCCACGCTGTGTAGATCATTCAGGCTGTTCTCTTCGCAAAGAACGGCGAACATTGCTCCACGGATATCAAACTTCTGCATTTTAGGATGGTTATTAAAGAATCCAATGAAATCAACCTCGAAAAGGGCTAAAGTGTACTCATTTTTTGTTTAGTTGAGGCATTTTTGTAATTTTTTATTAAATATTTATTTTAAAAAATTTTGTGGAAGCCCATGCTCAAGCCCAATTCACCTAACTTCAGATGGGCTTTCAAAAGATCTGTGCTTATTCTTTATAGCAGGGACTTCGGCCTCGGCCTCGGCCTGAGCTTGGAAAAGCTCGGCCTAGGTTCTTAATTTGTCATTCTTAAAAGTAATCATATTAATTTGTGTAAAAATAATTTTATTATCAAATATAATAAAAAAATAGTCCTCAAAAAATAAATAAATAATAGATAAATTTCTACTACATTATTAAAATGTAAAAAAATTTGTATAAGAAATTATTGGAAGTAAACTTTTAGATTCTTTGGTACTTTCACGGTGAGGTAAAATAGCCATATTAATTTATGATCAACTAACTTTATTGATCAAATATAATAGAAAAATAGTCTAAAAAAATGAGTATGGATTTAATTAATTAATTTTTAAATTTCTTCTTAATTTGAATTTTTAAAAAGTAATATAAATTTATAGTAATAATTTTTGAAAATGAAGTGGGTTTATAAAATTTGTGGGGTGAAAATATCACCACCCCGAACATAAAATCCATTCACAAAAGGGATAAAAATTTTGGATTATTCTCCTCATGAATTAACTATTTCAAATCACTCGTCTACTTTAAAAACTGAAGTTACTCCTATTTTTGTTCAAGAGATAAAGAAAGAAAAATAGGGGTTCAATTGATAATCCTTTTTTTTTTTCTTAACCAAAAAAAAAAGAGGATAAATTGATGTTTTCAAAAGAAAGGAGTTGATTTCAAGATAGTCAATTTTTGAAGAGAGTGATTCAAAATTAACTATTTAGAAAGGGCTTGGTCTCAATTTAATAAATAACCGATTAACTCTTTTTGTTTTTGTCATTATATATATATATTTTAATATTTTCTTTGACTGGCCAGTCATAAATAAATTCTAGTGAGATAGAGGATTAAAAAATCAATTTCTTACTATGTAAATTAAAAATAAAGTTCCGTTGATATTATACTAAAGTGGGAATTCTTGCATAATTTCTTTGTGAAATGTTCATTTTTATTTATTTTATTTAAAATTTAGAAGGTGAGCAAAATTTATAAAAAGAAAAAATCACAGATAAATGAGAGAAAAGAATTATAATTAACCAATTAACGACTCTTTTATTCAAAACATATACTTGTTCATACTGGCATACAGAATATACATCTCACTTACAACTCATGGATTTTTATCTACTGCCAAGTACTCAACTCACAACTTAAAAGTCAAATGACAATGCAAGCTTCCATTAGAGCAGCTTTTGTAATCAATGAGTCTCATCAACCATCCATCGTTTCCTAGGGCATGGTCATCAATGAAGAGAACCATTGCCCGACAAAACTTCAGTGGTGAGCTATAGGCTTAAACAAAAGTCACTACATGGAAGGAAACGTGGTAGAAGAAACCAAGCATCACCCCATAGAGGGATTCCACAGCATGGGTTGTAGCTTGTATGTCTGGTAAATCGCTGATCCGTTGATGGTATTATGAGTACTCAAATAAATGATTGCTTCTCTCAACGTTGGAATGTTTTTTAAACATCAATTTATTTTTGCTCTAAGTAAGGCACACTTATCCTTACTAATAAATATAAAATTTGGCAGAGCAAACGACAGTAGTTGTAATACCATATCTATTTTGTAAATCTTTTGCTAGAATTTCGAGTACTCTAGAGAAAAGCCGGAGCAAGTAAAGAGCCTTTTTTCTTTTCTTTCGGAAGAGAATGGGTGACAACGAATTTGATTTTATATTGAATTTCAAAGTGTAATATCATAAATATGTGATTTGAAGATTCCATTTCTCAGATTTTCCCCATTAAATTAAACTTGAGAAAAAGATATGGCGGCGTTGGAAGGTATGGTAGAACACCATACAAATTGATTCAAGTAAAATAAAAATGAGTAATTAATTTCGCAAGGTAAGTTTAAGGATAAGATTAATTAACCTCCTACGCATAGCTGGATCAGTTTTGAATACATTTTGCATCGACAGTCACAAAAGTTCAAGTAATAATAAAAGAAAGATTGGTATTTAAAAGGTGAGGTTTCTCATTCCTTCAAAACCTGTAAGTAAATAGTATTTTATAATATTATTTAATTAATGTACATTGTTCATTAGGAATAATGTGATTGGTCCATTTGGGCAAAGTTCATTGCTCTTCCCATGGCTCATAAAAATAAGATGGTGTTGTTTGCATTGGATTACAGCTTAATAATATATTGCCATTAATGATAATTAATTTTGATATCTAATCTTCAAATATTTCAAAATCTAAATTTTAAATGCTTATCTTCTATCTGTACCTGACCCTTTTAGTCATAATTCCATGGCCTAGGCTATAAAAAGATAAAAATAAGCACACTATGTTCACTATTGCAAGAGGATTTAAAGTATTTTAAACTAATTTGTTTGCCTAGAATATAAGTCATTAGACTTTAATCTAGTGGTTAGAATTTTTACCTCACAATTGTGAGATTATGGATTCAAACCCCCACAATATATTGTGGAAATTTAATTTCATTCCTCAATTAATTAATTGATGAAATACATAAACTAATGAAATTCATAATTATGAGTAATGCTACATACATAGTTAGGAATTATTACTAGAATTTAAGTCAATGCTTGTCACTTCAGTCTCCCAAGCAATATCCTTAATCTATCTAAAAATCATGTGTGATTTTAAGTTCGGAACCCTTTATTATATTATTTTTGAAATAACTCTAGTGTTTTTTTTTAAATTATATATGCAACTTTTAATTAAAGTTGAAAATTCTCACTTAAAATATCTGAGTTGTTAACATGGACAAAGCCATCGACTTGCAACTAGGGATGAATAAATTAAAGTCAATGCTAGTTAACTTCTGTATATCAAGCAACATTATCGACTTACATATTATATTTTAGTGACAATAAGGTCACTATAAAAATGACCCAAAATTCAATACCATGAATATTATATATTTGAGTGACAATAAAATTATAATACATAAAGAATCAAAAATTTAATTTTTCTTGTTTATTATATTTTGGAAGAAGGATATCAACACTCCCATAGTTTGGTAAAATAGTCATAGAGACTTTTATATTTTTAGAAATAGTCACATAGATAACTTTTGTTGTGCAAATTTTGTTGAACTCGCAAGCGCACGAATCTATTGTAGAATAGATAAATGGTGTCGAGTGTCGATCCCATGAGGAGGTGGATTTTAATTACGCGTAGAATTAATTTTGCAAGTGGGTGGTTGGATTTATGGTGAAATTGATATAGATTATCCTAGAATTTAAATTAGAATGACAGAATTAAATTGAACTGGAAACTATTATAATTGAAGCGCTTGGGTATCTGGACCTGTATCAACATGAACCATGGACTAAATATTCCTTATTAATGCCAATTAAATCATGAAGGGGGAATCCACACGTCATGAACCACACTCTAATCAATATAGTGCTAAGGGCTTATCGTGCCAAATAATAATAACCTTGTACTAGGGTGCTTAGGTGAAACCAGGCAGAACAGACAAGATTATTATTATTCGTCGACGAAATCATGAGGGGGAATCTTGTCTAGTTACCGCCCTGATTTCACCGACACCGTAGTACAAGGTTATTATTATTTGGCATGATAAACCCTTAGCACCATATTAATTAGAGTGTGGTTCATGGGGTGTGGATTCCCCCCTCATGACTTAATTGGCACTAATAATAATTGAATCAAGGTAAAATGGAAATTTATTAAAATACATAGAAAATACAAGATGGGGAAAGAATTACAGAAAATGAAGCTTAAAAATGGATTCAGGGATGCGAAATAGGGGGGAGAGCCTCCTTTTTATAGATATACTGAATAAATCATGACCATCGGATTAAAAACATTTCGGACGCTCTGGATTGCACCACGTTATCATCAGCGGTCGTGGTTTGACCACGGGTTTGACCACCCGGTTTGAAAAGTAACATGGTTTGCACATGGTTTGAATAGTAACATGGTTTGCACATGGTTTGAACAATAACGCGGTATGAACAAAGTGTAGTCGTGAACGATGCAAAGCATACGTGAACATGTGAACAGTGTTGTATGTGTGAACAATGCCATTTTTCTTTTATGCTCCTCCTAAGGTTTTCAACCATCCGAGTTCAAAAGTGATGTCTTTTGCTATCGATCTCTCGTTTATTATGAAATGACCACGATGGCCCTAACATACATAAAATACTTAATTAAAATAAAACACACATAATTAAATCACAAGAAGTTTAAATACATAAAAATAAGAATGTTAATAAAACTTGAAGTACAAAATGATGATTTTCTCCTTTATAAATATACACTTTCTAACACTCAATAACTTTCGAGACACACAAGATTTTTTTCTTGACAAATCTTAAGATTCTATGTGAATCCATGGTTATTTTAAACCCAAAAAGGAAATAAAAAAAGAAAAGAGTTTGTGTCCAAAAAAAGGTTTGAATGACAATTTCTAAGTAGTACATAAATCTTAAAAACAGGTTTGTATAATCATTTATGAAAAGAAGAGGGTCTTGGTGGCCATTTCCTCAAACTAAGAGGTTGTTACTATCCTCTTCCCTTACAGTTATAACATTAGGACGGTAATGAATAATTAAAAAATAAGGACTCAAGTAGTAAATGTGAAAAACATATCTAATTATCTTTCTCCTTTCAAATTTTCTAATATGCTCAACACAATGAAAGTGCTGCTCGAACCATCGACCTTCAACCGAATAGTTTGATTTGAACATGCCTTCAAAATCTGGGCACTTTTTTAATTGACTTATTTTGATAGCATAATTGGTAAATTTCCAATTAAAATTTGAAAGATTGTGATATGAAACTCTTGGACCTTTTAAACTAAAAATTGAAAGATAATATTATAAAACTCTTGGGCTTTTCAAAAGCCAATCGAAAAGGAAAATGACGGATAAATAGATCATGTCTAGTAAAAAGGTCTTGTGCATGACCTTAGATGATCCCAACAATGTATACTCCTTTTTCTTTTTATTATTAAATCATTATAAGATTTTAAACTAAACTTCGAGGGTTAGTATAGTCAAAGCCTGTAATAGTAAGAAAAGGCTATTTACCAAATTATAGTTAATCCACTCTCTTATTTGTACATTTGAATAACTTTTAAGAGTTTAGAACTTAAGATATTCTGTATGCATAAAATTTTATTTCGTGTCTTAATACCGTATACTTGATAAGAGATCAATAAAACTTACATATATCGTAGTAAGTTTTGAAGTCAATGCCCCATTCGATTCGCTCTTCTAGATGGAGCTCCAATTTCTTTTCATCCTATCCTTTTGCTCCTTTGTCTGATCTTCTTCTTCAAAATTGTATTCAAATCTCCAAACCCTAATAAGAAATCCCTCATTGGGTCGCTGAAACTTCCTCTTATTGGCAACATACACAACATGACATCACATACATTTTAAATCGCATATTCAGAATTGACTTACATTATATATGTGCAGCAACGCTTGTCCAACACAACTATTTACGTGGATTCTTTAATAAAATTTGATGCCAAAATATGATACAATAGTTGTGCCTTGGTACCAAAAAATTTGATTAAAAAAAAAGCATTATGTACTTTTTTTTCACCTTTTCTTCTCCTCTTTCAGTCTTCCTCGTATATCATATAATTGCTGGCTTTTGTTGATCGAAAGTGTGCATACATAACATATATGATTTTATTTAAAAAAAAGCATGATAATAATAAGATACAGTTATTGTATAATAATCTCAATTTTGTAAGCATATTATTATTCTAATTAGAAGACAATTCTTTTTATTCAAAGCAAGAAAAAGAAAATTAGTTGCCTATTTTGTTATAAATATGCTAGGTTTAGGGGAAGCATAAGCCATGATGCTAGTTTCTTGTTCAAATTTTTCCATGTTCTCTTTAGACATTACCGCCAATGCTTCTATTCCTTCATCGTCAGTTGAGTTTGCCAAAATAGCAAGATCAAGAAACAATAAGGGCCGAGACTAAACCAAACAGGCTTCCCCAACCAAAATCAACTTCATAATAAGGCAATCCAACCACACTGTTAAAGGAAATGACCTTGAATCTTCCCATGCTTCATACAAATCCTTAATGAAACCTAAATACTCAATACTATTCATCACATCTCTTCCGTTCTCTTTGGTTTTACCACTTCTCGTACAAAATATTGATGCATTCATCTTGTTATGCAAATTCATAGTATAATACACTCGCATAAGAATACAACTTCTTATCAATTGCCCTTTTTCTTTCACAAGCTACAAGAATGAAGGCACACCAAATGAGTCTTTGAAATATTGGAGAATTGATGGGTGAGACAGATACATGAACTTAAGTGAAATTGAGAAATAATGAGACACAAAATTACATAGGGACACTAGAAATTACATGGTTCGACTTTTAGTCTACGTCCATGAGCGAAGACAGAAGGAAAATATTTTACTAGTGAAAAAGAGTTATAAGTTGTAGTATTTTAGTTCACTACCCAAAACCCCAATACACTCAAACTCTCAAATCACTAGACTCTTAAATCGCTCTCTGAATGAAAAAAAGAATTAAAGAATTCGATGCTCAAAATGAGGGAAATGCCCTTCCTTATATAGCTAAAATTTAGCTACTGTGCATTTATTATTTTATTATTTTTTTTTCTTTACGTGACTCGCCGCTTTATCTTTTGTTTTTTCTTCTTTTTCTTTTTTTTTTTCTTCTTCTTTTTTGTTTTATTTCTTCTTTTCTTATGCCCTTTCGGTGGGGAATAGACATTCTCCCACTTGGAGATTTGATTGAGAACCAATCAATCTTCGCACCATCTTTCTGCTTCGCCATGATCATGTTGCTTACGTCTCTGTTAGGCCACAAGAGGATCTACTCCAAATAAACTTGTCTGCATTGATCGCCTTAGTCAAAACATCAACTAGGTTCTCCTTGGTATGAATTTTCTACAAATCCACACTTCCACCTTTCTACTACTTCGCGAACGAAGTGATATTGTACCCCTATATGTTTTGTCTTAGAATAAAAGACTGGATTCCTTACAATATGCAAGGCACTCGACTATCATAAAACACGGTAATTTTCTATCACATAGCTAGTAGTGGATTTTCTTTTATTAAGGTCTTCTGCAAAATCTGAATCCACATAGCCCTTGACAATAAACTCTGATCCTCCATAACATAATGCAACATCTGAGGTTCCTCTAATATATCTCAGATTTGCCATGTATCAACTAACCGCTCACACCGCTTCGCAATGTCGGTCTTGTACAAATCATAACGAACATCAAACTTCTTACTGGCGATAAATACGGTACTCGAGACATCTCTTTCCTCTCTCGCTTCATTGCTAGGACACATACTTGAGGATAATTTGAAATTAACAAGAAGTAGAGTAGAGATTAGCTTACAATCGTGCATGTTGAATCATCGCAAGATTTTCTTCAAGTAGTTATTCGAGAAAGCCAAATTTTTTTGTTATTTCTGTCTCGGTGAATTTGCATCCCTAGAATCTTGTTTGCTGCTCCCAATTCCTTCATTTCAAACTCCCTAGCCAATTGTGCCTTCAATTCTTGGACTTGATCTTTGTTGGGGCCTACTACCAACACGTCATCCACGTACAATAGTAAAATGATGAAATCATTATCTTCAAACCTTTTGTAATATGCGCAATGGTCTGAACTGAGTTTGTTGTATCCAAGACTCATAATGAAGGAATCAAATCTCTTATACCAACACTCAGCGCCTGTTTGAGACCGTATAAAGATTTATTCAACTTGCAAAACAAATTCTCCTTTTTCTTTTCAACAAAACCTTTTGGTTGGAGCATCTAAATTTTTTCTTCAAGTTCTCCATAAAAAAATGCAGTTTTCACATCTAGCTAATCTAGATGTAGGTCAAAATAGCATACATCGCCAAGACATTTAGACTATTATGAGTCGAACTACCGGAGAAAATATCTCATTGAAGTCAATACTTTTTTCTAAACATATCGTTTTACCACTAATCTTGCACAATACCGCTCCATTTAGTCATTGCCATCACGTTTGATCTTGTAGACCCATTTGTTACTAATAACTTTTCTTCCATGTGGTAGTAGTTCAAGTTTCCATTTCTTTTTTTCTTGTTCTTGTGTAGAGCCTTAATATTTTCTTGTATTGTTGTATCCACAAAGCAATATCGATTTGTTTAAAGCTTCATGGAAAGTTGATGGCTCTCCAGCCTCTGTTAGAAGACAGTATACAACATTGATCTCTGTCACATACTCCGAGTGCCACACTGGTGGTCGTCTCTCATGAGTTGACCGACGAACTTCTGGAGCCTCGGATTCGACTGGTTCTTGTTCTTCGTGCTCTGGTGCTGCTTTAGAAGAATCTGAATCTTCTTTTTTCAGTTTATTTTTCACATGTACCGGTACTGAACTCGACTTTTTATTTTACGGTGCTATCATCTTCATCTTTGCTTTACAGTTGATCTTTTACAAAGATAACATCTCTGCTGATGACGATCTTATGGGCAGTGGGGTCCCACAGACGATACCCCTTTACTCCATCAAAGATATCCCAAGGAGATACATCTTTTAGATTTTGGATCCGATTTGCTCTTTCTTGGGCATTGTACATCACACATGCAGGACATCCGAATACATGTAGATGAGAGTAATGGGCTTTGCGGTCCATATCTCCATCGA
Organism: Atalantia buxifolia; assembly: GCA_030444775.1. Lineage (NCBI taxonomy): Eukaryota > Viridiplantae > Streptophyta > Magnoliopsida > Sapindales > Rutaceae > Atalantia > Atalantia buxifolia. The sequence continues at coordinate 31,339,469 of CM059831.1, forward strand.
GTCTTCAAGCCAATTGCCGTAGAGGGTGACCGATTTACTATATAACAGTGCGGTTTTGGCTGCCGCCTGCCTTGAGAATGAGTTGGGTAGACTAGCAATTCTCAACATAGCTCTTATTCTTTCTTGAGGAGTGTATGCCACCATTAATCGCCTCTCGAATAATTTCTTGCTTCTGAGAAAGCAAGAAACTTATCGTCTGTATACTCTCCTCCGTTATCGTCCTAAGCACTTGATCCTTTTTCCGGATTTAAGTTCAACCCGTGCTTTATACTGTTTGAACACTGGAAATAGATCTGACTTTTTTTTGATTGGATACGCCCAACATCTTTTGGAATTATCATCAATGAAAGCCACCAAGTATTTTACACCTCCCATAGAAATATCCGACAATTCCAGACATCAGAATGAATCAAGTCTAAAATGCATTTACTTCTAATAATAGATCTACTGAACTTTAATCTATGTTGCTTACTTATAACACAATTCTCACAAAATGGTAAGCTTATCGATTTGAGCTCCTAAGTAATTTTTTTCAGGAGAGAATCCTCAAACCTTGTTTTAACATGTGACTGAGTTTGAGATGCCACATTATCGTTGATTCTTCTCCATTTGACACGATACACGCATCAACTTCCGTAGTGTTTCTCCTATAAACATGAATAAATTAGCACCGATCTTTTGTTTTCATCGCACAAGCACGCCTTTAGTAATCTTCATGATCCCATTTTCAACATGAGTTTTACACTCATGACTATCTATTTGTCCCCAAGACAATAGATTTTTCTTCAGGCCTTTGACATGTCGTACCTCCTCAATTTTGCAAATTGAACCATCAGACATTTTGATTTTGATAGTACCAATACCAGTAATCTCCAAGGCATGATCATCTCTCATATATACAGATCCTCTTGAGATAGGTTCATATGTGTGGAATCATTCTCTTCGAGAGGTCATGTGCCAGGTAAATCATGATTCTATGAGCCAGATGTCAGATAGCCGTTTTCTGCCTTCTGAAACAGTTGCTGCCTCGCTGTAAAGAATTTCACCATCATCCGAGGTACTTGCTACACATCCTTAAGCATTTGATGACTCAGGTTCTTTGCCCTCTCTTCTCTTTTGGTTATTCCAACACTCTTTCTTGATGTGCCCTTTCTTGTCATAGTTGTAGCATTTAACATTCTTCTTACTTCTGGATTTTGATCTACCATGATTGTGACTCCCACTATGGCCACATTCCGTTGATCTCTCTCGTCAAAGCAATAGCGCTTCGCTTGTTGCGAACTCACTTGTCTATCTTCCTCACTTTTTGCTTTCTCTCCTCATTTAATACTTAAGGCCGCAATAGCGTCAAAAACTAGACTGTCCACTAGATTGTTGTTCGTCGATTGATGATGAATTGATCATATGAATCGGTAGAGTTTGAAGTAGAAGCTCTACACGTTCATTTTCCTCTATTTTATAACCCAACGTTGTGAGTTGTGAAAATAGAGTCTTCAGGGTATTGATATGGTCGGTCACCGTTGTAGATTCCGCCATTTGAAAAGTATAGAGTTTTCTCTTCAAGAAGATTTTGTTGTGTAGTGATTTGGCCTCGTACAATTTTGTGAGAGTATCTCATATTTCCTTCGCTGTCTTTTTCTCTTCTATATTGGATAACACCCCGCCTGCAAGTGCCAAGTGTAGATCAGTGAGTTGTATTGCAGTCTATCTCGTTCCACTTGTCACAATCAATTATCTCCATGGGCTTTTCTCTAATTGTCTTTGAGCATTTATTTTTCCTTAAAATTAGCCGCATATTCATTTTCCATAACGAGAAATTATTCATGTTGAGCTTCTCAATTTCATACTTTGTAGCTATTTTATTGATAAATACGTAACACAAACTAGTGTACCAACCCGAATAGTTGTGAGTATCTATAAGAATGCACATTAGGAAATTTCCTAATAAAAGGAGGGGTCACAATGGTCCCACTTAAAACCCAAACTCTTTCATCTTTGCTTTGTAACTTTTCTGACATGTACAAAACCACACGTCGCTTCTACTCACACCACTATTCCCTGTTTTGCACCGTCAAATTCTTGAATCGCTCCCACCGTTTCTTGTGACCTGTACCATATATATAAATAGTATCGTATACGTGAACAACACCCTTTACATAAACAATACCCGACTCAAAAAAAAATATAACCAATTGGTTTGATACTTTGTTGAGAATTTGGTAGGTGAAGCGAGATCACGAAAGCTTTTAAGTGAAATTAAGAAATAATGAGACACAAAATTACACATGAACACCAGAAATTACATGATTCGACTTTTTTTACACGTCACGGGTGAAAAAAAAAAAAATATGTTACTAGTGAAAAAAATTATAAATATTATAATATTTTAGTTCACTACCTAAAATCCCAATACATCTAAATACTCAAATCACTAAACTACTCCAATACATCTAAACACTCAAATCACTAAACTCTTAAATTGTCGTCTAAATGAAGAAAAAAACTGAAGAATTCAATGCTCACAACGAGGAAAACGCCCCCTTTATGTAGTTAAAATTCAGCTAACGTACATTTATTATTTTATTATTTATTATTATTATTATTTTTTACGCGGCTCGCCGCTTTGTCTTTTGTTTCTTCTTCTTTTTCTTCTTCCTCTTTTTGTTTTCTTTCTTCTTTTCCTATGTCCTTTTCGGTGGGGCATTGACATGAAACAACCCGAAACCCGTTGCTTGTAACCCATCATCAAAATTATTACCCACTAATTCTTTATTCACCCTCTCCTTCAGAGATGCTATCTTCCTGGCATCAAACAATAATCTTTTGAACACAATATTGCGTGAAGATTGTGGGCTTGGGATTTGATACTGCTGCAAAAACTTTACCGGCGGAAACAAAGAGGTGCAATCTAAAACAAAATTGTTATTGCAAATATTATCATTATCATTAATCAACCCACGAATGATTTCACCCCACGTTTTCATGAAGTCGAAGATTGCTGAACCATCGGCCAATCCACTCGAAAAAACACCAATTGCCATTTCATCACTGCTGAGCAAGTTTACTTGGACAGCCAAAAGTGCCCTTTCAGAAATCTCTAAATTCGATAATTGGGGACAAGGTGGGATTAATTGTTGTAGCAGCTCCTATCTGGCGGTTGAAGAAACTTTGATATATCACAGCCAATTTCAATAAATGCAGCCCCATGATCATTACAGTCGACTAAAAAGCGATCAATGGGTTCACGTTTTTGCCAGAGATTGCTTCAACAAATGGGATTTTTTCCTGAAATCTTGGTGTTTGCAATTGGCTGAGTGGAAGGAAACAGGGGCATGTAAAGTTTAGAACACAATTGAGCAGGCAATGAAAGTTTATAGGTTCTGAGTTGTTTCGGTGTTGGAGATGAAGGTTTGATTGCTTCGATAGAAATGAATTGAACATCAGAAGTAGCAGTTTTGATACTTCTTTTTGTGAAGATTTGGATCTTATTGGTCACCAATTTGGAAGCAGTTATTCGGAAAATGTCTTTTAGTATCACTGCCATATTTGCTGTTTGAGAAATTCACCAAGTGACTGTGAGTGGCTTATGTGTATATAGAGATAAACAGAGTTTTTCCATAATAGGTTGCAGGCTGATAACAGTGAGAAGATGGTATGCATTTTCAACTCAGTTAATTTAATTTTGATTACTTTAGTTGTGATTGGATTAAGTGAAATTCAGAATTTTTTTTTGTGTTTGGCGAAATTAGGAATCGAAATTCTTTGTTCCATTATTTCAATTTCTTGTGCAGATCAATTGTTTGATAAAATTCCTAAGAGACACTAATAGAATAAAAACAAAGAATATAATCGGTGAAGGAAATTGAAGCCAAGTTAGTGAGTTTGGAGAAAATTTTCAAACTTTTTTAGAGATGATTTTACTTTTCAATTTTGGGAAAATTCTTTAATTTTGTGAAGAAAATGACAAGTGTTCAAAGTCATCATTTACTGCAGCATGTCTCAGCAAACTAAGGAACAGGAACAAATTTAACGAAGTTGAAGCGTTCATGACACCAGCAACCATTTTCCTTCGTGTAATATTAGTTTTAATTTTCTTTTATAATGGAATGTTATTTTTAGATTATTGATTTTTATACTCTTTATATTTTGGATTTCTTTGTAATGAATTATACTTATGTTCACAATATTTTTCAATGTTCTTTTGTCATTAATTGTTGGATTTATGACTACATGCTCCAGCTACGAATAACGGCTTGTCACAAGGAGCAAAACTATTTACTTGAACCTTTTAGTACGATATAAAAAATCGTGAAATAATAAATAAATTCATATGAGATTATATTACTTTGATACTTTGCAGCAAATAAATAGTCATAGAATGACATTTTTTTATACAATTTTTTTGTCACAAGATTTTAATTTATATGACTAAATATTGTAATTGTAAATGCTTTCTTTTAATGATGAGAGAGATCAGCCACCTAAACTTTTTCAATACAATGTAATTAGTTGCCAAATAAAAAAATAGGTTGGTTTTGAAAAAAACTTGAGACTAAATTAATTACTAACTGTATCTATAAAGATTGTCACAAATTACAATAACTAGAGACGATAATATATCGTTGCAATACGTAAACTTCAACGACAAAGATATAGAGTCACTGATTACATTTTTAAACCTCTAAATTGACAATTTTCAATACAATTTATGATGCATTTAACTTAAATTTGGGGTAACAGTTAAATCACAAAAATATACAATTTACATGATGAAAATAATTTTGTTCGTTAGAACTTAATTGACGTACTTTTGGGATTGACATATGATGATTTATTTTTGCGTCGTAAATAATATAAGGAGATTAATTTTTTTTTATCTTTAGTGTCTAAAATTTTTATTATAAAATTTCATTTTTCTTGTAGTGATCAAAGAAATAGAATTTTTTATACTTGTGCAATAAACTTACTAATAATTATTTAAAAATTACTTAATATCAGCCAACTTAAAAGTAATGTTTGATATCCTTACAACAATCTTATTCATAATTATTTTATAAAAATTAATTTACCAAATTAATTCTAAAAGTAAAATAATAATTATAAAGTTTTTGCAAATTCTTATGTTACATTTAAGGTTAATTTGATAAATTACTTTTTTCTTTTCATTAATATTCGCAATAACACTGTTGTAAGGATATTATTGTAAAATAAAAGAGATAGTAAAGATATAAGTGAAATATATTTAACAAAAGTAAAGATGTCTTAAAATATTTTTTATGTACTTAACTCAACGAGTAATAATATATCTACAAACTTCATGACAAATTTATTTTTACAAACCGATGTGGTATGATAAAATTAGTTGAATTAAATGTTTCTTACTCTACATGATCTATTTTTACTATTTTGTATTTTCATTCAACTAATGAATTAATGCCAAATCAGTTTGTATAAGATAAGTTTGTACAAGAATTTGTAACTGTATCATCACTCTAACTCAAAATATAGGGATTACATGAGTATTTATCCTAAAATAATAAATTAATCCTTGACAAAGAAAGAAGCAAGTGGGCTTCAATAAATTATTTCAAAAATAATAATAAACAATAAAATATCCCTCCTTTTTGTACTATGTATGGTTTTATTTTACTTTATTTTCTTTTTTAAATGTATTTTGAATGGTTAATAGGGGTATAACTTCTCGTTATGAAAATCAAGATTTATAAATTGGGGTAATAACATCGGGATAATCGATTTTACCCCAATTTCTTGTGGAAAGAAAGATTTTATTTACTTATATCAAATAGGCCCCTAACTTGTCGGGTGAAAATTTGTGATAAGACCTGTCAATTGGACACAAACATAATATTAGTTAATGGATAAAATTATAAAGAACTATGATGCGCCACGCTCATCCAATTCCAACAATTCCCATCCATTTAAGTGGATTGATGGTGGTGCAATTATGGCGCATCACAATTGCATGTAGCGGATCCTTAGAGGATTTGAATTGATCCTCCTCTTCTTGGTTACGTAAATTGGTTTGAAATGATGTAATGATTAGTCGGGTTTGAAGATTGATGTGCCAGTGAAGATGGGATTTCAAGAAAGTAGCAAATAGTTGCAGCGCTAAAGCGATTTCAAGCAGCGGTTACGGACATTAAAGAGAAGTCCTCATAGATCTCTAATCTGTGCTCACATTTATTTCAGTATTGGTGCTTGTGTTTCTATGCTTGAGTTGGTAAGTGTGAACACGACTTATTCATCAATGGTCCTCACTCCATATTTTATAAACACTTGAGTTTCTAGATCTTTCAGTTTATTATTGAGGTTTTCTATAAGGATGCCGTAGGGAATGATTGTTAAGTTTCATTGTTGGCATCATATATATGACCATTATATTGACAACAAACTAACTAACTTTTCTATTTGAAATCTCCACTTCAATGAGCAAGATAAATTAGTCACTAGAGAAATAGAAAAGATACAAAATTACGTAAATGATGAAATGTCCATTTCATTAATGACATGTGAACATGTTTTATTCATAAATAACTTGTGATTTATATCTTACAAGATTGATAATATATGCTCAATAAATAAATTACATACTGTATAAATTAGGTCTAATAATGTTTGTTCAAATTAAATAATGAATAAATAAATATTATTATATTAAAAATATTATTTTATTGCATGCTTTTAGGGACAACACAACAATAAATTTAAAATAAATACTCCAATTTGTGCTCACATTTCTTTAAATTTTTGTGTTTGTGTTTGTATTTCCATGCTTGTGTTTGTAAGCGTGAACATGACTTATTCGTTAATGGTCCACATTTATAATGTATGCTCAAAATAATCAATGAATGAATAAGTTTTATTATATTAAAAAAAATACTTTATTGCATGCCTTTAGGGACTAACACAACAATAAGTTTAAAATAAGTACTCCAACTATTGTGTGCTCACATTTATTTTCTTTTTTTTTTTTGTGTTTCTCTGCTTGTATTTGTAAGTATGAACATGATTTATTGGATAATGGTCCTCACTGTACATTTTATGAAAACTTGAGCTTTTAAATATTTCAGATTGTAATAGCTAGAGAGGTTTTTTCATAAGGATGTCAAAGGGAATGATCGTTAGGTCTCATTGTTGGAATCATATATATAACCATCATATTGGCACTGAATTAACTTTTCTACTTGGAATCTCTACTTCCGCGATCAAGATAAAATCATCATGAAAAAATAAAAAAGGTATAGAATTACACAATGAAATATCTATTTTAATAATGACTGTGAACAATTTTTTTAATTCATTAAAAAAATTGTCATTTATATCTTCTAATATTGACATTATATGCTCAATATATAAATTATATATTAGGTCATTTAATGTATGCTTAAAATATATGATAAATAAATAAATTTTAAATTAAAAAAATGTTACTTTATTGTATCTTTTAGGGAAAAACATGACAATAAGTTTAAAACAAGTACTCCAATTATTGTGTGCCTACATTTACTTTGATTTTTGTGTTGTTTTTCTATGCTTGTGTGTGTAAGTATCATCATGACTAATTAACAGAGATCATCGAGGAGAGAAAGAGAGTTGTAGAGGGAGAGAAGAAGTTTCGTTCTTGTATTCTGTAGATTATTGGTTATATTTATAATCAATAAAAAAAAAAGAAAAATGTCTTTTGCTGCGGAAATTTGAAACTTAGATTATTGATTCCGTGCCACCACTTTGCAGGGGTTCCTAAATCAGCCGCGCAAAACATATATATTTGCGTAAATGACAAATATCAGCAGTTAAAAAAAAATTAATTGTTTATCAGTTATTACCAATTTGTGTAACCATTTAAAAATTACTTGATTACGGGACCCAAGCCTTGACTTGTCTCTTTAATTTTTATTTATTATAGGTGTAGTTTGAAAAATTTGGAACACAGCTTTCATTGTTGCAGTAGGATGAGAAGACCTTTTACATCATGAGTACCACGAAACATTCATGAAATTTAAAGAAATTGATGAAAGAAAAATAGTAAAAATCTTTGTCATTATCTTGCTTTTGATGAGCCTAACTCTTCTATTCATATCCGAAAGCTAGCTTAGTTATGAATTTAGTCAAAAAAATTGATAAGATCTCAAGGAAGAAGCTTGCTATCTCAAGAGTTGGATTTGAATTTGAGTACCATTTATTTTGTTTCCTTATTTCAGGTAGTAGAATTTTATTATATAATAATAATTCAATTTTATTTAATAATTTTTGTAAAATTCAAGTTATTTAGAGTTAGTATAGAAGGACCATAAAATCTTAGTTTTATTATTCAGACTTTGTCAATAAAATTTCAAACATTCAAAAACTTGTATTTTTCTATAATTTATCAATCTTAAAGTTTCTGTTCCTCAATAAATTATTCATTAATTTTATAGGATGACCTTAGTGATCTAATAAAAGGATAATGTGCAATATGACATGGCACTATTATAAAGTAATAGTCTCCCTGTTGAAAGGTTTCATTAATTCCTGTAAGCTTTGTATGTTGGCTTTATAATGCATTTTTTTTTTTATTGCATATCTTTGATTTTATTGTAATGCTCTAGCGCATTTTTGTATTAGCATTATGCACTGCATGATGATTAAGGCTTATTACATCCCCCTAGCTAAGTGTCATTTTTCTTTTTAATTAATAAAGCTTCCCTTGTACTGACCAGGTTTACCTTTTTTTTTCTTTAAGAAAAAAAAAGGCTCTATTGTAGAAGATAGTGACATTTTACCACTAGTTTTCATTTGAGATCAAGATGAGATTGGGAAACAATTATTTTTGTTGTCTATCTAGTATTAAAAAATATCTATAGTTTTATAGGGTAAAAACTAGTTTAGTCTGTATATTTTGACGTTAGTGCTTGTTTAGTTCATGTATGTTTAGAAATACACCATTCCCAACGTCATTACTTTTTGTTTCTTTTTATTTGTTTTTACAATATTATCCTCTTATAATAATTTTTTTTTTGACATTAATTAAAAAATGAATTACCAATTTATCCCCAAAAATAAAATGGAAACAAAAAAAATATATATTAATTTTTGTGAAAACTTATGTATATCCGAAAAAAATTGTAAAAAGAATTAAATTACTTTTTTGAATTAATTGGATATTTTTGTTTGTGGTGGGGGGGGGGTGGTTAGGATTGATGTAGGACAAGTTTAAGAGTTTAAAAGTTTTAATTAATCCAATCGTCCTCATAAACTTAGGGATGGTCCAGGTCGAGTTCGGGTTTGGGGTTGCCCGGGACCTACCCGCATGACACATATTGTTGTCCGAACCCAGACTGTGCCTGGATTTTTTCTATACGGGCCGGGCATGGGCTTTTTTCCGGGTTTTCTCTACCCGCATTTTCCAAGCACTTGGCAGACTGCAGAGGCATCCTTCCTGGGCTCCTCATGCTTCAAGCCTTCAACTTCAAGTCTTCAAGCATACATAAAAGTTTACTTTTAACTAACAAACCGAAAAAAAATCAAATGACAAAAAAGAACATTACTAATGTCAGTGAGGAGAAGGAAACATGTTTGCACATAAAATAAATAAAAACAAAGAAAGGTTTAGAGGAATCAATACAAATATGTGATGGTGGGTTTTGATAAAGCCAGCTTGTAATTTTTTAAAAAAAGAAAAGAACCGGAGCGCGGATGGCCAATTGCTGGTGCAAGTGGGCAATTGTTTTTTCTGTTTTGTGTCTTTCTCCTAATAATCTATTGTGTTAAAGAAGTGCAAGTCGCAATTTTTTTTTTTTTGGGAAGAGATCTTTGAAATGAATAAAAATAATAATAGAATGGAAAAGGGGTGGGGGTTTGCAAGTTGCAAGTTGTAAAATAATGCAAGTGGGCTATTAATAAGGCTAAGCTGCCTCACTTTTCCTTCCTTCGTCTCTGGCTGTGGCGTCTGCGTCTGCACGCTGTTCTTGCTTCCGCCTTCTTATTTCTTTTTTAACTTTTTAACAATTTGACTCTTTAATATATTCTTTAATAATTCCACCACCACCGCCCATTAAAACGTGCATTACGGTTACTCACTTATGCTTCTTTTTGGCTCTTTAACCGACGCTTACCAGCTGGTTATGTGGCTGATTCGGGAGAGATTACAGGTGGTGTAGCAGGCTTGTGGGGACTTGATGCGGCTGGTGTTTTGTGGAGGCGTGCTGCGGCAGTGGGTGGTGGCTGCTGGCTTGTTTAACGAGAGATGGAGAGGAGTTGCAGCCGTGCGGCTTGTTAACGAGAGGGATAGGTTGAGAGGCAAAGAATTGGGGATTTAGGGCTTCATTGATTCATTATTTATATTTTGGGTCCCAGATCTGTAGTTATTTCAGTATCACACATTGGATCATCCGTAGTTAGATTCGATCAATAATTATTACTAGAATCGAATCCAACAAAGATAAAATCACAGACTGCATAATAATGTGCACTACATGATTTTATCCTTATTTATATATATATTTTTCTTTTTTTTTAGTTTTATTTATTAAAAAACCGAGCACAGATTCGGGTTTCGGATTTTTAGTGCCATGCCCGGAACCGTGCCCGAAAGTGTCCGGGTATTGAATTTCAATACCCAGGACTGCTTTATCTGCATATCCAGTTTGATTTTGCTCAGACTGAATTAGCTGGGTCCGGTCCAGGTAGGTTTTATTGCCACCCCTACATAGACCTCTAAAAATGAGTCCTGCTTTTGAGTCATGTTTTGTTATTTTAGTTTAGGTTTTGAGTTTATTTGTAGAGCCATTTAATCAAATTCTTGTTGACTTATAATCAAAGTTATCAAATCTTTTTCGTTTTGTAGAACTCACAAGAATTGGTATATAGCTAAAAAAGAAATTTTATTATTGAAATTTTGATCGTTGTTAACTTTTTACCAAAGTTATCAATGAAACGATCCGCTTCGAATTTCTGGGACGAGTCTATCTAATTTCAACTAATCGAATTGATAATAATTTTAATATTTAAGAATTCTACCAAAAATTCGGCAGAGTTTATTTTATAATTATAACATCTCCAAACTGCAATTATACAATTAACACTCCCAAATATGGTAGAATATTCAATCAACTTTCACAACCAACTTCCTCAATCAAATACTAGTATCCTTCAATATATATAATGTTAAGAATACAATAATTTATCCTTAATCCCAATTAAGTAATAAATTATACAATTCAAAATGCCCCAATAAAACATCTATAATTCCAACACCATCACGTGGTTATAAATTTCAAATCTAACTATCATTGCTGGGTCGACTGACGTACCTGCAAATCTCCTGTGGGGGAAAAATATAATAAAAATACAGTGAGTATAAAACTCAGTGAAATCAGTGAGTGGATAGTAGTTTTTGAAAATTAATTCTTACTTTAAAATAAATAATCATATAATTTCCAAACACGATTTTATCAAACCATATGCGAGAAACTAGTAATAAATCATTTAACATTTAAATCATATTTCTAACCATGAAAAACATATATATAACATCGTACCAAATAATCATGGAAATCATACCACAATATCATATAGAATACACAAATCTGAAAATCATCACCAAACAAGTACCTAGGGGAATAATCTCATATCCAGACCTCGACGGACAGGCAATCAGAGAACCATCATGCCCCGGAGCTACAACGAATAGACGGGGAAATACTATCTCATATATCATCATATCTGTATATGCATAACTGGTCCCCAAAAGACAAAGCGGCCAAGCACACGGCCCAAAGCCTCTATGTGTACTCAGATGGGCTCCAAAGGCCTATATCACATCTGTATCATCATATTTCAATATCTGTCTATATCTCATATCTGTATTTCTCATATCATCGGTATCTCAATATCTGTTTGTATCTCATATCTGTATTTCTGTAATCATCGGTACCTCAATATCTGTATCACTGTAATCATCACACTGCATGAATATGCCCCCAAAAGGCAAAAGCGCCCAAACACACGGGCCAAAGCCTTTATGTGTGTTCAGACGGGCCCCAAAGGCCTCTCATCTTATATCATCTGTATCACTGTATCTGGAGGGGATAGGTACTGTCTAATACTTTTAAAAACAATCTCTTATACACATGTACATAAACATATAATCACATTTGAAATCTCATTTCTTTTTTATTTAACATATCTCAAATCCACTCAATTCTAATATCTTTTTATTCAAAAATGATAATAAAATCATATCACATCGAAATCCAATTTTCTCATCTTTAAAATACTATCATATTTCAATCAAACTCGATGCGGAAAACCATTGACCAAACATTTTAATATAATATCAATGTGTGTATAAAATCCATTTCGAGGAAATCGTTAAATCAAAACATTTAAAATACTTGTTTCGTAAACATGCCTTACTATCACTAACTATGAAAATAGGTTTTGTATATTCCACTTACCGTGATAATGTCCAGACTCGGTATTAACAACATTCGCGGTTTGATTCTCGTTCGCGGGTTCTCATAATAAAGTAAACGACATAATTATTTTCCGTAAATGTGAAATACAACTAATTTTACGCATTAGATCTCGAAACAAATATTCATTCATAATCAACTATTCCCTTATGGCACAAATTACCAAAATGCCCCCAACACCAATATTTATCAAATTATCCTCAAAATCTTCAATTACCAAATTGCCTCAATTCAGATCACAAAAATAACCACAATGTCAGAAATTATGAAATTATCCTCGATAGTGTAATGTTACCAAAATATCCTTAACAACGTAAATTCCTGAATTACCCTTAAAATCTCAAATTACCTCACTGTCCTAATATGAAATTACCAAATTATCCACCATTTCCATAAATTACAAATTTTCTCCAAAGTTTTTGTGAAATTACCGAATTACCCGCCGGTCAACGGTGACCGGACCTCAGTCAACGGCGACGGAAAGCTCAAGTCTGATAGTTCTGACCTCGGTGAGTCCAATGATGCCGGCGGTGACCTCCTACACGCGACGACGAAGGCGGATCGAGCTTCCCAAACCGCGAGCTTTCCGGCGGTTATTCACTGCCAAAATGACAGTTTCAAGTGGTGGGATTAGTCGGAAAACGATGAGGGTAAGCTGACCATCAAGATGCAAGCGGTGGCGCGGCCTAAATTCGGCGAAATCGACGGCGATGGTGATGGGTTTTGGCCGCGGCTTTTCGAGCTTCAAACGGCGGTGTTACCGTCAGTTTCCGGCGATAAGGACGGCATGGCTATGACTGGCGTCTCACAAGCTTCAAAACGATACATGACTCGGTGGGAACAGTGGCCGGAATAGGCGGCTGGAGTCGGGTTGGGTTTCCGGATCAGTTTTGACAGCTTCTCTTCCACTCTCTCACACGTGTATATGTTTCACCTCTTTACCAGCTCCCCTTTTACTATTATTTACGTTTTAACTGCCTCACCCTTTTCTCTTTTTTTTTTTTTTTTTTTTTTTTATATGTTACAATCAAACCTAGGATTCTGATAAGTTTCGTTCTACAAAAGTCGCAAGAATTGGTATACATGATCTGCTGAAAACGAAAAATGCATTGTGGAAATTTTTGTCATTGTTGACTTTTTATCAAAGTTGTCGAATCTGTTTCCTTAAGTAAAATCACAAGATAAGGACTTGATAGAAAGAGAGTCCTCTAATAATGTTACTAAACTGCACTCAGTCATTGCAGTAGGGAGCATAAGCGATAATGGATTTACTTGTCATCATCATCCTTCTTTCTCTCCCAATCTGCCTCTTCTTGTTTTCCGTAAACACTTATCATCAGAAAAAGATTAAATTACCACCTGGCCCCCAGGGTCTTCCCTTTATAGGTAACTTACACCAGTTTGACGTCTCGAAGCCTCATGTCTCATTTTGGGAACTATCTAAAAAATATGGCCCTCTCATGTCATTGCGTCTGGGTTTTGTGCCAACCCTAGTTGTTTCCTCAGCAAAAATGGCTAAAGCGACTTTAAAAACCCATGATCTTCAATTCTCTAGTAGGCCAGCTCTGGTGGCAACACAAAAGCTATCTTATAATGGCTTGGACTTGGTATTTTCACCCTATGGTGAGTATTGGAGAGAGATTAGAAAAATATGTGTCATTCATCTCTTTAACTCTAATAGAGCACAAAATTTTCGACCTATTAGAGAAGATGAAGTTTCAAGAATGATTGAATCCATATCAAAATCAGCTGCTGCTTCTAAACAAGTCAACTTGAGTGAGATAATGATGTCTCTTTCTTGCAATATCATCTGTAGACTTGGTTTTGGCAAGAGATCTGGTGATGAAAGTGAAACAATAACTGAAAGAAGCAGATTCCATACACTGCTTAATGAAATTCAAGCCTTGTCTATAGGCTTTTTCGTTACGGATTATTTTCCTTTTATGGGCTGGATTGATAAACTCACAGGAATGATTCGTCGCCTGGAAAATAACTTCCAAGAATCTGATAGATTCTATCAAGAAATCATCAACGAGCATTTAGATCCAACAAGAAAAAAAGCAAAGGTGCAGCAGGAGGATTTAGTTGATGTTTTACTTCAAATTCGAAAAGATCATGGATTCAAAGTTGACCTAACTTTGGATCACATCAAAGCAGTGCTAATGGTACGTAATTGACAATAAGTCTATTATAAATAGTTACGTGTATAATTAATCTAATATAATTTTGTTGCTTTAAATAATTTATATATATACATATACAGATTTATACACGCACATACATATGTTGTTTGCTTTGCAGAACATATTCGTTGCTGGAACAGATACGAGCGCTGCGACTCTGGTTTGGGCCATGACCTACTTAATGAAGCAGCCTAGAGTAATGAAAAAAGTTCAAGAAGAAATTAGATCTTTGGTTGGCGGCAAAAAAAGCTTTGTAGATGAAGATGATGTTCAAGAACTACATTATCATAAAGCTGTAGTGAAAGAGACTATGAGATTGCAACCGCCAGTTCCCTTACTAGTCCCCAAAGAAACAATCGAAAAGTGCACAATAGACGGGTATGAAATTCCAGCTAAAACACTCGTTTACGTAAATGCATGGGCGATAGGAAGAGATCCTGAAGCTTGGGAAAATCCTGACGAATTTAATCCTGAGAGATTTATTGATCGTTCTATTGAATTCAAAGGGCAAAACTTTGAGTTTATACCATTTGGTGCCGGCAGAAGAATCTGTCCTGGAATGCATTTGGGAACTGCAAATGTGGAACTTGCACTTGCCAATCTTCTTTACAAATTTGATTGGGAAATGCCGCCTGGAATGAAGAACCAAGACTTGGACTTTGACGTTCTACCTGGAATTGCGGTGCACAAGAAGAATTATCTTTTCCTTCTGGCTAAGGACTATGAGTATGTAAATTAATTAAGGCACCTCCTTCGATGGACAAGGCTTTGTTTTCTTAATTATGTGTAATGAATAATGATGTCTATGTGAATAACATTCTAAGCTTTATATATATGTTTTAGACAAATTTTGGGGGTAGAAAAAGATAAAGCTATCTAGAACAATGAATTTGTATTTTTAGTGGAGATGGGGTACATTACTAGTTTGATGTGTGCGGTATTTTTGAATTCAGAGGAGGTGAGAAGGGATGAGGGAAGTGGTAACAATGGTGAGAGGTTTGAATAAAGAAAAATGTCTCTCGAAATGAGCTTCGTGCCTGTAAAACACTGAAATCGAGGTTAGAGGTGAAGCCAGGGTACCCCGGCGTTCATACTCCGACGCTCAAGTTAGCAACACAAGCTTTTTTATGGCCAAGAGAGCTTGCCAGTCCTCTGTAAATCAAGGTTTAAGGTTGAAGAAAGCTTATTTTGTGGAGTGTGAGTGTTCATGAGTGAATGAATGACTTAAGAGAATAAAATCTGGCCATATTTATATATGGAGTACCTCAGCTGTCACGTGGCGTATTTTTTATGGCTATTGGTTATCCTTTCACGTCTTTTTATCTTTTTATGATTTTTGGGCCCTTATGTGCATGCTTGGGAATCAAGAAGGTGTTCGCGGCGTATCTTATCCTTTGGAAACGTGGCGCGACCGGAGAGTTGTCGGGGTACCTCTCGCAGCGGCATTTGTTGGTAAGACGGTTGAGGACCACTGTCTTTGGGACAATATCCTTTACCTTTTGGCAGAGATGGCAGGTGGCTGTCGCCATCTTTCAGTACGATGTTTTGGCATTTAATTATGACAAAATCAAATATTATCTTTAAGCGATGGAGACATTTCTCATGGTAGACTTTTTAGAGGATTTCCTTGAACCGACCGCTTGGTACCCCAAATTATACTTGGGTGCCTCTAGCTATGTGGGTATTTGAGTTACTTCCGAGTTATGCGGGGTACCTCGAATTAAGCGGAGTACCTTGAATTACTCCGAGTTTTGCGGGATCTCGAATTGCGGGGTACATCGAATTATACTGGAGTTATGTAGGGTATCTCAAGTTACTCTCGAATTATGCGGGATACCTCGATTTATGTAGGGTATCTCAAATTATACTAGAGTTATGTGGGGTACCTCGAGTTACTTTCGAGTTGTATGGGGTACCTCTAATTACGCGGGGTACTCTGGATTCTGAGTTAGAGGAGGTACCCTAGATGCGGACAGTGATTACTTAGGGTTATTCCGCTCATCAACACGTGGCATTCTATTATTTTTCCTATTTCTCCCCAAACAATAAACAATATATACATACATACATACATACATATATATATATATATATATATATATATATATATATATATATATATATATATTTCATCTATTGTTCTGTCCAATGACAAAAATGTGTATATACGTACAGAAATAACCTCTAACAATATTATTCATTTTCTTCTATTGTACTCCGCCTATGAGATCAGCTTGACGACCTGGTTCCAGCATCACCACGAAGCTCGACTAGTTAAATTAAGTGATCAATAATTGCCATTTTAATAAGTTAATTCGAAAGTCGTTCTCCCAACCAATGAGCGAATAACTGTAATTATGTAAACGAAAAACGATAAAACTCCTTTATGTCTAATTTTATCATTTTCTTCTCATTTTTTCAATGTTCACTAGTACGATCACTGCGTTAACTATTTTTCGAACTCATAGTCTTTCAAGGGTTAAAAAAAAAATAAAGAAAAAAAATAGTAGATTTTAAGTACTTGTATCTGGAGTTTTACTACATGCTTTAGAATCCCATTAGATTTCAGAGAGTATATATTTGTGGATTGTTAACAATTTGTTTTTAAAAAAAACTAAAATAATGTTTAATTGTTTTTAATTTCGTTTGGGCTTCCCCTTTATCATCAACTTACACCAGTTTGATTTCTCGAAGCCTCATCTGTCATTTTGGTAACTATATAAAAAATATGGCCCTCTTATGTCCTTTCATCTTGGTTTTGTGCCAGCCCTAGTGGTTACCTCAGCAAAAATGGATAAAGAGATATTAAGAACCCATGACCTTCAATTTTGTACTAGGCCACACCCTGCTAGCAGAACAAAAGTTATCTTACAATTGCTTAGAGATTTGGCAAAATGGCATCTTCGCCCTACAATGAGTATTGGAGAGAGACAAGAAAACTATGTCCATTCATCTATTTAGTAAAGTGCAAAATTTCCAACCCATTAGAGAAGATGAAGTTTGGCGGATGATCGAAAAGATATCAAAATCAGTTATTACTTCTAAACTCATAAACTTGTCAGTAAAAACAAAATATTGATGGCGCAAATGCCACCAAAAATTGTGGTGGATACATAACACTGGCATCAAACGACCATATGGTGCTGTGTATGGCAATGTCGATCAAGCACTTCGAACGTCAATGATGTTGATTTAGGCGGTGTTGCACTTCATCGAACCACGTAGACGGTGGAGTCAAGTTGTCGCCACCATTTTCGGTGGCATTCGAGCCACCACGTTTAGTATTTGCTGATGAAATCTATATCATTGCGTAGATCAATATTTTCGAGTGCAATGGTATGAGATTTGTCACTAGTTGGCCACCATTATTATTGCCCACCATAGCGCAACCGGCCAAAACATTAACGCTTGTAATTTTATTTTAGAATTATGTTTTTAAACAAAATAATTTTTATTAATTTTTAAAATTAATAATTTTAGGAAATATAAAAAAAAATGAGAAGAATTTCTTAATGTAATATATTGCTAATTAGCTTTTACTATATTAATATGTTACACAATTCTCGAATTTAAAAATTTAAATTTAATGTCCATGGATATCTATATTTATATGGATAAAATATGTATCCATATCCAATATCTATACTGGACATGAATATTGATGAATCCATCATGGATGATTATGGATTTATATATGGATGGATAATATCTAGATCTGGCAAGATATTTGTCATCCTTAGACTCACTACTCACACTATGAATCCGCCGCCGCTCTCTCTTTAGATGTCTTTTTTCTTATGCCCAAACTTCTATTTTGTGTTTCGAGTCCAATACTTTATTTTCTTTAATCAATATGCACATACTAGTGAGACTTAAACCCTAAACGTAAGTCTTAGAAAAACCGTTCTTTACCACTGGAGCTAAACTTGACTTCTAATGTCATTTACAATATTTGATAGGAGATCAATAAAGTTAATTTACCTTATGGGTCATTCTATAATGTTGTGATTAAAATCACAACATCAATATTGTAGTTAAACATAAATTGTGTAAATGAAACATACAATATGTAAATTTAACATAACACTTGTAAATAGAAGGTATAACAAATAAATTAAATAGGAGTGGTAAATTTGTGTATTACTGATAAAAAAATAAAAATTTATAGATGTAACATAAAACTTATAAAACCAATATTAAGCTTAACATAAAACATAAATCATGTAAATGAAACATAAAACTAGTAAATGAAAGGTAAAATAAATAAATTAACAAAAGAGTAGTAAATTGATATATCATTAGTAAATAAAACAAAAACTGATCAATACATAAAACTTGTAAATCAACATTAAATGTAAAATAAAACATGAATTAAGTAAAAAAAAAAGACTTGTAAATAAAAAGTAAAACAAGTTAATTAATATATGAGTGGTAGAATGATGTATTATGGGTAAATAAACATAAACTTATAGATATAATGTAAATCCTATAAACCAAATTAAGTGTCAAATAATATATAAATTATGTAAATAAAATAGAAGACTTGTAAATGGAGTATAAAACAAACAAATCTTATAAAAGTTAATAAAAAAATAAAAACTTGCAAATGTAAAATAAAAACTCAATATAATAATGATTACTATATATATTTACTGTCTTTATTTCTAAATTAAGTAATGATAAATTTGGATTTATGTAATACATATGATGATGCATGCATGCGAAATTTTATAAGATAAAACTTATTTTGAAATTTAAATTTTGAGAAAAAAAATTATTTTGTTTTGGCTTGATTCACATTAAAAAATACAATTTTGCTTAATTAAGTTTAAAGTAAACTGATATTGTGATAGAAAATGAAAAAGATATAAACGACCTAACATGAGATGTAGAATTTATAGTTTTTCTAATAGTGATTTGGGTCATTATATTAAAAAAATTAAAAACAAATATAATATGCAAGGTGGTTAGTTAGTGTCCTACTTCTACTAGATAAGAGAAATAGAACATGTTTAATGGATTTTGAAGATATAAAGGGTTTTTTAAAATTGTTGAAGAAAGTACTATCCATGGAGAATAATCTTTCATATAAATTTGTTTCAAATAATCCAGAAATTGAAGACACTATGTTAACAAACTACATGCTAATAAAAAAAAATTGATAAGTAAACATTATAATTAAACACAGTGTAGTATACATGAACAACGTGTACCCCAAGTATGAACCATCATAAACATACTATAAGCCTCTTAGATTTTTCATCATTTAGCTTTATATTTTTAGTTTCAAATCAACAAACATAACTTTTCTTACTTACCAAACAGATGCGTTGAACAAAGAGTACTTTCATGCATATTCCATTAAGGTAAAACTCTCATACTTTACTTGCAAGTTGAAAATATTTAACACATATATTTAAGAAATATCTTATGTTACAAAAACTCAGGGGGAACATTCATGTATTTTGTACAGTGCAAGGGTGGTTAGTTAGTGTCCCACTTCTATTGGATAAGAGAAATAAAACACGTTTAATGGATTTTGGGAATGTAAAGGGCTTTTTAAAATTGTTGAAGAAAGTACTGTCCATAAAGAATAATCTTTCATATTAATTTTTCTCAAATAACCCTGAAATTGAAGACATTATGTTAACAAACTTCATGCTAATAACAAAAAAAATTGAATAGTAAACATTAAAATTAAATTTTGTGCTTACATAGTAGCCGATTCTTCTTGCTTTTATTTCTACAAAACCTATCATTAGAGTAATATAAATAATTACTAATAGTTATCATTAAATACATAGATAAAATATAAAGATGATTTAATAAATATGATTTACCAGTGATGCATTGCAAGTAATCTTTTACTTGTATAATCGAAGCCTTCATAGGCTCGCCATATGTCTTTGAAAGTCTGCTGCGCTATTGTTAGAAATTGCAGGATCCCTACAGTCAAGTTCTCTACCTCTATTGGATGAGCACCACGATGGTAGTGTTGGTGATTAAGTGATGGTGATGATGGTATAGATGGTGGCAACAATGGTGATGGAGATAGTGTATATATATGGTGGCAATTAATGAACAGTGAACACATTCTTTTTGTTTTTCTGTTTTTTTCAAATTGTACAATTCATTGCTTTGAGCTGGTTTTTTTTTTGAGCTATTAATTGTAATTTCACTCAGTTTATACACTCAGAGAATGTTTGTTTTCAAAAGCATTATTCTGCTATATTGCCTGCTGTTTACTACCATTATTCGCTGATGTTTTATCTATTGCTTCTTGCTATTTTCTGCTGCTATTCTGTCAACTGTTGTTTTGCCACTGTTTGTGTTGCTATTTTACAATAGTCTCTTATGCACTTGATTTTTTTTTAGATTAATCTTGAGTGACCTTAAACTGTGGGCTTTGAATGCTGGAATTATGTAATAGGGTAAGAGGTGATAATAGAGTGAATAGAGATTGGGGGTAGGTGATGATAGTGGTAAGGGGAGAGTAGGGGACGGGAGCTTGACAAAGTAAGTAAATCTAGTTTGAGAATAATGGTGAGAAAGTAAGAAAATAAGAGAAAAGTCTTAAAACATATAGAATGTAAAATCCCCACATTGTTGGCTTTGATATTGAAAGCCATACAACAGGTTATGCTTTTTTTAATGTTAGCTAGGACTTAAAGAAAATGAATATGGAAGATATATATAAAGATGTAATAAGTGTAACAAATTTTTCTAATAGTGATTTGAGTCATTATATTAAAAAAAATTAAAAACAAGTATAATATATAAGGGTGGTTAGTTAGTGTCCCACTTCTACTAGATAAGAGAAATAGAACATGTTTAATGGATTTTGAAGATGTAAAGGGATTTTTAAAATTGTGGAAGAAAGTACCGTCCATGAAGAATAATCTTTCATATAAATTTGTCTCAAATAATCTAGAAATTGAAGACATTATGGTAACAAACTACAAGCTAATAAAACAAAATTGAAAAGTAAACATTATAATTAAACACAGTGTAGTATACATGAACAATGTATACTCCAAGTACGAACCATCATAAACATACTATAAGCCTCTTAGATTTTTCATCATTTAGTTGTATATTTTTAGTTTCAAATCGACAAACACAACTTTTCTTAGTTACCAAACAGTTGCGTTGAACAAAGAATACTTTCATGCATATTCCATTAGAGTAAAACTCTCATACTTTACTTGCAAGTTGAAAATATTTAACACATACACTTAAGAAATATCTTATGTTATAGGAACTCAGAGGGAACATTCATGTATTTTTTACAGTGCAAGAGTGGTTAGTTAGTGTCCCACTTCTATTGGATAAGAGAAATAAAATACATTTAATTGATTTTGGGGATGTAAAGGGCTTTTTAAAATTGTTGAAGAAAGTATTGTCCATGAAGAATAATCTTTCATATTAATTTTTCTCAAATAATCCTGAAATTGAAGACATTATGTTAACAAACTTCATGCTAATTAAAAAAAAAATTGAAGAGTAAACATTAAAATTAAAAATTAAATTTTATGCTTTTATTTCTACAAAACCTATTGTTAGATTAATATAAATAATTACTAATAGTTATCATTAAATACATCGATAAAATATAAAGATGATTTAATAAATATGATTTACCAGTGATGCATTGCAAGTAATCTCTTACTTGTATAATTGCAGCCTTCATATGCTCGTCATATGTCTTCCAAAGTTTGCTACGTTATTGTTAGGAATGGCAGGATCCCTACAGTCAAGTTCTCTACCTCTATTGGATGAGCACCACGATGATAGTGTTGGTGATTGAGTGATGGTGATGATCGTAAAGATGGTGGCAGTAATGGTGATGGAGATGGTGTATATATATGGTGACAATTAATGAACAGTGAACACATTCTTTTTGTTGTTCCTTTTTTTGAAATTGCACTATTCATTACTTTCAGCTTTTTTTTTTTTTTAGCTACTAATTGTAATTTCACTCAGTTTGTACAATCAGAGAATGTTTGTTTTCAAAAGCATTATTATGCTGTATTGCATGCTATTTACTACCATTATTCGCTGATGTTTTATCTATTGCTTCTTGCTATTTTCTGCTGCTATTCTATCAACTATTTTTTTGCCGCTGTTTGTGTTGCTATTTTACAATAGTTTCTCATGCACTTGAATTTTTTTTAGATTAATCTTGAGTGACCCTAAACTGTTGACCTTGAATGCTGGAATTATTTAATAGGGTATGTTGGACGGGTGGGCGTCCAAGATGAGCCGACCCGACCCGACCCACATATGGCAACCACTTGTTGGTTACCATACGCGTTTGGAAGAGGGAAGTTTATTTGTGTTCAACTTCCCAACCGCTCCCAACTGCTGCAATATACATGCCATCAAAAACTGTTGCTGAAAAAAAAAAAACATTGATTCCATTTTCATTAGAAAAGTAGTGTGTGTGTGGGTGAATGAAAAAAATTAAAACAAGATCGTTCAACAATCCGAAAAAGGCAAATATATTGTTATTTGTGGAAGATTTCCATTCGTGGTTTCTTTCCGACCTATGACGTGATCCAACGCCTATTTATTCCGCTGCATAATTCGAAAAAGGTAAGGTCTATTGACTCCTTTTAGAATTTTCTTCACTGGTATCAGAGCCTGAATTGTGTTGGATTCGTGCATTGGTTGGATTTAATTCATGAAAAGCATGATTTTTTTCCAATTTTTGTGATGGCTGCTGTTTTAAGTGTTCTGGAATGTTTAATATGAATGGATTAATTCTAGAATTGATATTATTAAAACCGGCCTAGGGTTAGCAATTTGAAGTTGCATTTTAAGAGACACAATTGTATCTTGAGTTTGAGATATGAACATGCATGTATAAAAACTCCGTAGCTCTTGAGAAGAGAGACAATGGATCATTGAAGCAAGGAGATTTTCTTGTACAGAAGAGAACATCGAGCTCAAAGCAGCTGGTCTGTTCTAATCTAGGTGGCAAAGGCAACATTCTCAACTCGAGATCCAGACTCTGTGCTCAGTAAGCTGAAGCACCATCAGTTTGAGCAGGATATTCATCTGGACATTCACTAACACCAATTATGAATCTTTCCAGACCATTACCACTGACTGATGGAAGTACTTGATATCTCCACATTATAAACTTATTTTGATCTAGCTTAATTAGAGTAACAAAGTTGTATGATTGCGAATTGTGATTTGTGTTTGTCATAGGCTCTGACCATTTTAGAAAATGAAATATGAGTGTTTGGCACGCAAGTAAACGAAAGAAAATAAGAAAGAAAGCTTAAAGGAAGATTCTAGAAATAACAAGAATCTGGTCTTTGTAACGTAATAGAAAAATGTTTCACAATTTGTTTATATAGTAGCTCACAGTCACAGCTCTAGCGGACTAATTACAGAAGCTACTGCAGTCACGAACTTCCTGACAAATCATCCAGGTCAGCAGGTGAAAGTGTATCAGCTACTTAAGTGCACAGCTAGCTTACCTTATGCCGCTACTGCTCTGTTTCTTCTTCGCATGTATGCTATATTGGATTATGCTTATGTATATTATTAAAAATATCAAGGCCTAGCTGCACACTTATTATGATGTTAAAACGAAATTAACATTTCTTCAGTTATTGACAGGAAAATAAGTAGGAAGTCTTCAATAATTTCTTAGCAAATACATTAATATATGAATGGGAATCAAATAAAGCTTAGCCAGGGAGATAATTTGCATCACCATCGAACAATTTTGCAACTAAATCCGAAAAGAAAAAAAGGACAAATTAATCGGTTTCACATGAATCTGTTGATCATTTTGGGAAAACACATCTAGTGGTAATAATGTTGAGACGGAAATAAAAGACGAGAGATTAATATTACAAAAACAAGAACAACACACTAGGAAAGGGAGAATACAAAACATCCATGGGTTGAAAATCTGGTACTCAAATAAATTATCGATTCTCTAAATATTGGAGTGTTTTTTGAGATTAATGGGTTTTTTGCTCTGAGCAAGGCCACATTTAGCTTTACTAAAGAATGTGAAATTCTTTTTCTTTTTGGTTTCTGGTTTTTGAGAGTGAACTGCTCTGAACTTGAATTTATATTGAAATTGAATTTTAATATCATAGAAATTTGATATCTTCTTAGATTTCCTTCATTAAGTTTCCACTTAATAGAGTAAAAAGAAAGTCGAATTATTGAAAAATTTTTAATAGAATAATCGATTATGAAAAGGTAAATGAGCATACGGCAATTTTTTTTTTCCTTTTTGTGAGGGTTATGCTTGTTTCAAGTATTTTAATAAATTGGTTAATTAATTTGCACTGCTAATTTAGAAATTGTATGATTGGTCTATTTTTGGCCAGAGTTCATTGCTCATAAAAAGTACGATGTTCTTGCTGCATAGGTAATAGTAGTATGATAATAAAATTTCATATCCAATCTTCAGATATTTCAAAATCTAAATTTTAAATATTCAACTTCAATTGTGAGAGAAAAACTTGCAGGTAAGGTACGTCGAATATTTTTTTTACAAATATAATCCAATTTTGAAATTAATTGAAACGATCTGTCCCGATTCCGAGGGCAAATCCATCTAACTTCATCGAACATAACTAAAATAAACTTATTAATTAAGATTTGTCAAAAATTCGGCAGAGTCTTCCTTATATTTATCATATTTTCAATCTACAAATTTATAAAATAAGTACTTCCAAAATAATTTAATATACAACCAACTTCATTAATCAACCTCCTCAATCATTATACCAAATATCACCCAAACATCTCTCAAGTATTAAAAAATTACATTATAGCTAATGTCAACATACATTAAACATCCATAATCATCAAATCACAATATAATTATACAATAAAAAATTAGATGATTAAAATGTCCTAATAATATCATGTATGTCTTCTAGCAATAGCATGTAGTTGGGTTAACTACTAACTAGTGTACCTGCAATCTTGTTTTGAAGGGGAAGATGAAACACAGTGAGTGAATAATATGTTTTGAAAATAAAATTATTTTAAAATAATTATATCAATGCAATATAACATTTCATCAAGCTAGATATAAGAACACAGGTAAATTGTTTAAACTTAAAATCGAGTAACTTGCATTAAAAAAGAATACATGATGCTGCATATAATAATCATGGAAAATTATATCCAAAGATAATATAAATACAAGATTTTAAAACTGTCATTAAACAAACACCCAGGGGAATAACCTTATCATACTTGAGCTGTATACGTCCAGTTGAATGATGTACTGAAAATGTACTGTCATACTTAGAGCTACAACAAGTATACTAATGACTTGTCATCTCATATGTCTTATTATATCTTGTTATACTGCATGCCTAAATAATCCTCACAAGGTAAAAGTGTCAAAGTATATGGGTCAAAACCTTATGGTAGCGTTTACTTTTTGGATTGGAGTGGGAATGGAATGGAAGTGGAATGGAATAAAATGAAGATCAGAATTCAATTTATGTGTTTATTTTGTCTTGGATTGAGAGTAAATAGTTTTAAATTATAATTTTATCCTTATTTAAAAAATTATAGTTTTTAATTACAAAGTTAATAAAAATATATATTTAATGAATAAAAATTTATTTTATTATATTTTTAAATTTATAATAATTATTAATATTCTTAATTATGTACATCATAATTTTTTTATTAATTTTAATTTTAATTATA
This sequence comes from Atalantia buxifolia, assembly GCA_030444775.1. Classification (NCBI taxonomy): domain Eukaryota; kingdom Viridiplantae; phylum Streptophyta; class Magnoliopsida; order Sapindales; family Rutaceae; genus Atalantia; species Atalantia buxifolia. The sequence continues at coordinate 31,365,834 of CM059831.1, forward strand.
TAAATTAAAAATTATTGATAAGGGCAATATAAATGAAACATTTTTACTATTAACATAGTAAAAAATAAATATTTTCTTAGAATAAACTATTTATTAGTATTAATTATTAATATTAAATAAATATATTACTATTATTTTTAAATAAATATAATAATATTATATTTTCAAATAAAGATGGTATATTGTAATATTATTAATTCTCTATTAATATAATAATATTATTTTTAAGTAATTTAAACTTAGAATCAGACCAAATTACTATTTAGTTATATATACTAATAATATTTAAATAAATAAAATATTATTTAAATATTTATTAAATATAATTATATTAAATTTAAATATTATTATATTAAATTTATTATTATATAAATAATAATATAATATTATTTAGTACAAAATTAATATTTTCTTAGAATAAACTATTTATTATTATTAATATAAATAAATATAGTACTATTATTTTTAAAATAAGTATAATAATATTATATTTTCAAATGAAGATAGCATATAATAATATTTATTAATTCTCTATTAATATAATAATATTATTTTTAAGTAATTTTAACTTAGAATCAATGCAAATTATTACTTAGTTAAATATAATAATATTATTTAAATAAATATAATATTTTTAATTTAATTTATTAAATATTAAATTAAATAAGAAAAAGCGTAGAAATGAGAGAGGTGGGAGTGGGAATAGTCTCACTCCTCACTCCACAAATGGATGAGACTCACGGAGTGAGATTCTCAATCCTTCCTTAAATTGGTGAAGTAAACACTGCGGTGAAAGAAATCCACACTCCTCACTCCCATTTCAAAAAGTAAACGCAGTCTATGTGTATTAAGATAGGCCCCAAATGCCTCTACCTCAAATATATTTTTGTATTGAATACCTATAACTATTTCTCTATACTCATCTCTATATATATAAGGAAATAGTATTGTCGAATAATTTTTTATAACAAATTTTTATACACGTATATATAAACATTTTAAACATACTTTAAATCTATACTCCGTTTTATTAAAATACTCTTACACATTTATATACAAAATAGATAAGGAAAACTAATCATTATACACTTTCAATAAACATATCAATATGTATATGAAAATTGTTTCTAAAAAAACTTAAATTGGAGCATCAAACCCTTACTTTGGAAACATACATTTCTTTACTCAAATTAAAATCATAGTAATAATATAAAAGAAAGATTTAATATATTTCACGCAAACAACGATGCTCAAACTTGTCTCATCTCGAGTCGCGCGTTGATTGACGATCGTTCGTGGCTTTTCCTTGAACTAAGATAGCTTAATTACACTCAGCATCCTTTTCGAAATAAAACTAATTCACCCTATTGGCTTGACCAATGACATCTCCTTCTAGAAATCTCAATTCATTATTTCGGGAAACTCCTACTCCAAAATTCATATATCAAAACTTCCAAATTTCTCAATTTTATTTAATAAGCAAACCCCAAAATTTCATCAACATCACAATTAACCATAGTATAAATATTTCGATCTAATTAAAATCTCCTCGAATTTAATCTTCACTTTTTTATTTTTTTTCTTTTTCTTTTCTTCATCTTCTTCTACATCTCCATGTCTTCTCTCCTTCTCTATTCTTTCGTCATATCTCTTCTTCCTTTTTTTTTTCACCCTCTTCCATTATCTTTTTCATTTTTCTTTCTTCTTTCCTCAGCTTTCTCCTCTCTTCTCTCTCTTAATTTTTTTTTTCATGTCCTTTGTTGTTCTCGTTTCTTCAAGCTTCAAAGATAAGCTTCTTTTTTATTTTAATAAAATAAAAAAATTTCTATGTTCTAGAATTCTCCTTTTGTTGGGTCCAAAAATGTGTTAATGGCCTTTGGGCTTTAAATCTAAATGTCCTACATTGGGCTTTAAAAGTAATAATAATAATGAGTAAAACTAAATGACGGGAAAAATAAGAATAATTAGTTGGGGTATTTCATTAACCAACCATGAAGAATGTTTAATTGGTGGACGGTCTCAATAGAAGCCTCCCATATAATTTTTTTTTCAATTGATGAACTTATTTATTTATTTTCCTTCGTTCAAATTAGAATTATGGCATTATCCTACCAAACATTCATGAAAATTTAGATTCTAATGCAACCGCTCACATCAGTGTGTCTATGCAGAGTTGCTTGAATTGCCGAAATCTCAATAATGGTGAAAGATACATTCATGTGGGGGGTAACAAGAAGGTTAAAGTTGAAGCAATTGGAGAATTTATATTATTATTAAAGATCAGATTTTATTTGGATCTTGATGAAATATTTGTTGTTTCATCTTTTAGACGGAATTTGATTTCTATTTCTACTTTGAACAAATCTCGTTTATCAAAATATGTGTCACCCAAGGATTATTAACCCATTATTATATCACTTGAATCATTTAAAGCAGATGAACAAAACAATTGTAAAATGGTAAACTGTTCTAATAAAGACGAGAGAAAATGATGTAGTTGAGTTTGAAAGAAAAATTAATGCAAGACGTTATTTTAGGATTCTAAAATTTAATTATTTTATAATTTTTTTAATTAGAGTCAATTATGATATTGTCTTACTTTTTATTTATATTATAATTATGATTTAGTTTATCTTTTTAAGTTAATTTAGAAAAATAGGTTTCATCTATTATAAATAGATTATTATTTTGATAACTGCAACTTCAATTATTCAATAAAACCTCATTTTTTCGCATTGGGAATATCTGTCAAAAAAGCTCTATTGTAGAGTCATTTGGATGAAAACTTCATCTAATCTCCCTTTATGCATTATTAAAAATCTCATTGAATTATTAGTGCATAAGTTAATTGCATTGGCTTAGTCTAGTACTAAAACTGGCTTAGTCTAGTGCTAAAACAATATTTAGTGTTATCTATGTTATCAATTCAACTTCCGCCATGCCTACTCCGTGAGCTGGTATCAGAGTGGTTCTATATCAATCGCACAGCTTTCTTAGCTACCCTCATTCATCTCTATGGAGTCCATCACTACGAAAATAATAATAATAATAATAAATAAAATAAATAAAAAGAAAAAAGAAAAACCCAAATTTGAAACCTAAACCACCACTGCCCACCATCAATTCTTCCACAATTCGGCCACTATCCTAACTAGCCGCTGCAACCATCAAATTCACCAGCCACTGCTGCATAAAACTCGACCAGCCTCAGACCTTAAATAGCTGTGCAGCCACCACATGAATAACCCAAATTCATGAAGCTTCGTCGCTCTAATCACCGCTGATCGCACATTAGCTGTCATCATCACCGTCCAAAACCACCATCAGACTCACCAACCACCACCGGCCAAATCATAGCCAACTTCCCCATAAACCGCCACGAATTATAACCACACTTACTATAAGCCGCCATTGCTTCAAGTTGCTTTTTCGATCAAATTGACGCGAGTTGATTGTCACCGCCGACATCAACTTGCTTCCAGCTATCTCTTCTAGATCCAACACCCTCTAGTCTAAAACACGGCAAACAGCCGCTGGCGACACCAAATGCAAAAGTTGAGCATTATTTAGAGTTTGCAATTGTGTGGAAACTTGATAATTAATGGCAAACTATTGTCCATACCTTCTATTTATCATGTGTCGACTTATTTGCACACACTCGTCCTGAGAGATTTCTTGGTTGGTTGGACAAGGTTGAGCATTGCTTTGTAGTTTTTGCGTACTCCTAAAGAAAAACAAGTTTCATTTACTATTTGTAAATTGAGATTTAGTGTTTTAGAATGGTGGGAACAATTGTAATATTCTTGACTTGACCAAGGCAAATGCAAAATTCGATCATAGAACCATATGAAGCATATTTTGCGATTTGATTTTACACCTCTTGATTTTTGTTTGGTACAATATAGTTCGGTTTCTAATTATGCTTATGAGTTTAAACAATTTTATGGATGCAAATATTATTATAAACGTGAAGAGGGTATAATTACAAGGTCTTTTAGGGGGCTAGCTTTCCAATTCAAAATAAGATGCCTACATACACTATCTATACTTTATAACATACAATTTATTTAGCACACAAATCAAGTCACAAATCAAGACACAGTGTCAAAGAAGCTTTAATCATGTGATTAAAAGAATTGGTGAAATCAAAGATTAAATCAAAAAATGGTGCGTCTCTACGAGAGTGCCTAAAGATGTACCAATGAGTTCACATGTCGTTAAGGAAGAAGACTCATATGAGATGCCAGAAGAAAAGACAAGCGTCAAAGATGAATAGATTATTAAAGAAGAAGTACAAAATACTCTTGATTTGAGCATTAAGTCTAACAATACGATCGAGGTTGTGTAGTAAAATCAAGTTGAAGAAGTTGAAATGATCGAAATGATTCTACCTATTTACATTGAGGACAACAAGGTTGTGTTTGAAAAGATTTGATTGAAAAGGTAAAATTTGTTGGAAAGCATATTGAGCGACAAATAAGGAAAGTCAAGAGTTATTTGATCATTGTTCGCTCTTGAAGTCTTCATCGCCTCAAAGAATGTATAAGCAAAGTAAATTGATGAAGTATGAATCCTTCAAAGTTTCGATAAAGATTGATGACAAATACTATAGGTTCAAATTACAAGATGATTTGGTCTTACATTACAAGTTTCATCCTTAGATTGTATTCAAACTTGAGGACGATTTTCTTTTAAGAGGGTGAGACTGACGTAACATGTTATTTTAGGATTCAAGAATTTTATTATTTTAGGATTTTCTATAATTAGAGTCAATTAAGGTATGTGTCTTAATCCTTTATTTCTATTATAATTGTGCTTTAGTTTTCCTTTTTAAGTTAATTTAGAGAAGTAGGCTTTCTCTATTGTAAATAGAGAGGTCTTATTATTGCTTTGATAACTTCAACTTCAATTATTCAATAAAATCCATTTTTCCTATTGGGATTATCTATACAAAAAAAATCTCTCTTGTAGAGTCGTTTGGATTAAAATAAGAACTAATCACGCTTCGATATATAGTATTAGAACGATATCTAATATTATCGACCCTATCCATTCTACTTCTGCTACACCCGCTCCATCACAAATGCATTAATGGTGGATTGTCATAGCACTAAGGAAACTTGCTTATAGCTAAATGTACTCAGATTTGGATGCTTTCCGTATGCTTCACATTCATGGAGGAGCTCTCTGGATAAATGATTTGTCATTTGGAAAGAAAAAGTGATTCAATTATTTGCTATTGCTCTTGGTTTTTCTTCGTAGGAAGTGGAGAACTAGGGGAGAGAGATAACAAATTCGGTAGAAGGATGATAGAGAATAGAGTATTAATAAGAAGAGAGAGAAAAAAATATTACTGATATTAATACAATCACGTCATTTTATTGTTACCATTTATTTTTTGTTAAATCTAATGACTCAAAATTATTGTAAAAAATTATGTTTATATTTTTGTCTTCTTAAACCTTATTGAACCTGCCCCATAAAAAATTTATACAAATATTTATACTTTATCATGAGTTGTGCCAGCATCAGTTGCCTTTGAGAGTGTCCGATACAGTCGCTGCTCTACAAAAGGACGCGTGTCCTCCTGTCCTAGACGTTCGTGCGGACTTGAAAGCTTTTCTTGGTTTCAGTTATCACATTATAATTAGTCTTGAGCTATCGGCAGTAGAGCGGGAGTGCCAATAACTACCCTTTATGACAATCACACCCTTTACGATATTAAGTACTTGTTCAATTTATTTTTCCAAAACAAATGAATTATTTTCTGGAAGTAGATTAGCAGATCACGCGATTATTATTATTATTATTATTTAACTAAACCAATTAATGTAATTGATAAAAGAAGTTGTACAAAGAAAGAAAATAGTTAGTTTCTTCAAGGAATTGGATACTCACTAGATAAAGAAAATTTTAATTCTGCAAGGAGTTGGATACGATATGATTCCTTAAATTGCTCGCAGTGGAATAAAAGTGGGGATTATTAATAAGATATAAGGTTGGGTGAATAGCCATTGCCTTTTCGAAGGCAATGTGAGGACTGGGATAGGGAAATAGCATTGTTCTTACGGTTATTCAGAAATGGGCTCAGTGCCCATTAAGATTTAACATACAATGGTCACAGATGCTGGTTGCCTTGATAAAAAACTACATTACATCCATATTATTTGGCAAATTCAGAATTGATTCACATTTTTTATTTATCGAAATCATTTATATGAAGCTATGCTTATCCAAAATAACTACATCACATTCAGTTTTTTTTTTCTCTTCCCCTTCTCGTCGTCCAAAATAACCATCAAAATGGTTGGTGGGTTTCATTGATCGAAAGAAAGAAAGTACGCATTCATAACATGATTTTATTTAAAGAGACATATGACAATAACAAGATATAATTATTGTACAACAAACATATTTTTAACTTTATAAGCATATCATCATTACTCTAATTAGAGAAAAAAAAAAACTCTTTTATTCAAAGCAACATACATAAAATTAACTTCCTACTTCCCTATAAATATGCTAGGGTTAGAGGAAGCATAAGCCTTGATGCTAGGTTCTTGTTCAAATTTATCCATGTCCTCCTTAAACATAACCACCCATGCTTCTATTCCTTCACCATCGCTTGTGCTTGTTAAAATAGCAAGATCAATTAATAACAACGGCCCGACGCTAAACCAAACAGGCTTTCCCCAGCCAAAATCAACTTCATAACAAGGAAATCCAACCACACTAGTTAAAGTAAACGACCTTGAATCCTCCCATGTTTCTTTCATATCCTTTATGAAGCCTAAGTACTCATTATTATTCATCACTTCTCTTCCCATTCTCTTTGCTTTGATCACTTCTCTTACTAAACTTGTTACCTCTGTGGCATCATTCTCGGCTAGTGACCATTCTGCCCTTGCAAGCCCAAAAATGTTACCCATGCACCGTGGAATCATTGGTGGATTCGTTTTGTTACGCAAATTCATAGTATAATACATTGCATGAGAATACAACTTGTTATGAATTTCCCTCTTTCTTTCACGAGAAATGGCAATGAAGGCACCCCAAATGAGTGCTGATGCAACCCCGAATCGTGTTGCTTGTAACCTATCATCAAAATTATTACCCATTAGTTCTTTATTCATCTTCTTCTTTAGAGCTGCTATTTTCTTGCCATCAAACAACAATCTTTTGAACACAATGTTGCATGAAGATTGTGGGCTTGTGAATTGATACGGCTGGGGAAATTTTACCGGCGGAAACAAAGAGGTGCAATCTAAAACGAAATTGTTATTGCAAATATTATCATTATCATTAATCACGCCACGAGTGATTTCACCCCACATTTTCATGAAGTTGAAGATTGCTGAACCGTCGGCCACTCCATGCCAAAAACAAACACCGATTGCCATTTCACCTCTGCTGAACAAATTTACTTGGACAGCCAAAAGTTCTCTTTCAGAAATATCTAACTTCAATAACTGGGGACTAGGTGGGATTAATTGTTGTAGCAGCTCCATATCTGGTGGTTGAAGAAACTTTGATATATCACAGCCAACATTAGCTTCAATAAATGTAGCCCCATGGTCATTGCAGTCGACTGAAAAGCTATCAATAAATCGTCCAGCAAAAGGGTAGTAATGCGTTAATGATTTTGCGAGAGACTGCTTCAACAAATCGGATTTTTTTCTGAGATCTTGCTGTTTGCAATTGGTGGAGTAGAAGAAAACAAGGGGCACGTAAAGTTTAGAACACAATTGATCAGGCAATGAAAGCTTATAGGTTCTGAGATGTTTTGGTGTTGGAGATGAAGGTTTGATTGCTTCGGTGGAAATGATTTGAACATCAGAAGTGGCAGTTTTTATACTTCTTTTTGTGAAGATTTGGATATTATTGGTGACCAACTTGGAAGCAGTGATTCGGAATATGTTTTTGAGTATCACTGCCATATTTGCTCTTTGAGAATTTCTCCAGGTGACTGTGAGTGGCGTATTGTGTTTCCAAATCTGTTGTATATATTGTGAGTTTCCAGCAAAAATAGTTATCTACAAAATAAAGATAAATGATTGTTTAATCCCTATATTTTGAATTAAATATTTGTTTAGTTTTTATATTTTAAAAAATATCTTAAAACACTCCTTTAGTTAAATATGTTACATTCTTATCCTTTTTTTTTCCTTATTATATTAATACTCTGTCAACAATATTCTTAACATTAATTAATTTATCTATAAATAAAAAAGTTAATTAACAAATTAACCTATATATATCAATGTGTACTATAAGAAATTTGACTTTTTAAGATGATATTTTTTACAACAATTTCAAATTATTAGTCTAGTCCTAATTTATATTATATTTTGTAACCAGTAATTCTTATTTTGGGATGCATTAATTGGTCATTGATTCAACTTTTTGTGACAAATATTACATTGGTCATAAAATATATATAGTGAAAAAAAAATCCCTCCAAAATCGAACATTTTGGGACAATTAATTATCAGTTGTGACAAAAAAATGTGGTGATGAAAAATAATTAGAGGCGACAAAAAATTTTCAACTAAAAAAGAGTATAAATTTGGTGAAACAAGCTATGACAAAATTAATTTGGTGAAATAAGCTATGACAAAAATACTAATCTCCAAAATTATTTTTGCTTTCTCTAAATTTAGGCACCCAAATTTTTGTCACAAATAATTCTATAGTGACAATCTTAAAAATAGTAATTGAATATTTTGTTTTAATTATTACTGTACTTTTTGACCAAGTTATTTTGTTTTTAAAACACATTTATTTGCTATTTGATTCTTATTCTTTTGGTGAACATACTGACATTTGTTATGCAGAGACATCTTATTTTTAGCACTAACAAATTCCTGCAAATTTTAATATTCTTGGATAGTTTATCATCTCTTATAACGAAAAATATGTGTAACAAAATGTAGTTGTCAGTGACATTAATATTTTGTAGCTAAAAGAATTGTGTAAATTTGTTCAATAATTTGAGACACAAGTATTAGTCTGGCAAACTCTTTTAGTTTTCAATAATTTAGAGACTTCACTTTTTTTCAAGGATTTTTTTTTATTCTCCAATTTACGCTAGTTTTCAATAATTTAGAGACTTCAATTTTTTGCACGGATTTTTTTTTTAATTCTTCTTTTAACGCTTGCCTATTAATAGGAGAGAATTTAAAGTCTTAATTTTCCCCTTACCTATTAATAAGAGGAAAACTAAAGTCTTAACTCTTAACACCAACTTTTAGATAGCGGTAGAACTTGAACTTGCGCCCCTCAACTTTCATGATAAATTGTTCCGGATAATTAGATATAGTTAGTAAACTAAAAAATTATAGCATATAGTTTTGTCTTGACTTATAAATATTTTTTAACTTGTTAAAGCTTCTATTTCATTAAAATTTAATTTTGATTTTTTATTATTTACAAAAGAACTGAAACTGTTCCTCTTTTTTATTTTTCCTTTTTTAAAATTTAATTAAAAAATTCTCTGAAAATTTAATTTACGTTTATGAGTTTATCATTTTTTAACTTTAGTTTTCTCCCTTCTAAAATATTCAGTTATTAATATGCTAAGTTTTTATAAAACAGAAAAAAAATGAAGCGGAATTAAAACCCTAAACAAACTAATACAAAATAAATAAATAAATAAAGTTCTCAAGTCTTTTTCTCGTTTAGCTTTGCCTCTCTATTTCAAATCTTTATTATTATTATTATTATTTTTTTCCTGCAACTTGATCAGTTCAAGAAATCCGAGTAGACAAAAGTTGGTGTGAAGCTGCAAAATGCCAAGGAAGATTGGAGGAGCAGCATTCATCCCGTCGTAGGAAGATGAATAGAACTTGATCAGTTCTAATCTCAATCGCGCTAAATATTTGAACTTTTTTTTTTCCTTCTTTTTTTACTTATTGGGTAAAAACCCAATAGGAAGCACATGGAAGATGTTAGGCTGGGAGGGGACAAGAGGCATAAGGCTAACAGAGGGTCACGTTCGGTGTTTTTCGATATTGAGTGGCAGGTTGATAACAATGAGAAGATAGCATGCATTTTGAACTCAGCTAATTTAATTTTGATTACTTTAGTTGTGATTGTATTAAGTGAAATTTAGATTTTTTTTTCAGTTAAATTAGGAATCGAAATTCTTTGTTCTATTATTTTAATTGTGTTATCCATATCAAATGTTTGCTAAAATTCCTATGAGAAACTAACAGAAGAAAAACAAAGAATATATGCGAATCAATGAAGGAATTGGAAGCAAGGTTAGTGAGTTTTGAGAAACTTTTTCGAACTTTGCTAGAGATGACTTTACTTTCCAATTTTGGGCAAATTCCTTAATTTCCTGAAGAAAATGACAAGTCGTTCAAAGTCATCATTTACTGCAGTATGTCTCAGCAAACTAAAGGAGCAGGAACAAACTTAAGGAAGTTAATTCAAGCATTCGGGAAACTAACGACCATTTTCCTTCGTGTAATGTTAGTTTTGTTTTTCTTTTATAGTGGAATTTTATTTTTGGATTATTTGATTTTTATACTTTTTATATTTTTATTTCTTTGTGATAAGTATACTTGTTAACATTTTCCACTTAAAGTTATTGGGTTTAAGATTTCATGCTCCAGCTGCCGATAACAGCTTGCCACAAGGAGCAAAACTAGTTACTTAAACTTTTCTAATACATATAAAGTCGTGAAATAACAAAAGTAAAATAATAATATAAAAATTTGTGTAAATTTTATGTCATTTTTAAGTTTATTATAATAAATTATTTTTTCATTAATATTCCCAAGAATAATGTTGTAAGAATATTATTATAAATTAAAAAAAAGTAAGAATATAAGTGTAACATATTCAACGGTAAGGGTGTCTTCAGTTATTTTTGAAAATATAAAAATTAATAGACAAAAATTATTTTTTCATTAATATTCCAAAGAATAATGTTGTAAGAATATTATTATAAATTAAAAAAAAGTAAGAATATAAGTGTAACATATTCAACGGTAAAAGTGTCTTGAGTTATTTTTTAAAATATAAAAATTAACAGACACTAGGTGAACCTCAATAAATTATTTCAACAATAATAATAAATATTAACAGCTCCCTCTTTGTATACTCTGTATGGTTTTATTTTATTTTATTTTATTTTTAAAATTTATTTTGTATGGTTAATAGGGGTACAAGTTCTCATAATGAAAATTAAGATTCATAAATTGGGATAATAACGTCTGGATAATCGATTTTACACCAATTTCTTACGGAAAGAAATAGTTATTTCTTTGTATCAAGTAAACCCCTCACTTATGGGGGTGAAAATTTGTGACAAGACTTGTCAATTCAACACAAACGTAATATTAGTTGGCAGGTTTGAATTGCTCTAAAATAAAGTAATTATTAGCCGGGTTTGAAGATTGGTTTGGTGCGAAGATGGGATTTCAAGAAAGTAGCAAATAGTTGCAGCACTAAAGGCGTTTCAAGTAGCGGTTACAAACATTAAAGACCAGTAATGCTCGTAATGGGCATTATTTCAAAAATAGTTACCTGTTCTCACATTTATTTCAATTTTTGTGTTTGTGTTTGTGTTTCTGTGCGTGTTTTTGTAAATATTAACATGACTTATTCGTCAATGGTCCTCACTCCATATTTTATAAACACTTAAGATTTTAAATGTTCCAGTTTATTATAGAGATTTTTCTATAAGGATGCCAAAGGAAATTATTGTTATGTTTCATTGTTGGCATCATATGTATTACCATTATATTGACAACGAATTAACTTTTCTACTTGAAATCTCCAATTTAGCGATCAAGATCGCTCATTGTAGAGATAGCAAAGGTATAAAATTACGTACAGAATGAAATGTACAATTCATTAATGACTGTGTACAATTTTTTATTCATAAAATTTTTTTGATTTATATCATCCAATATTGACATGAAATTAATTATCAATATATAAAATACATGCTTCATAAATTAAGTCTAATAATGTTTGGTCAAAATAAACAATGAATAAATAAAATTTTGTATATTAAAATGATGTTATTTTATTGCATACTTTTAGGGCCAAACATAACTATAAGGTTAACATAAATACTCCAATTAGTGAGTGATCAAATTTATTTTAATCTTTGTATTTGTATTTATAAGTGCGAACACAGGACTTACTCGTTAATGGTACTTCTCACTCCCCTTTTTATGAAGATTTGAGTTTTTAAAATGTTCCAATTTGTTATAGAGATTTTTCCAAAAGGATGCTAAAGGGAATGATTGTTTAGTTTCATTGTTGGCATCATATATATGACAATTATACTGACAACGTACTAATTTTTCTATTTGAAGTATACACTTCAATAATCAAAATAAGATCACTCATTATTGAAGTAGAAAAGCTTAGACTACATAATGAAATGTCCATATCATTAATGGCATTGGATAATATTTTACTCATAAAAAATTTATGATTTATATCTTCCATTGTTGACATCATATGTGCAATACATAAATTACATACTTTATAAACTCGGTCTCACAATATATGCTCAAAATAAACAATGAACAAATAAATTTTATTGTATAATTGTTATTTTATTACATGCTTTCAGGGACAAACATGACTCAGAAGTTTAGAATAACTACTTCAATTATTGTGAGCTCACATTTATTTCAATTATTGTGAGCTCACATTTATTTCAATTTTTGTGTTTGTGTTTCTACGGTTGTTTGTGAGTATGAACATGACTTATTTGTTAATGGTCCTCACTCCACATTTTATGAAGACTTGCGCTTTCAAATTTTTCAGTTTGTTATAGAGGTTTTTCCAAATGGATGCCAAAGAGAATGATTGTTAGGTCTCATTGTTGTTAGGGGTGTACAGAATCCAATCCAATCCGATCTGCTCAATCTATTGGATCCGTAGAAATCTTATCCATAAAAATCCAATCCGTGGATTAGTGGTTTGGATTGGATTAAAAATTTGAAAGTCCGCAGTCAGTGGATTGGATATGGATTTACTTCTGTAAATCCACAAAGATTCGTAAATCCGCAAAAAACATAAAAAATATTTATTTAATAAAAAATTAAACTTATAAATATGGCATTATACTTACTAATAAATAAATAAATTCAAATATAGTTAGATTAACATCATATTATATCTTATTTGATAATAATATAAAATAAAAATAATTAAATAAAAAAATATAGCTTCCCAAGTAGTTAATTTTCATGTATTGATCTAAACAAATTTTTTTATGTGTTATATTTTGAAACTTTGAATGTATTTTCTAACTTTATTTAACCAATTAATTTATTTAAATCTTATTTAATTTTGAATTTGATCAGTAGTAAAATTATTTTTATATTAAGTTTTTTATTTAGTTAGTTCATGGATAGGACATGACTAAAAATTTTTAGCCCGCAAAATAATCCGCAAAATGGTGGGTTGGATATAGATTGGATCAAAGCTGCATCTGATTTATAGACGTATGGATTGGGTTTGGATTGAATTTCATCAATCCGTGGATTGAATCGGATCAAAAATTTATAATCCGTAAAATCATGGATCAGATATAGATTAATGTTCACTCTGCAAAATCTGATCCGCAAACACCCTTAATTGTTGTCATCATATATATGGCCATTATATCCCCAATGAATTAACTTTTCTATTTGAAATCTTTATCCTAGTAATCATGGGCGGCCCCAATTAATGCTCAGGAGAGGTTTCAACCCCTTTTGGGCCTTAAGTTTCTTAAATTATGTCCTTTTAGCCCTTTTAATTGTTAGGTCCAATACTATTATATTAAGGTAGCGTTTACATTTTGGATTGGAGTGGGAATCCTGAGGATTGTGAGTGTAGAGTGGGAGTAAGAGTAGGTTGTTTACTTATACTGGAATACAAGTATGGAATGGAGATCATAATCTAATTTATGTGTTTATATTGTCTTGGATTGAGAGTAAATAATTTTAAATTATAATTTTACCCTTATTTAAAGAATTATAGTTTTTAATTACAAAGTTAATAAAAAATATATTTGAAGAATAAAATATTTACTTTATTATATTTGTAAATTTATAATAATTATTAATATTATTAATTATGTACATCAAAAGTTTTTATTAATTCTAATTTTAATTATGTAAATTACAAATTATTGATAAGGGCAACATAAATGAAACATTTTTACTATTAACATAGTACAAAATTAATATTTTCTTAAAATAAAATATTTATTATTATTAATTATTAATATTAAATAAATATAATACTATTATTTTTAAATAAATATAGTAATATTATATTTTCAAATAAAGATAGTATATATTAACATAGTACAAAATTATATTTTCAACTAAGTAAGTCTTAAAATCCCAAATAGTGAATCCCTTAATCACAACTTAGACTTAGCCATCAACACCATTGTCGTAAATTTGTCGATGTCGTCTATTCCTACTATTGCCAGCCCGTTGTCATTTGCTGTTGCGCTTGCTACGACTACCACTAGACCAGCCATAGATTTGAAACATGTATTGTCCCAGTTATGAAATGATGATTTTTGGCCGAATGAAGAGTTAAATATTTTACATCTCTATTCATCAATTCATATTTTGATAGTTATATGCAAAACTCCAAAAGTAGATGTTCATTGTTATGAGTGAGCAAAACTTTTGACATTAAAATTCAAATGAAAATTTAGTGGGATAATGGATGTTGTGTAAACAGCAAAAATGGCTTATTATATAAACAAATGAACAATTGGAAAGATAAAATTTATAAACATGTTGTTTAATATTCTAACATTTATGTGAGCCGCATTAAATGTATTATGAAATAATATTTTTGTAATATCAATTTTGTATTAGATTAATCATTCTTGTTGCAGTTATTCAATTAGTTAGGATTTAGCCATTATTGTGGAATTTAAGCTAATAATAACTTTATTTGATTTGAAATTTGGAGAAATTGTTTAAAATGAAATCACCACTCCCACCTTCTAAGGGAACTAGTGATGGTTCATATAAAGTCAATTTACAAAATTTGCTTGCTTGCTGATCTTGGCTTATGACCTTGCATTGATCGTTATAATTGTAATATTCAGGATCAAATTCGAAGACCATACTTTACAAAGGGGTCATTTCAACCTAAGGGGCATAATTTTAAAATTGAGAAATGTGGAAATTAACAATGACAATATGTTTCGAATTGGTTCAAGAATTTGGTTCGTGGTTGGAATATAGTATAAAAGAAGAGTTTGCATTTTGCCTTTTTTGTTATATTTTCAAAGAAGACAATGGGGATCAAGCAAGCGGTAAAACTTTTACTAGGAAATGATTTAAAAATTGTAAGCATAAAGAAAAATTAAATATTCATGAAGGAGGTCTCAATAGTGCCTGTAATCGAGCTAGGCAGAAATGTGAAAGATTGATGAATCAGAAGCAGCATATTACTACATTTTTTGAAAGAAAATTTGAGAAAACTCAAAGTCAATATGAAACTTGCTTGAATACTATTGTCGATTGTACTCAATTTCTTTTAAATTGTGGGCATGATGACTCTAATGGTTCAAGCAATCGAGGGAATTTTCCTAAGCTTTTATGTTCCCTTACTGATCGTAATAAAGATATTAATGTTGTTATTTTTAGAAACAATCCCCTAAATCTGCAAGCAATGTCTCCAAAGATTTAAAAAGACATTGTAAGTTATGCTTTAATTGAAACTACTAATGCTATTATTAGGGAGATGGATGGTACCATTATTTTCAATTATAATTGATGAGTCTTATGATATATCTATAAAGGAGCAAATGGCCGTTGTATTATGTATGTGGATAACAATGTATGAGGTTGAAAGTTTTGTCAGCATTGACATGTTTCTAGAACTACAACTAGCTCACTTAATAATATGTTTTCAAGGCTTGGATTGAGTTTGTCAATGTTACGTGGGCAACGTTATGATGAGCATGTAATAAGCAGGGTCAGTTCAATGATTAGAAAAAACTCATTTTAGAGGAGAATGAATCAACTTATTATGTTTATTATTTTGGTCATAAACTTCAGTTGACTCTTATTTCTGTGGCAAAAAAGCATGAAGAATTTAATTCTTTATTCATTGTAGTTTCCCACTTAATATTGGTGGAGCATTAGCTCCATGAAAAATAGGCTCTTGCGAGCTTTCAAGTGGCCAAGGTCTGAATAAGGAGATTAATTTAAAATGTCCTATTGATACTCATTGATATTCTTATTATTGTAGTTAATGAGCATAATTTTCTATGTTTCCATATGTGGTTGATATGCTTGAGATAATAGAAGTTAAAGAAAATTCTGAACAAAGATTTCAAGCTAAAACACATTGAAGTTGATGAAATCGTTTAATTTTGTATTTTGCTTATTCTTGATGAAAAATACTCTTGGCTACGCAAATGAGTTGTCATGAGCATTAAAAAGAAAGACCAAAATATTTTGAATGTTGTAAAATTGATTGAAGTTTACAAGCGCAACCTTCAAAAGTTAAGAGATAATGTTGGGATTCTTTATTTGGTCAAGTTTTTACTTTTTGTAGCAAGCACTATATTAATGTTTTAAACATGGATGATTTGCTTTTAATTCAAGGGCGATCATACTATAAAGCTCAAGAGATCAAAAGTTTACACTGGTATTAGGTTGAGTTATTGTATATTGTCTTGGACATGCAACTTCAAGAGCTAAATAATTTATTCAATGAGTCAAATATTGAATCTCTTATTTATGTGCTACTTTTGACAAGGAAAAATCACTCTGACTTGCTGAATTTTATCCAAAAATTTTTTCTACAAAATATCTTATAGCACTTGAGCTACAACTTGATGTTTACATTACATATTTGAAAGGACAGTGGTTAAGACAAAAATGGATAAGGTATATCTATTAGTTTATTTATTGGTTACATTAACTTTAATTCTATTTGTAGCCACTATCACTGTAGAGAAATATTTTTTAGACATGAATTTTGTGAAGAATTGTATTTGAAACTGGATGGGTGATCAATGGTTGAATGAAAACTTAGTTGTGTACATAGAAAAAGATGTATTTGCTTGTATTGACAATGAAGCTATTATTTAACATTTTCAAAATAGGAAACATGTCAAGAACAATGGAAGAAGTGTTGAAAATGATTATGTCAATGAAGTTGAATATTTTAGTTATTAGTTTTTCTATTAGTTCTTATTATCTTGTCTATTTTTTTTAATCAATTTATACTAACCTGCCCTTTCTGAATTTATTTCCTGAGTCCGCCACTGTCAATGATAAAGATAAAATCATCACTATAGAAGTAGAAAAGGTACACAATTAGACAATGAAATATATATTTCACTAATTATTGTAAACAATCTTTTATTCATAAAAAAATTAGTAATTTATATCTTCCGTTATTGACATTACATGCTCAATGTATAAAAAAAATTTACTTTATAAATTAGGTCTAGTAATGTATGCTTAAAATAAACAATGAATAAATAAATTTTATTATATTAAAAAACTGTTATTTTATTGCATGTCTTTAGGAACAAACATAACAATAAGTTTAAAACAAATACCGCAATTATGTGTGTACACATTTATTTTTATTTTTATGTCTTTTTTCTATGCTGGTATTGATAAGTATGATCATGACTTATTCCTTGATGGTCGTCATTTCACATTTTATGAAAACTTGAGTTTTTTTTAATGTTTCAATTTATTCTTGTTAGGAAATATATCGTATTTTTCAATAAAGATTTTTTAGGATATTTTCCTTTTTAGTAGGATTCTTATTTAAATAATAAGTAATTTTTTCTTGGGGACTTGACTTATTCAAGGAGGAATATAACTAGTATAAGAAAAAGTAATATTTCTCCTACAAGAAATAATCATTATATATAGGGAGGTTGAGTTCATTATTTGTATAACACAATAATTAATTTTTTACAAGTAGAAAGTTTTTTGTGTGAGAGAAACAATAAAACTATTGAGAGATTGAGTGTTAATGGTGTGACAAAAAAAATACTAAAATGATCGTAATAATTTTTTACATAATATATTTTTCTCTCGTCATCTTTGGTGGCCATAATTTTTCTTAAGTATAGGAATTTTCTACGTAAATTTTTGTGTTGTGGAACTAGTTTTATTCTTCGTTTAATTTTACTTATTATTTATTTAGTATTTTTTAGTTATGGGATCTTGGGCGGGATTAAAATTCCCCAACAATTCTAGAGATTTTTCCGTAAGGACGCCCAATCAAAAAAAAAAAAAAAATTGGTTTAGTATTTGCGAACTCCGAAGACAGTACATGTTGTCTAGTGTGTTGAAGCCTGACAACCGACAATATCGAGGATGTCATCCACAAGTAGTTCGAAAGTCATGTGTGTTGTCGCGTGATATCATAAACCAAATAAAATCAAAACGACACAAGCCTGTTGTCGTTTTTGAGTCACTTAAATTTCACATGCTTGGCACGTGAGAAAGGCAGATACGGTTGTTGGTATTGGCGGGAATCCAGCTGGGCGAGTAACAGTAACTAACAATCGCGGAAACAACCTTTGTAAAGGCTGAAGAAAATGACATGAACGAGTCATCAAGCATAATGGTTTTTAAGATGAAGATTAGAGATAAAAAATTAATATTAAAAAAAAACAATTGAACAAAACACGAGGGAGGGGAGAGCCTACATCCATGGTTGAAATTCTGGTACTCAAATAGATTATTGCCTCCCTGAATGAAGGAATATTTTTTTGAGATTAATGGGGTTTTTGCTCTAAGCAAGCGCACATTTACCTTTATCGATATATGTGAATTTTTTTGTTTTTGTTTTTGGTTTCTGGTTTTGGAGAGCGAACTACTCTGAACTTGAATTTATATTGAAGTTGAACTTTAATCTCATAGAAATTTGATATTCGTAGATTTCCTTCATTCAATTTTCACTTCAGTTAGGAAAAAATCTGGCGGTCACGGTCCGTTGTAACCTATGATAGAACATCATGCAAAATGATTCGACCAATGTAAAAATTAATAATTAATTTCATGAAGTGGATAATTTTAACATAAATAGAATTAAATTACCCATAATTTTATGCAAATCGATTCCATTTAATATTTTAGTCTTGAGCACAATTGAAATTGTTGTTTTTTTTAATTAAAAAAATTAACTTTAGTATTTTTCAATCTGTGGCGGGAGCATACTAACATCAAATCTCTTGTGCCACTTTATTTCACTAATTGAAAATTAATTTTCATCTACTGTAATAAGATTCCATGAAGTAAAAAGAAAATGGAAGTATTGAAAAAAAAAATTAATAGAATGATCAATTATGAACTTACGGCAATTTTTTTTTCTGGGGTGAGGGTTATGCTTGTTTCAACTATTTTAAGAAACTAGTTAATTAATGTGCACTGCTAATTCTTTCAAATGCATAGCAGGTTCGCCTCGATGAAAGATGCCCATCTTAACAGAAAAAGAAGGCGAAGATGAAATTGTAACAAACATCAACAAAGGATTTAAAGAGCCTAGAGGCAACATTAGGGTCAACGATGGACACAGGATTGACTGCAGAAGCATATGATGGCTTGGGGATGGTATTAGGGTGAGGGGTGGAAGGATTTGTGGTGGTGATGCCCGGTATGTCTCCCTACCTAAGCGTTATTTGGTTCAATGTTGTTCTATTAATGTTGAGTTGCTCTGAAAAAACTTAATAGAATGATTTATTATGAACATACGGCAATTTTATTATTATTTTTTTTGGTGAGGGTTATGCTTCACTAGAAGAAAAAGTACCTACTATGACAGTCCTCTGTGTGACGGTTTTTGGTCTGGAAGCCTACAACAATAGAATCATGATAGATTTATTTTCTGTCATACACTTATGACATAGTTGTGATAGAAATATCGTTTATCAAGAGATTATGATATATTGGTGATATAAATATCATATATCAAGAAACTATGATAGACTAGTGATAAATTATTTGGCTATCAAGAATGAAAGACTGGGACGAAGTCAGTGCTAATCGAAACCCAAATTGGAATAAGAACAACATCCAGGGTACTTTTATTGATTGAAAGAAACCCAATCGCTTACCGTGAAAGAAGACCCAAATCGTTATTGCTAAAGTTGAAACCCTAGGCTTAATGATGAGTTGAAGTTTCACACCCACTGGTGAGTCATTGTTGCATTTGCATGTATTTAATTTTGACGATTTATTCAACTTTTATGTAAAGCAGTAAATAATTTGTAAAAAATTAAAATGTATATGCATGTATTGCATATATTGCATATGTTTCGGTAATCAATTTACTAAATAATTTCTTGGGAAGATAGTCTTTAAAAATATTTTGAGTTTTGTTTTGAGTTGTAATCGTGCATTGCATAATGTTGTTAATTTTCTTTTATTCTAGGTAATTCTGATTTATATTCATGTGTCTGTGTGTGAATTTTTTGTTTTCTAGCTAATTATGATATTAAAGTTTCATTAAATTAAATGAGTGTTAGTGTATGAAGATGGTGATAATCTGCAACTTATATATCTTTATGTTCTGATAGCTGATTCTTTAAATATTGGCCTGAAATGTCTATAACAAAGCCTGAGGAGGGATTCTTAGTAACTGATTCTGTTATGTAAAATTGAGAGATTCTCATCTCTCATTGTCATCTACCTATGCAAGTGGTGTTGTAGCTATTTTGCATCTGATGGTATTGTTGTTACTGTTGTTGTCTTCAGTCGTAACATTTGCGTGTCAAATATAAACAGTTGTGATTGCTGCATAAACGTGACAGTTCAATGTTCTTGATTTGTTGAAGGCATTGTATTAAGGTACTTGAAGCTTTTCTTTGTGTTTGCTTTTATTTTTATTCTACTAATGTATATTATTTGAAGTTGTAGTTTATTATTTCTTTTTAGGCTTACTCATATGATTAATGTAATTTGTTGGTACCTTTTTAGCTCTCTTGAATCCAAGTTTTGGAATTCTATCAACTGATCATTCAAAATATATTTCAGTAATAAATATTGTTGCTGGATTTGGATATAGCAGATTGTTGTGATTAATCTGGTAAGTTCCATTTCTTATCCTCTATTATTTGACTTTTTGAGGTTGTTATACACTTGCTTAAAATTTACATATCTTTAAATTTATAATTATGATACTATGTTATGTGTTTGTTGTGGGGCCTGTCTTATTTATTATATTTATAGTATAATAAGAGAGTGAACTTTTGAAAAGTATGAATTTCAGTTTATCAGTTTTCTTGGTTGCTATATTTATAATTTTTAAATTTGTTTTTGGACCATGACCATACTTTTCCGTAAAGTATGTTGTTTCTTTAATATAAAAGAGAAAACTATATGGGCCAAATTGTGTTTAATTTGAAAGGCCACATGTAGGTTTAACTTTGTTTATTTCATATGGTGCTGTAACATTAGACAAATATTCTAAGTATGTACATTCTTTCTTTGTTTTATGTATATGTTAGGAACATTAATTGTTAAGCCAGAAATGGATAAATCTTGGATTCAATGTAATCGACTGTCGACAGAATATGAAGAGGGTGTCTAGAAATTTATAAATTTTGCTATAAAAAATGCTGGCGGCAGTAGTGTTATTAGGTGTCCTTGCCTTAATTGTGGGAATTTATCATTTGAAACACCTACAACTGTAAAAGATCATTTATATATGCATGGTTTTGATGTGAAATACACCAATTGGTTTTGACGCGGGGAAGAGATTCTTAAGAGTCCTTATTCTCAAAGAGAAAACCATTTTCAGCAAGAAAATATAGAGTTTGACAATCGTAATGAGTTAGAAATGGTTAATGATGCTTATAAGGGTTGTTGTGGGGACCTTAAGGCATTCAAAGAGTTGCTAAAACAAGCTGAGAAACCCTTATACCTAGGATGCACAAAATTTACTAAGTTATCATTTTTAGTGAAATTGTTCAATGTGAAAGGTAGATTTGAGTGGTCTGGCAGTAGCTTTTTTACATTGTTGAGTGTTTTAGCATATGCTTTCCCTGAAAATAATGAAATTCCAACCTCTATGTATGAGGCCAAAAAGATAAGGTCAGCTTTGGGCTTAGAATATGTTAAAATTCATGCTTGCCCAAATGATTGCATACTCTATAGAAAATAGTATGAAGGTCTTTTTGAATGTCCTACTTGTGGGTTATGTAGATGGAAGAAAAAAGATGGTACTGTAGACCAATATAGAAAAGAGGTTCCTGCAAAAATTTTATGTTATTTTCCTCCTATACCTAGGTTTAAGCGCATGTTTCAGTCATCAGAAATTGCTAGGGACTTGACTTGGCATGCAAATGAGAGGATGGTTAATGGTAATCTCCTACATTCTGGTGACTCACTATCTTGGAAGTTAGTAGATGAAAAATGGCCGATCTTTGCATCCGATCCTAGAAAATTTCGACTAGCTCTATCAGCTGATGGAATCAAATCACATAACTCTCTTAGTAGTACATATAGCTGCTGGCCAATAATTCTTATTACTTATAATCTTCTACCATGGTTGTGAATGAAACGAAAATTCATGATGTTGTCCCTCTTGATTTCTGGTCCTCAACAACCGGGTAATGACATTGATGTGTCTTTGCAACCTCTTATCGAGGATTTGCAAACTTTATGAGATGTTGGGGTGGAGGCATATGATGCCTACAAAAATGAGTACTTTAATTTGCGGGTTGTATTACTATGGACAATAAATGACTTCGAGGCATACAGAAATTTAGCGGGATGTACTGTTAAAGGATATTATGCCTGCCCATATTGTGGTGTAAAAACACCAAAATATAGACTTAAACACAGTTGAAAAAATGTATACATTGGGCATCGGCTTTGGCTTCTGCTTGGTCATAAATTTCAGTTCCAAGCAAAAGCCTTTGACAATAGTGTGTGTGATGAAACCCCTCAAAAAGTGTTAAACGGGGAGGAAATTTTCCAGCTGGTCGACTCTATTGATAATAGATGGGGGAAAAGCAATAGTAAAAAGGGTAAAAGTGAGAACAACGACGATCTCGTGTGGTGGAAGAAGAAATCTAAATTTTATATTTTAAAGTATTGGAAGCAATTGCTTGTGCGACATCAATTAGATGTTATACACATTGAAAAGAATGTGTGTGAGAACATCTACGGTACACTGCTGCATATTCCTGGAAAGTCCAAAGATGGACTGAAGTCGAGGATGGATCTCTTGAAAATGAAAATTAGGCCCAAATTAGCACCACAAGTTAAAGGAAACAACAATCGTATATAGCTTCCTCCTACTTGCCACACCTTAACTAAAGAGGAAAAAGCAAGATTCTGTGCAGCTTTGAAAAGTATCAAGGTTTCTACTGGATACTCTTCAAATATTAGGAATCTTGTGTCAAAAAAGGACTTTAAACTCCAGGGTCTTAATTCCCATGATTTTCATGTTCTTATGCAACAACTTTTGCCAATTGTCATAAGATGTGTGCTGTCCAAACATGTCAAAGAAACTATCATCAGGTTCTGTTTCTTCTTTAATTTGTTGTGTGCGAATGTGATTGATATGATAATGCTAGATGAATTGGAGAAAAGCCTTGTAGAGACTTTTTGGTTGCTTGAAAAATGTTTTCCACCTTCTTTTTTTGACATAATGGTCCATCTTACTATTCACTTAGTGAGTGAAGGTAGACAATATGGCCCCGTATATTTTCGGTGGATGTATCCTTTTGAGCGATACATGAAAACTCTAAAAGACTATTGTTGAGTGTTAGAAAGTGTATATTTATAAAGGAGAAACTCGTCATTTTACACTTCAAGTCTCACTAACATCTCTAATTTTATTTATTTAAGTCTCTTGTTATTTAATTATGAGTGTTTTGTTTTAATTAAGTATTTTATGTATTTTAGGGGCATCATGGTCATTTCACAATAAACGAGATTTTGGATAGCAAAACGGACGTCACTTTTGAACTCAGGACAGTTGAAAACCTTAAGAGGACCATAAAAGGAAAAATGACACTGTTCATACGTACGGCCCTATTCATATGTACGGTACTGTTCATGAGTACTGTTCACGACACTGTTCATAGCGCGTCACTGTTCAAACCGTGTTACTGTTTAAACCACGTGGTCAAACCCCTGGTCAAACCGCGTACTGTTGACTGATGACGTGGCGCAATCTTGCAAGCGCCCAAATCGCTTTTTAATCCGATGGCCATGATTTACTCAATGTATCTATAAAAAGGGGGCCTCTTCCCCCTAATTGGAGACCCCTGAATCCATTTTTGAGCTTAGTTTTCTGTAATTCCTTCTCCATCTTGTATTTTCTACGTATTTTAATAAATTTCCATTTTACCCTTAGTTCAATTATGAGTGGCTAATTTTCTTTCAAGCTTGGGTTGAAGGTGAAGTCTCAACATGTGTCATGGGCTTATTTGGTAAATTTATTTTCTCTTCCCATCTAATTTCTGTGGAGGTTTTGACTTTTCGTCGACAAATAATAATAATCTTGTCTAGTTACCGCCCTGATTTTACCGGCATCCTAGTATAAGGTTATTATTATTTGACACGATAAGCCCTTAGCACCATATTGATTAGAGCGTGGTTCATGAGGTGTGGATTCCCCCCTCATGATTTAATTGGTATTAATAAGGATTATTTAGCCCATGGTGCATGTTGATACGGATCCAGATACCCAAGCACTTTATCTCAATAGTTTCCAGTTTAATTATTTCTACCAATCCAATTTAAATTCCAGCATAATCTAAATCACTTCCACATAAATCCAACCACCCATTTACATAATTAATTCTACACACAATTAAAATCCACCTCCTCGTGGGATCGACACTCAACACCATTGATCTATTCTACAATAGATTCGTGCGCTTGCGAGTTCAACAAAATTTGCACAACAGCTATGTTCGAAACCGTAACTATCCTGAGGGTTGCATAGCGGAGAGTTATATTGCCAAGGAAGCATTAGAATTTTGTGCAGAATACTTGGAAAACATGCCCACAATTGGGGTTCCACCTGGACATGTGCAGAATTTAGAAATTGACAAGCCCATGAGTGGTGGACAAATGGTGGAAGTTGATCAAACTTCATTAGATCAAGCACACTTGTATGTTTGCATAATACTGAGGAAGTTCAGCCTTATATAAGGTGATGTTATCTAACTTTGTGTTTTTTTAGCTTTATACTTGTCAGGTTTTGGTAGTTTAGGAACCTGGAAAATTTTTCTTTTTAACTAATTTTTAGAGAGCATATGGATTGGTTACAACTTTGCCATCCACGAAAAAATGAGAAGTGGTTGCAAGATGAACATAACCGAACATTTGCAGATTGGTTAACAGATAAGGTTTTGATAACATTAGTATAATTAATTCAATTTTACCTTTCAATTTCGGTTTGTACTTGTTTAACATTATATTCCTATCAATTAATAATAGGTAAATATGTTGATAGAGAAAGATCATGTTGTTACTCAAACAATCCGTTGGTTATCCTAAGGGCCTCGTCCTTATATTTTCCAACATCCTGGTTATGACATAAATGATTTTCACTTTGTTACAAGAGATCGAGACTTAAATAGAGTTACTCAAAATAGTAGAGTGTCATTGGTTGCACAAACAATTTCAGTAGCAAGTTCAAAAGATAAAAATCCTGTCACTTCTAACATCACATACTATGAAGTGATTAGAAAGATTTGGGATCTAGATTATGTTATCTTTAGAATTCCAATAATGAAGTGTGATTGGGTACATACTAGAGGTGGTATTATGAAGGATAGTCTCGAATTTACTTTGGTAGACTTGTAACGAATGGGTCATAAATCTGATCCATTTATTTTAGCTTCTCAAGCCAACTAAGTTTTTTATGTACCTGATCAGCTTGATAAGAAGTGGTCAGTTGTATGTCAAATGCGTAGAAGAGGTAAACCCACACAAAGCAGTAAAGATGCAGTGGAATACCCTTCGTTGACTACTAAATTTCCCCAAGTGCTGATAACATAAACTCTATTGACGATGATGCTGCAATGTACGCACGAGACAACAAGGAGGGAATTTGGATTGGACCTTGAATATCGTTTCTGTGTTTGTTTGCATGACCTGTTTGTTGAGTCCTTCTCAAAATGATATATGTTAAAGTTAATATAAGAAGTATTTTATACTATCTGTTATTATTTTATTTTGTATTTTTTGGCAGTTTTTATATGATAATATATTCTCATTATTTGATTTTGCTCTGCAGTTGTGATATTCATTATGGATAAGGGAAAAAAATGTCCCTGAGATTTCTTTGCCTGAGCAATCTGATGCCCATTTCGATGAGTTTTTAGATGAACAAAATGATGGATCTGTTGGTGAGGAATCAGAATACCATGAGGCACTTATCTGCGAAGGATATGATCCTGGAATGCCCCTGGCCGATCATGTCCCTGATCTTGATGAGTTCAGTGATGGTAATGAGGATGCACTTAAGAGCGGTAAGCGAAGCAGAGGTGGCACTGTTGGGTCAAAACAAAACAAGAAGAGAAAAAGAAATGGAAATTTTGTGGTTAAATACAACAACCTTGGTGTTCTAGTTGGTTAAGAAGCCATTGAGCTGGCTACATATATTGGTGTTTTGGCTCATACATCAATTTCAATCCTCTACAATGATTGGCGTAGAGTTTCAGATGATACGAAAGAGCGTCCATGGGAGTCTGTAAAGGTATAAAATAAGAAATTAAGATGATTACTCTAGTTTTATTATTGTTGGAAAAATCTGAAATTAGAAATAAACTTTATTTCGTGATTGTAAATATCCTCATTCTAACATTTTGAGAATGAAACTTGAAGGTGTACTTCGTAGTTCATCCTCGAAGTAGGAAGCAAGTACTACAAGCCATCGGAGCTGTATTTCGGAACTTAAGTATAATCTAATAAGGAGCTATGTTTTACCATTTGTTAATAACCGTAAAAGGCTTTTCAAGCCACCAGCACGGTACAACACGATTGATAAGGAAAGTTAGGTTAAGTTTGTGAAGGGAAGATTATCTGAAAAATTTCAAGTGAGTGTGTTTGATCAAGTATTAATAATATATCAATGCTTATGACAATTTTCCTTATGTGTTTATCCATTGTTTGTTTGGTTGTTTTAAGCAAAAAGTTAATGGTGTGAATAAACTTAGGCGGGTACAAAACAAGTTTAATCATCACCTAAGTAGAAAAGGTTATGTTGGGTTAATGCAAGAAGTGGTATGTACTGTGAGTTAGTTGCTTACATTTTACTATTGTTTGGTTAATGCAAATAATGATTGTTACTAAAATTTTAATTTTTTATTCACGTTTTTACAGTGCTAAAAAACAGGTCATACTGAAGAAAAAATGGACAGGAGTGTTCTTTGGAAGAGAGCTCGGCAAATGAAAAATGGAGGATACCACCCCGATGTTGAACCAGTTATTAAAAAAATCGTAAGAAATTTTTTGCTTACTACTGTAATTCTAGTTATGATTACTTACACTTTGATAGCATTAGCTTATTTAATTCATTTGTGTGGTAGGATAAACTGTAGATGGAAGCTAAGAAAGGGAAGATGCAGTCATCTGGAAAAAATAATATTCTCGCATAATCTTTGGGAAAAGCTCCAAGATGTGGTCATATGCAAGGAGTGGGCAAGTTTGTAACCCCGTCTCTGTATTTTCAAACTTGCCAGAGGCCTGCTGATAGAGACAAGCAAAGAGAGGACCGTCTATGGAGGGAATCAATTAACCGACAGTTGGAAGAAATGAGAAATGAACTGAGAAAAACACCTCGTCATTCAGATATAGCGTTGAAAACCATAATCTTTGTTAGTTCAAGTTCGCTAAAACACCAAAGGTCAGTTTGTTAACTATTTTTACTTATTATTTCTGGATTTAGTTTGTTGCAATTTTACTTCTTCTACTTAATTGTATATACTTGTTGCTGGATAAGGGTTCTTTGTGAAGTTCGTTCTTACCTGTTGTTTGTGGATTTAGTTTGTTGTATGTTTACTATTTATACATATGTTGTTTCTGGATTTTCTTTGATACTGTTAACTACTTTGTAAGATAAAATTAGAGTATTTAGAAACTATTTATGCCAACCACACTGAACAATTATGTTTGTAGCAGCCTGATCATTTGAAAAAAAAAAGCAAGGGACACCTAAAAACACAGTAGGTAGGAACCTGCCAATAGTAAACTGTAAGAAAGAGACAAACATATCAAACAAAAACAAGGATACACCTACCAAAAAACTCTCTGCCATTGCAAGAAAGAGTCCAAGATTGAACCCAGCTGATATCCCAGTGGAGATGCCTGATGATTTGTTACAAGGAAAAAAAAATGGTAACCCTAAACATCAAGGCACAAAAAAAAATTTGAACTTTGAATCAGCAGAACAACATATTGATATAATAGAGATAAGACATACAGATGCTGTAAAAAAGACCAAGGACGAGGGTAAAAAAGTTGCAGTGAAGCCTTTGCCAGCAAGGAGGAACACAAGGCATGCAGGAGGGGTACAGGGGAATAGGATTCCGTTACTGCAGTTGTTTGGCACAATGTGTGAAGCTAAGATGTCAGACTAAGAATGGATTCCATATCTAATGGATGATGGTGTTTTCCAAATGGAAGGGATTAGAGCTCATATTGGGCGGTGTGACTGCAGTGCGGTTCTATCAATGGATGCTATAGGAGTAAATGTAATAAAAGTCTATATTGTGTAAGTGATTTATAATCATTCTAGTTTTATGTGTACTTTTTATGGGAGTCCCAATTAATGGACTTTAACATTGTTTGTCTATTATTTATCAGGATGTTGTATGCTTCTATTCTCCCTGGGAAAAGAGGAGTCAAATCATTTGGATTCGTTCGTCTAGGTCTGGTTTCACTAGGCGAAAAACGTAATCCTACTGCATCATTTGACCTTAAGGCACGTGGAGTTTATGATCGATTGAAAAAAGCGAAGAAGGGGCAATTCATCTTTATGCCTTATAATCCCTAATATGCTCCTTTAATACTTTTCAACTCATATTAATTTCCTTTCTTGCCTTAATTTACTAAAATTGCTACCTTAATGTTCTTTCTTTTATTATAGTTATCACTGGATGCTGGTCATCTTTGATGTGTTGAAAAAAGAAGTTTATTATCTCGATTCTTATGGGGGAGATCCTGATAATGATTTAAAAGAGCTCATTAAAGTGTATGTTCAATTTTTTTTTATTACCATTGTCAATACAAAATTACTTTTACATAGTTTACAGATACTTTGTTACAATTTTTTTTCTGTATACAGCTCTATGACAATGTTTATAGCACAAGAAGGTAAGGAGAAATGGAATTATAATAAGATGGTCATATCTGTAAAGGTATGAATTATTACCTTAACTATAATTATATATTACTATGCTTAATTGTTATTATAATGAACTGTGCAATTGCTGATTGTGAACAGGTCCCACAGCAACCAGCAAGTTCAGTCGTGTATGGATTTTACGTCACGAGATTCATGAAAGACTTAATTAATGACTTCTCTTTACTAATGAACAATGTGAGTTCCTTGATCATAATTTGCTTCATAAAAAAGAACATGTTCTGTGTCAAAGTTTCACTACATAATTTTTATTTTTCATAAACAGTTTAATGGAAAGACAACATATTCCGATGCTGAATTAGATGAAGTCCGTATTGAGTGGGCAAACCATTTTTCTGGAGTACTTCCTGTTATGTGAGGTAACCCTTACCTATTAAGTTGTTATTGTGAGTTCATTGATGAAATAAATTAATTTACTAGCTATTATTCTATTGCCTAATATTCTAATCTATATGTGGTCATGGACTTTGAATTTGAGGAAGGTATATTTTACTTGGGCAGTTATCTAGCTTATTATACTTTTATGTTGGATTATGATGAAGATGGTGGGTATTGCTGGAGTTGGCTAGTTTTTTTCTTTGTTTGGAAAATAGCTCCTGGATGTTAATGCAATTTTACACATTTCAGTTATTCTTAGGTTGGATTTTCATGTTTGGGAACTGCTGGCCTTGTCTGATCAGTATTGTTAGCTTCCTCTTATAACAGTTATGTGACCGGTAATTTTTATCACAGATTATGACTGGTATTGCTCTGTCATCAATTCTTGACGTTAGCTACAATGACAGTATGAATAAATGTCATCCACCCCCTACTATCACAGTTTTGCCTGTCATAGTAGGCACTTTTTCTTGTAGTGCTTGTTTCAACTATCTTAAGAAACTAGTTAATTAATCTGCACTGCTAATTCTTTAAAATGCATAGCAGGTTCGCCTCGATGAAAGGTGCCCATCTTAACAGAAAAAGAAGGCGAAGATGAAATTTTAACAAACATCAACAAAGGATTTAAAGAGCCTAGAGGCAACATTAGGGTCAACGATGGACACAGGGTTGACTGCAGAAGCATATGATGGCTTGGGGATGGTATTAGGGTAAGGGGTGGAAGGATTTGTGGTGGGGATGCCCAGTATGTCTCCCTACCTAAGCGTTATTTGGTTCAATGTTGTTCTATTAATGTTGAGTTGCTCTGAAAAAAATAAAAAAGAAAGAAAGAAAGATCGATAACTATTTGCCGCAATTTGTAATATGTATCTAATGGATAAATGTATTCGCAAACGAATTATCCAAGGCATCTTTTCCATTAGTATCTTAGGGAATGTTAATTTTATTTAAACATATGAAGAAATTATTCAGAAAAATGACTCAGAAATAAGAAAGGAGAAATATAATTAACAAACAAGTGAATAACTCTTTTAATTTATTCAAAACAAGAGAAATAAGTAAATGGACATAAGCGATGATGCTAACGGTTTGTTTAAATTTGTCCATGTCTTCCTTAGAACAATAAACATGAAAATAATTCAAAATACAACACACACACACACACACTCCTAGATATTCAACTCAACTCACAACTAATTACATCTTACAACTAAATTAGAAGTAAAAATATGTATTGCATCAAATTAAAATCATCTAGTACATAAGTTTGAAGTTTAGCTCAAAATCTGGTAATGCAGCTTCCACCAGAGCAGCTTTTGTAATGGGAACAATTGAATCTCGTCCATTGTCCATCGTTTCATAAGCTATGCAGAAAAAAAGATTGATTATTGAGTGAATTTGAAATAGTTTTAAGTTCTAAAAGTAATAAAAGCCCTCATGGTGACATAATGAGAAAAAAAAAATCAATGCTAGAATTATACGGTTTTATAGTTTTAATTGAAAATTAATGTTAATTATTTGCTTAACACCATGTGATTTTACAATTGTTTGTCGCCGTTACGTAGAATCCTTTGGTTCAAATATCATTACTCTTTAAGCTCTAAGAATAATGATGATTATGAGGAGTGTCTTGAATAGGTACTTAGGGGCCATGGTATTGAATCTGACTGATACAAAAGTAAATTATTGAATTTATTCATAACTAATTATTTTAAAAATTACAGCAATATCAAGTTGGCATAAACTTTTAAAGATAGATGAAATTACAAAGAAATGAAAAAGAAGAATACTGATAGATGATCAGTGATACACTTACAAAGTTGGAATACAAATAGATGTGGAAATATACAAATAGAATCATGGATAAGGCTTAGTAACTAATCATTATACGGCTCTATAAGATAAGCCTATCATTATTCTTATCAAACAAGGCGACACAAAAGTTGGAATAAAAACTTTATAACCCAATCATTATTCTTATTAGAAAACAATACTTTTATTCAAATCAAGATAAATAATTAAGTAAATAACTTCCTCGACCAAGCATTGTGAACGTTAATCTATTTGGGCCGATGTCCTAACTGGGCTGATGTGATGGCTGCTTTAATGGCATTAATCACCTCATCGCCTACTAGAAAAGTTTTGGTTAACACTTCATTAGGAATTGGCGGTGTTGTATTAAACAGACTTGAGTGCACGAACTGAGTGCCAGGTAATTGGCTGTTGAAAGAAGGGAAGAAAAGAACATTTTCTTTTCCGACATTTAGCTGGAAGTGAACCAGTCCTCTAGGAATTAGAAACAGCATCCCGGCTGTCACAACCTTTGAGTAAAACACATTGTCAGTTATTATGATTCCTACGAGCATCGTTCCTCTACTGACAATACTTGACTCGCTTGAGCGAGGATGTAAATGAGGAGGGTTGATTCCACCAACAGCAAGTCAACTCGATTTGTTGAAATTCCTTGAGTATTGATTCCGGGAAATTCATGAACATTGCCTTCAGTTACTGCACGTCCAAAGGCATTTGACAAATTTCCTTCTTCGGATAAATCGAAGAAAAAATCGTCCGAAGTTACTTTTATTTCAGTTTTGCAAGGGAAGCCATTCACAGAGATTTTGGCATCCAAATCTGCGATACAGATGTCTTGTAGAGGATCGGGATCAGCTGCATTTGATGAAAATGGGAGAATCAGTAACGCTGTTAGGCAGCATCGGAGCCTTGAAGAGATCATGGCTGTGATTAAAATCTAAACCGCTCGATTGCAGCTACTTGATAGATTGCTGTTAAGTCCATTATTTATAGAGTTGGCATTTTATGGCAAGTTTAGTTAAATTGAAAGTTTATTTATTTCATATCTTGTAATAGTGATTAATTTATTAATTCCCTAATTTAGTAAGATTCTAATTTATTAGGAATATTTGTTTCCTAGTTTAATTAGATGTCCAATTTAGAAAATCAATTAATGGTGAGATTCTATAAAAACAAGGAGTTGGTTCAAATAAGAAGTCATTAAATACTCTAGATATTTCTTGAGAGACAAACGAGGCAAGAATATCAGATTTATTCATATTCAGATTCATGTGAATTATAAGAGGAAAAAAACTATTATTTGGAAAGAATCAAAGTCTTTTAAGATTAGTTATTTTGGTGAAACCCTAGTGCCTATATAAATAGGAGTATTTCACAATTGAAGGCATACACAACATAGAGTATAAAGCAGAGAAGTAAAATTCGGCCTCCTCCCGAAAGAATTCGAATTTGGCGCATAATGTTGTGTTGATTTGTTTTCTTATCTTCTTTTCATCTCTACGGAGAGTCTATGTGGATCTTGGATCACTAGACATTGAAGAATTGAAGAATTGCTATTGATCACTTTGCGAAGTGCCTTGAGGATCTTTGATTAAGAGGGGTAGCAATTATTTAAGAGAAACAGATTCAGTCTAAAGTTGAGTAAACTGTATGGTGATAAATTATAAGTGAGAGTCTTAAGTTTGGTAAATCCATAGGTTGTAATATCTCAACTTAGTAAATTGTTTTTCATCTAGGCGTGGCCTTGTGGATGTAAGATTGATTAATCTAAACCTCGTAAAAATCTTCGTGTCATTTATTTTCTGCATTTTATTGTGCTTTTGGAAAATTAATATTTTTTATGCGGATCAACAGTAATCATGAACAGTAACTGTGAACAGCACCGGTGAACAGTAACTGTGAACAGCACTTCCAAATAAATTAATTAAGTAATTAATTTTTGGTTTTTAATTGCCTACATCTATTTTTGATAAATCTAATTCCTTTCAAATGATACGAACCCCGTCAAGAACTAATACGACTCTAATCAATTTAGTTCCCAAGATCAAATCTAAACTAGGAATGTAATGGAACCTCGACCTAATACTTATTAAAAGCACGAACATTGGTATGTGAAGATGCCATAATCAGCTATGGATGGTCTAATTGATAAGTCAAGAGTTTAAATGCCACGGAAATATGATAAGTTCAAAGAGTTCGTAAAGAACAAAAGAGAATTAACTCTCTCACCAATTGCATAAAAAAGGTTCTTTTTTTTATTATTGGATACGAGTACATTATATAGAGTTAGTTACAATAATTTTTAGAAATAAATCCTAAACCAAAAATCAAATCTGAATCTGAATTTTCCTCAATAGGAAAGAATCTAAACCAAATCAAAATCCTAATCTAAGTAAATAGGAAAGAATTAAACTAAATTAGAATCTTAATTTAAATAAATAAGAAAGAATCTAAATCAAATTAGGGTCCTAATTGGCTTTAAATGTCTTATATCAATTAAATGGAAACTAAGCGATTAAAATAGAACTAACTGATTTATTTCCCTAATAGCCTCTTCAAGAAACGGAAAGTTTCAGGCCATAATGTGCAAACCAACTCCCTATTTCATGGAAGTGATTATTTGGAAACTTCAAGAGCTTGAATCACGCATTTTTCATGTGCGATTCCTTCAACAAGCCTCCACGAATTTGATTGAGCTCAAGTTGCTTGAATCAATCCATTAAGCGCTTCTTTAAATTTCTTTACTCGAGCTCTTGTAACGGGTCCGACGGGAACTTGAATAGGATCTGAATATGCCTCATCCCATGTGCTTATGATAGTTTTATCCTTAATCTCATCATTCCCCTCCTCTTAAAGAGGATTTGTCCTCAAATCATCACCTATATCAAAGGGACTCAAATCAGAAACATTAAAAGTAGCACTTACATTGTACTCACCATGCAAATCCAGTTTGTGTGCATTGTCATTGATCCGTTCCAAAACTTGGAATGGGCCATCCCCTCGAGGTAATAACTTAGATTTCATTCGTTTCGAAAATCGTTCCTTGCGCATGTGTAACCACACCCAATCACTAGGTTCAAAGACTAGTTTATGCCGCCCTTTGTTGGCTTCTTTAGCATAATGCTCAGTTCGCCACTCAATATTGAACTTCGCCCTCTCGTGTATCTGTTTAATAATTTCAGCCTTTTTCTTGCCATCTAAGTTAGCACGCTCAAAAACATTTAATCGAGTTAAATCAAATGGGGTTAAAGGATTAAAATCAAAAATAATTTCAAACAGTGCGGCTAATGTGCTAAAGTCTTTCACAAATCGTCAATAGAAACTGACAAGCCCATGAAAGTTTCTCACATTACTTACACTTATGGAACTCGACCATTCTTGGATTGCACGTACCTTTTCCTCATCAACCTGTATACTCTGGGCACTCACAACACAACAAATCCTAGAAACACAAGTTTGTCGGTGCAAAATGTACACTTCTTCAGATTAGCAAACAACTTTTCTTTTCTAAGCACACCTGAAACAGATTTCAAATGTCCTACATGATCGTTTATATTTTTGCTATAAATGAGGATATCATCAAAATAAACAACAATAAACTTGCCAATAAAAGCTCGCAAGACATGATTCATAAGTCTCACAAAAATGCTTGGGGCATTAGTTAGACAGAAAGGCATGCTTAACCATCCATACAAACTATATTTTGTTTTAAAAGCAGTTTTCCATTCATCTCTTTCTTTCATTCTAATATGATGATATCCACTTTTCAAATCAATTTTGGAAAATACACAAGACCCATGTAATTCATCAAGCATGTCATCTAGCCTAGGAATGTGATGTCGATACTTTACAGTTATGTTGTTGATGGCTCGACAGTCAACACACATCTTCCACGTCTCATCCTTCTTAGGAACTAATAAAATGGGAACGGCACATGGACTTATGCTTTCTCTCACGTACCTTTTTTCCATCAATTTATTAACCTGCCTTTGAAGTTCCTTGGTCTCCTCTGGATTGCTCCTATAGGCTGGTCTATTTGGAATGGCTGCACCGGGCACAAAATTAATCTGATGCTCAATCCTTGGATTGGAGGTAAACCATATGGTGTTTCCTCAGGAAAGACATTCTCATCTTCCTGCAAAAGAAAAGTAATAGAGATAGGCAAATTCAGATCAAATTCGTTAGTATTCAAAAATGTCTTTTTGTACAAAAGTACAATCATCAGCTAATGTGAAAACAATCATTTTTTTACCTCACTCGCTCTCGCATAGAAATTCTTTTGTTTTCCATCTGATTTTCGCTCAATGGCCGTATTTTTCTTTGGTTTTTCTCTCACATTTTCCTAGGCCTCTTTTTGAATTTCACTCTCTTTTTATATATTTTTTCACTCTCTCATCTGTAGGCTCACTTGATCTCCATAAACTTGCTTTGGTGTCAATAAAGCAAGAGTGATGTTGCGTTGATTAAATACAAATGAATATTTATTGGTGAAGCCATTATGCTTCACACGTCCGTCGAATTGCCAAAGCCGCTCAAGTAACAAGTGTCCAGCCTCCATTAGCATTACATCACAAAGCACCTTATCTTCATACTTGTCAATCTGAAAATTCTCTAGTATCTGCTTGTTGACTTTCACCTCTCCACTGTCATTTAACCATTGCAGTTTGTATGGTTGTGGGTGTTTAAGTGTGGGAAGCCCTAACTTCTCTACCATGATAGCACTAGCAACATTAGTATAACTTCCTCAATTAATAATCATACTACATACTTTGTCTTGAACATAGCACCTAGTATGGAAAATATTTTCCCGCTGCACTGCTTTGTCTTCCTGTACTTGCACACTCAAAGTTCTCCTTGCTACTAAAGTCAATTCCCAGGGGCTATATACTCTTCATCTTCAACGTCCTCTAATCTTAATGGCTACACGAGTGTTACCCCTCCTTTTGAGTTACTGCTCAATCTTGATGGCTTTATGGACCATCTCCTTAATCTCCACATAATGTTGCAACTCAACCTTATCTGCAATCTCCTGATTAAGATCATTTAAGAATGGAGCCATGGTAGCTTCTCTATCCTCCTCCACATTTGCTCTAATCATGGCAATCTCCATTTCTTTATAATAATCTTCAGCACTTCGGCTACCTGTGTAAAACGTTGTAATTTTTTGTACAAGTCTCGATAATAGTGGTTAGGTACAAAATGCCTTCTCATCAATGATTTCATTTCATCCCATGTCTCAATTGGATGCTCTCTATTTCTCCTCCTGCTTATAACAAGCTGATCCTATCAAGTAATAGCATAGTTTGAAAACTCAATCGCAGCCAATTTTACCTTTTTTGCCTCTGAATAATTGTGGTTGTCAAATATGAACTCCATTTTCTTCTCCCATTCAAGATATATTTCTGGGTCGAATTTTCCTTAAAAAGATGGAATCTTTATCTTTATGCCACTTAACCCATCATCTATATTCCTAACTCTCCTACCTTATCCGTCTCTCCTATAGCTACCCACTAAGTCCTCCCCTTCATTATACTCATCCCTATAATAGTCATCAATCTCTCCTCTAGTTAGAGCTCTTTCTCTTCTACGTGCTTGGGGAATAGGTTATGGCTGCCCTGCACGTGTGTTCTCTACTTGATCTAAACGCTCGTGTATGAGCTCTTATTCAACCCTCATCATCTGTCTCATCTCTCCCATCAACACTTGAATTTATAAATTCTGAGTAGTTGTGGATTGATCCTCTTAATTCATGTTTCATTCTAGATTGTGAGACATAACTATTATCTGCAAAAGAAGGTTAGAAATAATATGGAAGGACCTCGCCTCACTCCTTTACGTGTTCACTCAAGAAAATTACTCACTCAATTCTACTCGTGTTTCACTCAAATTAATTATTTTTTACCCTCTAATACGCTCACACTCTCTTGCCTTTTTCTACTCTTAGTAATCATCACTCGGTTCTTATCAAACTAATCAAACCAATATCAGAATTTCAGTAGCAATTCACAAAGATGACACTAAGGAAAATTTAATTTCAAGAGTAAGAAGGCAATATATAGGAAAGTCGAGTTTTGATTTTGGGCAAAATTTTCACGTATGGGATAAAACTTGTTTTAGACTTCAAGGACACAAATAATGGGAAAAAAATGAAAGATTTTAAGAGAAGGTTGGAGATTCTTTTTTTTTTTTTTAGGAAAAAGAATAAGTAAAACTTGTGGATTTAAGGACAATTAAACCACAAGGAAGCAAAATTGATTTAAAAGAAAACCCTAAAAATATTGTTCACGCAGCACTGTTCACAACACTTTTTTTTTCTTTTTTTTTTATACAGATACTAGAACAAGGATGAAAAAAAAATTTAAACAAGAATGAAAAATAACAAAGATAGATGGATCTAACCTTGGAACCTAAGTTCTGATACCAAATGATACGAACCCCGTCAAGAACTGATGCGACTTTAATCAATTTAGTTCCCAAGATCGAATCTAAACCTCGAATGGAATGGAACCATGAACTAATACTTATTGAAAGCACGAACCTTAGTATGTGAAGACGTCACAATCAGCTATGGACGGTCAGATTGATAAGTCAAGAGTTTGAATGCCACGAAAATTCGATAAGTTCAAAGAGTTCGTAAAGAACCAAAGAGAATTAACTCTCTCACCAATTGCATCAAAAAAACTTCTTTTTGTTTATTGGATATGAGTACATTATATAGGGTTGGTTACAAGAATATTTGGAAATAAATCCTAAACCAAAAATTAAATCTGAATCTGAATCTTTCCTAATAAGAAAGAATCTAAACCAAATTAGAATTCTAATATAAGTAAATAGGAAAGAAATTAGATCAAATCAGAATCCTAATCTAAATAGATAGGAAAGAATCTAAATCAAATCAGCATCTTAATTGGTTTTAAATGTCTTATATCAATTAAATGAAAACTAAGCGATTAAAATAAAACTAACTTATTTGTTTCCCTAATAGCCCCCTCAAGAAACAGGAAAGTATCTGAAAAAGGAAAATAATATATTTTGCTACCATAATGTGCAAACCAACTCCCTATTTCATAGAAGTGATTATTTGGAAACTTTAAGAGTCTGAATCACGCGTTTTTCATGTGCGATTCCTTCAACGGGCCTCTACGAATTTGATTGAGCCCAAGTTCCTTGAATCAATCCATTAAGCGCTTCTTTGAATTTCTTTGCTCGAGCTCTTGTAACGGGTCAGACGGAAACTTGAATAGGATCTGAATATGCCTCATCCCATGTGCTTATGATAGTTTTATCCTTAATCTCATCATTCCCTTCCTCTTAAAGAGGATTTGTCCTCAAATCATCACCTACATCAAAGGGACTCAAATCAGAAACATTAAAAGTAGCACTTACATTGTACTCACCATGCAAATCCAGTTTCTATGCATTGTCATTGATCCGTTCCAAAACTTGGAATGGGCCATCCCCTCGAGGTAATAACTTAGATTTCATTCGTTTCGAAAATCGTTCCTTGCGCATGTGTAACCACACCCAATCACTAGGTTCAAAGACTAGTTTATGCCGCCCTTTGTTGGCTTCTTTAGCATAATGCTCAGTTCTCCGCTTAATATTGAACTTTGCCCTCTCGTGTATCTGTTTAACAATTTCAGCCTTTTTCTTGCCATCTAAGTTAACACGCTCAAAAACATTTAATCGAGTTAAATCCAATAGGGTTAAAGGATTAAAACCAAAAATAATTTCAAACAGTGCGGCTAATGTACTAAAGTCTTTCACAAATCGTCAATAGAAACTGGCAAGCCCATGAAAGTTTCTCACATTACTTACACTTATGGAACTCGACCATTCTTGGATTGCATGTACCTTTTCCTCATCAATCTATATACTCTGGGCACTCACAACACAACAAATCCTAGAAACACAAGTTTGTCGGTGCAAAACATACACTTCTTCAGATTAGCAAATAACTTTTCTTTTCTAAGCACATCTAAAACGGATTTTAATTGTACTATATGATCGTTTATGTTTTTGTTATAAATGAGGATATCATCAAAATAAACAAAAATAAACTTTCCAATAAAAGCTCGCAAGACATGATTAATAAGCCTCATGAAAGTGTTCGGGGCATTAGTTAGACCAAAAGGCATGACTAACTATTTATACAATCCATATTTTGTTTTAAAAGAAATTTTCCATTCATCTCCTTCTTTCATTCTAATTTGATGATATCCACTTTTCAAATCAATTTTGGAAAATACGCAAGACCCATGTAATTTATGAAGCATGTCATTTAGCCTAGGAATTAGATGTCGATACTTTACCATTATGTTGTTGATGGCTCGACAGTCAACACACATCCTCCACGTCCCATCCTTCTTAGGAATTAATAAAATGGGAATGGCACATTGACTCATGCTTTCTCTCACGTACCCTTTTTCCATCAATTCATTAACCTGCCTTTGAAGTTTCTTAGTCTCCTCCGGATTGCTCCTATAGGATGGTCTATTTGGAATGGCTGAACTGGGCACAAAATCAATCCGATGCTCAATCCCTCAGATTGGAGGTAAACCATATGGTGTTTCCTCAGGAAAGATATCATCATACTCCTGCAAAAAAATAATAATAATAAGGCTAGGCAAAGTAGGGTCAAATTCATTAGTGTTTAAAAATGTCTCTTTATATAAAAGTACAATCATCGGCTGATGTGAAAACAATCCTTTTTTTTTATCTCACTCGCTTTTGCATAGAAATTCTTTTGTTTTTCATCTGATTTTCGCTCAATGGCCATATTTTTCTTTGGTTTTTCTCTCACATTTTCCTCAGTCTCTTTTTGAATTTTACTCTCTTTTTCTCTCTTTCTCTTTTCCTTACTCTCTCTGTGTAGGCTCACCTGGTCTCCATAAACCTGGTTTGGTGTCAATGGAACAAAAGTGATGTTGCGTCCATTAAAATAAAATGAATATTTGTTGGTGAAGCCGTTCAATTGCCAAGGCTGTTCAAGTGCCCAGCCTGCATTGGTACTACATCACAAAGCACCTCATCTTCATACTTGCCAATTAAAAAAGTCACTAGTACCTGCTTGTTCACTTTCACCTCACCACTATCATTTAACCATTGTAGTTTGTATGGCAGTAGGTGTTTAAGTGTGGGAAGCCTTAACTTCTCTACCATGATAGTACTAGCAACATTAGTACAATGTTCTCCATCAATAATCATACTACATACTTTGTTTTGAACATAGCACCTAGTATGGAAAATGTTTTCCCGCTGCACTGCTTCGTCTTCTTTTACTTGCACACTCAAAGCTCTCCTCGCTACTAAAGTCAATTCCTTAGGGGCTATATACTCTTCATCTTCGACGTCCTCTAATGGCGGCATCTGATTTTCTTCTGTTTCATCTTCAATTATAATCTCACCATTGTCCCGTAACACCATAACTCTTTTATTCACACATTCACTTGTGATATGCCCCCTACCTTGACATTTAAAACACATAAAGTCATGATTCCTAATAGTAGGAGTCACGTTGTTGCCTTGTGAATTGTGCTTGAAGTGCTCGGTTATTTGCTTAGGTGTAGTAGATGCTTGTGGCCTCTCATTTCGTTTCACATAGCTTGGCTTCCAAGGTGTGGAACTCGAGCTTGGGGCTGCACGAGTGTTACCTCTCCTCCTGAGTTGCTGCTCAATCTTGATGGCTTTGTGAACCATTTCCTCAATCTCCACATAATGTTGACATGAACGCGGTATTGATCACAACACTTTTTTTGTTATTATAGATACTAGAACAAGGATGAAAAATTCAAACGAGAATGAAAAACAACAAAGATAGATGGATCTGAACTTGGAGCCTAGGCTCTGATACCAAATGATTCAAACCCCGTCAAAAACTAACGTGATTCTAATTAATTTAGTTCCTAAGATCGAATCTAAACCAGGAATGGAATGGAACCTTGACCCAATTCTTATTAAAAGCGCGAACCTTGGTATGTGAAGACGCCACAATCAACTATAGATGGTCTGATTGATAAGTCAAGAGTTTGAACACCATGGAAATCCGATAAGTTCAAAGAGTTCGTAAAGAACTAAAGAGAATTAACTCTCTCACCAATTGCATCAAACAAAAACCTCTCTTTATTTATTGGATACGAGTACATTATATAAGGTTGGTTACAAGAATATTTGGAAATAAATCCTAAACCAAAAATCAAATCTGAATCTGAATTTTCCCTAATAAGAAAGAATCTAAACCAAATTAGAATCCTAATATAAGTAAATAGGAAAGAAATTAAACCAAATCAAAATCCTAATCTAACTAGATAGGAAAGAATATAAATCAAATTAGGATCCTAATTGGTTTTAAATGTCTTGTATCAATTAAATAGAAACTAGGCGATTAAAATAGAACTAACTGACTTCTCTCCGTAATAGCCTCCTCAAGAAATGGAAAAGTATCTGAAAAAGAAAAATAGTATATTTTCCCGCCATAATGTGCAAACCAACTCTCTATTTCATGGAAGTGATTATTTGGAAACTTCAAGAGTCTGAATCACGCATTTATCATGTGCGATTCCTTAAACGGGCCTCCACAAATTTGATTGAGCCCAAGTTGTTTGAATCAATCCATTAAGCACTTCTTTGAATTTCTTTACTTGAGCTCTTGTAATGGGTCCGACAGAAACTTGAATATGATATGAATATGCCTCATCCCATGTGCTTATGATAGTTTATCTTAAAGAGCTAAATAATTAATTCAATAAGGCAAATATTTAATCTCTTATTTATTTGCTACTTTTGACAAGGAAAAATTACTCTGACTTGATGAATTTTATCCAAAAAGACTTTCTACAAAATATCTTATAGCACTTGAGCTACAACTTAATGTTTACATTACATATTTGAAAGGACAATGGTTAAGACAAAAATGGATAAGGTATATCCATTTGTTTATTTATTGGTTACATTAGCTTTAATTCTATTTGTAGCCCTATCACTGTAGAGAAATAATTTTTAGACATGAATTTTGTGAAGAACTGAATTCGAAACTAGATGGGTTATCAATGGTTGAATGAAAACTTAGTTGTGTACATAGAAAAAGATGTATTTGCTTGTATTGACAATGAAGCTAATATTTAATTAATATTTTCAAAATAGGAAACATGTCAAGAACAATGAAAGAAGTGTTGAAAATGATTATGTCAATGAAGTTGAATATTTTAGTTATTAGTTTTTCTATTAGTTCTTATTATCTTGTCCATTTTTTTTATCAATTTATACTAAGCCGCCCTTTCTGAATTTATTTCCTGGGTCTGCCACTATCAATGATAAAGATAAAATCATCACTATAGAAGTAGAATAAGTACGCAATTAGACAATGAAATATATATTTCACTAATTATTGTAAACAATCTTTTATTCATAAAAAATCAGTAATTTATATCTTCCGTTATTGACATTACATGCCCAATATATATATATATATATATATATATATATATATATATATATATATATATATATATATATATATATAAATTTACTTTATAAATTAGGTGTAATAATGTATGCTTAAAATAAACAATGAATAAATAAATTTTATTATATTAAAAAACTGTTATTTTATTGCATGTCTTTAGGAACAAACATAACAATAAGTTTAAAACAAATACCGCAATTATGTGTGTGCACATATATTTTTATTTTTATGTTTTTTTTTCTATGCTGTTGTTGATAAGTATGATCATGACTTATTCCTTGATGGTCCTCATTGCACATTTTATGAATACTTCAGTTTTTTTTTAATGTTTCAATTTATTCTTGTTAGGAAATATATCTTATTTTTCAATAAGGATTTTCTAGGATATTTTTCTTTTTAGTAGGATTCCTATTTAAATAATAAGTAATTTTTCCTTTGGGACTTGACTTATTTAAAGAGGTATATAACTAGTATAAGAAGGTTGAGTTCACTTATTTGTATAATACAACAATTAATTCTCTGCAAGTAGACGGTTTCTTGTGTGAGAAAAACGGTAAAACTATTGAGAGATTGAGTATTATTAGTGTTTTAGGTGTTAGAAAAAATACTAGACTGATCGTAA
This sequence comes from Atalantia buxifolia, assembly GCA_030444775.1. Lineage (NCBI taxonomy): Eukaryota > Viridiplantae > Streptophyta > Magnoliopsida > Sapindales > Rutaceae > Atalantia > Atalantia buxifolia. The sequence continues at coordinate 31,409,471 of CM059831.1, forward strand.
TAATTTTTCACATAGTATATTTTTCTCTCGTCATCTTTGGTGACCGTGGTTTTTCTTCAGTATAAGAATTTTCACATAAATTCTTATGTTGTGTGACTAGTTTTATTCTTTGTCTAATTTTACTTATTATTTATTTGATATTTTTTATTTATGGGATCTTGGACGGGATCAAAATTCCCCAACAATTCTAGAGATTTTTTCCGTAAGGATGCCACATAATTAAGTTAGTATTTGCCCATTCCAAAAAAAAAAAATTGGTTTAGTATTTGCTGAACTCCGAAGACAATACATGTTGTCTAGTGTGTTGAAGCCTGACAACCGACAATATCGAGGATCTCATCAAGAAGTGGTTCCAAAGTCATGTGTGTTGTCACGTGATATCATAAACCAAATACGATCAAAACGACACGAGTCTGTTGTCGTTTTCGGGTCTCTTAAATTTCACATGCTTGACACGTGAGAAAGGCAAATACGGTTGTTGATTTTGGCGGGAATCCAGCTGCGCGACAGGCGAGCAACCACAACTAACAAACGCAGAAACAACCTTTGTAAAGGCTGAAGAAAATGACATGAACGAGTCATCAAGCATAATGGTTTTTAAGACACGAGGGAGGGGAGAGCCTACATCCATGGTTGAAGGAATATTTTTTTGAGATTAATGGGTTTTTTGCTCTAAGCAAGCGCACATTTAGCTTTATCGATATATGTGAATTTATTTGTTTTTGTTTTTGGTTTCTGGTTTTGGAGAGCAAACTACTCTTAACTTGAATTTATATCGAAGTTGAACTTTAATCTCATAGAAATTTGATATTAGTAGATTTCCTTCATTAAATTTCCACTTTAGTTAGGAAAAGATCTGGCGGTCACGGTCCGTCGTAACCTATGGTAGAGCATCATGCAAAATGATTCCACCAATGTAAAAATTAATAATCAATTTCATGAAGTGGATAATTTTAACATAAATAGAATTAAATTACCCTAATTAATTTTATGCAAATCGATTCCATTTAATATTTTAGTCTTGAGCACAATTGAAATTGTTGTTTTTTTAATTAAAAAAATTAACTTTAGTATTTTTCAATCTGTGGCGGGAGCGTACTAACATCAAATCTCTTGTGCCACTTTATTTCACTAATTGAAAATTAATTTTCATCTACTGTAATAAGATTCCATGAAGTAAAAAGAAAATGGAAGTATTGAAAAAAAAAATTAATAGAATGATCAATTATGAACATACGGCAATTTTTTTTTTTTTCCAGGGGTGAGGGTTATGCTTGTTTCAACTATCTTAAGAAACTAGTAAATTAATGTGCACTGCTAATTCTTTCAAATGCATAGCAGGTTCGCCTCGATGAAAGATGCCCATCTTAACAGAAAAAGAAGGCGAAGATGAAATTGTAACAAACATCAACAAAGGATTTAAAGAGCCTAGAGGCAACATTAGGGTCAACGATGGACACAGGATTGACTGCAGAAGCATATGATGGCTTGGGGATGGTATTAGGGTGAGGGGTGGAAGGATTTGTGGTGGTGATGCCCGGTATGTCTCCCTACCTAAGCGTTATTTGGTTCAATGTTGTTCTATTAATGTTGAGTTGCTCTGAAAAAAATAAAAAAGAAAGAAAGAAAGAAAGATCGATAACTATTTGCCACAATTTGTAATATGTATCTAATGAATAAATGTATTCGCAAACGAATTATCCAAGACATCTTTTCCATTAGTATCTTAGGGAATGTTAATTTTATTTAAACATATGAAGAAATTATTCAGAAAAATGACTCAGAAATAAGAAAGGAGAAATATAATTAACAAACAAGTGAATAACTCTTTTAATTTATTCAAAACAAGAGAAATAAGAAATAAGCGATGATGCTAACGGTTTGTTTAAATTTGTCCATGTCTTCCGTAGAACAATAAACAAGAAAATAATTCAAAATACAACACACGCACACACTCCTAGATATTCAACTCAACTCAACTCACAACTAATTACATCTTAAAACTAAATTAGAAGTACAAATAAGTATTGCATCAAATTAAAATCATCTAGTACATAAGTTTGAAGTTTAGCTTAAAATCTGGTAATGCAGCTTCCACCAGAGCAGCTTTGGTAATAGGAACAATTGAATCTCGTCCATCGTTTTCATAAGCTAATGCAGAAAAAAAAAGATTGATTATTTAGTGAATTTGGAATAGATTATTTAGTGAATTTGGAATAGTTTTAAGCTCTAAAAGTAATAAAAGCCCTAATGGTGACATAATGAGAAAAAAAAATCAAAGCTATAATTATACGGTTTTATAGTTTTAATTGAAAAATAATGTTAATTATTTGCTTAACATCATAACACCATGTGATTTTACAATTGTTTGTTGCTATTACGTAGAATCCTTTGGTTCAAATATCATTACTCTTTAAGCTCTAAGAATAATGATGATTATGAGGAGTGTATGTTTAATGGGCTTGAATAGGTACTTAGGGGCCCTGGTATTGAATCTGACTGATACAAAAATAAATTATTGAATCTATTCATAACTAATTATTTTAAAAATTACAGCAATATCAAGTTGGCATAAACTTTTAAAAATAGATGAAATTATAAGGAAATGAAAAAGAAGATTACAGACGGAAGATCAGTGATACACTTACAAAGTTGGAATACAAATAGATGTGGAAATATATAAATAGAATCATGGATAAGGCTTAGTAACTAATCATTATACGGCTCTATAAGATAAAGCCTATCATTATTCTTATCAAACAAGGCGACACACAAGTTGGAATACAAACTTTATAACCCAATCATTATTCTTATTAGAAAACAATACTTTTATTCAAATCAAGATAATTAAGTAAATAACTTCCTCGACCAAGCATTGTGAACGTTAATCTATTTGGGCCGATGTCCTAACTGGGCTGATGTGATGGCTGCTTTAATGGCATTAATCACCTCATCGCCTACTAGGAAAGTTTTGGTTAACACTTCATTAGGAATTGGCGGTGTTGTATTAAACAAACTTGAGTGCACGAACTGAGTGCCAGGTAATTGGCTGTTGAAAGAAGGGAAGAAAAGAACATTTTCTTTTCCGACATTTAGCTGGAAGTGAACCAGTCCTCTAGGAATTAGAAACAGCATCCCGGCAGTCACAATTTTTGAGTAAAACACATTGTCAGTTGTTATGATTCCTACGAGCACCGTTCCTCTAATGACAATACTTGACTCGCTTGAGCGAGGATGTAAATGAGGAGGATTGATTCCACCAACAGCAAGGTCAACTCGATTTGTTGAAATTCCTTGAGTATTGATTCCTGGAAATTCATGAACATTGCCTTCAGTTACTGCACGTCCGAAGGCATTTGACAAGTTTCCTTCTTCGGACAAATCGAAGAAAAAATCATCCGAAGTTACTTCAGTTTCAGGTTTGCAAGGGAAGCCATTCACAGAGATTTTGGCATCCAAATCTGCGATACAGATGTCTTGTAGAGGATCGGGATCAGCTGCATTTGATGAAAAGGGGAGAATCAGTAACGCTGTTAGGCAGCATAGGAGCCTTGAAGAGATCATGGCTGAGATTAAAATCTAAACTGCTCGATTGCAGCTAGTCGATAGATTGCGAAGAGGATCGTGGCTCTATTTATTAACTTGATCCTACAAATCTTTTCTTAATAAGGACACCCTTATCTATAAAATATATTAATTTTTTAAAAACTATATATGATGAGCTCTTGAGAAATCTTTTTTTCGCAAAAAGATCACAACAAGATCTATTATGTTTAATTAATTTAATATGGGACAAACTCCACTGTCAGATGACAAAACATTAGTGGGCTGTCTTATATAAACCTTTCTCTTTATTGAAATTGATCTCATTTTAATAATTCTTGTAATTTGTTATACATAATAAAAGCATATATCTAATAATTTTCATTACCTAGGCCAAATATATTATATATGCTCTTCTATGACAAGTAACAAGAATGACTAAAATTAACTAATGAGTTTGTCCAAAATGATCACCAAAGATATTAAATACGTTATACATGTTCTTACACAACAAGTAACAAGAAGTATTAAAATTGGATAAATTTCAAAGAGTTTGCCCAAAATGATCAACGAATCCATGTGAAACCAATTTTTCTTATTGTTTTGGCTTTAGTTGAATATATAATATTCTTCAAGGGGTGAAGCTCATTATCTCTCCCTAACTCTCGTTATCTCTCCCTAACTAACTATCATTTTGTTTACTCCTGTTGTATTCATTTTACTTTGCTTGGGGAAAAAAAAAAAAAAAAAGAACCAAGAATGACCAATCACTAGTTGCTGCAATTTGGCATATGCAAAAATATGTACGCAAAGAAATTACTCGAGTGCTCCTACGTACTTTCCTATTAATAACTTAGGAAATTTTAATTTTGTTTTAACATCTTAAGAAATATTTGGAAAAATTACACAGAAACGAGATGAAAGAAATATAATTGATAAACAACTCTTTTCTATTCAAAACAAGATAAATAATAAATGAACATAAGCTACGATGCTAAGTTTGGTTCAAGTTTGTCCATGTCATCCTTTATTTCCAATAAATTATATTGCTACCCTCAAATATTGGATTCTTGAGATTAATGGGTTTTATGTTCTACTGAAGGCGCACTTATCTTTACTAATAAATGTGAAATTTGATGAAGCAAATGATAATAATTTTACTACCATGTCCATTTTTTAAAACTTCGCTATACTTTTGTACATTCTAGAGAAGAGAAAGAAAATTTTACTTGTAGAAAATCCATTCAGAAAGAGAAAAATTGGAGGGAAAAGGAAGCAAGTAAAGAGTTGAAAGTGAATGACAGTGAATTAAGAGTTGAAAGTTCTTTTGGTTTTTGAAAGTGAACTTGAATTTAAATTAATAAAAGTGTGATATCTTCTTAGAATTCCTCCATTAAATTTGGAAAATACTTGGTGCTGATGCTCCGCCTGTAAGCTATGGGTAGAATATCATGTAAAACGATTCAAGTGACTAATTTCAAAGAGACTTTCATATCATGCATTGAAAGGAAGTGTTAAAGTTTGAAACTAACCCGAAGTTTTGAAGAACTCTTTTTTACCAAGAGCATTGCATATCATACTTTTACAGTACATATAAATATGTATGTATTTTGATATATGAAAAAATAATTTGCATACTGAGATTTGTATTTCCATTATAGTTTATTATGATTTCCAAAGATTAAGATTGACTCATCATGAGTGAGGAGGACCTGAATTAAGGATGATAGATGGTGATGCAGCGCGAAAACAATTCTAGATGTCATTCTATTGTACGTTCTTAAAAAGTTAAGAAGATCAGGGCTCTCACAAAGGAGAAAAATATCTCAATTGAGAAAATACTGAATATTATTAATGAGAAACTTGTCAACCATGATCTTGGAAATTATATTCTCACTACTACCACTGACAATAATCAGATCATATACCCTCTAATTGACTGTGCAACTTGTTTTAAAGATGCCATGTCTCGCTACTACCATTCAAGAAAACAGACTTCACATCTATTTGCAAAATCTTTCACTTCTTTTGGGCTGCTAATGAAATTACTTGTCTTATAGTTTCCAATTGGGCAACAAGATCAAGCACCTCATCATAGTTTATTCTGGCTTTTTTACTATAACCTTTTGCAACTAGCCTTGCCTTATGTTTTTCGATCTTAGATTTGGTATTTTAATTCATCTTGTACTCCTATCTGGTGATCTTCATGAGTGGTTGATGCTGGAAAGGTAGGTGAAACCATGGGCTCTTGTTGTTTTTCTTCTACTTGCTCCTCCATTATCTGTTCATTTTCTTGAGGAGAAAAAAAGGTAACATCTTCTACGTGAGAGCTAAAACCCCATTCTCCTTTTTTTTTAATAAAAAATCACATCTCCACTAATTATGATCTTCCTATTGTTTGGACTATACAGTTTGTATCCTTTGGAATTTTGTCATAGCCGATAAAGATGACCTTCTTCCTTTTGTCATCCAATTTGGTTCTTTGCTAATATGATACATGTACATGAACTATGCTTCTAAAAACTCTTAGGTGGGAGATGCTTAGCTTCTATCATTTTATGCTTCTTATGGTGTCTCATCTCATACACTTGTTGAAGATCTGTTAGATTGAAAGACCGCACAAGTAAAAGCTTTAGCCCATAATTATTTAGGCAGTCTCTTATTTTTTATCATGTTTCTTTCATATGTTAAGAATGGTTCTATTATTTCTTTATGGAATACCACTTTGTTGGGGGATGGTGGAATAGTCAAAGGACATTGAATTTCATTTGCTTCACAAAGCTCTTGAAATTCTTTAGAAGTGAATTCTTCCCCTTGATAGATCTTATGCCTTTAATTAGGTATCCACTTTCTTTCTCCATTACAGCTTTGAACTTCTTGAAAGCTTCAAAACTTATGACTTTTACCTCAAAAAGTACACCGAAGCTTTTCTTGAAAAACCATCTATGAGGAGAAGGAAGTGCCTATTTTTACTAAGGAAGTTTGGCTTGATTGGACCATAAATATTTGCGTGAATGAACTCGAGCGGCTTTTTTGCTATTAAGTTTGTCTCTTTTTTAAAGCTTTCTTTAAATTACTTTTCTACTAAGCATCCTTCGCAAAGTTGATCAGGGTTATTAATACATGGTAAGACTTTCACCATATTCTATTATTCTTCTTAAATAGCATCTCCAATCCTATAAAATTGAGATACCCAAATTGAAGATGCAAAGCCATATGCATCCTTCTAACAAGTCTTTAACAACACTTTGCATCATCTTTTTGAATATTCAAAGAGAACATTCTATTTTTTTGACATTTTCACCTTCATAATTAAGTTTCTTTTGTCATCTCTTATAAAAAGACTATGATCTTTCATGTGAATATTATAGCCTTTTTGTAAGAGTTGACCTAAGCTCAAGATGTTGTTTTTTATATTAGGCACATAGTAAACATTTTAAATAAATTGTTATCTTCCATTTTTTAAATAGTTAAGGCTTTCATCTCTCCTTTTCATTGTTCTTTGGAATCATCTCTGAATGATACATTGCCATTAAATGATTCATCTAGATCCATGAACACGTTTTTTCTTCTATGTTTATGATTGCTTACACCAGTATCAAGATAACAAGTACTTTTGACCTCTATAATTGTCCTAGTATGCTAGTAGTATTGTTTTATTCTCTTCAGTCTTCTTTCCATATAATTGTTCTTCTCCTCAACTCTATTATTGGGAGTCTTACATTCAAAAGCATAATGGCCAAACTTTTGGCAATTGTAGCACTATACTTGGGAATTGTCTTACTTCATTCTTGGGTTGCCTCTTCCTCATTTCTAATTGAGCTTTCTCTTTTTTCATAACTAGAGTTATTGGTGTCGAGATTCCAATCTGGTCCTTGACTACAACCTCTACCTCATCTTTGGCCTCTAACTTTGACATATTGGCTTTTACTACTGATGGATCTTTCTTCTCTCTTCTTCGAATTGATTTCCATTTTGAGGAGTTGTTCTTCGATCCCATGCTTTTTCTTTTATACTTTGTAGGCTTGCAACCTTCCTTGAAATTGCTTAATCATCATAGCCTTCGAATCTTTTGTTTCCTAAATTGTCGCGACAATATAGTCAAACTTTGATAATCCTTTCAATATGGTTAAACATCTTTTCAACAATCCTTACTTCATTTAGCTCTTCATAATTTTTTTTTAATTCATTAGCAACAATCACAACTCGGATAAAATAATCCGAAATAGATTTAGATACCTTCATATGTAAGTATTCAAATTCTTCTTTTAATATTTGGAGATGGACTTTCTTAACTTGTTCACCTCCTTTGTAAGAGGTCTGTAACTTATCATATGCTTATTTTAAGGAGGTAGAGACAAAAAATATGTTCAAAAGCATCTTTATTTAATGTTTGAAAGATGACATATTTTTCTTTCTTCTCTTTCATTTTCAAGTCTTTCAAATTCTTCTTTTGTGTCACAGTTAAAGTAACTTCATCTCTAGTATAGTAGAAATTTCTCTACAACTTTCCATACATCATGTGCACCTAATAGAGCCTTCATTTTGATACTCCATTTTGATCATTTCAATTGTGGAACATGGAACAACACCAAGCCAATATTTGCCATAACTCACAAATTAAGTGGGAATTTAGAGATTCTAAATGCACGTATAGATCCAGAACATCAAAAACTTTAAGAGAGATTTAGAGCAAAAAATTAGATTTTTTGTGAAAGTTAACTCTCAAAGTCAATGGTCAATTATTGATTGGTCAACATCATAGCATGGTCAATGGCTCGGTGATGTAGTCAACTGGATGCGACTTATGTGGCTCAGCCAATAAGCTATAACTCGGCTCGGCTCAATTCAGTTTGACTCAGCATAACTCAATTGAACTCAATTAACTCTGAGTCAACTTAATTTATGGACAACAAACTTTCGGCGGTGAGTGTCGGCGTGTATGACCTCCGATCAAATTCATTTTTATGGCGTCGCGTTTCTCTCATCGTGCTCTTCAAGTTGATATAGCATGTGTATATTTGAGTGGTTCGGTACTCTCACTCTTTAAGAGAGGTCAGGAGTTCATGCCCCGTTCTTGTATGGAGTCACCACTTTTATATGGAGTCACGGACCACGAACGGGAATTAGTCCAGGTTGTGGTACGTGCTTAAAGGTGCCTCCCAGCGGTTGGGGCCCACTGGGGACCACCTCGTGGTTGAGCAGAAAAAAAAAAAAAGTTGACAATGCAAGCTCCCGAGTAAAGCATTGGTCAAAACATTGGAATAGTTTGATTCATTTCGAAGGTTGTGAAGAGAATCAACTTCAAAATTTGCGGACTTTCCATGGAAGTGAAATCGGTATAAGAGAGGTCGGGGTTCATGCCCCTCAGATACTTTACCCCTACGGACCAACCCACCTAGTCAGGTTGTGGTACGTGCTTAAAGGTGCCTCCCACAGTTGGGGCCCACACAGGACCACCTCGTGGTTCAAACCGAAAAAAAAAAAAGTTGACAATGCAAGCTCCCAGTAGAGCAGCATTGTAGTCAAAACATTGGAATCCCAACCACCGTTTGATTCATTTCCGAAGGCCTGGATGACAGCGAAGAGAATCAACTTCAAAATTTGCCAGACTTTCCATGGAAGTGAAATATGGTATAAGAGAGGTCAGGGGTTCATGCCCCGTTCTTGTATGGAGTCACCACTTTGGCCAGTACTTTACCCCTTACGGACCAACCCGGTGCGAACGGGAATTAGTCTGGGTTGTGGTACGTGCTTAAAGGTGCCTCCCACAGTTGGGGCCCACTCAGGACCACCTCGTGGTTCAAACCGAAAAAAAAAAAAGTTGACAATGCAAGCTCCCAGTAGAGCAATTTAGTCAAAACATTGGAATCCCAACCACCGTTTGATTCATTTCCGAAGGCCTGGATGACAGCGAAGAGAATCAACTTCAAAATTTGCCAGACTTTCCATGGAAGTGAAATATGGTATAAGAGAGGTCAGGGGTTCATGCCCCGTTCTTGTATGGAGTCACCACTTTGGCCAGTACTTTACCCCTTACGGACCAACCCGGTGCGAACGGGAATTAGTCTGGGTTGTGGTACGTGCTTAAAGGTGCCTCCCACAGTTGGGGCCCACTCAGGACCACCTCGTGGTTCAAACCGAAAAAAAAAAAAAGTTGACAATGCAAGCTCCCAGTAGAGCAGCATTGTAGTCAAAACATTGTAATCCCAACCACCGTTTGATTCATTTCTGAAGGCCTGGATGACAGCGAAGAGAATCAACTTCAAAATTTGCCAGACTTTCCATGGAAGTGAAATCTGGTATATCGCTAATTCGATGATGGCATGATTACTCAAATAAATTTATTTTGTTTCTTGAGATCAATGGATTTTTGCTCCAAGTAAGGCACATTAATCTTTACTGATAAATGTCAAATTTGGTAGAGCAAATGACGGAAGTGTAGGGAGAAAATCAGGTTTTTAAAATTTTTCAATTAAAACCTTTTTGGACCGATCTCATACAACATATAAGAATTAAGTAATCTAGAAATTCGTACCTTTGATGATCGGAGAAGACGAACGATTGAGAGTTCTAAATCCGTCTCCAAACGATCTTCCAGGCTATGACTCAAGATCGATCAACACTGGACGTGTGGGCGTCTGTTTCACCACTCCCAATTGCAACTAGCGTCTCTTAGATGTCTTCTGTATTTTTCTCGAAACCCCAGAAATTCTCTTCTACATTTATTTGGGAGAAAAATACCCCTTTTATAATATCTTATGAAAAACCCTAGTATGTTAGGATTAGGATTCCTCTTTTAATTTAAATATTTAAATATTTAAATTAAATACTATCTCTTCACTTACGTAAAAGTGGAGAGAATGTGTAACTAACTAGGGGACCACCTTGTAAAATATCACAAGCCCCCTTTTACACTTGAATATAACATACTAGGCTTTAACAAATATTATAATTATGATTTTCACCTAATACGCCAGTTTTCTTGCTTTTGGGTCCAGTGATGGTGTTGTCAATTAAATGAGCTAACCCGGAGATCATTTGGGAACATACAATAGTGGCTACAATAATTAAATTTGTAATTAAACAAATATAATTATTTAATTCCAATTCTACACCACTATAAGATTGGAACTGACCTCCATAATTGTATGCTCGAATAATAATTCGCCTAAGCCACATTGATTTCTTTACTGCATAATCCTTTATACCATATCATTAATTAAATCGATATCTCAACTGTCCAATCGATTTAATTACATCTTGTTCCTTGATACTTACTGGTTTTCTCTAATGATCATTTTCAACATATTAAATATGTTGACACACTCGCCGAGAGAATTCTATGATCAAGTCGAAAACCCATCAAAGAGATGTGTCGTACAAATTCTATATTGTTAATCTATAACTCCAATACTCATAATTGCCTCCACCAAGATACCGGGTAATCTTGATCACAAGTGTGTGTCGTGCCCATTGGTAACTCAAATGGAATAACAATTATAATCATGAAATCATAACTAACTCAAGATTAAGATTACAGTAAAATCAATGCCTATGAGATTTAATAAGTCTGACAGTCATTTCAAGGTTAATTAAATCTCATATGTGATCCTGTTCAATGTAGTCGCACTACATCAATAAATTCATACATGATTAAGACAAACCATTCAATGAATTTATTACAGTCTATACCTAAATAAAGTGCCCAACTTTATTTATCAACTGTGAACATAATTTATTTAATCATAAGATAACTTGTATTTATGTCTTCTGTGAATCCACATGGTGATCACATAAATACATATAATATGATCAAATGGACTTTACTCAAAATATTAATGCAATTAAGATACTTGAATAAAATACCTCATTTATTTTATTAATCAGAAAAATTATTTATTACAATAAATATATAAATATGCTTTAAAGAGCATATTTTTCCAACAGGAAGTTCTTATGCCATGTCTATTTTGTAAATCTTTGATAGAATTTCGTGTATTCTAGAGAAAAGATGGAGCAAGTAAATAGCTCTAGAAATTTTTCTTTGCTTTGTGTGGAGAATAGGTGACCGCGAATTTTGATTTTATATTGAATTTAAAAGCTTAATGTCATAAATATTAGATTTGAAGAATCTATCGCTCAGATTTCCTCCATTAAATTAACTTTAGGAAAAGATATAGCGACGATACTCCATCGTGAGATATGATAAAACACTATACAAAATGATTCAAGTAAAGTAGAAATTAGTAACTAATTTCAAAAGTTGAGTTTAAGGATAAGATTAATTAGCCTCTTGGGTGTAGCTTGGCTGCTTGTGAATGTAGACCCGTGGTCACCTAAATTTGAATAATAGGAAGAAAGATTGGTATTTAGAGGGTGAGATTTCTCATGCATCATCCCCATCTAAGCCTTTAAGCAAATAATATTTTGTAATATTATTTAATTAATCTACATTGTTCATTTTGGAATAATGTGATTGGTCCATTTGGCCAAAAGCTCATTGGTCTATCCCATTTGGCTCATTAAAAATAAGATGATGTTGTTTGCATAGGATTACTGCTTAATAATATATGCCATTAATGATAATTAAATTTGGTATCTAATCTTTGGATATTTCAAAATCTAAAGTTTAAATATCTTAAATCTATACCTGATTTTTTAGTGAGAATTCTATTTATGACAATACATTAGCTCTAAGTGTAAAAACACGTATTGTTTTTTTCTCTAAAATTTAAATAAACCTGAATTATTATAAATTATGATACAATTGGATGTTTGAATCTGAATATATATTTATTTTTTCGTTTGCTGAAAAAAAATATTAAGTTATTTTTTTAACTTAAAAAATTTAAAAATTGATATTTTTACATTTGTTCCCTTAGAAAATGTTAAATAAATAATAAACATCTCAAAGAACTTAAATAAAATAGCATGCTATCATAACATAAATCATGTTTAATTGAGTACAATCCTTTATACTCTAAATTAGTACATTTTAATCAATTTTATTGTAGTTCATAATTTTTTTATATAAAAATATTCAAAAAAATCATGAAGATAAATTATGCTAATTTGAAGAAAATAAAATGATAAAAATAATAGTCACCTACCACTGTATTATCACAAGTTATAGAGATGAGTAATAATGCTAATTATTAAATTTTATTTAGGTAAGGATGAAAATTAATTAATTAGATTGGGATATTTTGGAGGATATCTTTTAATGACATCTTTTTTGCTTAGCAAAAAGTTAAAAAGTTGGCTTAATGACTTAATAATTGAAAATTTTTATTATGTTGAAAAAACAAACGGATTTAGGTGGCATTTATTTTTTATCTGAAATTTAAATAGATCTGAACTACTATGAAATCTTAATAGACTTGGATGTCTGAATCTAAACAATATTTTTTTTTTGAATCTTTGAAAAAGTGTTAAGTTTTTTTTCCCTTTAAAAACTAAAAATATGTACTTTTACATTTGTATCCTTATTAAATTCGAATGTCAAGGAAATAATAGAGAAAAGAACTGATACATCCCAAACCTTTATAGAAAGGGATACAAAACTCTCTAACATTTTTTAAAAAAATTTAAACCCCCAATTTCTTAACGGATTATGTTAATTTAAACAAAAATTTTATTTTCAACTTATGATTACCATTATCTACCTCTAAAATAGAAGTCATTGTATTGACTAATCCATTTTGCCCATAAACTATTAATGGAATTCGAAACAAATCCTTATTTATAGGGTTGGAATTTTACTGTTGAAATTCAGTTTATTTTCTCCTTTTTCCTAATTGCTCATCTTATTCAATGTATCTTCTTCTTCTTCATCAACTACCATCACCCATTCTTAATAATGGAGTGTATCATATTAACCTTTAAATTATTTAAACAAATTGAATCCATTAATAATTTAAGGTTTAAATGTCTTTTTTGAGACATTAGAGAGTTTTGTATCATTTTTCCGAAACTTTATATATATAATTATTTTGAAATTCTAACATATACATTTCTTTTTTAATAAAAATGGATTATATAATTACATAAAAAAGTTTAAGAATAAAATCTTTTATTAACGATGAAGAGAAATTCAAGAACTTGATGAGAGAAGCAAAGTAGGGAGGGATTCCATAGTAGCTGGAAAAAATAAAGATGAGATTATTAGTAGATAGACATGTATGGGTGTGTTTTAGAATAAGCATGAAAAATGAATAATAAATTAGAGATATTTTTTATGTTAGAAATCAGTTGGCTTATTCAAACTTCTCCAATCATAAAAACCCAAAAAAAAATTAATTAAGTCAAAATTATCTGAAAATTCCAATTAAGTTATAAAAACAAACGCCCTCTATTTAACTTAAATTAATAAGTCACTTTCAATCATTAAGTTAGAAAACAAATGCCCTCTTAATAACTTAACTAATTGAAATTAAGTCAATTAAGTCATTAAGTTAAAAAAAAAAAAAACAAACAAACAGCCCATATGTCCATTGCTTAAAAGAATCTAAAGTATTTTAAATTAATTCATTTATATTGGATTAATCAATTGATGAAATAAATAAACTAATGAAATCTACTCCTATTGATTTCCAGAAACATAAACGCTGAATTTACAAAATGTATGAAAAAATAAAAATGAAAACTATACAACTGATGTAATATTTGGTAATTTGATTCATTTATAAAGATTTGGGTCAATCAATCTTGATGTCAATTAATCAATATTTTAAATGATTTATAAAAATGGAGACAATAACCAATCATTTTGATTTATAATTTTGTTTCTATTATCTCTGATTATTCTCATCAACAACTTCCGCGTGTCCGGAGCCAACTAATTTGGGTTAGGTAGTTGTTGCTTTTCATATCTATTTTGTTTTACATTTTTAGTTGTATAATTCTTCAAGAAGTAACGCTGAATATGTCTCCCTACCTAAACCTTATTTGATTCTCTTTATATTCAACAAATTCTCCCTCGTTCGATTGATGTTTGCAGGAATCATCAGCTTTTTGTTTTGCTATTTTAAGTATTTAAGACATTGGATTAGCTATGTCAATATTTCTTTGAAACCACGCTAACGACTTATGATGCTATTATTGGGAATTTACAGAAAAATGCTAGTGGCATGACAATTACCAAGCATCTTACTCTATGGTTACTTGTTTACAGAATTTATTAGTTGTGAAGTGAATATACGAAATATGGAACTCGGCTATTGGACAATGCTCACTAAATAATAATTATAAATAATGCTACATGCACGGGTAGGAATTATGGCTAGAATTAAGGACAATGCTTGTTGCTTCAGTCTCGCAAGCAATAGCCTTATTCTATCTAACAAGGCAGTGTAATGTTTTTCCCCCTCAAATTATTACTACAATACTATTAGACTAGACTCTTGCTCCTTTAGTCTTTAGACAACCCACGTATATGTATATTTAAAATAATTTATCATCTATCATAGTATGAATATAACCCTGTTATTTTTTATTTATACACGCAACTTTTATACTTTCTAATTTGAAAATTCTCAGTTAAAAAAAAAAATGAGCTGTTAACATGGACAAAACCACCGACTTATATCTAAGAGCAAATAAATTAAAGTCAATGGGCGTTAACTTCTATATATCAAGCGACATCATTGACTTTGGTGACATGAGCTTATGATAGAAAAAGACCAATAACTCAATACCGTGTAAATTATATATTTGATTAACAACAAGACTTATAATAGGAAAAGAATACAAAAACTTTTTTTTTTATTACAGTTTATTTAACATTGGGTTGTACTGAGAAATTAAAAAAAAAAAGGGACCTAAGTGTAAATTTGAGAAACATATATGATTATCTTGCTCCCTTTGATATTTTCTAATATACAACAACACAACGAAATTGCCGCTTCAACAACTATAATTTACTAATTATTAGTATACAGCCAATTCAAGATATATCACATTAAATTATTGTATCTCTATTGTATAATGTGTGAGAGTGCTGATTTTATAGCCCCTCAATTAAACCTCACTTTTTTCAAAACTACCTTAGTTATCATTTTTTTTTACCCCAAACTCTTGTTCAAATTCAAGAGAAAAAGACGACAGAACTTTGGAAAGTAAATAATTCATCAATAATCATTTTCTCGCACTTAGGGCCATTTTGGGGTTATGATAACTAATGAAATAAGCTGTTTTTGCTTTGTAGATGAAAATAAGCTATTGATTAAAAGAATAGATTGGTGTTTTATAAATTGTGTTATTATCATTGTTATGAATTTGAAAAATAGATCATATGAGTTTGGTAAATTTTAATACGAGATAAAAATAGACATATGTTTAGATCATCATTTATTTGTATAGTTGTCATTTTGTTAAAATATTAAATTGATAATAGAAGCCTTAAAAAGATGTGATGGCTTATTTAGTAATTAGTCTATGAAAAACAACCTTTTACCTGCTTTTAAAAATTATTGTCAAAATAGAGAAATTTATGAAATAAGTAGCTTTTCAAAAATTTATTCAGCACCTTTTTACTGAATATTTTTTTTCCTTTTTATCAAAACTTATGAAATAAATAGCTTATAACATTTTAACCGTAATCCCAAATGGAACCTTAGTCTCTTTAGCAATACATTTTCATTTATGAATGTTTTATGCATATTCTTGTGTTCAAGCAGAAATATTATCTACGGAGCCTGCAAATTATTTCGCTGGCCAAGACAATCGTCCACGGATGGCTGATGATTGAGTCGGAAACTGTTTGATCATGCCTTTTATAGTGTGATTTTTCACAATCACAAAGTCATGCATCAAGTGCGTATGCTAATAACATCTACATTTCTGGTCAACTGCATGGCAGCTGAAGGAGGTGCCAAATTAGATGGCCATAGCTGGAATGCACAAAAAGATATGATGCAGTTGACAAAATGATGACTTTTAATTGGAATTGCCTTCGATGACGATGAGCATAAACATATCTTGCCCTTGACAACTTGATGCTTCGTAAGTGAATAAGAATTCGGGAAAAAAATTGATAAATAGGGCAATTCGAGAAATAAATGGAAAGAATCAAAAGCTGGAGTTCGTGAGATAAATTCTGGGTTTAAATATCATTATTTTTGTGGGGTTAATTAAAGATGAAATTAGTGAGATAAAATGCGGGGTTCAAATATTAATATTCTTGATTTTATGCTTTTATATTTTTTATACTTTTTGCAAAAGAATGATGATATTTGACTGCCTCAAATTATCTATTGCAACAATCTAAGATTAGATCATAACAAAATACAAATGACATACATAGTTCAGCTTTTTAGACTACGTCAATAAGTGAAGACAGAAAAGAATATTTTACTATAAAAATATAAAATACATGTATTGAATATTTATCTCATAACCTAAAGTCTCAATACACCAAGCTCTCAAATCACTCGAGAACACTTTAACTCTTTTAAATAATAAAGAATTACTTCTTACAAAGTAGTCTAAGTTCTCAAATTGTTTGAGAACTTCGCTCACGCTCCAATTCCTCCAGCTTCCAAGACCCCTCTCTGTCTAAGGGCAAAGTAAGCCTTCAATTGTCAAATAATTTGGATCAAATCCGCTGAAATAGCCTCCATTTGAGCTTGATAATCTTGACTTTTATAAGCCAGCATGATAATTGCCAACGTGATGAATAAAGGAGCCAAATTTATCTTGCATGCCATCACGCATGAAATGAAGTCAAGGTGCATTTATGGAAGCTTTACTCATTGCTTACAAATGTCGGTAAAATAGCCATTTAAAAAAATTGAAGAGAGTGGCCTAGAGAGCTTGTTCTAAAATGGCAGGTTACTTTTGTTAACCATTTCCCATAAATGTATTTTCGCTTTTAGCATTAAAGTCAATAAATCGATATTATCTTATCAGGCTTCACTTTAAATCAAACTCATTTATTTACAAAATTACCCTGATAAGAAATTTGAAATGAAAATAAACTTTTCTTTTTGCAATTTTTTTTCTTTTCTCCCTCATTTGTTGCTTTTGACTTTAGCCCAATATATCTGCTTCCAAGGATGTTTCTTTTGAATCATGAACAATTGAATTTCTATGATGCAGAGATATGTTATGGTGCTTTAAAATGGCTTGGGTTTTCTCTATTCTTATGAATGTTTTGTAATTGCTATTGTCATGCTTATCTAAGTTCAATATGTTTCTGATCCAACAGCATAGAAGTTAACAGCAGTGAGAGATTGAGAGAGAAGCAAATGACAGAGAAGAGAATTTTTTTATTATTATTTCTACTTTTTTTTTACAAGAATTATCTTAAAAAATAATAAGATTACGCGAAAGAGATAAATTTGAGGGATCAAATATTACTATTCATTTACAAATTTATCTGACAAGTGAATGGAAGTGCGGATTCATAAGGTGGAATAAATAGCAGTTGTCTTTGATGGGGTTGATTGCTATTCATAAATAGGCGATGTGTTTACCCCATTAGATGTATAGTTGCGATGTGTTTACTTTTGTGTAAGAAGTGTAGTACGGCAAGAAGTGTGAGGGGGCAAATAATGGTTTGATTGTTTTTATAGACATTAGTAGGTGATCACCGCTACTGATCAATTGAAATGGTTTCAGAATGGTAACAAAATCAACAGTAAAATCATATGGTTTAAAGTGTTTTTTTTCCATTATTTTTTGAATTGACGGTCAAATGGATTTAATGTATTTTTTTCATTATTTTTTTCAACTAACGGCAATCCATATGGTTTTAATGTCGGTTTATTACTGCATTAGAAAATTCTTCTTGGTAAATACTAGTACTGTTATCAATTAATAAGGTTAAAAAATTACAAACCCCTAATTAACCTTAAAAAAACACAAGTGTTAGAGATTATATTTAATCGATTTGAATTCAATGTTGCCCTGAACTTTTTATAATAATATGATTAGTAATTATTTAATTAAAAAGTAATATATAGTTATATTTTATTTATGCATTATTATTAAAAAAAATCAGCACAACTCAATGTAGCACTAAATCCAAATTCATATTAGAGATCAATGATATCCTTTATTCACCACGCGTATTTAACCATGTGTTTAGCTTACATGTGGTAGGATGAACAGTGCTTTCGTTTTTTGTGCTACAGCGGTACTATAACATGAACATTACCCCATTTTTTGTCCTAATATTGTTGTAATGGAGTTCAAATATTAGTGCTTATTAATTTATAGCAATTGGAGATAGCAAATAACTCAAATTAGAACTTATTTTGCTGAGTGATTGAGCTGTTGCCCTTACAAGCAGTTCAAGCCTCCACAAAAAAATTGTGAACGCTAAAATATTCTAAAATCATTCTCCCTTGCGAAATGCGAGTAGAGTAGAGATATAGAGATATCTCTCGTCTGTGAGGGTTATTTGTCTAAGCATGTACTTAATAGAATTTAATGTACTTACTAAAATTTAATGTAGTGATGTAAGTCCCAGTTATGTATATCTGATTGTAAATATCAGTATAATGTCTACTATAATAGCAGTTGTAAATAGGGATAGCAAAATCTGGGTCCGGATCTGGGTTCAGCCTTTCCGGACCCGGACGAATATTTTCTATATCGGACCCAAAAATAAACCCGCATTTATTCACTCCGAGTCCGGACCGGGTTCAACCCGGAAAAATTCAGAGTTTCCGGAATATGGTTTTTTAACCCGGATTGATGAATCCAATTGTAAAAAAACCTAAATTCAACTGAACAACAGAAATACAACTGCAATTAGAAATACAAAACCAGGATTTCCGCAAATCAAATACAAATCCAGGTTCTAAACAAACCAAATACAAATCAGCTCATTTGTTTCATTATATCTGCTTCTTTGCGTTTGAATCAAGCCGATCATGTTTCACGTTTAAATCAAATCGATCGCTTTCAACGAGGGAAGCAGGAACTCGATCGGCGTCCGGCAAGGCAACGAACGGCGAAGGCAAGCTCGTTACTTCTAACCGTATCGGAGCTGGTTAGTGGTCACGACAGGGGCTGATGATGATGAACATAGCCGCGAAGGTGGTGTTCAACCCTTATCAACAACAGGTGGTTATTGGTCGCGATAAAGAAGACAAGGAAACAACGGATGATATTGAAGATGATGATGAACAGCCGCGACAATGGGCAAGTGATGATGGCGATGATTTGATTTGATGATGACGAGTTGAAGAGGGATTGAGAGAGGAAATGTTTGTTGCGGCAGTGACGTTGTAAACAACGAAATGTTTGTAATTAGGGCACAGGATTTTTTTCCTATTTATATTAACAATAATTTTTAAAAATTAATATTAAAATCAATATATATCTGGGTTCGAGTTCTGGATATACGGGATCACTTAAACCCGAAACCAGACCCAGGCATGTGCGGGTTATTAAAACGGCATTCCGGATCCGGATTTTATTTAATCCGGTAAGGGTTGAACCCGGCCGGAAAATTCCAGGTTTCGTTCGGGTCTGAATTGAATTGTCATCCCTAGTTATAAATATCTATGTAATACAATAATCTCATGTGTAATCAATATTAAAAAAAAAATTATTTTGATTGTCATTATCATTTAGGATTGGGTGACGTTACCATTTCATCTCTACCACTATTCACTACCATTCTCTCTCTCTCTCTCTCTCCCTCTTCAATTGCACTTAAATCAAACTTTTGGGCCCTTTCAGCCGAGCTGCTGAGCTAAACTTAAACCAAGCTCCTAAGGCTCTCCTATCCAGCTGAAGAAACTAAACTCAAAGCCACAAGCTAAGCTTCAAGGCTCCTTCTGCTGAATTCAACTCAAAGCAAGCTCTTGAGTCTTCCATTCTAGTTGCTGAACTACATTCAAACTAAGCTTCTCGATTCTCCTGGTCATAGATAATATTTGCCTTAATAAAAAAAACTACATGACATACATTTTATGTGGCAAATTCAGAGTTGATTCATATTTTTAATATATCAAAATCATCTTTACGCAGCTATGCTTGTCCAAAATAACTACATCATATTCAGTGTTTTTTCCCCTCATTTTCCCTAACCATCAATATGGTTGTTGGTTTTCTAGAAAGAAAGTATTTATCTACAGCATGATTATATTTAAAAGAAATATGACGAAAATAAGATAAAATTATTGTACAATAAACTCATTCCCAACTTTCTAAGCATATCATCAGTACTCTAGTTAAAGATAAACAAAAACTCTTTTACTCAAAGCAAGATAAATAAAATTAAGTTCCTACTTCCCTATAAATATGCTGGGGTTAGAGGAAGCATAAGCCATGATGCTGGGTTCCTGTTCAAATTTATCCATGTCCTCCTTAAACATTACCATCAATGCTTCTATTCCTTCACCATCGCTCGTGCTCGTTAAAATAGCAAGATCAATTAATAACAACGGCCCGACACTAAACCAAACAGGCTTCCCCCAGCCAAAATCAACTTCATAACACGGCAATCCAACCACACTAGTTAAACCAAACGACCTTGAATCCTCCCATGTTTCTTTCATATCCTTCATGAAACCTAAGTACTCATTATTATGCATCACTTCTCTTCCCATTCTCTTTGCTTTGATCACTTCTCTTACTAAACTTGTTTCCTCTATGGCATCATCCTCGGCTAGTGACCATTCTGCCCTTACAAGCCGATAAATGTTACCCATGCATTGTGGAATCATTGGTGGATTCAACTTGTTACGCAAATTCATAGTATAATAGATTGCATGAGAGTACAACTTATTGTCAATTGCCCTCTTTCTTTCACGAGCTATAGCAATGAAGGCCCCCCAAATGAGTGCTGATACAACGCCGAAACGCGTTGCTTGTAACTCATTAAATTTACCTATTTCTTTATTCACCTTCTCCTTTAGAGCTGCTATCTTCTTGCTATCAAACAACAATCTTTTGAACACAATGTTGCCTGAAGATTGTGGGCTTGTGATGATTTGATATGGCTTTGGAAAATCTACCGGCGGAAACAAAGAGGTGCAATCTACAACGACATTGTTATTGCAAATATTATCATTATCATCAATCAGCCCACGAGTGATTTCACCCCACGTTTTCATGAAGTTAAATATTGCTGAACCATCGGCCACTCCATGCGAAAAACAAACACCAATTGCCATTTCACCGCCGCTGAACAAATTTACTTGGACAGCCAGAAGTTCTCTTTCAGAAATATCTAAATTCGATAACTGGGGACTAGGTGGGATTAATTGTTGTAGCAGCTCCATATCTGGTGGCTGAAGAGACTTTGATATCTCACAGCCAACATTAGCTTCAATAAATGCAGCCCCATGATCACTACAGTCGACTGAAAAGCTATCAATGAATCTTCCAGCAAAAGGGTAGTAGTGGGTTAATGTTTTTGAGAGAGATTGCTTCAACAAATCCGATTTTTTTGTGAAATATTGGTGCTTGCAATTGGCCGAGTAGAAGAAAACAAGGGGCACGTAAATTTTAGAAAACAATTGATCAAGCAATGAAAGTTTATAGGTTCTAAGATGTTTGGGTGTTGGAGATGAAGGTTTGATAACTTCGGTGGAAATGATTTGAACATCAGAAGTGGCACTTTTGATACTTCTTTTTGTGAAGATTTGGACATTATTGGTGACCAATTTGGAAGCAGTCATTCGGAAAAAGTTTTTGAGAATCACTGCCATCTTTGCTCTTTGAGAAATTCACCAAGTGACTGGCATGTTGTGTGTCCAAATCCATTATATGTACTGTAAGTTTCTAGCAAAATTACTCCCGAAAGATCGGATCTCCAAAATAATAAAATATGAATAATAGATAAGGAGCATTATAATTTTTCAAAACACTGACTAAACGTGGATAAGAAAGGAGCAGGTGGGCTTCAATAAATAATTTCAATAATAATAAATAATAAATTCTCCGTCTTTGTATTCTGTAATATTATGCTGTATTTGTGGCTAACGATTTGTGAATTGTACTGTCATATTGTGTACGGTTATTTCATTTTATTTTTTAAAACGTATTATGTATGGTTAATAAGGGTATGAGTTCACATCATGAAAATCAAGATTTATAAAATTGGGGTAATAAGAAAATCGATTTTCAGCAATTTATTATGAAAAGACAAAGTTCACTTATTTATATCGAATAGGCCCCCAATTTTTGATAGGGTGAAAATTTGTGACAAGACCAATAAACTCGACCCAAACATAAGATTGGTTCGCGATTTTGAATTGATCTAAAATGATATGATTATTGGTCGGATTTAAAGATTTATCGATCTGCTGTGAAGAAGGGATTACAAGATAGTAGCAAATAGTTGCAGCACTAAAAGGATTTAAAGTAGTGGCTGCAAACATTAAGGACCAGTAATGCTCGTAACGTGCTAATGTGCGCTCACATTTATTTTAATTCTTTTATTTGTGTTTCTACTATTGTATTTGTAAGTATGAACATGAATTAATCATCAATGGTACTCTTCACTCTGCATTTTATGAAGACTTCAGTTTTTAAATCTTGTAGTTTGTTATAGAGATTTTCCATAAGGATGCCAAAGGCAATGATTTTCAGGTTTCATTGTTGGCATTGTATATATGAACATTGAATTGACAACGAAATTTCTACCATGTCTCCACTTTAGGGATTAAGATAAAATCACTCATTATAGATGTAGAAAAACTACATAATTACATAATGAAATGTCTATTTCATTAATAAGTAGGAACAATCTTTTATTCATAAAGAACTTATAATTTATATCTTCTAATATTGACATTATATGCACAATATTTAAGTCACATACTTCGGAAATAAGTCAAACAGTGCATGCTTAAATAAACAACGAACAAAAAAAATTTACTAAATTCAAAAAAGTTATTTTATTGCATGCTTTTATGGGAAGAAAAGTAACAATAAGTTTAACACTTACAATCCAACTAATCTGTGGTCATATGTGTTTAAATTTTTGATGTTTGTGTTTCTATAATCATGTTTTGCAAATGTGAACATGACTTATTCTTTAACAGTCCCCACTCCACATTTTATAAAGACTTGAGTTTTTAAATGTTTCAGTTTGTTATAGAGTCTCTTCCATATGGATGGCAAAGAGGATGATTGTTAGATTTTATTGTTAGCATCTTTAGTATGACAATTATGTTGACAACGTATTAACTCTTCTACTTGAATTCTCCATTTAATGATAAAGATAAAACCGCTCACTATAGAAGTGGAAAAGCCAAGACTACATAATAAGATGTCCATTTCATCAATGGCTGTGAACAATCTTTTATTCATAAAAAGATTGTGATTTAAATCTTCCATTATTGACAACATATACTTAATATCACATATTTTTTAAATTAGGTCTAATAATGTATGCTCAAAATAAACAATGAATAAATAAACTTTATTAGATTAATTAAAAATATTACATCGTCGAAAGGTTTTAGGGATAATGATAACATAAATTTAAAATAAATACTCCAATTAAGTGCTTACATTTATGTTCTAGCTGTATATATGTTTCTATGCTTGCGTTTGTAAGTATGAACATGATTTATTCGTTAGTGGTACTCCTCACTCTACATTCTATAGAGACTTGAGTTTTTTAAATGTTTAAGTTTGTTATAGAGGTTTTTCCATAAAGATGCAAATGGAGATGATTGTTAGGTTTCATTGTTGGCATCATATATATGACAATTTTATTGACAACATACTAACTTTTCAACTTGAAATCTCCCCTTTAGTGATATAGATAAAACCACTCACTATGGAAGTAGAAAAGCTAAGACTATATAATAAAGTGTCCATTTCATTAATAGTTGTGAACAATCTTTCATTTAGAAAAAGCTTGTAATTCATATATTCCATTATTGACACCATATGCTCAATATATAAATCACATACTTTATAAATTAGGTCTAATAACATATACTCAAAATAAATAACGAATAAATTAGTTTTATTAGATTAAGTAAAAATATTGTATTATTGAAAGCTTTTCGCGATAAACATAACAATAAGTTTAACAAAAATACTCCAATTAATGTGTGCTTACTTTTACTTGCATTGCTGTATTGATGTTTCTATGCTTGTGTTTGTAAATATGAACTTGACTTATTCGTTAACTGTACTTCTCACTCCACGTTATACCAAGACTTATGTTTTTTTAAATGTTTTAATTTGTTATAGGGATTTTTCCACAAGGATGCCAATGGGGATGATTGTTAGATTTCATCGTTGGCATTGTATATATGAGCATGATATTGACAACATACTAATTTTTCAACATAAAGTCTCCACTTCAATGATGAAGATAAAACCACTTATTAAATAAATAGAAAGGATAAGAATATATAATGAAATATCCATTTCATTAATAGTTGTAAACAATCTTTTATCATGATATGCTTGATATACAAATCACATACTTTATAAATTAGGTCTAATAATGTATGCTCAGATTGAACAATAAATAAATTAATTTTATTAGATTAAAAAATGTTATTTATTGCATGCTTTTAGGGACAAACATAACAATAAGCTTAACATTTATACTCCAATTAATATGTGCTCACATTTGTTTTAAATGTTGTATTCGTGTTTCTACGCTTGTGTTTGTAAGGATGTACATGACTTAGTCGTCAATGGTACTCCTGACTTCCTATTTTCTTAAGACTTGAGTTTTTAAATGTTTCAGTTTATTGTAATGGTTTTTCCATAAGCATGCTAATAGGGATGATTGTTAGGTTTCATTATTGACATCTTATATATGAGCATTATATTGACAATGTACTAACTTTTCCACTTGAAGTCTCGACTTCAAAGATTAAGATAAAGTCACTCGCTAAAGAAATACAAAAGCCTATATAATGAAATATCACTGTGAACAATATTTTATTCATAAAGAATTTGTGACTTATATCTTCCATTATTGGCATAATATGCTTTATATAAATGACACACTCGATAAATTAGTCTAATATTGTATGCTCAAAATGAACAATGAATAAATAAATTTTATAAGATTAAAAAATGTTATTTTATTGCATGCTTTTAGGGACAAACATAACGATAAGGTGATATAAATATTCCAATTAATGTTTGTTATAGACGCTTTTCCATAAGAAAACAAAAGGGATGATTGTTAGGTTTATTGTTGGCATCGTATATATGAGCATTCTATTGACAACATACTAACTTTTCTACTTGATGTCTCCACTTCAATAATCAAGATAAAACTACTAAGGTAGCGTTTGTTTTTTTGTCTGAAATCTAAATGGGTCTGAATTTTTCTAAAGTCTAAATGGGTCTGAATATGAAAATCTGAATGACATGTTTGTTTTTCTTTTTTAAATATCTGAATTTAAGTGGCGTCTTGTTTGTTTTTATAATAAAAAACATCTTAAATTTGGTTATTTGACATTTATGTCCTTGTAAATTAAAACAAACAGGGGGATTAGATTTTATAGTTTAGGAAATAAGTTATTTTACAGAGATATTTTTGGAATATAATATTTACTTGTCATTCAGACCTTTTTCCATTCAGATAAAAGTCACAAAAGTTTACTTTTTCTATTCAGATGTAAATGTCTGAAAATCAGACATAAGTTCTAAAAAACAAACAAGCATATTTTAAAAAATGTCTGAAATTAATAAAATTTCAGACTTCAGACATTTAACAAACAACCTCTAACTATAGAAGTAGAAAAGCTAAGACTTCATAATAAAATTTTCATTTCATTAATAGCTATGAACCTTTTTGTATTCATAAAAATTTTTTGATTTATATCTTCAATTATTGACGTCACATGCTCAATATTTATATCACATACTTTATTAAATAGATCTAATAATGTATGCTCAAAACAAACATGCTCGAAATCTAATGTTAAACATGAAATCTCTTATCCCATTTGATTTCAATAATTGAAAACTATTTTCTATCTATTATGATAACATTTCATGATATAGACAAATAAAGGATTTGCAAATTTTTATAAAATAAGTCATTGATCATCAAAAATGAAAAATAAATGAACATATGACGATATTTCTTTCTAAATGTTATGTTTAATGTTTTAAGTATTTTGATTAATGTGCACTTGATAAGAGCTTGGGTCTTTATACTACTGGCATCTTATATTGTAAGTCTAGTTTAATTAAAGAAACAATCTAGTTATTCTTAATGTCTTAAGGTCTGTTTATTAAAATTTATTTTAGTGGGATTCATTGCCACATAGATTGGGTATTTATTTTATAAAATTCTTTTTTATAAGCATTAGAGTGTGTTGAAATATGAACTCAAACTTGATCAACCAACAATGTGTAAACTCACTATGAAGGCAAATAACTTGTCATCTAGTTTGCTGTAGTCTGACAATCGAAAATATCAAGGATATAGTCCATAGTTGCTGTTTAGGGAATCATTAAAGTTTCACACGCTTGGCGCGTGAGAAATGCAATTATGGTTATTAAAATTGATGGGAATCCAATTGGGCAAATAATAAACCAAGAAAAAACATTTATAGAGAAAGAGGGTTTACTTTTTGTTATTCTCTAGAATCATCCATGTATCTTTGTAACTTCATTCCTTAGTATAGCAAAAGCATTTTGTTATTTTTTAGTGGATGTAAGCATCAGAATTATATGTTAAACCACTTAAAATCCTCTGTGCTCTTGATATTTGTTTGTTTAATTTGTTTTCAATTCTTTGTTCATTTTTCTTGTTTTTTTTAGAACATAAGGTGACTAAATCTGATCTATTTAAAGTTTGAATCATAACAATTAGTACCAGAGCTAAAGACTGTCTCAAGATCAAAAAATGGAAAGTAGATGTAGAGAAATTTACTAGCAATAGTGATTTCTACATGTAGAAATTTCACATATAAGCTTTTCTGGTTACTCAGGGCTTGGATGAAGACATTAAGCATATCAGAACCGAGAAGAGCGGGGAAAAAAAAGAAAGAAAGAACATACTTCATCAAAGACAGTTGAGCAATTGGATGAGATCAACTTGAATACAATCATCTTAGTCTTGTGATTCTATTATTAAAGATTTCCCAGAGAAGCAAATATTGCTGCTTTATTGGCCAAGTTTGATAGCCTTTACATGAGAATTCACTTGCAAATAGGCCATGTATCAAGAAAATGATGCATTTGGGCAAATAATAAACCAAGAAACAACATTTATAGAGAAAGAGGGTTTACTTCTTGTTATTCTCTAGAATCATCCATGTATCTTTGTAACTTCATTCCTTAGTATAGCAAAAGCATTTTGTTTTGTTTTTTAGTGGATGTAAGCATCAGAATTATATGTTAAACCACTTAAAATCCTCTGTGCTCTTGATATTTGTTTGTTTAATTTGTTTTCAATTCTTTGTTCATTTTTCTTGTTTTTTTTAGAACATAAGGTGACTAAATCTGATCTATTTAAAGTTTGAATCATAACAATTAGTACCAGAGCTAAAGACTGTCTCAAGATCAAAAAATGGAAAGTAGATGTAGAGAAATTTACTAGCAATAGTGATTTCTACATGTAGAAATTTCACATATAAGCTTTTCTGGTTACTCAGGGCTTGGATGAAGACATTAAGCATATCAGAACCGAGAAGAGCGGGGAAAAAAAAGAAAGAAAGAACATACTTCATCAAAGACAGTTGAGCAATTGGATGAGATCAACTTGAATACAATCATCTTAGTCTTGTGATTCTATTATTAAAGATTTCCCAGAGAAGCAAATATTGCTGCTTTATTGGCCAAGTTTGATAGCCTTTACATGAGAATTCACTTGCAAATAGGCCATGTATCAAGAAAATGATGCATACATAAATGATAGTCAAAGGCAAACCAAATGAGGAGTATATTGATAAACTTAAAAAGGTTGTAGATGCTTTGGACACAAGATGTTAATATGGATAAAGAAGATAAATCTTTAATGTTTACATGTTCTATGCCTAAATCTTATGAGCATTTATTGATGCTTTATATAGAAGGCAAACGTTGTCTTTAGGAAAGGTGAAATCAGCTCTTGGGACCAAGAAGCTTAAAGATAAATAAGTTAGCATAGAAAAAGAATCTGGCAAATGGTTGTCATCTAAAGATAGATTTGATAAAATGATGGCAAAGGGAAGAAGCAGAAAGATCAAAGTGTAAAAAAATGCACTTGAAATATTTTCAGTGTCATAAAAAAGGCATTTTAAGAGGGATTATCCAAGTGGAAGACTAAGTTTAAATATCCAAAAGAAAAGGTTAGTGATGTTGCTATAATCATAGAGCAGATCAATTATGAAGCTACTAATATGCTTGTAGCTTGAAGGAAAAGCACCTAAGGTTAATGGGTTATTGATATATGTTGTACTTTTCATATGTGCTGAAATAGAAACTGCTTTATGTCTTGTCAATCTTGTGATGGTGGTATAATTTTGATGGGTAACGATCCCATGTGTAAGGATGTTAGTATTTCGTACTATTAAGATAATTGAATTGATTGAATATTGATTAAGTATTACTTATCTGTTTAAGCAAGGTCTGTTATCATTTGTTTCATTGGTGTAGTTAGTTAAGCAAAGTTTGTTATCAATGCTGAAATGGTAGCTAACCTGGCAAGTTAGTTATAGTTCCTAGCTTAGCAATTGCCACATGTATTAACAGAGTAAAGAAGGTCCTAGATCATTGTATATGTACATGTATAACTAAAAATAATAATTTTGAGCTCAATAAGTCATAAAATTCATTTCTTGATTCTTTGAATTTTTCCTTTCATTTTCTCAACAAAGAATGAAATTCTTTTAGTATTGACTCTTGGAAATTGAATAACACTACCTTTAGTTATTGTACATCCGAAGGCTTGATGGCTTTCCTTATTCAGACAAATCGAAAAAAAAATCATGTGAAGTTACTTTTACTTCAAGTTCGAGAAAGAACCTATTCATATAGATTTTGGCATCCATATTTGCGATACATATATTTTGTAGAGGATTGGGAGCAGCTACATTTAATGAAAATGGGAGAATCAATCACACTATTAAGCAACTTAGGAGCCATGAAGAAATCATGGCTATGATTAAAATATAATCTAGCAATACCCAAATCTTCTATGACATTTTAGTCATTTCATTAGATTAAGGGTATTTAGTCTTTTTCTAACCCTTAGCTAATTCTAGTCTTATGTATAAAAAGATAAAAAATGCCATCTTTACGTAATGAGTGAGAGAGAGAAAGAGAGAGAGAGAGAGAGAGAGAGAGAGAGAGAGAGAGAGCAATAAAGGGCAAAAAGAAGAAAAGGAGATAAAGAAGAAAAAAAAATGAGGAAGACTATCTTTAGGACTTCAATATCTTCATTATGATAACTTTTTAGAATCGATCTACTCAAAATTATCTACGAGTGTCTGTTAATGGGTAATTAAAAGTATTTTCAATTCTTGATCTTTGTCAATTGTTATAGACAAGCATTATTACTAATATTAGTAGAAGGAGGAATCTTAGATTTTGCAGGGAAATATGCTGACAATTGGTTGTCTAAAAAATCATAGTGATAAGTAAAATTGATTTTCATTATGAGTGTTCTATATAATAAGCTAGATATCTTTAAGAATGTTTTGAGTCTTTTTGCAAGCTCATCGAATAGAATTCAATTTATTATGATTTTTCAAACATAAGTCTAAAACCTAAAAATTTTTGTTTGTAGTGAAGACCATGAATTACGAAACGACTTTACCATATCTAGACTCTTTGTATACATAACTAGTATGATTATGAAAATTTTCGTGATTTTATGATAAAAAGGTAAATTGCTTTGTATTTTTAAATTGAGTATGTTTAAGGCAGAAAATAGTTTGACATGTTTGATAATGTCTTAAACATAAATTATTTTCAATGGATTTTAAAGGCATTAAGCTATGAAATTATTATGAATGAATTTTTAGTATATCACTATATGCTTTGTAAAATTAGATTCTTTCGATAAATGAATAATTTATTAAAAATTAGAAAACAAGGGCTATTATGTTTTGAATATATATATATATTATTTAAGGTTGAGTTTAAGAGATATTTATAATAAGAAATTTGAGAACTTTGGAACTTGTGATTATAATTTGATTTTGTCTTATAAGAGATTTTGTATAATTGATTTTAGGCCAATGATATCAATACACTTATATCACTTATAGACTTTAAGAAGTAAGTGAGGCAGACCTTTAAATAATCACATGTTTGAAAAGTGTATTTTGATATGTACATATATGAATTTATATGATTTTGCATATGCATTTATGTAATGTGTTTAGGGATGGCAAATATTTCAAGATCCAGCACGCATCTGCAAAGATCAACATGATCTGGATTAGAAAAAAGCTAAATCTGCATAATAAAATTATAAAAACGACAGACCCGGATATAGAAAATGAAAATCTATTGAGACTAGATCTAGATACGGATTCATAGCCGGATATTTAGATCTGCATAGTTATTTCAACAATTTAAAAAAAAAACCTTAAAAAACCCAAGCTAATCTTATATCTTAATGTGAAAAAAAAAAAACTAGCTTTCGTCAGACACTCATAGCCAACCACCACCACAAAGTCTCAAACACAAAACTCTCAACTCTCTCAAACACAAAAGTGCCAAATCTTATTCTTTTAAGGAAACAAAACTTAAAATATGAAAGTTCATAATATCGCTAGCATACCTTAATTATATTCATTCTTTCCACATGTCGTCGTTCATCTTATCTATTAAGGATGAATTCTCTCCAAACATATCTTAATGATTATGGTCAAACATATGGTCCCCACGATGGAATCAAATCTTTATAGTCTCCATGGTTATCGCCAACATATCCCAATTATTATGGTCTCCATAATTATTGGCTTTGACTTATTATTATGTAAATAGCTCCTGAAATATAGCTTGTCTATAGTCAAACTTTCCTTTTTTAATTTACTTCACTCTTGTATATATAATGATTAAAAACCATTGAATAAAATCGAAGCTTTTCATTATTCTTTTATCTTTTACATGGTATCATAGCCTGAAAGCTCTAACCAGCGATTCAAACCCAATTTTATCATGGCTGAACAAATTGCCAATACTACTGAAAATTCTGAGATCACCACTCTAGCAACTAGGGCCACTTCCAACATCAACCTACCTCCCCTTATTATCATGAACACAACTACTCAATTGCCACTGAAACTAACTTCAACAAAAATACCCCTTTTGGCGTGCTCAACTTAATTCTCTTTTACTTGGCTACAATCTTTTAGGTTATTTAAATGGTGATACTCCATGTCCAGAAGCCACTGAAACCCAAAATATTACTCATAATCCAATTTATTCTCATTGGGTTCAGCGGGACCAACTTTTGTTTCATGCTATTTTTACCTTATTATTTGAGCCTCCCATACATTTCATTCCTTCTACAACAACTTCTCGTGAGGCTTGGGACAAGATTGCTCAAACTTATGCAAGTCGTTCTCAGTCTCAACTTATGCCACTTAAAGAAAAGTCCTCCAACACAGCTCGTGGTAAAAAATCTGTTACTGAATTTCTTCAAGACGTCAAAATTATTGCTGATCATTAGCTCTAGCTGGGGCCCCGCTGGATGATGATGATATTACTCTTCATTACCTTAATGGTATTGGATCAAACTACAAAGAAATTGTAGGAGCAATACGTGCCAGAGAACAACCTATAACCTTTGAAGCTCTTCATGACAAGCTTGTGGAGTATGAAGATTTTCTTTATCATGAATCTTCTAAAGATGATCCTTCTCTTATAACAGCCAATTTCATCTAGAAAAACAGATCAAGAAATGGCAAGGCTGAAAACCAATAACTGTCCAATATTCAGAGTAATTTTCTAAAAACAAATGGCAAAGTAAATTGGTCTAAAGTGAAGTGCCAACTATGTGATCAGATGGGTCACTCTACAAAACAATGTCCTCTTGTTAAGCCTACTCCTAAAATTGTTCCAGTCGCCAAATGTGCCATTTCTTCCGGGAATTAGAATCCAAACTGGTTGTTTAATACATGAGCCTCTTGTCACGTCACTACAGACTTACAAAATTTATCTCTTCACTCAAATTATAAAGGCCCTGATGATATCATATTAGGTGATGGATTTGAGTTAAAAATAACTCATGTTGGGACAATCCAACTCTCTTCACCCTCTCACATTTTGTTTCCTTAAAAAATGTTCTTTGTGTACCTTCTATGAAAAGAAATTTAATTTCTATCTCCCAATTTTGTAAATCTAATAATGCTTTTATTAAGTTCTCACCCATTTGCTTTTTAGTGAAGGATCTGCAGATGAGGGCGATACTATTCAAAGGACCGAATAAGAATAATACTTATGAGTGACAATTGATGTGGCATGAATCTACTAGTGCCTTTCTAGTGGCTTTTGTGGGCGTTAAACACTCAACTACTGATTGGCATTGACGTCTTGATCACCCATCTAGTTGAAGTTTGTAATTTCTCATTAAAAGGCACTCTTTTTCGTCACTATCTTCTACTTCTTCTTTCATTTCATTCGAGTCGTGCTCTTGTAATAAAAGTCATAGGCTTCCATTTCATGTGTCCACACTTCGTAGTAAAGGTCCATTAGAAACTCTCTACACTGATGTTTGGGGTCTTGCCCCAACTGAATTTGTTGATGGTTTTAAAAATTATGTAATATTTATAGATCATTTTATTAAATATGTTTGGCTTTACCCACTTCGTTTGAAATCTGATGTGTTTGATGTATTTCCCAAGTTTAAAGCTTTAATGGAAAAATTTTTCAAAACACTTATTATTTCAATTTATTATAATGGTGGGGATGAATATCAAAAATTAAATCATTATTTACTTCAAATGGGATTTCTCACTTAACCACTCCTCCCCATACACCTCAACATAATGGTGTTACTAAATGTCGACATCGCCATGTCGTTGAAACTGGGCTAACTCTACTTCACCAAGCCTTCATGTCTTTGTTATTATGGAATCATGCCTTCCAAACAGCTACATACTTAATTTATTGTCTTCCCATTGCTACTCTTAATTATCAGATACCATTTCAAAAACTTTTTGGGTTATCACCCAATTACCAAAAACTGAGAATTTTTTAGTGTTTAAGTTATCCATTGCTAAAACCTTACACTAAAAATAAACTTGAACTAAAATCACATACTTGTGTTTTTGTTGGATACTCCTATTCACAAAGTGCATATAAGTGTTTTGATCCCATCATCTTTGTCTCTGGTCATGTTCAGTTTAATGAAAATAAATATCAATTTCAATTAATTGATAAAAATAAACCACGGGTCTATCTGAGTCTTTAGTTGCTTCTTCTACTTTTAATACTTCACACATGTTGCCTACTTGCATATGATGCTAGTAATTTTCATGTTTCATCCAAGGCTACTAAAAAATGTAATGTCTTTATTAGTTTCTCTGATCATATTACCTCTTGTACAGATTCTCATAATTCATAGTCATCCACTGCTGATTCTGTATACGTTAAATCTACCTCACCATTACCTGTTGAGCCACCTTTACCATCACACCCACCGATGCCCTCACGAACTCACCCAATGGCAACTCACTCTCAAAATAACATTTTTCAACCCAAACAAATTCATGTAACCACTAAACACCCGCTACCTATACCATATGAACCATCTTGTGTCTTTCAAGCTTTAAAGGATTCTAAATAGAGAATGGTTATGAGTGAAAAGTTACAGTACTTGTTCAAAATGGCATATAGGAGTTGGTGCCTCCAAATCCATCTTAAAATGTTGTGGGTTGCAAATGGATTTTTAAAATCAAACAAAAACCAAATAGGAGTACTAAGTGATTCAAGGCAAGACTAGTCACTAATGGTTTTCATCAACGTCCTGGCCTTGATTTTACTAAGACATTTAGTCTTGTGGTTAAACCTACAACTATTCGAATGATTTTATGTCTTGCTCTTGCACGAGGCTGGAATATACATCAATTAGATGTTAATAATACATTTTTACAAGGGAGTCTATTAAAGGAGTTCTATAGGGCTCAACCACCTGGTTTTGTTGATCTTAACTTTTCCTTACATGTTTGCTGGTTGCATTTAAGGCTATTTATGGCCTCAAACAGGTGAAATGCAAGTGTGCAACCCAAGAGGGGGAGTGAATTATTATTTTAAAAATTATCGTGGTTCGACTATCCCCGCCTACGTCCACGCCTCCAAGCAACCCAAGCTTGAGGATTTCACTATCCAAGCCTTTCCAAGGCTTCAAATGTTTACAATTGACTTCCAAGGTGTCAATGAACCTTTACAACAAGAGATTATCCTCCAATCTCTTCACTCAAGTATTTCCCACACTTATACACTCACAAATTTGATGAGAAAAATAAAGATTACAACAAAAACTCTCTTTAAGAGTGGATATGCAAATAATAGTACAATAAGAATTTAATCTATGATGATTTTCGAATTTGAAGCTCAATATATGTTGTGTGCACTTGTTTATGCTTGCCAAGATTACCAAAAATGATTTGGATTTGAGTTTATATAGTTGGAACTCAAAAACTAGCTGTTATGCACTTTTTGCTCATAACCGGATTACCGTTTATAGTATCCGAAATTCCGCTTGCATGTTACCGTTAAGGCAAAAATTTAAATTTTAGAACATCCGGAATGCCGCTTGTGATATCCGGATTGCCGTTTATGCTCCAGAGGCTTTCTGCCCTGTAACCGGATTTCCGTTTAGCACAACCAGATTGCCGTTTATGCTCCAGAAGCTTTCTGCCCTGTAACCGAAATTCCGTTTAGCACAACCGGATTGCCGCTTTCCATTCGGATGAATTCTGCCCCGTAACCGAAATTCCGTTTAGCATATCCGGATTGCCGCTTGCTACAGTAACGGTACAGTGCATTGTTTGCTAAAAGTACAGTTTGACCTCAAAACTTTTCGTAACTGCACTATGGCCCAAAATGTTATATATTTTACAAATAAGTCCAGTTTCAGAATTTTTAAATAGTATTTTGTGAATCCCAAAACTTTCTAAAATTATGATATCGCCCAAAATGTTATGAAATGTTTCAAATAAATCCTTCTCTAAAATTTCAAGCAATACTTGTTGATTTCAAAGTTTTCAAAATTCTTTTAATCAAATCATAAACTTGAAAAACAACCAATTTCATAAAATCATTTTTCCATTAGATATAAAACCTTTATAATGTGAAAATAATGATTTATTTAAAATGTATGAAAAATAATTTAAGCTTTCAAAAACTTAATCATTCTTAATTTTGTTTGTTATCATCAAAATCAACATTATGTTAACATAAATGTTAACAACAGGCTCCTCGAGCTTAGTACAAGAGTTGAGTTCCTTTTTACTTACTTATGGGTTTGTTAATTCACGTGCAAATACCTCTTTATTTGTCTATCACAAGGCTGGCATTATAATATACTTCCTTGTATATGTTGATGATTTAATTATTACTGTGAGTTGATCTACTTCAATTGCACATTTCATTCAGATTCTCTCCTCCTATTTTTTGGTCAAAGATATGGGTGTTCTTCATTATTTTTTAGGCGTAGAAGTTCTCTCAACCAAGAATGGTCTTTTCCTCAACTATAAAAAATATATTCAAGATATCCTTGAGTGTACAAAATAGATGGGGCTAAAATCAATACTACACTCCTTTCTACGTCAACTACCCTTGTTTTAAAGGATAATTCTCCACCTACAAATTCTATTGAATATCGTCGTGTGAATAGATTACTTCAATATTTATCTTTAACTCGACCGGATATCTCTTATGCTGTGAACAAACTTTCACAATTCATGCACTCTCCCTTACATATTCACTGGGCTGCCACAAAAAGGTTATTGTGGTATCTCAAACATACACTCCATCATGGTCTCTTTTTACATCGACAATTTCCATTAATTCTTCATGGTTTTTCTGATTTCGATTGGGTTGGAAATTGTGATGATGGCACATCTGCCACAACCTTTGTCTTATATCTTGGTAAAAATCCAATCTTTTGGTGCTCAAAGAAGTAGTGTGTTATAGCTCACTCCTCCATCGAAGCCGAATATCGTGTTCTAGCTTCTACTACTATCAAAGTTAATTGGGTGCAATCTCTTTTGAGAGAATTGCACTTCACACTACCATCTCTTCTAGCCATATATTGTGACAATATTGGTGCCACTTATGTTTGTGCAAATCTGGTATTTCATTCTCGAATGAAACATATTGCTATTGATTATCACTTTGTTTGTGATCAAGTATCTAAAGGCCTTCTACACTTGTCTCATGTTTTCACAAAAGATCAACTAGTTGATACTCTCACTAAACCACTTTTTTCCTAATGCTTTGATTATTTTCGGTCCAAGATTGGCGTTCTTGATGGAAGCTCAATCTTGCAAAGGCGTATTAAGGATGAATTCTCTCCAAACATATCTCAATGATTATGGTAAAACATATAGTTCCCATGATGGAATCAAATCTTTATAGTCTCCATGGTTATCGCCAACATATCCCAATGATTATGGTCTCCATAATTATTGGCTTTGACTTATTAATTTCTGGCTTGTACATTAATCATTATTATGTAAATAGCACCTTAAATATAGCTTGTCTATAGTCAAACTTTCTTTTTTTTAGTTTACTTTACTCATGTATGTATAATGATGAAAAACCATTGAATAAAATCGAAGCTTTTCATTTATCTTTTACATTGTCATCGTTGTCCCTTACACTTGCACTCCATCGACCTGATCCCTCGCTTGCATCGTATGCCTTCAACACCATTTTTGGTAGACCATACAACATCGCTGTCATTGCTTGCTGCTTCTTTTATTATTTTGGTTTTTTTTAATTTTAACATTGGTAATGATGTTGCATGAGGATATAGGTAATTTATTTATTGCGGCTTTATTTTCAATTAGATTAATGGAATAATTGGTTGAATAACAGTAATTTGATAATTCAATTT
The DNA here is from genome assembly GCA_030444775.1 of Atalantia buxifolia. Lineage (NCBI taxonomy): Eukaryota > Viridiplantae > Streptophyta > Magnoliopsida > Sapindales > Rutaceae > Atalantia > Atalantia buxifolia. Next base: position 31,446,975 of record CM059831.1, read on the forward strand.
GATTAGCCATTGTGTTTGTGTCAAATTGTTTTTTAGAATTAATGAGAAAATTTTCAAAATGTATTTTGTTGAATTTTTTGGATTTTAAATGTGAATTAATAATATATAGATATGGATATCTGAAATATCCAACAAGAATCCACACAAATGTTACCGACATCTGGTGTGAATAATTTTTTATAGATTCAAATGCGGATATGGATGTAGAAATATCAATATTGATATGGATTTGAAATACGTGTACGCATATCTGGATTTGGATTTTGCCATTTCTAAATATATTGTTATATGCTAAGCGTGATTGTGTGCATGGGCATATATAAGTGTAAAATTTCATTAGCATAAGTATGAATATGCATTGTGTTTTCTTTAAAATAAGAAGATGGATTTTAACAAACTGATTTTGAAAAAAGTAAATTTTCTGTTTTCTTTAGATACTTAAATTCTTTACTAGCTTAGTATAGGCACTCTATATGTTATGTTAAGTGGCAAATGGGTGAAGGACACTTTCGTAAAGCCAAAAATGAGTGTTATGTGAAGTATGAATATTAAATGAGAGTTTTACTAAGCACTAATTAAATGAAGGTAGTTCAAGTAAGTAATTTGGAAGAAAATGAGAAAGTTTAAAAATCAAAAATGAAGCTTTGATGAATTTATTTTACAATGTTTTCAAAGGCCATTGCTTATCTTGCATTTGCATTGTTTATAAATATGTATGTATTTTGGTATATGAAACTCTGGTTTGCTTACTAAGTCTTGTTTTTACTATAGTTTATTTTTATTCTTAGATATCAAGATTGATTTATGATAAGCGAGGAAAATTGCTTGAATCGAGGATGGTAAATAGTTTGATAAATTTTAAGGTCTTTTGATGTTTAAGGATTGTAATATTTTTTATATTGTATAGAAATTTTTAAGTTTATTAATTTAATTAACACTCTATTGTGCTTAAGTTGTGAATTTATGTAAGTATTATCCCCCTAGAATTTGGGACCATTTGTTACAAAACTGATTGATTACAGGTAGTAGATAGATTGCAAAGATCGGCAGTGAAGATTCAGCATCATCAACCATCAGCAAACTTGGATTCAATTGCAAATGTGGAACTTAGGATTCGGGTTGTGCTGACAGCAAGGGTGAAGGCAATTGCATGAGGCGTGCAGGCACAATGCAAACATGTGGTATCATCTTGAATTTACAAAAATGTCATTGATATCAGTTCAGTTTTAGCTTTGTAACTTTTGACCCAAAGACTAAACCGAATCGAAAGGTATGGTTTGGTATTTACATATTCATTTTTTTATTAAAAAAATACCGAATCAAAATTGAAAAAAAATTGAACTAAATTAATTTTTACAGTTTGGGTTCGGTTCGGTTCTGCCCACCCCTAATTGTTCTTTATAGGGTGTAGGACAAAGGTCCAAGTTTTATTGTGATGTAAGGCAGTCATTTCTTTCATCATAACATTTGCCCAAGCAAAACTTTGGAAGGCAGATTTGATAGTTTTTAGCGCTATTTGGAGATCTTGAGTTTGAAAAGCTACGTTGAGGTTGGTTTTAATTTTATTTCAAGTGATCATAAGATAGATGTTTAAGGTTGTGTTGTGCATATTGGTTTCTGCATGGGATGATACACGTGGATCAATAAATAACTTATTTGATATGTTAAGGAGAGGGATTTGGATCCGGTACTGACCTGAGATTTTACTCAACTTTTAAGAATCTTATTATACTTGTTTACTATAGCTATCAATGGCTAAGATTTGTTCCCTTTTTTATTTTTTCCACTTTTCCAAAAATACGTTGTACCTATATAAAATCTTAATTATAAAACATCCCGCTTTTTTCTTCCCGCTTATTTATCATCGTTCTCATCGTGCCCAATTGAAACACATTTGATTTCCATCATCATCATAATATTTATTGAAGAAAGTTCGGAAAGAGCAAATTCAAAAAGGTTAGTTTTATCTTTTTTGTGCATTGTTTTTTTTGTTGATTAGAATGGCAGCATTAGAGACTATCGATCAAGAAATTTCAATTGATTCAGCCTTTAAACCGAGACAAGGCATGGAGTTTAATTCAGAAGAAGCAGCGTATAAATTCTATAACAAATATGCCTTAAGTATGGGCTTTAGCATTAGAAAAGATACCCACGCTAAGAATAAGCGCACTGGTGAAATTACATCGAGAGTACTTGTTTGTTGCAAACAAGGTTATCGATTAAAAGCCAAAACAAATCTTCCGAAAGTAAAATATAGAGCAGAGACAAGAACCGGGTGTGATGCTGGATTATTTATCAAGCTAAATAGGAAAAAGAACAATTGGTTTGTTAATCATTTTATTGAGTCTCATAACCATCCGCTTGTAATGCAAGAGTGTGCCCGTATGCTACCTTCTTAAAGATAAATAATAGCTTCGCAAGCAATGGAAGTAGACTTGGTAGAAGAATCTGGGATTTCACTTAAATCCGCATATGAGTTAATGGGTAGGCAAGTGGGAGGGTGAGAATCTCTTGGATACACAAAACTAGATCAGAAGAATTATCTTAAAACAAAGAGACAGAAAGATTTAGCGTATGGAGAAGTAGGGTATTTATTGAAATATTTTTCTGATGAAACTTTAAAATATCCATCATTTTTCTACTGTATGCAGCTAGATAATGAGGAACAGATTACTAATATATTTTGGGCAGGTGCGAAGATGATTATTGATTATGGTCAATTTGGAGATGTTGTAAGTTTTGATACAACTTACAAAGTAAATAAAGACAATCGACCATTCGCAACTTTTGTGGGATTTAATCATCATCGAGTGACAGTTATTTTTAGGGCAACTTTGATGTATGATGAGACTGCTGATTCATTTATATGGTTGTTTGAGACATTTTTAAAGGTAATGTGTCGGAAATCACCAAAAACCATCTTTACAAATCAGGATGCTGCGATGGCTAAAGCTATTTCTCATGTAATGCCTAACACAAACCACAGGCTTTGTACATGGCATATAATGCAAAATGCCTTGAAGCATGTAAACAGTGTTTTTAAAGGACCTGGAGTGGTAAAAAGTGCATTATCTATGTTCATGGAGTCTATTGAAGAGGAAGATGAGTTTTTGAGTGCTTGGAATGCAATGCTTGAGGAGTATGATGTGCATGATAATAATTGGTTGAAAAGTATATTTGAGTTAAGAGAGAAATGGGCTTATGCATATAACAAGCAAGCATGGTCAGCTGGAATCAATAGTACCTAACTTAGTGAAAGTTTTAATGCTAGCTTAAAAGATTACCTTAAGTCAGACCTCAGTGTCGCACAATTTTTTATGCATTTCGAGAGGGTAGTTAATGATAAAAGGTATAAGGAGTTGGAAGCTGAGTACGATTTATGCTATAGGCTAGTTCACATGAAAATGTCTGTTAAAATGCTTGTACAAGCAAGAGAAGTTTATACAAAAATAATATTTCAAGAGTTTCAAGATGAGCTTGAAGAAGCTATTGATTTGTCTATACAAAATTATGCCGTAGAAGCTGAATGTTTCCTTTACACAATTAGCATGGATAGGCACTCTAAAAAGCGCTGTGTAAAAAGGGAGATTGACGGCACATTATCTTGCAGTTGTATGATATTTGAGAGGAAAGGGATTTTATGTAGTCATATGATTAAGATTCTTAGAGATGTCATGGATATTAAAGAATTTCTTCCGACCCAGTATATCTTAAAAAGATGGACAAAACAAGCAAGAGTTGAAGCTATTCGAGACATGCATGGGTGTGAAATTCAGGCTGACCCGAAGTTGCAGCAGACATGCAGATATAGAGCTTTGTGTTCCACTTTCACTAAGATTTCAAGTAGAGCTTCTGAGAGTGAAAAAACGTACAAGCTAGCGAATGAACATGCAATTAAATTGGCAAAGTTGATTGAAGACCTTCTGAGCTTAGAAATTGATGGCAATAAAAATGAAAAAATTCAGAACTCTCCTCTTGTGAAACCCGCAAGAAGTATTGAAATGGATGGTCAACAAAATGAGATTATTACCAAAGGAAGAGGGCTGAAAAAGAAAGAGTCGTCTCGAGGAAGACGTAGATTTAAGAGTGGTTTGGAGATTGCGTTAGCAAAGAAGAGGAAATTATCTAATCGTCAGTTGCACTCTCAAATGTCTCAGGTGATATAGTTATCTTATTCATCAAACCAATTGTTTAAAATATTTTTTCAAATAAATAATGAAAGCGAATGATTAATTGAGTTATATGCTTGTAGGCACATATTCCATCTGTTCATGCAGTTAATAGCACTCTTCCTCCATCAATGGTCCTTCATCCATATTCAGTAAGTACTTTTGATCCTTTTTTGATATTGAATATTGATATTTATTTAATTTTGTAACAAATTATGAGATTTTTTTATACTGTTCTTCTAGGTAGAGCAGCTGCCACAAGGTTATATCGTGCCTAATTTGGTGCCATGTCTCCCTTATGAACCATCTCAGCAGACCAGCTTTCAAGATTTGCTTCAACAAAAACTTAACAGGATGTTCTTTTACAGTTCAAGACTCTCGAGCTTCAAATAGCAATGCTTTGTTTTAATGAAATGTCATAAATGAATGACATATTGTTTCTTTTTCTAGTACTGAATTTTTATTTTTAAAAATTAATTGAGAAAAATTATTATGAGAAATACATTTGCTGTTGCAGCATGGTATTCAAGATAAAGTTTCTGCACCAATTTCACTTTCTGCAGATTATGTTTTAATTGCTGAGTTAATTGATTTAAAGTTTTGTTTGCTTGAATTCATATATTATGTATATTGACAGATGCTAAATTTTATTTAGGTTTTAAACTTCATAGATGTGCATTCTTACATTTGATGCCCTCATGAAATTTCACATTTTATTGTTTTGAACAAGCACAACTCAGCTCTATTGAAATCTATTTCAGAAACAGAACATTTCAGAAACAGAACAAACTTCATATAGAAATTGAACTTCAGATGTCAATAAACATCTAAAATAGTTTTATTACTCGGTTATAGCTGTACACAATAAAAATCATTACAATTTCTCTTTATTATATGTATTCTATACAATGAGAATGACAAACATGGCATGCACATAACGTCACCAGCCAAAGCCAAAAACCACCAGCAACATGTACATAACGTCCCCAGCCAAAGCCAAAAACCAGCAGCAACTAAGAATACATCAGCAATATTTGACAAACATGCCTTGTCTTCTCTTTGGATTCACTATCTCTAAAAATACATCGGCAATATTTGAGGTACCAATTGCTTCATCCAAAACAATCTCCTCAATCAATGCTTCTCTTCGTCAACAATCTCATTTTGCAACACTTCATATGACCTGAATCAAAATAAGTAATAAAATTATGGCTCACTCTTTTTTTGTTTTCAGTGAGGACTTTTATCAAACATGTGGCAGGCATGAAATACATATGAAAATTTTTGAAGCATAAATGCACGTTAAGACCACAAAAATTGATCATGAAGTCAACTTTAAAGTTGCAGAACCATGAAATGGATATTTAAATTGAAGAATTAAACAGAAAAAAATAACAAACGATGAGATTTCGAGATAGTAACATCAACACCAAATGATCAATTTACAAAAAAAAAAAAAAAAACTCAGGTCAGTACCGGATCCAAATCCGAGAGGAGAGAGGCAAGTCTTTCTTTTATCTGTTAGGATTGTCCGAAAGGGTTGTTTTAATTGTGATTTGATAAGGAGATGGACTGATTATTCGCACAATTGCCACAATTCTGATTCGATAAGGAAGCTTGATTGGAAAGGTTGGTATTATATAATTTACTGAGTACTCGGTATAACTCATACTGTATATATATATATAGCGTGAGTTATACCGAGTACTCAGTAAATTATAGACCACTTCAAATCTTTGTTTTCGAGGGGCAACCGCTCTCTTAATGTTGTGAGCCATCAAATGTCATGTCTTGTGCAACTTGGCTTTAGGTAACTTCAACTTCATCAACATTTGGTGCATGGTGAAATTGTGACGCTTCACCTTCCTTGGGTTCATGTGAGGTCAACATGTTGTGACACCAAAATTAGTGCAATTTTAACATGACTTGGTGGATCCGTAATTTTGGCGTTGTTGTGACTTGCAGTAGATATCTACTCATCAGAGTCTGGAAAGTTATTATATCTCCATATTCCTGTACAATACAATTTATTTGTTTGTCTGAGAAACGAAAAATATTTTCATCGAATATAACATGCCTAGAGATGTAGACTAGCTTAGATTGTGGTTGTAAACATCCTAAACCCCTTATATAAGGGGCCATAGGCTGTGAAAACACAAGGATAAGACTTTTCGTCAAACTTGGTCTTGCTATAGTCCTTTTAAGTAAGGGAAACATTGGAGCCAAAAATTTTAAGGTTGTTGTAATCAAGTAATTTTTGAGACAATAAATAATAAGGACTTTGTTTGTCCAAATTGGATAAAGGCATCCTGTTAATAATTTAAAACGGCAGTAAGGAATGCATCAACCGAAAAGTACAAGGTTAGTAAAGCATGGAACAACATTATTAGAGTAGTTTCTACAATATGTTTGTGCTTTCTTTCAGCAACACTGTTCTGTTCAAGTGTAAGGGACTCGAAAGTTGCCTTTGTATACTACATTGTTCAAAGTGTTGTATGAATAATGTTGAGTTGAATTCACTACCACCATCAAATTGAAAGATTTTTATCTTTCTATCCAATTAATTTTCGACCTACTTTTAAAATCTTCAAAAAAGTCCAAGAACTTAGATTTATGTTCAAGTGCAAAATAACCAGAAAAATTGCAAAAAATCATCAATAAATAGGCAATAAAAACCAAACTTTTGTGTTGAATTAACAGGAGCGGACAAAGATCATAAAAAAATTTATCAAGAGGAAATTCTGACTTTTTATTACATAAAATAGATGGACGGTTACAGCTTTTGCCTAATTGGCATGAAACACATAGGTTTGATTGTTTTAACCAATTAGGAAAGCTAATCAATCCATGATCTTTTAAAGCATGTAGAATCTTTGAATTAGCATGACGTAATCTTTTATGCCGTAAGCTGTATTGATCATAATCTGCTTTTATTGTCATGAGAGCAGCATTGCAATTCTCTTCTAATGTAAACAGTTACCTTGCCTGCGCCCCTTGGCTAGTACCTAATTGTTTTTGTTCTTAATCACCGAGCCATCAGTGTTAAGTTCAAATAAACATTTATGATCATCTATAACTTGACTAATGGAAAAATAAATTCTTTTTAAGCCTAGGTAAAACTAAAACATTATTTAATTCTAATTTGTCATTATTTGTTTCTACCCACTTGTTGCCAATATCAGATATTTGCAAACCTTTCCATCACAGGACAAAGAATTTGTCAAATCCTCTATAGGGCATGTCATCATTTAAAATACCTATCTTGTTTGCTATGTGAGCAGTTGCGTCAGAGTCTGCATAAAATTTTGATTGGAGTTATCTTGTAGATTCAAGCCGTTAAGCGCTCAAGGCCCTTTTTCTTCAGGATAGTCGTATTTGTATCTATCCCAGCAGACATCGGCACTGTGGTTATTTTATTTTAATTTAATTTAAATTTTGTACCTTTAGTTTAAATTATAATTCATTTCACTTAGTTCATAACAATTTAAATTTTTTGTGGATTGTTTCCTATTTTCAAATATTTAATTTCCTTAATTTTGTTATTAATTTTTTGTGATTGACATTTTTTTTATATAGAAAGAAATGCTTTCATTAAACCAAGTGCGCGATTACATTCATGATTTGTGGGGGAAAAGATTCCCTCCAGACACAATCATCACTGCATGCTAAAGCTATTTTGGCTATAGCATGTGCCATTACATTACATTCCCTTGGAATGTGCTGGATTACAATCAGACTGTCTCCCTCAATTTTGTTTTGGATATCTTCAATGCTCCAAAAAAATCTCTGTTCTAGTGCTCCTCTTACGCAGCACCAAATCAACCACCTCTTTTGAATCCGATTCGACAGTCAAAGGGGTCCATCCTGCATCTTTGGCCACCTGGATTCCCAGGTTAATAGCTGGTGCTTCTATTTGTGCCACATCACCATTGAACTTTATCTTTTTCACTGCTGTCGCCAAAACGCTTCCATTTTCATCTCTTATCACTGTCCCAAGCCCTCCTTGATGCATCAACATTTACTTTGTATTTGCCCTCGGGAGGGGGAAGCCAACTTGAGTTTCTATCTATTTCTGATCCAGCTGCCATTTTCACTTTGTGCATTTTAACTCTGGTATATGCTCCACCACAGCTTCAGCTTTAGCTGCTGGTCTATCTGGATCCAGAGTTTTTATCTCAAAAACAAACTGATTTCTAGCATACCAGGCTACCCACCATAGAGCAACTATCAGCTTCAGCTCCTCTTTACTTCTTCTTTTTGCTATCTCATACATCTGTCCTAACAAATCTGGAGAGCTCAAAAGCTGCACTTCATCTCTGAAATGAGTCAATTTCCACATTTGCTTTGCTGCTTTACATTCTATTACAGCATGGTACTTTCAGCCCTCATCTTGGACAGATGGGATCTTTCACAATTTTTCTCTTCCATAAATTTTCTATTGTTGGGAGCAGATTGTTGATGGCTCTCTACATGAAAATCTTGATTTTCTCTGAGAGATCAAGGGACCAAATGACATTCCAATGACAATGGGTGTTGCTGGAGCAGCTTGGGAAATCCGAGTGTTTTAATCTCAAAGCAACCTGATATCCACTCTTGACAGAGTACAGACCCTTCTTGTCGTAGTGCCATAAAATTTGGCCTGGTAAGTAGTGGAATTCTGAGAATTTGCTCTGCATCTTCAGGCTTTAAGTGTTGGTGTATCAGAGCTGCCTTCCACTGCTGATTTTCATCAATTAACTCTGCCACCTTACACTCGGCATCTAAAGTTGGCCTTGAAATGGGTTTAAAAGTCTGTGGTCTGGGCATCCAGTTGCTTTTGTACACTTTGATTTTATCCCCTGTGCCAATTTTCCATCTCATTCCTTGGTGAATAACTTTCCTTCCCCAAAGCATACTTCTCTAAATAAAAGAAGGATTGGATCCTAATTTGGCTTGTAAGAAATCAGTATTTTTGAAATACCTTTCTTGTAGCACCCTTGCCAAAATAGATTGTGGTTGCTGGATTATTCTCCAGCTTTGTTTCGCTAACAATGCTTGATTGAAGCAAGCAAAATCCCTGAATCCAAGCCCTCTTATTTTTGCTTGACACAATCTTCTCCAATTCGCCCAATGGATGCCCTTTTGCTCTTTTTTTGACCCCCACCAGAATCGGCCAATGGCTCTTTTGATGTCTTTCACATACGGTTATGGGGATTTTGAAAACGCTCATAGCATAAGCCGGTACGTTTGAGAGAAGGATAGGACAACTTGGTGAGCATGGCCATTTTAAATCTGTGTATTTTGGCCCCAAAGCTCTAGTAATCTGAAATATTTGATCTTCATTACTGACCGGCTTGCCAATAGCAACAAAGTTGTCACATAATCCTTTAAATTTCTTGGGAAATTCTTCTATTTTCAACGATCCTTTCTTCAACGAGAGTAGGCAATCTTTCAGCCAAGTTTCTTTTGCCTTTATTGCTGGAAGCACGTTTTCTTCGACCATAAGCCAGACTTCTCAAGCACTTTTTGCTCCTATAGTCATGCTTATCACGTCTTCTGTCATCAAGCCCTTTAAACATGTCATAAGAAGTCCGTCGTTTGATTTCCAAACTAGGAATTCAGGATTTAAGAACTATTGGTGGAGTCTCAACATATATGATATGGTGTTCCAGCCTAAGGCTGTTTACTGAGGGCAGAATTTGGGAACTCCACACAAGGTAATTGTCAGTTGTGAGTCTGATTGGAACCAAACTTGCACATCGGTGGAAGACTTACTCACATTTGGTCCAGATTTTGAACTAGAAGCCATAAGCTCTATACCAAATAGAATTTTAAGATTGAACGATATTGTTTTTTTCTTCTCTTTAAAAGCATTAGTACAATGATATATACACATATTGTGGGGTTTTACAAGATGGAAAGCAAATGAAGTCTAATAAACTGTTTTGATTATGGCCACTGATTGAGGAACTAGCCGTTGGAGAGTTAATGATAATCATGCTTGATTTCTTTAGGTGAGTTTTGCATAGTTTGAAATCGATCTTGTGCGAATCCTTTTGCCAAAATTGTGCAAATTGCCATGTTTTGAAAGCTGTCCGTTGTTGATTTTTCCCATCATAATATATACGAGTGAATGGATCTGATCATAATTCAGAACTTTTGTTGATCTTTCCTTTTACTTAAACTTTTTAAGATCTATAGATATGCGTTTTTTATTACATCTTCCTTCCCGCAAATGTTTATAACATTATACGATCAATATTAATTACATTTTATTTATTGTCTAGTAACCACTGATTATAATATTAAAAAAACTCAGTTCATCAATAAATCTAAATCCCAAGAAATCTGATGGTGATTTATCCAATTTTAATAATTCTTGTTAATGGTTATATATAATAGAAACCCAAAATGATCAACAAAGAAATTACAAATATTATATATGCTCTTTTTAATTAAAAGTGGATATATCTCAGTGAGTTTTTACCCCAAAAAGATTAAAAAAAAATCCATGTGAAACCAATTAATTTGTCTTCTTTTTCTTCTTTTTCCTTTTTCTTTTAGGCCTTAGTTGCATAATTCTCCAATGGTGATGCTCATTATATCTTCTTAACTAACCAGTATTTTGTTTACTAGTTGCCATAGTTTGGCATATGCGTAAATGTTTTCGCAAGAAATTATTCAAGGGCTTCCTACTTCCTTTATCATCAACATAGGAAATGTTAATTTTGTTTTAACCTCATAAGAAATTATTCGAAAAAACTATATAGAAAGAAACAACAGAAGAAGTGTAATTAACAAACAATTCTTAATTCAAAATAAGATAAATAAGTAAATGAACATAGGTTCCATTTGGGATTGAGATGCTGTAGTTTTTAAGCTACAGCTGCTGTGAAAAAAAAACTGTAACTATTAAAGAAAAGTTAATAATATGTAGTAAATATAAATATTAAATAATAATTTTGATAAAATTATTAAAAATATAATAGATTGTTCATTATACAAGTGAAAAATAATATTAATATATCTTATAATTTACAGTAGTTAGTGTTTACCAAATACTTTAGTACTGTAGCTTTTAAGCTACAGTTGCCCAACCTCAATCTCAAATGCACTCATAAGCTATGATGCTATGGTTTTTTTTGAATTTGTTCACTTTTTCCTTAGAACAATACAATTATATACATAAGCAAAATTCAAAATACAATATATAGTACACTCCCAAATACTCAACTCAGCTCACAGCTAATTATATATTACAACTAAATCAGAAGTAAAAATATATATGCTATAAAAATCATCTAGTACATAAGTTTGAAGTTTAGCTCAAAATTTGATAATGCAGTCAAGCTTCCATCAGAGCAGCTTTTATAATCGGAACAATCGAATCTCGTCCACCATCCATCTTTTCCCAGGCCCTGGACGTCAGTGAAGAGAATTATTTAGCATTTGAGCACCTACAGATTAGCTTCATCATGAGCTAATGGGAAAACAAAGCTTGATGATCTGGTGAATTTGGAGAAGTTTTAAGTCCTAAAAAGAATGATAATTTGAGGAGTAAATGTTCAATGGGCTTGACTTTTATGAGGACATGACATACAAATGGAGAGAAAAGAGAGATACACTCCATGGATTGCCAGTCCGGTAAATCGCTAATCCGATTTAAAAAAATAAAAATAAAAGTTATTGCTTTCCTCAGTATTGGAATGTTTCTTGAGAATAATAGGCTGTTTTTTTTTTTTTTTTTTGCCCTAAGGTACACTTATCTTTACTGATAAATGTGAAATCTGGTGGAACAAATGACAATAGTTTCAAAACCATGTCCAATTTTTTTAATTTTGCCGGGACTTTTACGCATTCTAGAGAAGAAAGATAATTTTTTCCTTGCAGAAAAATCTTTCAGAATGAGAAAAATTGGAGGAAAAATAGAGCAAGTAAAGAAAATTTTATTTTACTTTTTTTGTTCTTTTGGATTTGGAAATGAATGACACTGCAAATTGACGTGTTACGAGGCAAATCATGGTTCAATAATTTTATTGATCTTTGACTGTTGAGATATTTGTAATGTCACTTTTTATCAGATCTTTTTAAAAAGATCAAGTATAACTGTATAAGGGAAAGAAAGAAAAAATAAGTTGAATATTAGGATTCATATAGGACATTGATTAGTCGGCTATATATTGCTTTTACTTGTTTTATGTAGCAGTTCCTTTTACTTGTTCACCGTCAATAAAGTTAGCAAATTATAAATCCCAATTAACCTCGAAAAGAATAGCACAAAATTGTTAGAGATTATATTTGAGGGAATTGAATTCAATATTGAGTTGAGCTTTGTATGATATAGTGATTGATAATCATCAAATAAGAAATTTTATGTAATTAAATCTTAATTTTATACTATTAAAAGATTAAAAAAAACAATCAACACAACATCATAACCTAGTACTAGATCTAAATTCTTATTGAAAATAAATGACATCTTTAATTTATTTATCATCTCCTCATGGCATAAATAACCATTTAGCCAGTTACACACAGTAGCATTTGACATAAAGACTGCAAGGTTAATTGACGACCACTCTTTTGAATTAAAAACAAGATAAATAACGTCACTTTGCTACATTTCTATGAGTGTGCAAGGGTTAGAGGAAGCATAAGCCATGATGCTAGGGTTTTTTTCAAATTTGTCCATGTCTTCGTCGTACAGTGCCACCCATGCTTCTACTCCTTCACCATCTCTTGTATCTGATAAAAAAGCACCATTAGGTACTGAAATCGACCCATTACTAAGCCAAACAGGCTTTCCCCAACCAAAATCAACTTCATAATAACGCAATCCAAACACACTAGTTAAAGTTAATGACCTTGAATCTTCCCATGCTTCATTCATATCCTTCATGAAACCTAAATATTCAATATTATTCATCACATTGCTTACATTTCTCTTTGCTTTGATCACTTCTTTCACTAAACTTGTTACCTCTATGTCATTATCCTCGGCTAGTGACCATTCTGCCCTTACAAACCGAAAAATGTTACCCATGCATTGTGGAATCATTGGTGGATTCATCTTGCTCCGCAAATTCACAGTATAATACATTGCATGAGAGTACAACTTGTTATTAATTGCCCTCTTTCTTTCTCGAGCTATAGCAATGAAAGCACCCCAAATGAGTGATGAAACAACCATGAAACGCGATGCTTGTAACTCATGATCAAAACTGCCCGCCATTATTTCTTTGTTCACCTTCTCTTTTAGAGCCAGTATCTTCTTGCCATCAAAAAACAATCTTTTGAACACAACTTTAGATGTTGACTGTGGCTTTATGTGCTGATCCTTTAGTGAACTGTGCGGAGGAAACAAAGAGGTGCAATCTAAAACGACGTTATTGCAAATATTTTCATTTACTCCACGATTGATCTCAGCCCACAATTTCATGAAGTTGGAGATTGCTGAACCATCTGCCAATCCATGCCATATACAGATACCAATTGCTACGTCACCGGTACTGAAGTAATTTACTTGAACAACCAAAAGCTCTCTTTCAGAAGCCTCTAATTTCAATGATTGTGGGCTTGGTGGGATTAATTGTTGCATCACCTCCAAATTCGGTGGTCGAAGAAACTTTGACATATCACAACCAACATGAGCTTCAATAAACGTAACTCCATGATCATTACATTCAACTGAAAAGCTATCAATGAATCTTCCAGCTAACGGGTAGTAGTGTGTTAATGTTTTTGCGAGAGATTGCTTCAGAAAATCAGAATTTTTCCTGAAATATTGGTGCTTTTTGACTGAGTAGAAGAAAGCAAAGGGCAAGTACAAATTTGAAAACATTTGATCAAGCATAGAAAGTTTATATGTTCTCAGATGTTTTGGTGTTGGAGATGAAGGCTTGATAGCTTCAGTGGAAATGATTTGAACATCGTCCATGGCGAAGCTGGCAGTTTTGATACTTCTTCTTGAGATTATGACTTGAAATTTGGAGACAGTTTTGGAAATTGGTTTATTTTCGGAAATGTTTCTCAGAATCATTGCCATCTTTGCTCTTTCAGAAATTCACAAAGTGAGTGTTTTGTTACATGTGAAATCCATCTACTTATATGAGTAACGCTACAGATCTTGAAATTTCATTTTAAATGACGTGGCATTCGTGAATTGTATAGTGGGATAATGCAATAATTCACTTCAATATTGTCAAAAATTATCAACCATTCCATGAATAACATATCACATGCCACATTATTTGAAAATATTTTCTCCAATAGTTGGTAGATGGGATAATTTAACTTATTTAACCTTCTAGCAACCGTACTTATTTTACTATTTAAGCTTTCAGTAGCTGGACCTCTAAAACCTTGACTTATTTAAGCTTTCAGCAGTTGAGCTTCAGTAGGCAGACCAAAGCGACCTTTTTAGGACTTTTTTATTCCACTAGCTTAATGATATAATCTTCTTTTTTATTTTTTGACTTTTCACATTTCATGGATACAAAAAACATCTATCATGTTAGTAGTTTGAATACAAAATAATTCTTATGATTTAAGTCGAAAGATTACATATTTGGGTGACCTTGGGAAAGTTTTTGTATTTAAATTATAATTTGAGTTTTACGCCTGAGTTTAATAATCAATACTGTCAAATTTAAAGGAAACAAAATTCCTTTTGCCCCTAAGGACTCTAGTAAGTGATTTTAAGAAATTTTCTTTTATTGATCAATAGAGTTCGAATCTTGAGAAAGGAAAGAATTAAAAATTAATTTACACTTTTAATAGTGCTATTAATATCCCTTTCATTATCCTTGTAACACAAAATGAGTGGAAATCCATAAGAAACATACATACATACATACATACATACATACATACATACGTACATACATATATATATATAACGGGACTTACTACCAGTAAAGAATTCAGCACACACACAGATACGAGATATTACCCTTTCAAAGCCATTTGAGACAATTCATTTGTTCTCAGAACAATCATTAAAGAAGTTAAAAGATAAAAACTTTAATTATATCCACATTGGTTTAATCCAAGTTGGAATAAAGCCACTGACAAAAGAAGGATTTGATACTTCAATCCTTGTCGTCCTAAGAGATGGCCGATTCATCTCTTTTGATGATTCTTTACTAAGCAGTATAGAATCAAGTCTTTGTAAAGGCCCCATTTCATTCAGTTGTTATCCAAACATAACAATTTCCCTTAAAGACAAAAACATTTTGAAAAGCATGATCTTACAAATCAAAACCCATAACTATCACATGATTGAGGGATCTGTACCAGTTGCCTTAATCTATAAAATTTCTTATAAAGCAATGATTTCTGCGTTTAGTACGCAACATAAATTCCATTCGAAAAGAGATGAGACTCTTCTCTTGCAGACTGACCTTTCTAAAGCAAACATTGTTATTCCAAAATCAATCCAATGGAAAGATGTCAATCTTCCAGACGATTGGATTCTAGAAGAAGGATTTGCTCAAAGTAATTCCAAAAAAGCTTGACTTGAGCCTGTCTGAGTTGCAAAATGTGACTCAGTATTCTGATGGTAAAGTCAAACTTTCCTTCAGGAGATCTACATCTTCCAGATTCTCCGATAAAGATTCTAGTGCTAGTATTTCTTCACTAGAAAGAAAATTTACAAAAATCTCTTTCGTAATAAATCTCCCTTTCCAACCAGTAAAGAGTCAACCTAGGTTTTCCACTTCGGATATACCTAGCTCTTCAATTCATTCTGTTGACTATACCACTAGTGCTCCTCATCCAATCTACACTAGTAGTCAACACGAACAAAGACAAGAAGAGAAGGAATCTTCACCTCCGACTTCTCCTATATTTTCTACTGTCACAGAAAATGTAATTAGTATCATTGAAAAAGAATTTAAATTAGATAAAACTCTACTTCATAACGATTTTTATTCCGATACTAATAAATAAAAAAGACTTTGGTTTTTAAAACATTTCTTAAACCAAAGAAAGGATATACAAGAAACATATTATGAATTTGTAAATCTGCATAAAGTCCACATATTGTTTTTTGATTGGTTTGAAATATATGCCTCTGAAAACAACATTTTTTATCCTTTTAAAGAATCAAACCCTATTACCATTAGAAAGAAAATCACTGAATGGAACCTTCCTGATAGTGATAGGACTATTGAATCTGAACATCCACCTCTTAAAAGTTTAACCATTGACCACGGTGAACCACCTGTTCAGATTAAAGCATCACCTTATAAAATCCATCGTCCTAAAGACCCAGATACAGATTTAGATAGCATTATTCAACAGAATAATTTCTGTAATGCTAATCTAAATACAATAGGAAAACAGTTGACTAGGATAGAAAGTCAATTCAAGAAGTCAACCATAGCTGTTTCTCCTGTTACATCAAAGACTGTAGTATCAAAATCGGATTCTGACAAAAACTTAAAGAACCTATTTTCAAACCTTTTCAGATTTCGAAATATAGTCAAAAGCTTGTTCAAGAATCAAAATCAGATTTTGCTAAAGCCATTAGAGAACAATTAGATAGGATAGAAGCTTCTTCTTCCTCTTCTAGTAAAGTCCAGATAGCTCCTGATAGTGCTCAATCTAGCAAGATTGGTGTACTAGAACAGGACAACATTTCGATAGCCTCTTCTGATATAGAAGCCTTTAAAGAAGAACCAACTCCTAAATCCAACAAAATCCATTGGGAATTAGCCCTACCTACTGTCAAGTCTCCACCTGACTTAGCTATAGACAACAGGCCTAGTGTATTAAATCAATTACGTTTTAATGCATCTTCTGTCTATGAGTGGAACATTGATGGTATGTCTGAGTATAACATACTAGGATTGTTGCAACAAATGACCATGGCAGCTAATGCCTATAAAACCCAATCAGGAACTTCTTATAAAGCCATTGCAGAAATTCTCATTGCTGGTTTTACTGGTCAACTTAAAGGTTGGTGGGATCATCTTCTTACCAAACAGCAACAATTAGATATTTTAAATTCTATTCAAACAGATGAGGACGGAACTCCCATTCTGGATGAATTCAATCGTCCAATTCAAGATGCAGTCTCTACCTTAATTTTGACTATATCCCTTCATTTCATAGGTGACCCCTCTCACCTCAGAGATAAAAATGATGAGCTTCTACATAATCTGAGATGTAGAAAACTTAGTGAATTCCAAAGTTATAAAACCACATTCTTTACCAGACTCTTCCTTAGGGATGATGCAAATCATATAACTTGGAAGGAAAAATTCCTTGCAGGTTTACCTACCCTATTAAGAGAAAAGGTTAGAAATTCTATGAAAGCCTTGTATGACAACCGTATTCCTTATGATGAGTTAACCTATGGTGAACTTGTCAATTTTGCCAATAAGGAAGGATTAAAGATTTGTCAAGATTTGAAATTACAGAAGCGACTTAAATGGGAGCTTAGAAAGTCTAAGCAAGAATTAGGTAGTTTTTGTAAACAATTCAATTACGACCCTTTTAAAGCTTCCACTTCTAAAGATTGTAGTGGTAAGTGTTCTACAAAACCTTACAAAAAATATTACAATTCCAAAAGACATAGAAAACCTTTCCAAGAATTTAGAGAAACTTTTTATAAGAAACCTTCGAAGCCTTATAAAAAGCAATCCTCTAAAAAGAAAGAATTCAAACCCAAACAAAAAGCTCATTTTAACTACAAAGAAGCCACATGTTTCAAATGTGGAATGAAAGGCCACACTGCAAAGTTCTGTAGAATGAGCAGAAAGCTCCATGAGCTTGGCCTTGATGATGAGATACTTTCCAAAATAGCCTCTTTAATGATAGAGTCTTCTGACTCTGAGTCTCCCATGACGGGAGACAGTGAGCCTCTACAGATTGACGAGTTAATCGACTCTGACTCTGTAACTGAAAGTAGTAGTGATTCTGAAACAAAATCCTACTTAAAGAAAATCAATGTGTTGACTAAAGATCAAGAAACCTTTCTTGAATTAGTTAAACACATTTCTGACCCTACCCTTCAAAGAGAATATCTCGATAAACTTCTAAAAACCTTAGAAGTAGGTGATAAAGCAGAAACCTCTAAAACTCCGATAATAAAGAAAAACACGTATGACCTTACAGAAATCTTGGATAAAAAGAAAACAAAAAAGAAAACAGTTCCTAATATCCAAGACCTTCAAAAAGAGATTAAAGAAATCAAACTTGAGATAAAAGACTTAAAAGAAAAACAAAAGAATGATTATGAAACCATTCAACTTCTTTTACAAAAACAACTTCAAGACAATGTTGATAAAAAATCGGAATCAGAATCTAATAATGATGATAATGATAACCAAAGCCTTGAAAACATTGAGTCAATACCCAATGATTTTCTTTTTGTTTTAAAACAAATTACCACAAGAAAATATTTGATAAAAATCACCTTAAACTTTTCTAAAGATTTTGAAATTGACACCATTGCTCTTTTTGACATTGGTGTTGATTTAAATTACATTAAAGAAGACATTTTTAAAAAAATAAATGAAAGATTTTATCAAAAAAATCAAATCAAAAGTTGATGCTTCAATTTGTAATAATGGTTTTGAATTTAGAACTACGTTCCTTTTAACAAATGACATACATCATTCTGTTATATTAGGAACTCCATTCATTAACCTTATTACCCCATATACTGTCAATTATGATAGTATATCGTTTAAAGCAAAGAACAAAAAACTTATTTTTCCCTTTATTGAAAAACCTAAAACAAGAAATTTAAATATAGTAAAAGCTTGTTCTGTTTATCAAAACCAAGTCAATAACCTTCTCAAATCTAAACAAAATGACTTAGTTTGTTTAAAAAAGGATTTGGGTTTACAAAGAATTGAAAACCAGTTACAAAATGAATTTATAAAAAGAAAAATCTCTGATTTCAAAAATCTCATTGAAAAAGAAATATGCGCCGATCTGCCATCTGCTTTTTGAAACAGAAAACAACATTTGGTAGATTTGCATCAGATTTAGGTTATAGAGGAATATTAAAGCAAGTTGAGAATAATAAAGAACAAATAGTACAGTATATTTCTGCACATTGGAATGAATGCCAAAGAAATTACTCTACTATTAAAAAAGAAATCCTTTCTATTGTACTGTGCATTTCTAAATTTCAAAGTGACCTATTAAATCAGAAATTTTTACTTAGGATAGATTGCAAAACTGCAAAATATATTTTAAAAAAAGATGTTCAAAACATTGCATCTAAACAAATTTTTGCACGATGGCAAGCTATTTTGAGTGTTTTTTATTTTGAAATTGAATTTATTAAAGGAGATACAAATTCTGTTCCTGATTTTCTAACGAGAGAATTTCTTCAAAACAGATAATGCCTCCCAAAAAGACAAAAGATAAAGGGAAATGGATCCTCAAAGATCCTGTGTCCCCGACACCCTTTAAAGCCTCCTCTCCTCCTAAAGAAAAATTACTTTCATCAGCCATGTCAATCAGATCTTGGATTGACATGATTGAAGAAGAAGATTCAAAGTTTAAAACCCTCGCCTCCCAGGAGCAGGTAAAAGAATGGATGAACTCCATTACAAAGTCCCCTGAACTTTTATTAGCTTTAAAAAATGTTACACAAAATGTTCTTTCTGAGCATCATATTTCTCATGATCCTAAGAAAGAAAAATCTATTTCTAAAGAAATTATAAAACCCTCTTCCTCTGAAGAAATTATTTCCTGTGAAAACTCTTCCTTTCAAGTCGTAGTTTCACAGTCAAAACTTTCTCAAAAGACTTCGGATTGGTGTAATAAAACCCATTTCCAAAACATTTTATCTATGAAAGATGGATTTTATTATTCTGATCCATTTCAAGCAATTACAAAGTTTTTCCCCAAAGGCTGGTTTTTTAAACCTTAAGATTTAACAAAACCCCAACCTTATTATCAAGCAATTCTTGAAGCCACTGAGTCTGTTAAGTTTAAACACTTCTTTCTTAGTGAAGCCCATTCTGAGCCGGCCTATTCTACAGCCACAATTCTAAAGGTCCTAAGCCCAAAGCAATGGGGTGATCAACTCCATACTCAAAAATCCTTTCCAGCAAATTTAAACTTCTTTCTTAGTGAAGCCCATTCTGAGCCGGCCTATTCTACAACCACAATTCTAAAGGTCCTAAGCCCAAAGCAATGGGGTGATCAACTCCATACTCAAAAATCTTTTCCAGCAAATTTTCTAATGTGTTTACCACATTACTTGACTTTCTCTTATTGGGATTATCAGCAAGCGTGGTTTAACACATTCTTTATTTAAAACCCAAAAAAATCCCACTCTTGGTTATTCTTCTTCAATTCGAAGATAACCGTACAAAGCCTTCCAAATTGGTTCCAATAATGGTAGAACTATTTTGGGTCAACTCCTCAAATCTTAACTCCAAATGCCTTAAACTGTTTAAATCTTTTCAAAACCCATTATGTTCCTTCAGAGTCTGAGAAAAAATTCTCTCCTTTTCTCTATTTATGTACAAATTTCTTCCTTCCTTGGGTCTGGATGTGGAACCTCCAGTACCACACTCAAGAAGCCTAATTAATCCTTCAAAGAACTTTTAAAGTCAAATGGTGGTCCAAATTTGATGAAAAGTCAAAACTGTCTGAAGCCACGGTCCAGGCCTGGCTTAAATCAAAAGGCCTCCTAACCCATACTATTGAAGAAACTAAAGCCCAAAGTACATTCCTCACACAGAAGTCTAAGGCCCAGTCCCTGTTGGCCAGTGCCAAAACTGAAGAGAAATATTTCAAAGTCATGCAGCAACTCCTTGCCTCAAGATCTGAGACGTCCGTTGCCAGTTCGTCCGATGATGAAGAGGAGCGGTTCATTTCCCTTGGAGATGAAAATGAAGATGATTGTTTCGGAATTTTCTCTCCATTAAAGCATAGTAAATAATCTGTTGTATTTACTATTGTAAAAAAAAAAGAGTAATTTTCTTTATGTTTGAAATTTTCTTTGTAAATTTTCTTTCGGGTGGTCCCCTAGACACAAGTAAGAGCGCACATGTCTCTTCACCCGATTTTCTTTTGTACATACATTTCTTAGTATTTCTTACATATAAAGACACAGTGAAGATGTATAAAGATACAGTGGTGAAGCTACAGTCGCGCTACAGTCTCGCTACAGTTGTGAAGCTACAAACTCGCTACAGTTAAAGACCCAATTTTGTATTTAAATCTGGAGGAAGACTTAAACTCCTCAGATTTTTTAGACTTCCCTTCTTCTCTCTCTCTCTATTCTCTCTCTCTCTCTCTGGGAAATCGGGATCAGGACTTCAAGGAATTATTTCCTGTCTTGTGAATTTTTTCCTTTTTTTCTCAAAGGAAATCTGGAGAAAGACTTCAAGGATTCAATCCGGTCTTTCTAATTTTCCTTTTTAAATTTCTTTTCCTTTAAAAAGCCTTCAATTAAATGTAAGCATTTAAATTTGTAATTTACTTTAAAGCAATTAAAGTTTGTAATTAATTTTATGTTTAAAGTTCTGCAATTTACTTTTCTGTAATTTATTTTAAAGTTTATTTAAATTTTATGCATGATCTGCAGTCTGATCTTCTATATCATATCTGCTTTTAAAACTTGTACGTTCCTCTGAGGTATAGATACCGGATCTTTCCCCTCAGTTGTATTCTCTTCTCCCTCCATTCCTTCAGAGCAATAGATCTGGGATCCAGATTTAGTACTGTGTATGAGCCTTGTGGTAATCAAGATTGGTTAAAGAAAAATAAAGATTAAAACCAATTAAATCAAGGTATATCGGCTGGAAACCAAAACGTGTGGACTATTGATCTGTTCTAAGTCAGATCTGGGTCCAAAGGCAGATTAAGTTCTGCGTCGATTTGGTAAAACAACGCCACGTACCTCAACTCGGTAAATTTAATTTCCAGTTTCATTTACTTTGTTTAAACTCTTCATTTACAAAGTTTTGTCTGAAAACACATCCATCCTTCGATCTTATTTCCTTCTGGTATCAGAAAAGGATCTAGGACGATAGTGGATTTAGGAAAATTTAAGATTGGTTGATTTTAATAGGTAGTTTAAAAAGGGAAAATAACACAGACTTTAAACAAACAAAATAAACTTTACCGAGTGGGGGTACGTGGCGTTGTCCATCCAGATCGATGCAGAACTTAATCTGCCTTTGAGGTAATTTCTCAGAGCGTTAATCTGACTTAGAACAGATTTGCCCTTACCTCGCACGTTCTGGTTTCCAGCCTATATACCTTTCTTTAATTATTTTCAATCAATAATTTTATTAGGGCTTTAGCAATCTTATTTACCACAAAGGCTCAAACAAAAATATTAGATCTGGATCCCAGAACTAATATTTAGATTGGATGGGGGGAGAAGAGAAGATACAACAGAAGACAGAGATCCGGTCTCTTTGCTTCTGAGGAACGTACAATTTTTTATGAGCAGATCTGATATGGAAGATCAGATCGCCGAACGTGCATAAAGCTTTAAATGAATTGCATAAAAGTAAAGTGCATAAATTTAAATTGCTTTAAAAATAAATTGCGGAAATTTAAAGTGCATAGAAGTAAATTGCAGAAATTTAAATTGCTGTAAAGTAAATTGCGGAAATTTAAATACACATGAACTTTAAAATTATTACAGGCTTTGAAATGAAAAATTACATAAGCTTTAAAGTATTTACATTTATTACTTTAAGTCGACAGCTTTTAGAGATTACAAGTGAGATTCCAGAAAAATTCTGAAAACAAGGAACTTAACCAATGATCGGAAAATTCCTTGAATACAGAAAACTTCTTTCGTCTCTTGAGAAAAAAAAGAAAAGAGAAAAGAAAGGGGAAAAATCACAAGACAGGAAAATAATTCCTTGAAGTCTTGATCCTCATTTCCCAGGGAGAGAGAGAGAGATATAGATAGAGAAGTAGAGAGAGAAGTGAAAGGAAAAGAATGCCGAGTCTAAGTCTTCGGCCATTCTTATATCCAAAAATTTTTGAAAGCATTCCTTTGAAGCGGAGCTTTAAGTGCCTGATAACGTTTGGAAATTGGCACTGTTGCTTTAGACGTCGTCTTTACTGTAGCTTTATACGGAAGAAATACAAAATACAAAATACAAAATACAGAATCGGGTGAAGAGACATGTGCGCTCTCACTTGTGTCCAGAGGACCACCCGAAATACAAACATAAAAAAATTAAATTTTTTTTTTTAAGTAAATAACTTATTTACATTGCTTTATAGGAGACAATAATCCGAAGCAGTCATCTTCATTGTCGTCACCAAGGGAGATGATCGGTTCAGATTCTTCATCATCAGTTGAGCTTTGAATAGATGGTTCGGACAATATAACAAGGGAGGCAAGAAGCTGCTCCATAACTTTGAAATACTCTTCTTGTTTTGCTTTTTGCAAGAAGAGATTGGGCTTTGGACTTTTGGGTGAGGAAGGTTCCTTGGGCTCTAACATCTTGAATAGTTGGGGCAAGGAGACCTTTGGCAGAAAGCCAGTTTTGGATTAGGTGTGTGGTCAATTTAGTCTGCTCATCAAATTTGTTCCACCATTTAACTTTGAAAATTCTTTGAAGGATTAATTAGGAGTCATGAGTGTGGTATCTGAGGTTCCACATCCATACCCAAGGTAGGAAGAAATTTGTACAAAAACAGAGAAAATGGGGAAATCTTTTCTCAGACTCAGAAAAGGTTTGTAATGGGCTTTAAAAGGTTTAAACATTGGATGGCATTTGGAGTTAGGATATCGGTGTTGGGCCAAAATAGTTCCACCCTTTGTTGGAACCAATTTGGAAGGCTTTGCGGTTATTTTGGAATTAAAGAAAAATAACCATGAGTGAGATTTTTTTGAGTTTTGAATAAAGAATGTGTTAAACCAGCCTTGTTGATAATCCCGGTAGGAATAGGTCAAATAATGTGGCGAGACACATTTGAAAATTGGCGGGAATCTTTTCGATTGTGGAGATGGTCATTCCACTCTCTTGGGCTCAAGACCTTTAAAATGGTAGATGGAATAGGCGGGTTCTTTATGGGTTTCTTGAGAAAGAAATGTTTAAATTTGGTGACTCGGTGGCTTCAAGAATAGATTCATAGAAGGCTTGCGGTTTTGTTAAATCCCATGGTTTAAAAAAACCACCCGGGGAAAAACTTTGAAATTGTTTGAAATGGGTCAGAATGGTAAAATCCATCTTCCACAGTTAAAATGTTTTGGAAGTAGGTTTTATCAAACCAATCCGAGGTTTTCTTTGAAAGCTTTGATTGTGAAAGAACAATGCAGGAGGATGAACTTTCACGGAAAGAACAACTTTTTGAGAAGAGGGTTTTGTAGTAATTTCTTTAGAAACAAGTTTTTCTTTTGGAGAAATTTGGCTTTGTGAAAAACTTTGTAGAGCGAGTAAAAAATCAGGGGAATTAGAAATGGATTTTACCCATTCATTTACCTGATCCTGAGAGGCAAGGGCTTTAACTCTTGATTCATCATCTTCAATTGTGTCGATCCAAGATCTGATCGGCATGGCTGATGATAATAATTTTTCTTTAGGGGGAGAAGAGGCTTTGGAAGGTGTCCGCGACACAGGGTCTTTGAGGATCCCTTTCCCTTTATCTTTTGTCTTTTTGGGAGGCATTATCTGTTTTGAAGAAACTCTCTGGTTAGAAAATCAGGGAGTGAATTTGTATCGCCTTTAATAAATTCAATATCAAAATCAAAAACACGTATGTATAGCTTGCCATCTAGCAAAAATTTGTTTTGAAGCAATATTTTGAACGTCTTTTTCCAAGACATGTTTTGCTGCTTTACAATCAATTCTAAGTAAAAATTTTTGATTTAATAAATCACTTTGAAATTTTGAAATGCATAGAACAATAGATAAAATCTCTTTTTAATAGTAGAATAGTTTTCGACATTCATTCAATGGGCGAAACATATTGTACTACTTGTTCTTTATTATTCTCAACTTGTTTTAATATTCCACCATAACCTAAGTCGATGCATCGGTCTCAACAATTTTAGGTAATGTGGGATTAGCAAGAAAATAAATATGGAATATCTTTAACAATGTCTTTTATTTGTTTACGACTTTAGTATGATTTTACGACCATGCAAAAGCTTCATGTCAAATTTTAAAAATATGGGGTTCTTTTTAATCTATCATGTAATGGTTTTGCTATCTGTTGATGTTATGGGGCAATAGAAATCAAGAACATAATTCAAGCTTCTAAAAAGCTTCCCGAAATAAATTATGTTCTTGATTTTTCGCCCTAACATCAACAGATAGCAAAACCATTACATGATAGATTAAAAAAGAACCCCGTTGCATGGTCGAAAATCATACTAAAGTCGAAACAAATAAAAGACATTGTTAAAGATATTCCATGTTTATTTTTTGCTAATCCCACATTACCTAAAATTGTTGAGACCGATGCATCGACTTAGGTTATGGTGGAATATTAAAACAAGTTGAGAATAATAAAGAACAAGTAGTACAATATGTTTCGCCTATCTGAATGAATGTCGAAAAACTATTCTACTATTAAAAAGAGATTTTATCTATTGTTCTATGCATTTCAAAATTTCAAAGTGATTTATTAAATCAAAAATTTTTACTTAGAATTGATTGTAAAAGAAAAAAACATGTCTTGGAAAAAGACGTTCAAAATATTGCTTCAAAACAAATTTTTGCTAGATGGCAAGCTATTTTAAGTGTTTTTGATTTTGATATTGAATTTATTAAAGGCGATACAAATTCACTCCCGATTTTCTAACAGAGAGTTTCTTCAAAAGATAATGCCTCCCAAAAAGACAAAAGATAAAGGGAAAAGGATCTCAAAGACCTCGTGTCGCGGACACCTTCCAAAGCCTCTTCTCCCCTAAAGAAAAATTATTATCATCACCATGCCGATCGATCTTGGATCGACACAATTGAAGATGATGAATCAAGAGTTAAAGCCCTTGCCTCTCAGGATCAGGTAAATGAATGGGTAAAATCCATTTCTAATTCCCCTGATTTTTACTCGCTCTACAAAGTTTTTCACAAAGCCAAATTTCTCCAAAAGAAAAACCTGTTTCTAAAGAAATTACTACAAAACCCTCTTCTCAAAAAGTTGTTCTTTCTGGTGAAAGTTCATCCTCCCAGATTGTTCTTTCACAATCAAAGCTTTCAAAGAAAACCTCGGATTGGTTTGATAAAACCTACTTCCAAAACATTTTAACTGTGGAAGATGGATTTTACCATTCTGACCCATTTCAAACAATTTCAAAGTTTTTCCCCCCTGGATGGTTTTTTTAAACCATGGGATTTAACAAAACCGCAAGCCTTCTATGAATCTATTCTTGAAGCCACTGAGTCAGTCAAATTTAAACATTTCTTTCTCAGTGAAACCCATAAAGAACCTGCCTATTCCACTGCTACCATTTTAAAGGTCTTGAGCCCAAGAGAGTGGAATGACCATCTCCACAATCAGAAAAGATTCCCCGCCAATTTTCAAATGTGTCTGCCACATTGTTTGACCTATTCCTACTGGGATTATCAACAAGCCTGGTTTAACACATTCTTTATTCAAACCCAAAAAAATCTCACTCATGGTTATTTTTCTTTAATTCCAAAATAACCGTGCAAAGCCTTTCCAAATTGGTTCCAATAAATGGTGGAACTATTTTGGCCCAACACCAGATATCCTAACTCCAAATGCCATCCAATGTTTAAACCTTTTTAAAGCCCATTACAAACCTTCTGAGTCTGAGAAAAGATTTCCCCCTTTTCTCTGTTTTTGTACAAATTTCTTCCTACCTTGGGTATGGATGTGGAACCTCAGATACCACACTCATGACTCCCAATTAATCCTTCAAAGAACTTTCAAAGTTAAATGGTGGAACAAATTTGATGAGCAGACTAAATTGACCACACACCTAATCCAAAACTGGCTTTCTGCCAAAGGTCTCCTTGCCCCAACTATTCAAGATGTTAGAGCCCAAGGAACCTTCCTCACCCAAAAGTCCAAAGCCCAATCTCTTCTTGCAGGTGCCAAAACAAGAAGAAGAGTATTTCAAAGTTATGGAGCAGCCTTCTTGCTCTTGCCTCCGGTCCAACCATCTATTCAAAGCTCAATCGATGATGAAGAATCTGAACCGATCATCTCCCTTGGTGACGACAATGAAGATGACTGCTTCGGATTATTGTCTCCTATAAAGCAATGTAAATAAGTTATTTACTTAAAAAAAAAAATTTAATTTTTTTATGTTTGTATTTCGGGTGGTCCTCTGGACACAAGTGAGAGCGCACATGTCTCTTCACCCGATTCTGTATTTTGTATTTTGTATTTTGTATTTCTTCCGTATAAAGCTACAGTAAAGACGACGTCTAAAGCAACAGTGCCAATTTCCAAACGTTACTGTGCACTTAAAGCTCCGCTACAGTGAATAGTTTCAAAAATTTTTGGATATAAGAATGGCCGAAGACTTAGACTCGGCATTCTTTTCCTTTCACTTCTCTCTCTACTTCTCTATCTCTCTCTCTCTCCCTGGGAAATGAGGATCAAGACTTCAAGGAATTATTTTCCTGTCTTGTGATTTTTCCCCTTTCTTTTCTCTTTTCTTTTTTCTCAAGAGACGAAAGAAGTTTTCTGTATTCAAGGAATTTTCCGATCATTGGTTAAGTTCCTTGTTTTCAGAATTTTTCTGGAATCTCACTTGTAATCTCTAAAAGCTGTCGACTTAAAGAAATAAATGTAAATACTTTAAAGCTTATGTAATTTTCATTTCAAAGCCTGTAATAATTTTAAAGTTCATGCGTATTTAAATTTCCATAATTTACTTTTTACAATTTAAATTTCTGCAATTTACTTTTATGCACTTTAAATTTCATAATTTATTTTTAAAGCAATTTAAATTTATGCACTTTACTTTTATGCAATTCATTTAAAGCTTTATGCATGTTCGGCGATCTGATCTTCCATATCAGATCTGCTCATAAAAATCGACGCTCCTCGAAGAAAGAGACCAGGATCTCGTCTTCTCATTTGTATCTTCTCTTCTCCCCCCATTCAATCTAAATATTAGTTCTGGGATCCAGATCTAATATTTTTGTTTGAGCCTTTGTGGTAAATAAGATTGCTAAAGCCCTAATAAAATTATTGATTGAAAATAATTAAAGAAAGGTATATAGGCTGGAAACCAGAACGTGCGAGGTAAGGGCAAATCTGTTCTAAGTCAGATTAACGCTCTGAGAAATTACCTCAAAGGTAGATTAAGTTCTGCATCGATCTGGATGGACAACGCCACGTACCCCCACTCGGTAAAGTTTATTTTGTTTGTTTAAAGTCTGTGTTATTTTCCCTTTTTAAACTACCTATTAAAATCAACCAATCTTAAATTTTCCTAAATCCACTATCGTCCTAGATCCTTTTCTATTGATATATATATATATATATATATATATATATATATATATATATATATATATATATATATATATATATATATATATATATATATATATATATAATTTCATCCTTAGTGGGATAATGCAGTTAATTCATTTTAATATTGTCAAAAGTTATCAACCAACATTATTCGTAATATATTTTCTCCAACAATTAGCAGGTGGACTAAGGGCCATTTGGGAGTGATTTTGAGAGGTTTAAAAGTGATTTTAAAATTTTAAAAGTTAATTTTGGTATTTATTAAACCATTTGGGAGTGCTTTTGGCAAAATCACTCCATTCTATAGTAGATCTTTAAAAACAGGAAAGGAGTAGCTTTTCAAAATCTGATTTTAAAAATCACTTTTATACTATACAATTTCATATATATCCTCATTATAATGTAAAAATCCAAAATTGTCTTTATTAATTAAGAAACAAAATCACTAACTTTAACAGATTATCATTATTACTGAACAAAATAAAAGTAAATTAATAATATAAAATATTTATTTTAGTTATCAATTATTATATGTACACAATTAAAAATATTTTTATACATGTTTATAAATGTATAGATAAATTTTGTTCAACATTATGTCCAATTCAGTTATTTATATTCTTACAATAGTTCAAAAGTAAGATTTACCAACACATATGATTGCTTTTAAAATTCACAACACTGCTAAAAATGAATTTATCAAACGTTTAACTGATTCTATTGACAGCTAATTAGTTTTAAAGCACAATTAACAATAATTATTTTAAAAATTATAATATTACCAAATTAACCATAATTTTCACTTATTTAAACTTCTAGCAACTGAACTTGTTTAACTATTTAAGCTTCCAAGAGCTGGGCCTTTAAAACTTGGACTTATTTTGACTTAAAGTAATAATATTTAATCCCCTCGTTATATCACATCAACCCCCACTAATTTCTTATTTGCTAATATTTTATCCTTTTATGAAATAACTTCAAAGGATAAGTAGCTTTTAAGTGCACCCACATAATAATTTCTATTAATATCTAATTTAGCTATTTATTTTTTTTATTTTTTAAAATTATTATCTCTTTTCAAATATTGTATACTTTAATTTTATAATCATAGAAGAAATTAATTTATAGTGGTAAATAGAGGATGATGAACAAGTATCAAATCTTTTTTAATGGTTATAGCAACAATGGATAAAACTTTTAAAAAGAAAGAGGGAGATTATACTGATCAAGAGAGTTTTTTTTTTCCTTTAAATAGATTTTATAAGTTTTATATGGTGAGTGCTTGGAAAAAAAAATTAAAAAAATTTATAATGAAGGTAAATTCTGGATTGGGTAAGGTATGTTGAGAGATAAAGATAAGCTAAAATTTTTAATAGTGTTAACTGAAAAGTGAGGATAGTGAAATACAATAAGGAGTTCAAATATCACTGCTCTTTGACTTATTTAAGTTTTCAGTAGCCGAGGCTTCAATACGCATACCAAAGCGACCTTCTTGGAATTTTTTTTTCTTTATTCTACTAGCTCAATGATATCATCTCCTTTCTCCTTTTTTAACATTTTCACATTTCTATTATAATAAATGGGATACAAAAAAATTCTAGCTACCGTGTTAGCTATTTGAACACAAAAATAATTCTTATAAATGATTCAAGTCAAAAAGATCACATTTTTGGGTGACCTTGGGAAAACTTTCTTGTTTAAACTATAATTTGAATTTTACACCAAAGTTTAATATTCAATACTGTCAAAATGTCTTTTTTTTTTAAAAAAATTCCTTTTGCCCCTGAGGACTCTAGTAAGTGATTTCTATGGAATTTTCATTTATTGATTAATAGAGTTCAAATCTTGATAAAGGAGAAGGAAAAGAGTTTTAAAAAAATTAATCTTTATTTCGAGTAGTGTTTTGAATATCCCTTTCATTATCCTCTTAACACCCTTTCTTGATATAATTGCATCTAAGGACATACCTTTAATCTCATTTAAGTACTTTTGTATTATCCAACTCCTTACTTCAAATAATAATAATAATAATAATAATAATAATAGTTTATTATAATTAACTACTCGATGTGTACTTTTTCTAATAAATTATAGGCAAAGCTTATGTTACAAATAATGTAACAAACAACCAATGAATATAGGCCATTGATTTTGGTATTCTTTAAATCCAATGGATAAAAATAATTTGAACATAAAACAAAGTACAGGTGTAATAGATATTTACAGTGAATTTTATTTTTAATCATATGTTTACTTTTTTTTCAAATAAGTCCTCATTATTTTTTATAATTAAATGGTTTTGTCATCCATGTTTTCTAAATTTATTTTTACAATATTTTTAAAAGATTTAAATGATTATTACATTCATAAAGATCCAAAAATTTTGATTATATTTTTGCACTTGCATTTATAATTTCTTGTCTCTTGAGACAAAAACTAAAATTTTCTTCTAACACTCACACACACGCACATTCAATCTATTTTCCATCCTAAATACATACTATCAATGCTGTCACATAGATTTTATAATCTAAATTTATTATCCTAAATTATAAGAAATATTATATGTGATAAATATCTTATAAATCTAATGAATTATTAAAAAGATGGGACAATGAATAAATTACCAAAGCCTCTAATGAAAAGATTTCAAGTCTTTGATCTGATCAATGATTCAAACATGTGGATAAATAATCAATTAAATTGAATGTCACTATATTTATTAAATAAATTAGAAAACCCAAATTTATCTATAAATGATATAGAAAGGATAAAAAAAATATTAGAAATTAATAATTTCAGTGAAGGAAATATAAAATAAATTTAAAAAGTTAAGAGATCAACTAAGTAAGAATTTAATAAAGTTAAACAATTCATAAAATACTTCAACATTAAAGATCATGACATACTAAAGCAAGAGATCATTAATATAATGAATAAAAACTCAATACATATAAGATTAAACAAGTTAGAGATTCAATTAAATAAAATAGAAAAAATTGTTGAGCAGTTTGGTACTAACTTTGCTATAAATATAAATGGAGAACTTCAAAAAAAAAAAAATTCAAATGCTAGCAGTACTGTTGCCTGACTGCAGCTGGGGGTGTAAACAGTCTGGGGTGTAAAGTAACTTTAAAACTTATTGATTTTTTTTAATAATTATTATCTTTTCTAAGGATTTAATAATTTATAGCTGTAACATACAGCTAATGTAACATCAGCTTTGCCATCGTAATATTGGTATTTTTGGAAAAGGTACGTACGCATGTCTGCGTTTATTGAAAAAGCAATTCGGTAAGGAAACGCGCAAGTCCGTGAAGCCGGTTTCGAACGTGCGTAGGCGAGGCGCCAGAAGTAGCATTCAAGAATGTAAATAGCGAATATGAGCATTCAGTTATGTTCATTATTATTAATATGAATTTTCCTGATATTAATGAGTCCTTATGTTTTTTATTAAATAATCCAGAAATGGCTTCATTTCAACCCTAAATAGAATGACAATCTTCATTTTATCATCTAAAAGTATGAAAACCTCAATTTATATTTATTTTCACGTAAAAGATGAGGGTAAATGGAGGGCATGTAGATGATTTTTTTTAAAAACATTTTCTTAACAATAAATGAAGATAACTTAATGTTTTCATAATTTTGAGAAATAATTAAAGATTGTCATTCTAAGGAAGGAATAATGATTTTTGGTACTTAAAATCAAATTCAAATAGAAAAAAGAAACACATTAATTCTCCATCATAATATTAAATGTTGTCCATTGTACCCAACATGTATCAATAAATTATGTGATATAATGTTTGAATATGTATCAACTTATTTGTAGTGGAAATTCAAGTTGAATTTCTAAATTTTATGTCTAGAGTGTTCAATCAATATCAGGTTTAATATAGAAAAATTGAAAAGAGTCTCTTTTATAGAAGAATGGAATAAAAAGAGCTTAAAATTAGATTTAACTATTCAGGATTTTATGGTTGATAGTTGACATTAATTTTTTTTTTTTTAATGATTTTTATTGGTCTTGGCTGGGGTTAGATTATATGGGTTCACGAAAATGAGCCCAATCCAATGATTTGGGTTGAAAAAAGAAAAAAGTGACCCCCTCAAACCAATATAACCCATTCAACCCATTTAAATTTAATTAAATTAAACTCTTTGGATTAAGCTGGGTTTGTCCACCCCTATCCTACACTCTTGAATCCAGCCGGTGAACTTAACAAAAATAAACATTTGAGTTAGATTATTGGCACTCTTCATTAATATTATAAAATCTCAATGATATTATAATTATATTTAAGGATAAATATAAATAGAATTAATCTAAATTTATATTTTCTTTCTATCTTCAATTTCATTTTGTTTGCACAATATAAATTTCTTTTTAATCATTAGAATAATCTAAATTTAAGAAGCAATCTATAAATTTTTTTAATCATTAAATTAATCTAAATTTAAGAAGTAAATTTTTAAGCCAAAATAATACTCTTGTAATATATGTAGCAACAAAATTATGATACAACATTGTAAGAAAATAAATTAATTAAAATTTTATCTCACTACAAATAATTTTTTAAAGATTTTCAAACTAATTGTTACACTCAAAGTTTATAAGTACGATAAAATTGTATTTGACTCATAAAATATTCAATATTTTATAAGGTTTTTTTTATTTTTTTAGATTTTTTTTAGAAATTAAATAATAAAAAAAGTTTAAAAAGAGGAATTCAATTATTAAGACTGAAAGAGTGAGAAATTTATTTAAAATTACAAGAATTATAAATGAAAATAATGTTTACTTAAAAAAATGATACTTTTAGTATTAAATGGAATATAATTAAAAAATAGATTTCAAAAATTTTTGGAGGGATGCTAATAATCCCATTCTAAATATTTGGGCTCTTTCAGCCCAACTATGGAATTTTTCTTGTAGACTAATTTTTGAGTCCAACTATTGAATTTCTCTCAGCCCAACTGTTGAATGGTTTTCTTACAGCCCAACTTTTGCAACTCAGTTAAATTAGGTTAGGTTTGTCCACCCCCATCCTACACTCTCGAATCCGGCTTGTGAAACTCAACAAAAATAAACGTTTGGGCTCCTTCAATTGAATTTGCCCAACTATTGAATTTTTTCTTTTGGCCCAACTACCGGATTAAACACAAAGCAGGTCTTCGAATTTGGAAATATTTCAATCTACCTGCTGAGCCGAACTAACCTTATTGGATTGGACTCTTCCAAAACAAGCGCCGAACCAAACTTTCCACTTTACCAGCCTCCATGACATCATCCCCTCTTTCATTATTATTATTATTATTATTTTAACTTTCCACATTTCTTATTACAACAGGCAATCATAGAGATGCAAAATCTTACATAATTTTTTACTTAAGTTTGTCCAAAAATTTACATAAAACGTTGGGGGTGAATAGCAATTGCCCTTTCTTCTCATTTTCATTTCCCAAACCATCATACGGGGTTGCTGGTTTTTAGTTAAAAGTACACGTAGAGCAAGATTTTATTTAAAGAGAGAAATATGATAATAACGAGAAACAATTATTGTACAATAAACATACTCTCAAGATAACCATAAATTTCTGTAACAAAGAAAAAGTCTTGGGTATTCCTAGTGCATTGCAATCTCTCCATTGTAAGAATTTAATACTGGAGGGGATGCAATGCAACGGGAGTACCCAAGACTCTCTCTGTTTATAAGAACACGTACAATAGCTACAAACTCAGCAAACCCTAGAGAGCATTAAAACCTAGCTGGGTAGCAGTCTTACTCATCACCACATATCAGCAGCCATATATGTTTATATAAAGAGCTTGCGTGCAGCAAGAGCCTAAACAAACATGGCCATGCACACAAATACACAAGCAATATCATCAGCTCTCTCTCTCTGTTACTTCTAGTCTTCAACAGTTGTACTATCAGTTACACAAGATACTCAACTCAAACACAGAACAATCATAGTGAACATTTTATAGTTATATCGGTGTTAATTAAAGGTGGATATTAACTGATGATCAGGTAGCTACCAGAAGAAATTATTGAGGTGGGACGAAGCTTGAGATGAATCTTCTTGATCATGCGATGGAGAATGCACGTGTCTTCCTTCGTAGGTGGTGATCACCATTCTTGGATCTTCTGCTAATCTCTCCACTCGTTTCTTTACTCGACAATTATCTTGTGTACAACGGTAATAGCTCCTGCATGTTTAAATGACAAATATATAAGTTGCAGTGGGCATGCAATGCAGGTTTCAAGTTTGTTTGATGACGGAAAATGCATTCACACAGACTGAAACAATAGCTTGTAGAGATTATTACTAGTCTCCCTTGTGAGGTAAAGTAACCGATACATGAAAGTGAAAATACGTAATCTTAATTCTGGACTCTGCTACTTATCTAAAAGTTGAATCTATTATATATAGATATCTCTAATATAGACACCCATACATTATAAAATTCAGAATAAACTTGGCCCAATGCAGTGCTATATCATT
Organism: Atalantia buxifolia; assembly: GCA_030444775.1. Taxonomy (NCBI): domain Eukaryota; kingdom Viridiplantae; phylum Streptophyta; class Magnoliopsida; order Sapindales; family Rutaceae; genus Atalantia; species Atalantia buxifolia. The sequence continues at coordinate 31,482,047 of CM059831.1, forward strand.
TGTATAGAAGCCGAGAAGCTTAACTTGTAGTTAAAAACCAGATCACAAATTAAGGGTTGTCTCAAGCTGAGTTTATAATAGTGAGTTAAGAATCAGCTCACAAATTAAGGATTGCCTCAACCTGAGTTTAGTAACACTTCGCAATTGATGCGACATACATAATATTGTTAACAGTTTGAACTCTACAATACCATATAAGAGATACACCATTATTTAGGGCCAAATTTAAATGCACCAGTTATTCACATTTTTGCTTCTGATTTTTATCGTTGATTGAATCGAATTGGATATTTCTTACTGGCTTGTATTGATTTTGTAGTCTGACCTTTTGTTGATACTGGATATTTCAGGTGGTGAAGGATATGAAGTTTGATACCTAGAATGAAGAGACTAAAAACATCCTTATACATAATTTTAGGAAAAAAAAAAATTCTATTGATTCACAGGATATTATGGGAGTCAAAGCAAGTTTATATATTTCAATGTATAGTTTACACCCATCAGCTTTTACCTCCCCGGCTCAAAACAACCACATTTTTGTGTTAAAATTTTGATGTCAACTGGGTGACAATGAATTATGAAAACTATACAGAGATTAGAGGGTAAGCGCTAAAATTAAAAACTGTACGAGGGAAAGTAAATATCTCTCCACATAAATCCAAAGTCAAAGGCTAACCATACAAATAGATTAAAACTGTAGCTACCTATTTCTTTTCTACAGTAATACCGGGAAAGACTTATTTCAGCTCTAAGATGGAGAACATTGTTTTTGACTTTGCATTGCATGCAAGTCTTCGTATTTGTAGTTACCAAGAATTTCAAGAACACAAATGATTACAAAACAAATGACGCTTATGATTAATGCTTATGAGGAATCTAATCGTCCAGAACTGAAATTATAGCATTTGAATTTTCCTTGACATTTAAGAGATCTTAACACTTAGATCAATGAGGACCTCTATCTAAGTTTTTATTTTTTATTATCACTAATAAAATCACTCTCCTAACTCATACCATCAATTTTTGGCCCAAAAAAATGACTTCACACTCATTATTAAAAAAAATTATTAGTGCTAAATGTAGATAATAGCCTTCGATCTTGTTATTCAATATGATTTAAAAGCCTAATTTATATATATTGAAAAAATGAATGATCTATGATGAGAAAATATTCAACTACAATAATTTAGGATTCTTCCACATTTTTCATTCCATAACAGTTACATCATAATGGCATGATTCTTATTTTGATCATAATCTCTAAGAACTTTATTTGATCCTATGACCTACATTTTAATTCTTATCAACTAATACCTACAGATAGGTTTATGCATCAACATTTAACATTATGCTTGATAATCTTCTAACTATTTAAGTTTCTTACTATATTTCCATAATTCGATTACTTTTTTTGACGCGCAATTATAAACCCCTTATGAACTTAATTGTAATCAGTCTCAAAAATGTACCCAAGATAAATATAATTGATCAATTATATATCTTGGTTGGAGATATTCTAGCTTCCTTGTCATAGTATATCATAATTGATCAATTTGCAAATTTGAATAATTACATTGTGATTCGTCATCTTTTAAAGCTAATTATTAGTTCTTTTTGGCTTTTGCATTAGATTATACATAGTGTAAAAAATGATTAATGTTAACTCATATATATTCAACCATTAAAAATATTTTGTACTAGCTAAGCTCTGTAAAAGCCTAATAGTAATGATACCAACAACAATAATAAGAGAGAGATAGAAGACATGGCATGTGTATGGGGTACAACTAAGGCTAAAATCAAATTATATGTGAACTTTTCATAAGATTATTAATGATAAAAAAAAAAAGAACAAAAGTAAAATTATAATTGCTAACCTGGGATGCTGTGTGTTCTTTACAACTTTCTGGCCGTACTTTCTCCACTTATATCCATCATCTAAGACATCAATATCACTCATTGTTTTGAAGCAAAACCTAGGCTCTCTTACCTTCCTTCTTGATTTTATTTTCTTCATTTTCATTGCGGCAACACCAAGATGATGATCATCCACCGTTCTCTTGTTACTCAAGCACTCATTTACGTCTCCTCCCCATGCCCTAAAAAAGTTTGTATCAAAGCAGAAAATTGTTCATAATTAGAAGCACAAGAAAAGAGGATGAGAAAGCATCTGCATGGAAATTTTTCTTGGTAATTGAGTCCATTTACGTTAAAAAAAAATTAGCTATAGTATACGCATATACATCCTAATCTTAGTATTTTCTTTTTAAAACCATATTAATGAAGAAAGAACGAACAAAAAAGTGCAAGAGTTAAAGAAAACTATTTTCCTTTCAAGAAAGGATTATACAAGTAGAAATAAAACTTGAAAGAAATGGTTAATTTGAGAAAGCACCGCGAGTCCTCTAAAAGCTCTCTGTTGATGAGATTCTTGGGATAATTTATAAATTAACTGGTGTTATCAAAGAAAAAAGGGAACAATGAAATAGAAATAAACAGGAGAAACCATGGAAAGGAGAAACTTTTGCGTGACTAATTTTGATTCTCTTTGTAAAGTGTGAGATCCTTTTACCAGAGATTTGCACTTGATCTTTGCAATGAAAGAAGTTGGGCCCCTCCTCCCAAATTATCACAAGTAGTTTGTTTTAAGTTACCAGCTGCTGCTGCTGATGAAAGTAGGGTTTCAGTGAGGTTAATGGTAGAAGGCACATCAGCTGCTGCAAGTGATGAAGGAAAAGCTTTGAGAGGTTGATGACCCAAAGGAGCAAAGTTTAAGTTTGAAGCAAAAGGAAAGAAACCCATTTGTGTAGGCATCTCTTGTTCTTCAAACAAGCTTTGGTTCAACATGGCTTGTGAAGTTGATGACATAAATTTCTCTCTTGAGAAAGTTGATGACACAAGAAGATCAAAAACAAGTAAGCTTGGTGCCTTAAATAGAAGAAAGCTATCAAGACTAGTGAGGTTTTGAGTCTAGATTAAAAGAATATCAGAAAGGTTTGTTTCTCTTCAAACTTCTAGCTTTACAAAAATTTATGAAAATTACAAAATACCTATAAGTTTATGTCATCACCAAGACCAACCACTTTCCCTCTTTGCCTTTAACAAATTTTGGCCGCTCCGTTTTTTTTTTTTTAATTTTATTTCCTTTAAAAAGTATATTGAGAAAAGTTAGCTAGCTATCGTTTATAAAAATAACTAAACAGATCTATTGTAACGGCAAAGAATTTAACATTTAACTGAAATGGGTTAGTATTTTTGACCTCAAAAGTAAGGAAAAAAATTTCATGTCTCCGATGGTTAGTGGAATTTTCCTATTATGTGAAGTCAACAATACACGACAGAGAGTGAAGCAGTGGCCGTTAATTTATGCAATCTAAAATTTACCTAAAAATAACTTAAATGGTAATAGAAAAAATCGAAAGCCTATGAGCATACAATAATAAAACATATTTCTAAAACGTTAATTACGTGAAAATTATTTGTTAATTTTAAAAAGAGTATAGACAAGAAGAGAATGATGAGTATATTTAGCTATTAAGCTATATCATCCTCGTTTTCTAGGGTTTCTTTTGTTTTTTCTTTTCCTTTTTTAACTAAGATTTCTTTTGGGCAGCTAAAAGAAAAATGTACATTATTCATATATCAAGGGCAATGATGATAGATCTTGGGTGCAAATCTCTCCTCTGCATCAGATGTGAAGATATCATAATCATGATTGATTTATATATAGAGGCCCTATTTGACTTTTTTCAGAGAAAAAGCTTCTCGCCTTTTCTCATCTTCTTTTTGCCATTTTCACTTACTTTTTTTTAATTTTTTCCCCATTTTTTATGTATACTTTCTCAAATTACCCCACATATCTACCCACCATTTCTCAAATTCCAAAACCAACCTATAATAATGTTATCATCTCTTCAATTAAACATAATAACCCCTTGTAACTTTTTCCTTTTTAATTTTTCATGATTAAGTATAATTACTATTTCTTTAGTACCAAAGTTCTTGTTATGATATATATATATATATATATATATATTGATTACACAATTCTTGCCATAAGTTAAGCTAATCTAAATTTCAATTATTATGTTAATGTTGTACTTGGTCGAAATGTGAAACCAAGATAAAATGATTTACATCATGTAGTAGAATATCATGCATTACTATATATTAATTTGATTGTTAAAAATCATACAGAATAATAAGTTTCTAAAAGCTATAATTTTACTTCAATGATGTAGTTATTCTGCATGCAATAGAAACAATAATTATGTTATTTTCATAGTATTAAACTAATAATTACATTTGGATCTTGATCTATGATTATTTTCTTCATAACTCTACTCTAGTAACTAAATATTTTTATCCACTAATCCTCCTATATATGATAATTTGCTAATCATTTGTACCTATATCAATAATTTCAAATAGGATGGTTTCACGAGATTCCATATATATTTACCCTGTTATTTACTTTGAAAAAATTGCTATTATATCTTCTAAACAAATTAAAAAAAAATTGCATATAAGATGCAATCAATACATGTCAACTTAACCAATGGGCCTTTGGTCTAGTGGGAGAGTCCTTGCACTTACAATGTTGAGAGGAAGGGTTCGAGCCTCCATAAAAGCATTTATGAGGTTAGTTTCAATCCTCCTTCAATTATCATATAATTGAATAGAGACACAGTCCCCTCGAATATTTGAGAGGGTTGAAGAATCTGAGGAAGGGAAGGAATATTTGAATGTCCCAAGGTATGATATATTTGAGAGGGTTGAAGAATGCAGGCGCGGCTTGAGGAAGGACATGCCACTGCGAAAGTCTAATTGTATGATATATTTGAGAGGGTTGAAGAACGAAGGTCCCAATTGTATGATATTATTAACAATCCTGTATAACAGTATTTCAAAAAAAATAATACATGTCAACTTAAGGAAAAAATGAGAAAAAGTATAATTTAAATAATGTATAAAAAGAGAATAAACTAAAACAATAATGATAATAAAAAACAATTACAAAGTTTGGATACAAATTAAAATTAATATAATGTTAATAATATTTATGGATTCGACTTAATTTGTGAGTTATTGGGGTTGTTGCTGGCGTGGAGCTAACGTAAAGCTGATGTCACAAGAGTACGTACTATGGGAATAATATCTCGCATCATCGACAGAGATCCTTTTAGGTTCTTAAAATTTAGGTTAGAATAATATTTAAGTACTCTTTTTATTTTAATTAATTATATTTTATAATTTAGTTTTAATCCATATGGGCCCTACGTTCGGACGAAAGAATGTGGGGTGGCAAACTTCATCATTTCTTTTTGTCTCTGTTTATAGGTAGCCATGATGCCACTTAGATTTTCAATTACTTTTTTAATTTTTTATTTCTTTTTAAATATTTTACTTTTTCTGCTTTTATCAATTTACATGTTTCTATTATGTTTGGTCAAAAAAAGAACAATTTTTTTTTGTTTTTAATCTTAATTTGCTTTTAATTTAAAGGTGTTTTGGCCATCGTTTCAGGTTAAACATTCAGTTAATTCAGTATACATTGGTACATAGCATCCAATGGGGAACTTAAATTGATGTTATTCAATGTTTTTATCGGATACAAAGGAATTAATTCAAAGTTGTAGTTTTAAATTTTAAAAAAAAATTAAAATTTATTACTGAAGAATTTTTACTGAGTACTGAATTAATAATTATGATTTATTTTTATTTTTATTACCTAAAAATTATGGATTCATTGCTAATCCTTATCCCTTTTTTATTAAACTTTCAAATAAAAAATATTTGAAACTAGTTTAATTAATGAATAATGATACAACCACAAACTCTTGTATAAACTTATTTTGAAATGATTTGACATTAATTTATTGATTAAATAAAAATAAAAAATAATAAAAATAAATCATGTGGATAAAGAGATATTTAATCCAATCAATTTAATCATGCCACATCGTTTTGTACAAAAAAAAATTATACAAAAATTTGTGGATATATTATTATTCTTAATAAAAATACATATATCATGATTATGAATATGGTTTCTGAAAAGAAATCAGAATAATTTTATTACAGACTAATTAAAGATTAATTGGGAGCCAATATTTAAAATATAAATGTAGAATTTTTTTTTCTGTTTATACTGAAATTGTATATTTTAGACCTGCTTCTAGTTTTAGCTAGTTTCCTCTTGGGAAGATAAAAAGAAAATTAATGTGACTTCTGAGTGGGACATGAGGCTATTATGGAGCTCATCAGAGACTGGAAGATTTCTGCATATTCACTTTTGTGTCTACAACGGATTTCTTTTGTAGATTTGTTCTGGTATTTTGGTATTTTATACAATGAAATTTATGATTTGTGTTTTTTTTAAAAAAAATCTATAAATTATGTGGTTAATGAGTTTAAAATACAATTGTAACATGCATTTGAATAATTGAATGGCTCCAGTTCCGTGGAATGATTACACTAGAGATTATCATCTAGATCCCACAGTCTTTATATTTTACATATAAAGGCATAGTTACTCTATTTATTTTATATAGATACTTAACCGCTATTATTTTGATCCAATTACTATTAAAAAAGATAGGAAAAGTCTTGCGGACTTTCAAATTTCAATCCATACTTCTTGTCACTCAAGTTTTTGTCGGGCATGTACTTAATCTTAAATGATTGGTTGAAAGATATATGTGATGAAAAATTTAACAAATAAGAGAGTATATATCGAGAAATTTTAAGAATTTCTCTTAATAGTATATAATGAATTTTGAATATCATATTATAGAGTGTAAAATTTTTTATGAAAAATGTAACAAATTCCTTTATTTTTAATATGGATTGAGGATTAAAACCATTTCTTGGTTAGATAGTTTTAGTTTTCATCTTAATTCTCCATTTCCTAATACCTTTGTAGAATGATGTCCAATTTATCTAATAGTAATATGGAGTACTAAATTTCTCCTTCATTGAAGCAGATATTCTCACTGCTGCATAGATCAAATTATTATTCTAACAAATTTTATTATAGAATCATTTCACTTGCAATGTAATTTTAAAAAAAATGTAAAAAGCAAATAAGGATACGTTGAATACAAATGGACAAAATATGTTCTTTGGGAAATTATAAAAAAAATCATAGACCTAGAAGATAAGAAGCCCTCAGATAATATAGTTATATAGCCCTGTCATTTTTTCTCTCTAGAATATCCCTCTCTCGGTCTTATCCAATAATATATATCTGAATGAATGAGACGCTGCCCAGACTCCAAATCCTATCTTTGCAGATGCTTCCCGTCCCCTGCCATGGCAGCTGTGTCGTAGTAATTTGTATTATATACCAAGCTGTCATTGAAATGACATCTCTATCTCTTTTTATTGATATTGTGCTTTGTGGGGATCCCCTTTTTTTTTTTGTTCACTTCTACTTCTCACAAGTTACAACACATGCAAGCATGATGAAATTTGCAGTATCTACAGCTTCTAGCCGATGCTCACAATCACATGCTAGTTTAGAAGCGTTGGGTGGTGCAGATATTTTGAAATCTAACATGGGCTTTTATGAATTACCTTGAGAAAAGATCAAAAGAATAATGGCTTATAATGATCTATAGGCAATTGCATGATTGATATACAAATGGTTTATACATATTTTTATCAATTAAACTATTTTCAGAGAAGCTACAGTATTATTGATAATAAAATGTATGAGTTATCATGATTAAGAATGGTTGTGAAATAGAATTAAACAAGATCAGTATTTTTATCCCAATTACCGTGACATAATCTAATAATCAAACATCACTTAACACATGATAACAAGTAAGATTTTTTAGCTGACAGATGAATATTTGTTTTCTTTCTTATTCCGGGCCTTGTCCTTCAGAAGGAATTATTTAAAAAGATAATTTCTCTAACAAGAAAAAAGAATAAATAAATTCTTAGAAGGACTTTGTTAGGTTATGTTATTATGAAACTTATATTAACTCGAAAAATTATAATTAAAAATTCAAAAATAATTTAATTGATTCTACTTTTAAATAATTAGTTATAAATTAATGGTCAATGTTAATTTCATCGCAACGTAACTTAACAACGCTATTCTTAGAAATAAGAGCATCAACATTGAAAAATTGAGTGTTAATTCAATCAAATCTAATAAGGGAATTGGAAAGAGTAGGTCCAAAACCTATGTAAGGAGGCCACCTGAGAAAAGAAGCTTTCTTTTCTGAAAAACTGAACCACAAAACCAAACGAACCGCGCGCTGCCACTTGCCGTCAGTTTTTGAAGTTTTTGGAAACCCCTTTTTACCCCTTTAGCATTTTAAAGATTTACCCACTTTCTTCCTTGATTTATTTTCATAATAATAGAAACAAATTGTTAAAACTTAAAATTTAATTATTATTTTACCATTTTATTCTTAGAGTAGCTGTGTAGCTAATTGAAATTAGGTGTTATGCCCTGGGTTTCTAATGTATTTTTCTTTGTTTTTTATCTTTCTTTTAGGTATAATCAAATCATTTTTAAGAAGAGATTATTTTATTTGGTGGTTAGACCAAATTATAATTAGATATTATATTATGGCTCTAGAGGCAACAACACACCAATGAAAATAAATCTTATTTTATCGGCCTGCTCTTAAAAGGTTGATTAAAATCCCTAATTTTTTGATAATTTTGTATATAAGAATAGAGTTTTTGCTTTTCTCTCAATTATGTCCTTAAATCGATCTCTTCAATATGTACAAAAATAACTCAAATATTATCTTATAATCAAGTTTAATATTAAAATAGTAATTTATATTTTAAGTTTAAGACTTGTTTTGTTAAATATTAATATTTTATTTGGAACAAGATTCTTAATGTCACATTATGAGATGCATGCATTTTTAAACTCTTTATATGCATTGGCATTCACACAAATGTACAGTAAATTTTTAATTTAGTCTAACCTCATTGAAAATTTTAAGTCTACCTTTATTTTTAAATAAGCTTATTTAGTTAACAATTCAAATTCGAATTCTAAATTAAAATTTTGATTTAGAGTCTCTTAACTTTATTTTTTTAAACAATAAACAAATAAATAATGGACCTATCATGCCCATGTTATACTTTTGTGGACTTGTGTCATCGTGATTTTTCAAAAGACCCATTTACCCTTTGAAATGGAATATTTCATTTTAACAAACTAACTAATAAGGTCTATTCAACCACTTGGGCTTAGCCCAAGTGCCCAGAGCCCCTCTTTGTGAGAGAAGGGGTTCGAGCCCCCGCAGACGTTTTAAAAGGGTTTAATTTAAATTTTTTTTCTCTGAGTCTCAAAACTTGAGAGGGTTAAAAATCTGAGTAGTGTCATATCAAAATTGATATAAATGAGTCTCAATATATGTATGATCGTAAATATCATGAGTAATAGTCTCCTCAAAAAAAAAAAACAAGGTCTATTCGTTAAAAAAGAAAAGAAATACTTAGATAATTTTATAAAAACATTAGGAAAGAAAATGGACAAATCCTCAACACATACACTTGCCCAGAGACAAAAGAGAGCGTTTTTAGTTATTTATGTACCCGTTTGCTCTCAACTTATTCACAGATATTTACAAATCTAACTGAAAATTAAAGATATATGTTTTTCAAGCTGAAAATTAAAGAAGTTTAACTGTTATATGCTTTTCATTAAGAGTTTTATTATTATTTTTTTTAAGAGTTTTATTATTTGAATAGCAGGAAAACAGTAAGAAGACAGAAATATAAGTATTATTCATTGGAATTACTCATGTTATAATAACAAGATAACATGTAAAATGATAATGTTTTTTGTACTATGATACTATTATATTTCTATCTTTTTATCGTCCAACTGCTGTTTAAATAACATTTTCCTAATTCAAAAAAAAAAAGTACCATTTTCCTCTCTATAATATATCAAAAGCCCTTGTGAAAAATAATAGTGAGGGGGGTATCACTATCACATCAAGGTCATTTCAAGTGCGAAAATGACTGATCAATCTTTAGATGGAATGAAGGGAATGTGATTGTGATTGTGATTGTGTTTGTGTGGAGTTAGTGACTCTCCAATCATGTCTATTGATTCCATGGTGGATAGTGTGTCAGTCCGGTTCAGATCTTTTCAATATTTGGAATTTTTTTAAAAAATTAAGGTAACAATTATGAGTTGGACACGTTGCCACAGAGCCTAGTGCTCTAGCTATCATATGTACACGTACATGTAGCAAAAGTGAAGCAAGATTTTGTCAGCTAGACTCGCTTGCGGTGTATGATATCATTAAAATTATTGAACTGTATGCAAGTTAAAAATTTACTGAATAAAAAAGACCATATGATTCGAGTCCCATGGATATATTTTTCTCAAATTTGGTTAAGACATTTTAAAACTAATTCAATTAAGGTCTTCAAGAAATTGCTTTGTCATTGTTTCAAATATACCCCTTCCCATCCGCACACACACAAGTCAAAGAATTTCTCCCTTCCAGATTGGTGTGAGGCGGAAACCGATGACTTAATTTTCGAATATCCTTCTGAGACAAAATTATTTACTTGAGTTTGCCAAAAAAAATTTCTTATATGCTCTTCGTTTTAACACTGGCTTCATGTCAGCGAAGTTTGAGGGACAATGCCAAATAATAAATGCACCTAATGACTTTAATCTCCCTCGATTAAAGTATCCTGAATCCAATCGTCTAAAAGCAACAAGACGCCATCATTTTTTTTTTCTTTTTGGTAACGCCTTATTCCATTAATTTTTCCTAGGAAGTTTACTAAAGTAGATTCCGTGTACCACTTGTCTTTCATGTTTGTACTTTGCAGTGAAAAAATTGGATTAATTTGCATCATAAGAGATCAAAAATATGGAACCAATTAAGACAAACCGACCAAGATTTACCCAGTAGATTTGCTTAAAGTAAACTAAAAGATCAAAGTAAAAAGCCCTAGCTTGTTTGTCATATGTGTCACTTTTCTTTTCGTCCTAATTAAGAATTAATTAATTGCTGCCTCCTTAATTGTGCTATCGAGGTGAGAATATTCTCCTTAAATATGAGTTTTCGTTACAATTTGTTTGATTACAATTTGATTTTAAACAGTAGATTGTCATATACGCGCCTGTCCTTAAATATCAATTTTCAAAAAATTATTAACTCTACTTTCAAATATAACTATAAAAATTATAGCAACAGTTAGGAGTGTGCATTCCAAAATATTAAGGCTTAAATGAATATATGAATATTTGTTAGTTTCTTTTAGAATGGTTTGCCGCTTATTTTGTTCCTATAGGTTAGATGAGTGAATTTCAAATAATTTTATTTAACTTGCTACAAGTTATAATTTTGAGAGAAGAATAAGTTAAAAATTGATCTAGCTTTGCCCACTACCTCTACCTTTAAGAGTAAAAAAAGATAATTAAAAAAAAAATTAGCACCAAACAAAAGTACAAGGCCTAACCCTAGCTTACAAGGCATTGTAATTATGATTGATGACATTATTTAAGGTTGTTTTGATGCTAAGTTATCACCTACTCTGCCCAAATCGGTCAATAATCTCACAAATTTAGAAAGCTTAATTAACTTGCTCATATTTTGAATTCTCGATTTAGTTTTAATTAATTGACATACAGTTTAACTTGCTCATATTTTGAATACTCGATTTAGTTCTAATTAATTGATATACAATTTATCACCAAAAAAAAAAAAAGTTAATTGATCTACAGATCTGTATTCATTGCTAACACGATATTTGCAATATTATATGTACATTCCTTTATTTTTTTTACAAAGGGAGAAGATGTTATGCATTCCGTTTTTTGATTGATACATATCTCAAGGACTTTTTGAAGTAAATGATACATATTATAAGCTAATTTTTTTCCCTAATAAATTTATTATCATCTAAAATTTTCTTACTTACATATTTGTTTTTGTTCCAAACTTTTTAATCTTTCATGTAACTTCGTTACGATGAGGTTTTGAATTTAAATTTTAACATGAGTTTATGAAATATCAAATATTTTAAGAGGGAAAAGGATAAACACACCCCCAACGTTTAGGCAAAGGGACAAAAACTCCCCTAACGTTTTAAAAAAAATATTTACACCCCAATTTATTATAATTTTATCATTATACCCTTCTAACATATTAAAAAATTATTAGATTATTCAATTTATCTATATATTGTTAATAAAATTATAAATAGACAAATTGGATATTATTAAAAATTATAAATATACCCTCATTGCCCAATTCCTCTATTTAAATTTTTATCAATAACCAATTTTCAAAAAAGATATACACCTAAAAAATTGTAAATAAATTATACTTTTAAAAATAAAATTGGTTATTCATAACCAATTTTATTTAAACTTTAAACTTGTATATTTAACAATTCTCCACATGTCAATCATTTAAACTTGTACATTTATAACTAATTTTCTATGTTATTTATTATGGTATTAATAACTAATTTTATTTTTAAAATTATAATTTATTTACAATTTTTTTAAGTGTGTTGATATCTTTTTTGAAAATTGGTTTTTGATAAAAATTTAAATAGAGAAATAAGACAATGAGGGTATATTTATAATTTTATTAACAATATATAGATAAATTGAATAATTTAATGATTTTTTATACTAGAAGGGTATAATGGTAAAATTATAATAAATTGGGGTGTAAATGTCTTTTTTGAAACGTTAGGGATTTTTTTATTCCTTTCCTAAACATTAGGGGTGTGTTTGTCCTTTTTCCTATTTTAAGATTAGGGATATTTTTATCAAAAAATTTATAATTTATTTTTTTAATCCATATTTAAAAGTTGCTTTCTCTGTAGATTTCTGCCCGTTGGGAGTTGAGTAATATGATTGTTTTTATGATTCCAATTAACTCTGTTTGTATTGGTTCCTTTGTTCACCAATTTGGGGTCACACTCTGGGATTAAAATAAAATTTATTTCAGTGTTTCATTTTCTAATCCGTTCATATGTCGAAATAGTCACCTAACGATTGAAAACAAATGATTGGAAATTAAACAACAATTAATCTCTCCTTCTTTTTTTTTGGGTTTTTTTTATATATAATATTATTCAGGGGTATTTTAAGGTTTGGGGCCTACCATAAAGAGCAAAAACAAATCATGCCATTAAAGTCTTTTAGTTATTATTACTTATGTTTGCCATTACAAGTTACCATGTCCATATTTTTCTAACAAGGCAATTATATTTGATATTATAAGGTTTGAAATTGGTGCATACATCCAAAATCATATTATTTTGTGACAATGAGTAGTTGTTAAATTTTTCGTATCTTCTGAAGAATTTTAATCTAATTGTTCTCTTCATTACAAAAAAAAAAATTATCTTTGACTCTTTGTTAAAGGGGTTGACTTTGTAGCTTGCTAAGCCTAGCTCATTTGTTCCCAAAAAATTCTATTTTCAATATTGAAGAAATTTAAAGAGTGAATATGATTCAGTTTTAGTCATATATGATTTTGCTACCGAACGCTGAATATGATTCAGTCTTAGTGATTTGGTTGTCTTAAAATTACAAGAATGAACTTATAAGAACAATGTTTTTAAAACATTTCGTTTAAAGATAATAACATTTAGATTTTTACATTTAAATCTGTTTAAATTTTTGTTAAAGCAAATGCCACCTAGTAATTGTTTGGCTTCGTAATGAGGAAATTTGTCAAAAAAAAGATCACTTGAAATGTTTATATTATCGTTCAAATAATCTTGTGATATTGTTAAATGATATGAATGACATAAATTTTAAGAGTGTGTTTAAGTTACATTGTATGTAATTATATACTTTATATCCTAAACAAGTGTTGTACCCAATAACATAACTTAAGACATCCATATAATTAAATATTAGCTGAGTTATGGAATGTAACTTCTGGGTTGGTGTAACTTAGCATGATTCCAATTTTAAATGAGTCAGAAATAATCTTTTGATACTGCGAAAATGACATCTATTTTATATGAGTCACGTGTGCTTTTTGTTTCTCTGCACATAACTATTCCCTCTTACAAGTTTTATTTTTCTTATTTCTCTTTAAGGTAAAGCTAGGGCTATAAATTTTGTTGATATTATTTGTATAACTTATATGATAGTATTGATTGCATTAAAACGTTAAATAACGAAGATAAATTATGTGTCGTCTTTTGTTTTCATCCAATTATTATTATTTTTTTTAATAACCAAAGGAAGAATAAAGGATTTCATAAATTAAATTACTTAAGACCAGGAGGAATTTCAGGAGTTAGCCTACCCGCTTCAACTTATATGGAGAAAACCCTTTTCCAATTGAAGAAAGAAAAATTGTAGTGTGTAATAACGCAATACACAACAGCACAATACAAACAACAGAACATAAACAAAGAAAACCTCAAAATCCCAACAAGAAAAAACCACCCCTCCTAGAGTATTCACCAAAAAGTCTCTTGATGAGCCCTCAACTCAGGGCATTAGGAATTGACCCTAGGCCCATTATTAGAGCCAATCATCGACTCCAATACAGGGACGCCCTCCCAACCTAAACATTAATATGATCCCGATTTGAACTTAAAGATGACATTGTCTACAGTCGCTTGAAGTACCTCAAGAGGAGCAGAGAGCCAACACTCAACAACCATTTGGAAAAACAAACCCACAATAAAGAAAAACAACGTAAAAAGAAAAGGCAACATATAATAAGAAAAAAAGGGAAAAATCTAAAAACATAAGAATAAACAGCCGACCAAAAAATAAAAGAAAAAGAAAGCAAAATTAAGAAGGGGGAAAAAGGGAAAAAAGAAAACATCGGCTGAGAAATCCTTGTTCTTCTTCTGGTGTCGCCGTGGTGGCAACTAACCATCGTGGAATAGAATGTTGTGAGTACGCCGGCGACGGCAACCGGCAAAATGAAGTGATGTCACCAAAGTATATATCTAGGGCTAAGATTTAATTTACCATTATCTTTAAAATAAAATTTTAATTATTAAAATTCTCATAACGGTTTTTTAGCAAATATAAAGAGAAATAATTGATTTCTTCAAAGGGAAAAAGGTAATCCGATAATAAGGAAAGGCCGAATTTGAAGCGTAATTATGAATGTAACCATTCAAATTATAAGGGGAGCCAAATTGCATAAAATTAATCATTTTTAAATATAATTATGTCCCAATAAAGCACTTGGAATTTTGTCAATAAGTGAGCAGCTCACGGGACATCAGCAACAACTTTGCAATAAAATCAATTTGTTGTGTGATTATTATTTACTTGATTGATGACGGAAAGCAGCATTAATAATTTCAATCAAATTATTGATTGATGTTACATATGATTTTATGTGTGGGTTGATTTTGTTCAGTAATCGGTGAAATCTTGCAATAATTTTAATGTCTCAACTAAATCTAATTTGATAAATGGAGGACAATTGTGTTTCTTATGAATTTATTGTCGTCATGCCATACGGTAGATTCAGAATAACACGCCTTTAACTTGTAATATGAAACATAAATTTTACGGACTTGATATTCTAGCAAGCATATCAAACAAAAACTCTCACTTTTCTTTTAGCTTGATACATTCAATTACCCTTTTTTCACAAGATATTAAATTCTCTCCCCATTTTTTTTTAAAAAATAAATCACTTTGTGCAATTTGCCTCCACTATTTTCAGCAAAACAAGCAAGAGCTTATTAAAGGAAACCCAGCTTCGTGGGCTACTCTCAGGTGCAAGAAACGGGCCTAATTGAGCAAAAGCCTCCTATTTCTGCTAAAAGCACCACTTATAATCTGATTATACCCAATTGATGAATAAAGGAGAATCATGCTGATGTATAAGATTATTGGTAGCTTGGGATTGCCGCGGGTAATGAAACAAACTACTTTTGAGGTATAGATGAAATAAGCAGTTGATTAAAAGAGTAATGGGGTGTTTGATTAACTATATTATTGTGGTTGCTTTAATTGCGAAAAGTAAAGAATATGCATTTAGTAAAATTCATTACAAAAGTGTTGTTTTAATTTATAATAACTAAAATAAACATAATTTAAATTGCCTTTTATTATTTAGAGTATGTTTAATAAATTATATCGACATGCCATTTTTCTTTTATAAAACACACAACATTACATAAAGTGAAAAAACTCAATTAAATAATATCTAACGAACTTTATAATTTGATGCATAAAATATAATAAAAATTCATACTAATACATAATCCAAATAAAATAAAAAGTAATATGCATTATATTCATATTAAACTTTTACAATATTAATCCTCAAATTTCTCATTTTTGTGATCCATAGCCATGACTATTGTAATACTCTTCTTGTGTATCGTTCTCTCTTTCTATTCCTTTATCAAAATTAAATTAGGATCATTTTCAATATTATCAAAATGAAGATCATATTGTGCGTTCCTCCTCATATAATTGTGCAATGCCATAGTTGGAATAACATAATTAGTATTAGCTTAATTTGATTGTGATGGTAATATGATATCTAATAGTTCATATATTAGGGTTTGTGGAAAAATAAGACATATTATCTTTTTGTTAAAATATTAAGGTTATAATATGAATTTAAAAAAATGTAGTTGCTTATTAAATAAACAACTTATAAAAAACAACTCCTTATCTACTTTTAAAAGATACTATCAAAATGGAGAAAATTATAAAACAAATGAGTTTTACAAAATTTATCAAACATTATTTTTGTAAAAAATTATGAAATAAATAATTTATGAGTTTCAATTTTATCTCAAGCGGAGCCTAAGTAAGTTATGTGTTTGGAAATTGAAGTGACAGTAGGGCAGCGAATTTTTTTTTTAATAAAAGAAAAGGAAAATTTTATGATGCTGGATTAAAAATCCCAACATCAATAATGGGATGAATGTAGACTCTCCGATTTGAAAGTAATAATTTTCATTTTTTATTTAACTTTTACTCATATACAGAGAGTCATATATTTCATCCACATTACACATACAACTTATTTGTCCCACTTATAAAATCTTACAAATAAAGTTGTGCTCTATAAACAGTAAACACGAATATTATTATTTAGATAGTCATCTACTTCATCCATACGAACAACCAATCGAAGTCTCTGTTCAGTCTACAAATTTCAAATTGTATCATCATCACAACAATCTAAAAAGAATTAGCAGACACAATATTAATCAAGGCATTTATGGACACAACCAGAGAGATTATGTAATGCAATGACAATCAATTATGCGAGTGAAAAAAATAATGTGTTAGCAATGGTTGTTGATGCCAAAATCCAGATGAGTTGGTTAGTGACTTGCTTTCAGATCCCTGCATCATTATTGAATTCGTTTGGTGGGAAGTTGGAAAAATTTTCGGCGCAAACCCTCCAATGCTCAAGTCAGTAATTGGTATTTTCAGGAAAAATAATAAAAATAAAATAATTCATGATTTTTTTTAGTGAAGAAATAATCTCAGATAAATATAATAAAAGAGTCAAAATTGAAAAGGAGAGTTCTCCCTCTTCTCTGAACGTTTCAGTACTTCTATAAGCATTTGGGGTTATCATACCATCTTCAATGCGTTGGCGTTGCTGGGTTTAATGCGCCGCTTCAATTATGAGTTAATGCGCCCGTTACAGAATAGTTATTGAGCTGCAATTATAGCAGCTGGGTGTGCGTAGACATCATGGCTGAATTTCTGGGAGGAGCTTGACAGTTTGTGGTTGGTTGAGGTTTTTGGAACAATCGACCTGATTCTGGTTTGCTCATGGTATTCTGGTTAAAGTATCTGCTCATAGCCTCAAGAATTACCACATGGTGCTCATAGCCTTAAAGTCACTAGAATTTTCTCATAGTAACCTATCAATTATTTGCTATTTTCACCATCAATTACTTAAAGTCATAGAATTTTTCATAGTAACCTATCAATTATTTGAAGGAGATCATGGGATTTTACCCCAAACAATGGTATTTAAACAGAAAAAAGGTCGAGATGAAAAAAACAATTGCCAAACAATCATGTTCATTGTGTAAATTGAAAAATATCATTTAATACAGCATAGCATATTTGTTTACAGTTATTTTTGTTGGCGTTTTCTTTAGCATTTTATTTTTAATATATATTCATAATGGGCGTGGTCATCAAGATTACATAGTATTAAAGTCACCATGTTTGGTCTCCTCTGTATTTTTCATGGTCATTAAGATTACCATAATTGTTTGAGTTGATTTTCATTCTCCTTCTCCGTTGCCCATGATCATCAAGATTACCACCTAGTTAAGGTGGTCTGCTAATGTTCATCAAGGTTACCACGTGGTTGAGGTGGTTTGCTTAAAGTCACTAGAATTTTCTCATAGTAACCTATCAATTATTTGCTATTTTTTACCTGAAGGAGATCATGGTCACCTTATTTTATTCCCCAAACAATGGTATTTAAACAGAAAAAAGTAGACTGAACGCTGAAAAAAACAATTGCCAAACAATCATGTTCATTGTGTAAATTGAAAAATATCATTTAATACAAATAAATAAATAAATAAATTATTATTTTGTGGGTGGAGTTTCTAAATATACAATTTAAATTAGCATATTTGTTTACAGTTATTTTTGTTGGCGTTTTCTTTAGCATTTTATTTTTAATATATATTCATAATAGGCATTAGCTACAGTTAGCAATAGAAGAACAAAAAGGTATTGTTAATCAAGCCAAAAAAATGGTGAATAAGGCCATGCATTTTGACGAATCGAAGTCTCAGAATTGGAAGAAAATTAAATCGAATAGAAGTCATTTTCAACGAACCAATAACAGCAAAGGCAGATAAGTTTACCCTGAACATATTGTCAATCACATGATGCTGCATATTTTGGTTTCCTCCATTAAGGCACTACAAAAATTATGAAGCGGCATAAAATAATTAATATAAAGGCATTCAATGAATTCAACATTTATTTGTTATACATTAAATGAACTAATTAATTTAATGAAATTATCTATAACATTTATATTTTTTTATTGCATGTCATGACTCAACTAGTTCGTTGGCTACAAATTAAGATTTTGTTGTGGTGTAGGAAATTTATGAAAAAGAAATCAACTAATTTATAAAAAAAAGTACTATTTTTTATCCACCCACTACTTGCTGTGTATAAAAATTATAATTAATAATTAAAGGAAAATTCTATGATGCTATAATTAAAATTATGGTATCAATATCGTGATAAACATAAATTTTGTAAATTACATATAAAATTAGTAAATGATAGGTAAAACGAGTAAATTAATATAAAAATAGTAAGTTGTTGTTTTAAAATTACAAACAATTCAAACATTTGTAAAAATAATATAAAACTTGTAAACCAATATTAAACTTTAATTAAACAAAAAATAGTTTATTCAGTTAATTTAATTAAACAAAGAAAAAAGTCACTCATCCATTATTTTTTTTTTGAAAATAATTGGAATAAGTTTTGTTGAATTTGTTTAACCATAAATTCTATATTCATTCTAGACATTCATAATTTTTTTTTCTATCATGATGTTGTCTTCTACATAGGTTAAATACGCAAAAAAAAAATTTCTTGATGTGAATCAACCTAAAAAATAATAACAATACATTCTTATATTCGTAGATATATAGATATATCAATAAAATTGAATCTAATTTTATTATATTTTGTACTACTTCATGTAATTTTAAACTTTACCATTTTTACATGTACTTAAAGATCATTTGGGATTACCGTTGAGGTTTAGGAGGATGCAAACTACCTTATGTTACAACCAACTTTGAAAACATGAAAAGAATAGCTTTTTAAAATTTTATTTTGAGAATATGTTTTATCCTTCACAAAATTTCACATATATCATTACATGTATTACATAAACCTAAAACTATCATTATTCAATTTAGAAACAAAATCAGAAAATTTATAAGGTAATCATTATTATAATGAATTCTTATTTTCATAAGTTTTTATTTCTTAATAATTCTTATATTAATTTACTTATTTTGCTTTCTATTTAAAAATTTTATGTTTCATATACTTAATTGATGTTATGTTTTACACTTGTTATTGACTTACAAGTTTTATATTATATTTCTATTTTTTTAACAATACTATAACAATTTACTATTCTTATATTAATTTACTTATTTTACCTTCTACTTTTAAGTTTTATATTCCATTTACATAACTTATCTTTTATTTTATACTTAATGTTAGTTAGAAGTTTTATGTTATAACATTTTATTTTGTTTGTAAATAACATATCATTTTACCACTCTTATGTTAATTTACTTATTTTACCATTTATTTACAAGTCTTATTTCTACTTACACAACTTATGTTTAATTTTACACTTAATGTTAATTCACAAGTTTTATATTATATTGGTAAGCTTTTTTTTTATTTACCAATAATATATCAATTTACCACTCTTAAGTTAAATTACTTATTTTACCTTTTATTTACAAGTTTTATATTCCATTTACAGAATTTATGTTTTATTTTATACTTAACGTTGATCAAGAGTTTTATATTGTATTTATAACTTTTTGTTTTGTTTACAAATAAGACATCATTTTACTACTTTTATGTTAATTTATTTGTTTAGCTCACATTTATCAATCTTATGTTTTATTGACTTAATTTATGTTTAATATTTGACACTTATTGTTGATTATAAGTTTTATATTATATTTTAAAGATTTTGTTTTATTTACCATCGATACACCAATTTATCACTCCTATGTTAATTTACCATTTTTATTGTTTATTTACAAGTTTTATACTTCATTTACATAAGTTATGTTTTATTTTACATTTAATGTTAATTTATAAGTTTTATACTAAATTTACATTTCTTATGTTTCGTTTACACAATTCATATTTAAATACGTATTGATGCTTTAATTACAGCATCAATTAATCACCCTTGGTTAAAACATAAACTTGGGAAGGGGTGTAAAATTAACATACTCCTAAAGCACCCAATATTTTTAATTTCATTTTCCTCTACATTAGGTATTTGATATCCCTATTTTCTCTTTTTATATTTTTTTATATTTAGTTTCTTTATTAAATTTTAATAAAAGTCCCTTACTCCTCGAGGTTATTAAATAGAAGGAAGGAAAAAAAAACTTTGGGTAAATTCAATTGATATAAATATATATAATGAGCTAGCCATCTCCAACAAAATATAAACCCAAAAATAAATAGATCAATGGCAGAAAATGAAGTAACTTTGTCATCGTCCATCTATTAATAAAGAAAATGATAAAGAGCCTTAAGGATGAGAGAATGATGACAAAAACAACATTACGTTTGGTTAGATTTACAGTATTAATTGGAAAATATTAAAAATTTTCGATTAAGACTATAACTCCAGCGGAGTGCATAGTTGTTTTTATCGCCATTGTGTTCGATTCTTTAATTCAAATATCAATGCTCATCAATAATGAGCTAAGCACTGATATTTGAATAAAAAAATCGGACACAATGACGAGAAAAACAACATTAGGCTAATATGGGATTATAATGTTAATTGAACTAACAGTGTAACCCTGCACAGGTCTAGCAATATTTTTATCATCATTGTGCATGTGATCTTATCTTTAGGTTCTTTATCATTTCCTGATATACTATAACAGAAGTACCTTTTCATTACTGAAGCTCATCTGTCTAACCTGGCTTGAGTGCCCAGGAAAGAAAATCTGAGAATGGGATGAATTTTGAACTAAAAACATCCTTAGTGGCCTCTTCCAAAACTGAAGAGTATATGCAGCAGCGCCGTGGCCCTTGGTTCCCTCGAAAGTATATATACGTAAGTCATTGCCCAAATCCCAAAGAATTCCCATTGAACTCTCAGAGTGGAAATAAAAATACGGTTTTCATAGGAGGAGAAGAATGGTGGAACCTACTGTTGTGGATTAGTGATGCCATGAATGCAAATTCAATTGCTTAAGCCCAGTGAAATTTTCTTCAGTTGTTGACGGCCCAGCTTGATCATTAGCAATTATTTCATCCAGCAAGGGACAGTTATTTGCAAATACGAATCGAAGGTGAGGAATGTTGACGAGGCAAGTCAAATATTTTATGGAACCATTGCTGATAAATAGATCGTGAAGGTTCTGGAAATATCCATCCTGCAGCATACTTGTCATATATGACTTTGAAGATGATCCTGGGCGCCCGATCATTAGCCTTCTGATGCAGCTCTAACTTAAAGGATGATTTTGAATTTGCCGCACAGAATCGCGAGTTGATCAGACGACACTTACATCTTGAATGTGTCTCGAGCTCTCCAATTCACGCCAATGATGGATAACATGTCAACGTCTGATTCAATCTTAGTTGGTACCCTGCTGAAAACTTGTAATGCTGAAAGCATTGGTAACAGTCCTTCCCGAATTGCTTTCAGCTTCTCTGCATCATCAAACAGTAGAATTTTCAGTTGAGAGCATCCCTTAATCTCAATTGGCAGCTCTGATATATTTGAAGAAGACAGATTAAGATACCGAAGGTTAATCAATTCACCCTTCTGCACAGGCAAATTTCTCAAGTGTCTACTATGTGACCATACAAGAAACTCAAGGTATGCATCGATTGAAAGAACCTTTGTGGAACTTCCTTTATATTAGCATGTCTTACGAGCAGAGTTAAGGGAAGGGGAGAAGAGGACAGTGTCGGGGTGGCGGGGGAAATCCGCAATGGCACTCGTGTGGGAAAGAGGGATGTGATTGAATAACTCGACAGTCATAGTCGTACCGCCGTGTTCCAGCTAGGTTGCACTTTCTTGTTCTTTAATCAACTCATCTCTAGAGTTCACTGCCAAAATCTTGTTGTCCTGACCTTGGGAAGCTATCCACAACGACAAATCACAAATCATATCATGCATTTTAACAAAATTTCCATAGTAAGTTTGAACCTCTTTCAATAGACAAACAAGTATCAGACTTTCAATTATAGATTTGCCTTGCACTTGTGCAACAGCATGTTATGAGAATCACGTAAAAGTCCCTCTCCAATCCGGAGATCAACAAGTTCATCTTTCCAATAAGTTAGTTATTTAGGAAGAGTGAACAAAATGAAAAACAAGTTTTGTTGGTTTCACTACTCAGGTGATCATAGAGGAATAGGTACGATCCCCCATACCTGGAAATTCAGCCGGATAATTACACAAATCATTAACTGCATTTTCCCACACAGCAGCGTTTCTAGTACTCGTCATGGTGCTTCCAATGGCGATAAGAGCAAGCGGCAACCCTCCACACAGTCCAGCGACTTTTTCAGCATGGCTTTGAATATCAGGATGGGAGTTTAGTACGTCGTCTGTCATCTTTTTTGAACCCCTTTCCCATATCCACCAAAATCTGCAAATCCTCGGTCATCTTGACTACGTCTAATCTATGATTAGACGTAGCGGGGCAGCGGACAAGAAGAAAATCAGTTTAGTGAAATGGGATAACATATGTCAACTGAAACCTAGCGGAGGCCTTGGTCTTAAGCAGCTAAATTTGATGAATGATGCTCTGCTCATGAAGTTTGGGTGGGGCTTAATAGTTTCTCCAAATAGTTTATGGGTGAAGGTTCTCTTGTCTAAGTATGGGCTGGCTCATAATGCTCTCCCCAGCACACTGCCTACGAAATATGGCTCTCACTTGTGGAAGGCTGTGGGAGGCATTTGGCCTGAGGTTTTGAAAGGGATCAAATGGGACATTGGAAATGGCGACCGAGTTAGGTTTTGGTGGGATAACTGGGTAACAGAGGAATAACCTTTGTATACTTTCGCTTTGCAACCGATACCTTTAGAGCAGTTGGTTTAAACTCAACACAGATGGAGCTCGTAAAAGTTCTGGTCTGTCTAGTGCGGGTGGCTTGATTAGAAACTGTTATGGGGAGTGGATAATTGGTTTTGGAATGAATATTGGTGTGGGTACGATCACTGGTGCTGAGTTATGGGGTCTTTATCAGGGGTTATGTCTGGCTTGGGATAATGGAATTCGGCAGCTTCAGGTGGAGGTTGACAGCCTTTGTGTTACTCGTTTGGTGGCTGATGACGAGATTAGGCCAAATGTGCATGCTTCTCTTATCAGGGAGTATCAAGGAATTGCTGAACAGAACCTGGCAAGTGCAGGTCAAGCATATTTACAGAGAATCAAATTTTGCAGCTGACATTCTTGCAAACTCTGCTCTTTCACTGCCTCTTGGCTTTCACATCTTCAATTCTCTTCCTTTAGGGGCTGAGTTTTGGATTCGTCATGATTGTATTGGGGTTTCAGTCTTTGCTAGGCACGTCTTTGTAACAAAAAAAAAAATCTAACAGAGTAAACGGAGCAACAATTCACAGAACAATATCCCAAACATTGTTTTGCTTTCTCTTCCTATCCACTTTTCCGTTTTCGTTAGTCCATTGTGGTACCGCCTTTTCCAACCAGCGTGACACTGTCGGTCTAGGCACGTCACGATCTTGTATTGCATGCTCGACCCTTCGATTGACTTCATCATAGACGACTTGGAGTTCACCATTTTCCCCACTCAAAGTTATCTACTTTGTCTGTAAGATCAACGTTGTATCCGTAAAGACGGATAAGAGCACAGGAAGCCATCTTTGACAACATTCCAGATGTCGACCGAAGACCTGATTTTGGAAGGTTACGAAGAGAAATAAAAATGGCGTGAAATTAAAAATCATTTTTACTCGATTAGGAATGAAAAAGGTTGAGAACTAGCCGAGGGTGATTTGGAGGTTCTAAGGTGGAAGAGAATGAAAAAGGTGTTGAAAATCTTCTTCCACTTGTAAAATCTTGTCCACTTCCCTACATCTTTAATTAAATATTCTTAATTAAATATAATTTTCACTTTAATTATTCTAGCAGACTAGTTTACCGGCTATGACAAAAGGTTGCTTATATGTATATGCCCATAAAACTATAATTGATCAATTTCACCACTAAGAATTCTTTTCATGATCCGAGCATAGCTTAGTTCTGAAAGATTTTTTGACACGTAAATATAATTATTTATTTATTTATAAATCACACAAATACATTATTTGTACTCTTCTTAATAAGCTTTAAAATCGCTTTTGCCATGTCATGTATTTTTATTTTTTTTATGTATTTACTGCCAATTATAGTTTTCTTTTCTCTTATACTACAATAGTCGTAAAACCGCATCCTTTTGTATAAATTTATTTTATAAAACTTTGACGTGGCATAATATATTTGTATAAATCATGTGGAGCCGGGGCGTTTTCTTCAACCAAAACAGTTATGGCAGATCAATATGCGCGATCCGAATCCTCTCTCTCGTTCCTCTTTCACTTTTATTGCTCATTTGTCTCAGCATGCATGTTTTCTCCAACAATTGAAGCTAAATTATTGGTTAAACTTTTTACTCTGGCACCCAACTTTTTGACATTGGAGAAATTATTGGTTAAAATGTTGAATTTGGCATCCAACCATTGGAGAAACTGGCAATTTGATGGCTTAATTTCTAACTAGGCATAGTGTTCAACTATGGTAACTAATCACAGTTAAAGGAAACAAAGGTCCTTATCATCAACATAGTGACAATTTAGTTTTAGATTCTGTCGAACCAAAAATAGGCTAGATTAGGACGAATATTACATTTATTAAACGAATATTTACATTTTTAAAATTATAATCGGTATTTTTTACACTCTAAATAGGAAAGAAACTAAATAAAGTTAAGGTTTGCTGTGCATGAAGCACAATAAAAAATTAGTTTGACCCTTGCATTAACCTTTTTCTTTTCAAACCAGAAAATGGTTACTAACCAATTTGTGCGAACTCAATATCAAGAAATATATGATATCCTAATCTTTTTAATTCTTTCTAGGACCAGTCCCTTTGATCTTCAAGCTCTGATATCACTTTATGTTGATTATTTGCTTGAATCAATAGTGTCAAAGAACACGTATATCAGAAAAAAAAAGAAAAGAAAACAGACCACATACAAAACAAAGACGGCTGCTAAGTCACGTATGATACAACTAACAGCAACTTAAATCTTAAAACTTATGATTGCAAATATTTTTCATCGAAAAAACAAAAGAATATATATTTTTATCCCAGAAAAAGATTAAAAAAGAATAAAGTAGATATCTACATATTAATTATATTGTTTTCATTAATGAATAATAATAAAACTAAATCCCCGTAGAATTATGTCGTAAAACTCCAAATAAGATGCATTTTCATCATATGAACTTCACTTCTTTATTTGTATTTTGTAGTTTACAACTAGTTTCGAAAATATAAAATATTATTAAATACCATAATGTAACGTTGATAGGTTATTTAATTATTATGCGATTGATACGTATAAAGAAATATATATATATAATCAAATTTCTATAACCTTTAATTTTGTGTTTGAACTCTATTCTAAATCTTATTTTTCTCTCTTTTTATACTATTTCACCGACATGATCTCTTATCCATTATAAAATTTTACCAGTAAGTTGTGCTCTAGATCTATAAATAGTAAACTCCAAAATTATATTGATTATTTTATTTATATTACTTAATTATTATTGATCTACAATCACCCCACTATTAATGCCGGTATGTACAATATAGCATCATAGATGGACCCTTAAAAAAAAAAAATTAATATTGATGTTTATATAATCAAAACCACGGGAACTAACGAAGATCATTTATTTTTATTTCTCGATTATAATATTTTTACTTTTACTAATAATTCAAAAGTCACCTATTTCATTCACATTGCAAATAAAGATTATTTATCTTACTTATTTATGGAAGGGGAGTAAATTCGAATCTACTCCCTTAACAATATCTAAAAACCCAAGTAACACGGGATGGTTGCATTTAGGTGCACTCTTTTTCTTTTTCTTTTTTTTTTTACAAAAATTATTATTATTATTATTATTATTATTATTATTATTATTATTATGATGATGATGATGATGATGATGATGATGATGATGATGATGATGATGATGATGATGATGATGATGATGATGATGATGATGATGATGATGATGATGATGATGATGATGATGATGATGATGATGATGACGACGACACTAATCAGGGTCTTTTGTAAGTCTAAATTCAAACAATGATATTTAAAATGCTTCCCGTGAAAATCTCGTCAATCACATGCATGTTTTGATTTCATCCAGCAAGGCAATACAAAAATTATGAAGCGACATAAAATAATTAATATTAAGGCATTCAATGAACTCAACACTTATCTGTTATACCTTAAGCGAGCTAATTAATTAATGAAATTATATAGAACATGTATATTTTTCTAATGCATGTCATAACTCCACTAGTTCGTTGGCTACAAATTAAGATTTTGTTGTGGCGTAGGAAGTTTATGAAAAAGTTCAACCAATTTATAAAAAATTACTCCTTATCCACCCTCTACTTGCCCTGTATATATAAAAGTTATCATGGTTTGCTAAAACATAAAAGTGGGAAGAAGTAAGTACAAAATTAATGTACTCTTAAAGCATCCAATAATTTTAATTTCATCATTCCCATTACATTAGGTCTTTGATATCCTTATTTTCTCTGTTCATATTTTTTCATGTTTAGTTTTTTGTATTTTCGTTTTTATTTTAATAGAAGCCCCTCGATCCTTGAGGTTATTTTTTTTTTTCAAAAAAAGAAAAAAGAAAAAAAAGCCTTTGGGTAAATTCAGTCTGATATAAATATATATAAAGAGCTAGCCCTCCCCAACAAAGTATAAATGCAAAAATAAAAAGATCAATGGCAGAAAATTAAGTAATTTTTATTGACCTGCGTCTATTAATAAAGAAAAATGATACAGAGCCCTAATGGAGTGATAATGACAACAAAAACAACGTTAAACTGGGCCGGGTTTATAGTTTTACAGACGGTCGAGCGGGTTTATAGTGTTAATTAAAAAATATTAAAAATTTTTAAGTAAGATTATAACTCTAGCTGAGCATAACATTGTTTTTGTCGCCATTATTGTAGATTCTTTGATTCAAATACCAATGCTCATCAACAATAAGCTAGGCACTGATATTTGAATAGAAAAATCGGACACAATGGTGCCAAAAACAACTGTAAAATCATGTGGAATTATAATGTTGATTAAATTAACAGTGTAACCCCGCAAAGGTCTAACATTATTTTTATCGTCATTGTGTGGTCTTATCTTTAGGCTATTTATCATTTTCCTAATATACTGTAACAAGTTTATAAAATGGGAGTACCTTTTCATTACTGACACTTCATATGTGTAACTTGGCTCGAGTAGCCAGGAACGAAAATCTGAGAATGGGATGAATTTTGAACTGAAAACATCCTTAGTGGCACCGTCAGTCCACGTCAGTTGGTTCCACCATTCTTCTTCTCCTATCAAAACAGTATTTCTTTTCCCACTCTGAGAGTTCAAAGGGAGTTTTTTGAGTTGTGGACACTTAGATACATATACACTTTCGAGGGAAGAAAAGGCCATGGCGCTGCCGCATATACTTTTCAGCTCTGGAAGACGATTCAAATTCAATTGCTTAAGATAAGTGAATCCAATTATTGGCTGCCCAGCTTGATGATTAGCAATTATTCCTTCTAGCAAGGGACAGTTAGTTGCAAATAAGAATCGAAGGAGAGGAACATTGACAAGGCATGTCAAATATTGTAGGGAACAATTGCTGATAAATAGATCTTGCAGATTCCGGAAATCGGCATCCTGCAGCATTTTTGTGATAGATGTTGTTGAAGATGGGTTCTCGATGATCAATCTTCTGATGCAACTCTGTAACTTAGAGGATGATTGGAATTTCTCAACAGAATCAAGAGTTGATAAGACGACACTTGCATCTTGAATGTGTTTCAAGCTCTCCAACTCCTCCAGTAACGAGACATTAACACCTAAGCCGGATGACTTGTCTTCGTGTGAATCATAGTGAGTTGGTACCCTGCTGAAAACCTGTAAAGCCGAAAGCTCTGATAACAGTCCTTTCGGAATTGCCGTCAGTTTCTCAGTACCATCTAGCAGCAGAATTATCAGTTGACAGCAACTCTTAATCTCAATTGGCAACTGTGATATATCTGTATTTGACAGATTAAGATACCGCAGGTTAATCAATTCACCCTTCTGCATAGGCAACTTTGTCAAGTCCCCATTCCGTGACCACTCAAGAACTCTCAAGGCAGGCATCGATTGAAAGAGCCATTCTGGGAGGTCCTTCATACTAGCATACCTTACGAGCAGAGTTAAGAGACGGGGACAAGAGGGCGGCGCTGGGGTGGGGGATATTTTTAAAAATCTCCACAATGATAATGGTCTCGGTGCGAGGGATGTAACTGCAAAACAATCCACAGATCAACAAGTTCGTCTTTCCTGATAAGTTGGTTCTTTAGGAATAGTGAGCAAAATAAAAAACATTTTCTGTGGGTTTCACTGCTCAGGTGATCATAGCTGAACTTCAGACGAGGAAAGATAAGATCCCCCATACCTGGAAATTCAGCCGGATAATTCTTCAATTCATTAACTGCATTTTCCCACTCAGCAGGGTTTCTAATACTCGCCATGGCGCTTCCAATGGTGATAAGAGCAAGCGGCAACCCTCCACACAGTTCAGCGACTGTTTCAGCATGTTTTCGAATATCACGATGGGAGTTTAGTACACCATCCGTGAGCCGGAACAAATTCCACGCATCATCGGGTCGCAAATAATGTACTTTAAATTTCATTTGATCACCCATGGTGTTGCACGCGTCCTCCATTATAGTCGTAAATACTATTTTTGATCCATTTTGATCAGGAACACCAGCTTCAGCTAAATTTTTTGGTCCTCGTAGGTCATCTAGTAACAAAGCAAACCTTCTCTGGCTTAACCTCTGGAAAATTTCTGCTGCTCTACCTTGCTGATTTTTGTTATCCCACACTTCATTCGGTATCGCTAGTCTGTATCTCATAACCTGCTGAATTGTCTCTATATTGATTGCTCCTGCGGACGCCTTAACCAAAATCACTAAATCAAAGTTATGCGTTGTATCGCTAAACTTGCTGTTGAGGTTTTCTAAGAGAGTGGTCTTCCCCACCCCTCTTACTCCATACAAGCAGATGATTCTCAACAGAAAATCCTCTTTGACGTATCCCCAAACTTCATCTAGTATAGATTCCATGCCCACAACGTTCTTCATGTCTTGCCTCTCCACCGCGGGCTGCGGCGGCGGATCAGCAACATCTTTTCTGAACCCCTTCCCCTCATCTATTAATCCCTGCAAATCCTCGGTCATCTTAACTACGTCTAAACTAAAATAGTACACAGAGAAACAATTCACAGAACAACATCCCAACATTGCTTTGCTTTCTCTTCCTCAGCTCTCTGCAAAAGGAGATCCACTTTTCCGTTTTCGCTAGTATATCCTGGCACTCTAGCCAACCAGTATAACGCTGTCGGTCTAGGCAGATCACGATCTTGTTTTGCATGCTCGACCCTTCCATTGACTTCATCATAGACGACTT
The DNA here is from genome assembly GCA_030444775.1 of Atalantia buxifolia. Classification (NCBI taxonomy): domain Eukaryota; kingdom Viridiplantae; phylum Streptophyta; class Magnoliopsida; order Sapindales; family Rutaceae; genus Atalantia; species Atalantia buxifolia. The sequence goes on from CM059831.1 coordinate 31,512,555, forward strand.
GGAGTTCACCTTTTTTCACACTCAAAAGTATCTACTTTGTCTTTGAGATCACGGTTGTTACTGTAAAGACAGAAAGAGCAAAGGAAGCAATCTTTGACAACATTCCAGATGCCGCCGACCGAAGCCATGATTTTGGAAGGTTATGACAACAGAAATGTTTGTAATGGCGTGAAATCAAAATCTTGTTTATTCGATTAGGAACAAAAAAGGTTGAGAAATGGCCAAGGGTAATTTGGGTACCCTTGCTTATATATTTACCAATAAAGCCATAATTGATTGGTCTTACCACTAAGAGTCCTTCCCATGATCCGAGCACAGTTTAGTTATAAAAAATCTTTTGGCACGTAAATATTTTTATTTATTTATAAATCAAACAAACACATTAATTGTACTCCTCTTAATTAGCTTTAAAATCTCTTAGGCCATGTCTGGTGTATGGTTATCAAATGACTTAATAGCTCTTGTATTTTTATATTTTATTTATTTACTGCCTTTTTGTTTTATCTTACATTATAGAAGTGATAAAACCACGAGTTATTGTATAAATTTATTTTCTACAATTTAACGTGGCATATACATATATATTGGATAAATCATGCAGATTGTGGAGTGTTTTTTTCAACCAACACACTTATGGCATACCAATTTGTACGATAATTTATAGTTCCTATCCCAATCCCCTCTCTCATTCCTCCTTTTAATTTTATTGCTCATTTGTTTGAGCATGTATGCTTTCTCTAATAATTTAAGCTAAAATAGTCTTCCATCATTGATGATAACGATAATATATATATTCAAAAAAAGACAAAAGAAGTTGTATGGTACTATTGATGTAACATAATTGGACCCTATATGGGGGTGTATATATATATATATATTATGCGAAACAAATCCTTTCTTTTTGTAAATAATCACAGTTAAAAATGTAAATTTAAACGAAACAAAGGTTCTTATCATTAATATAGAAAGAAGACAAGAAATATAAGAAAATAAAATGAACAATTCAACCTCATTTTCTTTACTTGTTATGTCATAATTAGGTATAATATTAATATGTTTTTTCCTTCCGAAGTTGTCGATTGTGGTAGCTTGTTAGAAACTACATTGCAATGATCCCTTTCTCACCTCTATGAAACTATACTTTCTTATATAAAAAAGTCTATAATCCTGTACTTACTAATTAAATAGCTAGCTAGGGTTCATAATTTCAATCACACCTGACGTTTTCACCTAATATACATAAGTTATTATGTGCGCGATCGACTTTGTCATCTAATGTATTAATGTGTGTGTGTGTGTGTGTGTATTTATATATAGGAGTTGATTTCAGGGTCTTATGCCAAGTCAATAACAATTTGGTTTCAGACTGTTGAATCAACAATAGGCTTGATTAGGATGAACATTACGTTCGTATTAGTTTCTAAAACGACCATTTAATTTTAAATCTATAATCCGCAATTTTTACACTCTAAATGTCGCGGTTGAAAACAGGAAAGCAATTAAAGAAGTGTAAGGTTCTTCGTGCGTGAAGCACATTCAAAATTTGGTTTGACTCTTGCGTTAGCCCTTTTTTTTTTAAATCCAAATCTTGACTCATTTTCACCGCTATTTTGTCTCAGCATGCATGTTTTCTCCAACACTTGAAGCTAAATTAATCAACACTTGCAGCTAAATTAATCATCTATTATTAATATTGATGTTGACGATGGGGAAAAAATTAATATCTTGGCAGGCAAGCTGATTAATTAAAAGTCAAATTGGCCATTTGAGGGCTTAGTTTCAACTAAACGCAGTACTTTATTCTCTCCAACTAATCACAATTAAAAAAAAAAAAGATGACATTAACCGTTGAAAAAAATAATTTCTTGATGAGCTAGTGATTGACCATTTGATGCCTTAATTTACCTAAACTCTACATCTTGTTCATTCTTTTTTACTACATAATTATTTCATTAACAATACAGTAATAATATGTTTATAAAATTGATTATGTTGCACTTGAGATATTACTTGGTTCTATAAATCATTATTTGGTGCTATACTTGAGATATTACTTATTTCTTTGTTTTCTAAACTCTGTCAGCTCAAAGATAATAAGATTTGCTTTTACTAATTATTTCAAAATAATAGTACCATTGGTTGAATTAAAAACATGCAAAATTTAATATGATTTACTTTTATTTTTTTATATTTTTAATTAACTAATCGTCTATTACCACATCAATTTTGATGTAGGATGTTAAGAATTTTTATTATTTAAGAATTTTTTATTTTATTTAAAGTCTATTGTGGTTTATATTTTAATCTTTCATTTTTATTGTAATTGCGATTTGGTTCCCTTTTTAAGTTGACATAGGGAAGTAGGTTTCCTTGTTATAAATAGAGAGATTTTTTTAAATTTTTTTCGTAACTCCTGTTTCAATTATTCAATAAAACCCTCTTTTATAATTTCTATTGGGATTATCTACCAAAAATCTCTCTGACAAAGTTGTTTAGATTAGAGCGTCACCTAATCTTTCTTTATGTGCCATTAAAAATCTCGTTAAGTAGTTTGGATTAAAACAAGATATAATCCGCTTCAATTAGCACGCAACCTAATTGTGTTGACTTTGTCCGGTATTAGAATGATATCTAGTGTCATCTACCCAATCAATTCTGCTTCCGCTATCAGGCTCCCTCAAGTTTATACAATTTTTTGTGGTTCTGTAATTATCTGTTTATATATAGAAGATTAAAATCAATATAATGGTCATGATTTCTTAATTACCTTATGGTGACAAAGATTTTTCCCCTTATATATGTATATGCTCACATGGGCTTACCATTACATTACCTGGGGAATGTTAAAACTTTGCTCATAGGGGTAAATAAGGTAATTACATGTTATGCTAATTTATGTGGGACTTCTTGGCTCTTGCATTACAAGCCTACAAAATTCAAGACTTCACGAGGTTCTCTTGGAAAATTTTAATTTGGTTATTATACTCAGACATACATACCGACATATGGTATGTTTATATTCTAATGGTAATGGACTTATATGCCGATAATGTGATACTAATCATGAATCAAAGATATTTCAACGTCGGCTGATACTATACGATGAACCCCACCTAACCTAATAATTAAAAATCCATGTGATCTCATTTTCAAAAGAGAAAGTAAGCATCACAACATTAAAATTTAAATGACCATGATTGTAAAAGACAAAAAGGAAATCAAATCACTAAGATTAAATTATTCTTTCTATACAAATCATCACATTATATATAATACATTGTTGGGTGGATGGGTCAAATCGGCATAGGGTGGGTGGCAAATTCCTATTTTGTTTATATCTATCAACAATTTTTCAATCTAACTTAAAATTCAGGACTAGTTAAGAGTTGATAATGTTGTCAACAAATTTTTATAATATTGTAAATTGTTTGATAATGGAGTGAAATTGTGAAAAAGGTAGTTTACAATATTGTAAATTTGCCCCAAATTTTTTTATTTATGGATGATCATAGTCTTACAAATGAGACATAAATACTAGCTTTAATTATTTGAAAATAAGAAACTAATCTACTCTGAATTGATATTAAATTAGGATTCCTAAAATTACTAAAACTAAACAATGTTAACATCACGTTAATTAACACTCTGTCCACAACAAGCGGTAGCGGCGAATTAGCAATAACATCAAAATTGTTCTATTAATTTCGGCAAAGTAACATTGTATCCAGAGCAACAATTCCAGGAGCAATGAGAAATAGAAATTGAGAAATATTTGAAATTGCGTGAAATTAAAATCTGGTTTAATTCAATTTGTAATGAGAAGGGTTGAGAAATGGGTAAGGGTGATTTGGGTTCTAAGATTGATAGAAAGAAAAGGCTGCCTTTGTTGGAAAAATTTTCAAAATAAATGGTGTCTTATTATAAAGACGTGTCTAAATAAATGGTGTATTATTATAAAGACATATCCAATTAATTGTGCTTTATAGAAAATGTATCATTTCATTTAATGATATAACTTTTCATGGTGACATTTCGCTTAGAGATCCATCATTTCATGGTGATATTTCATCTGAAATGGTGATGATTCAATTTGGACTATTGATTAAAATTAAATCTTAATCCAATGGCTATGAATAAAGGAGTATTATGAAAGATGACAACCCAAATGAAGGGGCACAAGTATGTTTATAAATAGAGGTTATTTTTAAGCCATTTAGACATGAAAAATAATGATCCCACACCACTCTTTTCTCAGCCCTCTTTTCTAAAACGAGTTTCATCACAAAGCACTCATTTTTTTGTGCATTAAAAATATAATATATTATTTTCTGCAGGAACAATATATTGTTTCTTGCAGGCTTGCACATTCAAGAGTATTATGGTTTATTTTCGTCGAAGCACAACGCAAGCAAACAAACAAGTGCTTCATTATATCTTGGAGGCATATTCGCTTAACCTATGTGCATCACTTAATTGGTGGGGAAAATAGCATTTTAAGGAAAGCGACATTTGTAACGTGCCTTAAAGTACACATTATTTTCTACACTTTACTTATTACTATTATTTTTTCCCTACATACAGAGTTGTAAACACAATACATTACATAATAAAGTTCTACTATTATTATTGTAATTCTCTACATTTACCATTTTTGACAAGTACATACCACTAACAAACTAAAGACGTTATTTTTGCAACAATGGCACTAAGTTCATCTCTTCGACAATTCGCAGTAGATTTTGTCAAATTGGAGCGGTTTGACGGTGGCAACTTTATTCGTTGGCAGAAAAAGTTGCATTTCTTGTTGACAAGCCTCAATGTGGTCTATTCTCACAACACCAAAGCTTCAAGAACGTGAGGATGAGCCATTAGCAAAAACCAGAGTACGGTAGAAGTGGAAGCAAGATAACTACGTGTGCAAGAGACACATTTGCAATGCCAGGTTTGGTACTTTGTTTGATCAATACCATAATAAACCTACAGCAAAAGAAATATGAGACTCATTAGAGGCTAAGTACATGATGGAAGACGCCACGAGTAATAAATTCTTCGCTTATAAATTTTTAATTATAAAATGGTTGATAGTAGACTTGTGGTTGAGCAATATAATGAGATTTTTCATAATCTTGATCAATTGAACCAACACAACATGAAAATGGATGAGTCTATTATTGTCTCTTCAACTATTGATAAACTCCCTCCCTCTTGGAAAGACTATAAGAAAAGTCTTAAACATAACAAAGATAAAATTAGTCTAGAAGGCTTAGGCCAAAGTTTTCGTATTAAAGAGGAACTCAAGCTTAATAGTCTTCAGGACCAAGCTGCTATGTCCTCTAAAATTAATGTTGTGGAGAAAGGGAAGGAGTTTAAACATTTTAACCATCCTAAGAATAACCAAAAGAGAGGGCTTGATTCCAAAGAGAATCAAAACAAGAAGATGAAAAATAAGGGTACATGCCACCACTGCGGAAAATCTGGCAACTTGAAAAGAGATTGTCGACTTCTTAAAAATAAAAAGGAAGTTTCAAATACAAATTTTGTGGCCATGATATCTAAGATTAATTTTCTTAAATGTGATCATGCATGGTGGATAGAGTCTAGTGCAACCAAGCATGTACGCAAGGATTGTAGCCTTTTCAAATCTTATAAAGCAATGGATGATGGAATTGTTCTTTACATGGGAAATTCCTGGACTGCAATAATTAAAGGAAAAGGTACTGCGCAACTAGAGTTCACTTCTAGAAAAACTTTAACTCTTACTGATGTGGTATCATAAAAGATAACAACTCAAATAAAGGGGCACAAGTATGCTTATAAATAGAGGGCATGTTTAAGCCATTTAGGCATTAAAAATAATGATCCCACACCATTCTTTTAAATGAGTTTCATCACAAAACAATCATTTTTTTGTGCATTAAGAATCCAATATATCGTTTCTTAGTAGGCTTGCAACATTAAAGAGTATTCTGGTTTGCTTTCATTGATGCACAACACAAGCAAACAAACAAGTGCTGCATTATATCGTGGAGGCATATTTGCTCAACCCATGTGCATCACTCAATTGATAGGGGCAAACGACGTTTTAAGAAAAGCGACATTTGTAATGTACTTTGAAGTATACATTATTTTCTGCAGTTTACTTATTATTATTATTTTCTTCCTACATACAGAGTTGTAAACTCAATACTTTACACAATAAAGTTCCACAATTATCATTGTAATTCTCTACATTTACCATTCCCGACAAGTACATACCACCAACAGCCTTACTGTATACCAATAATGGCAACTGCTAAGTTACATATAATGTAAATTACAATAAGCTAAAAATAGTTATCCATAATCTCCCACTTCCACATATTTCACATTTTACCATTTAGGAACCATGAACAAAACCATTATCGATCCTCTCACAAATTATGGGTCAAGATATCCCAAAAAAAAAAACATAAATCACTAAAATTCTTCTTTTTTATCGTTCCAATTAACTCAATTTGTATTGCTAATACTTTGTTCACCAATTTGGAGTCAAACTTAAGTACTAGTGAAAACAAATGATTGGAAATCAACCAACAATCAAAATCAATTATTCTTGAGGTATCTCATATTATTGTAAATATTAAAGACTTGATATCGTAGCGTATCAACATAAATTCTCACCTTTTTTTGTTCTTTTTTTAGCTTGATACATTCAAGAGCCCTTTTTTTCCACAAGACAATTGAATTCAAATAACAATTGTCCTTTCTTAATAAATTGAAAGAGGTTGAGATATTCAGTCACTGCAACTCACACATAAAATCGAATGTAAAATCAATCAATTAGCAAAGATTAATGGTGCGTTTACTTCATGGAATGAGAATGGGCTGGAATGGGAATAAAGAATGGAATGAGATTTTAATGTTTACTTGGCAAATATAAACGAGAATGAGAATGTACTGGAATGTCATTGAACGTTATTTTATTTTATTTTTTTTGTCTTAATCACGAGATATCCTGAGGAGGGTTCCAACTGTGAGAGGCACCTTTAATCCCGTACCACAACCCAAACTATAAGTCCCCGCTCGAATCAGGAGGTACAGGTTCTCCCAACAAAGACGACTTCTCTACAACTCGAACTGGGGAACAAATCCAATCAAGATACTTAAGGAAACTCCCTATAACCAACACTTTACTGGTAATGAACGCTATTAATCAAACAGGGTTTGCAATGCAATAATAATCAATTATGTGAGTACAGAAATAATAAATGAGTAATGGTATTTAAACAAAAAATATCAGACAAAAAGCTGACAAGATCAACTGTAAAACAGATTGACAGAGTAAAGCAGTTCGGCTTTACCGTTACTTATATTAGCATTCTGTTATTATTATTTTTTTTTAATTCAAGCCAAAAAACGGTGAATCAAAGTCTCAGAATTGGTAGAAAATTTAATTAAAAACAGGGCATGCAATTGCAACGTACCGATAACAAGAAAGAAAGATAAATTTCACCTGAACATCTCGTCAATCACATGATGCTGCAGGCATTGGGGAGATCTTCCAGTAAGGCACTGCAAAAGTTGTGAAGCAGCATAAAATAGTTATTATAAAAGCATTCGATGAATTCAACATTTATCTGTTATACATTGAACGAACTAATTAATTAATTAATTAATTAATAATACCATATATAACATGTATATTTATTTTATATATGTTATGACTCCACCGGTGCTCAGTGAACTGACATTTGAATAAAAAGATCTAACACAATGGAAATAAAAATGACTCAATACTACAATCTGGCACAAGTTTTGAATCAACACTATAATCCCGCATGCGCTTTAGCACCATTGCATCAGCTTTAGGCTCTCCTTCATTTATTTTTCTAACACACTGTAACAAGTTTATAACATTATGGAGTACCTTTTCATTACTGACGCTTCATATGTGTAACATGGCTCCAGTTCGTTGCTGTTAGGAAAATCTGAGAATCGGATGAATTTTGAACTGAAAACATCCTTAGTGGCATCATCATCCCACGTCAGTTGGTTCCACCATTCTTCTCCTCCTATCAAAACTGTATTTCTTTTCCCACTCCGAGAGTTCAAAGGGAGTTTTTTGAGATTTTGGCACTGACTTACATATATACTTTCAAGGGAAGGAAAGGCCATGGCGCTGCCGCATATACTCTTCAGTTCTGGAAGACCATTCAAATTCAATTGCTTAAGATGAGTGAATCCAATTATGGGCTGCCCAGCTTGATAATTAGCAATTATTTCTTCTAGTAAGGGACAGTTAGTTGCAAATAAGAATCGAAGGAGAGGAATTTTGACAAGGCATGTCAAATTTTGCACGGAACAATTGCTGATAAATAGATCTTGAAGGTTCTGAAAATCGCCATCCTGCAGCATTCTTGTCATAGATGATGTTGAAGATGATTCTGGGTTCTCGATGATCAGTCTTCTGATACAACTCTGCAACTTAGAGGATGATTGGAATTTCTGCACAGAATCAAGAGCTGATAAGACGACACTTACATCTTGAATGTGTTTCAAGCTCTCCAACTCATGCAGTGACGAGACACTAACACCAAAGACGGATAACTTGTCTTCGTCTGATTCATAGTCATTATAGTCGTCAGTTGGCACCCTGCTGAAAACCTGTAAAGCCGAAAGCTCTGATAACAGTCCTTTCGGAATTGCCTTCAGTTTCTTAGTACCATCTAGCTGTAGAATTATCAGTTTACAGCATTTCTTAATCTCAATTGGCAACTCTGATATATCTGTATCTGACAGATTAAGATACCGCAGGTCAACCAGTTCACCCTTCTGCACAGGCAACTTTGTCAAGCCCCCATTCCGTGACCACTCAAGAACTCTCAAGGCAGGCATCAATTGAAAGAACCCTTTTGGGACTTCCTTCATACTAGCATACCTTACGAGTAGAGTTAAGAGACGCGGACAAGAGGGCGGCGCTGGGGTGGGGGATTTTTTAAAAAAACTCCGGAATGATAATGGTGTTGGGGCGAGGGATGTAGCTAAAAAACTCCACAATGATACTCGTACAGCGTCATTCCAGTTAACACTTTGTCGTTCTATAATCAACTCATCATTTTCAGGTTTTAAAGCCAAAATCTTGTTGCCCTCATCTTGGGAAGCTATCCACAAAGCCAAATCCCGAAGCATATCATGCATCTTAACGTAATTTCCAAAGTAAGTTTGAACCTCTTCCAATAGACAAACACCTATCAGACTATAAATTATAGATTGGCCTTGCATTCGTGCAACAACAATATTATGAGCATCGCGTAAAAGTCCCTCTCCAATCCAAAGATTAACAAGTTCATCTTTCCTAATAAGTTGGTTCTTTAGGAATAGTGAACAAAATAAAAAGCAAGTTTTGTGGGCTTCACTGCTCAGGTGATCGTAGCTGAACTTCAAACGAGGAAAGATAAGGTCCCCCATACCTGGAAATTCGGCCGGATAATTGCTCAATTCCACAACTGCATTTTCCCAAGCATCCCGGTTTCTTCTATTGGCCATGGCGCTTCCAATAGTTATAAGAGCAAGCGGCAACCCTCCACACAGTTCGGCCACAGTTTCAGCAAGTCCTGGTATATCAGGATGGAAGTTGAGTACATCGTCCTTCACCATAAGTCGGAACAAATTCCATGCATCATCCGGAAGCAAATAATCGACTTTAAATTTCATAGGATAACCCATCGCGTTGCACGCATCCTCCATTATGGTTGTATATATTATTTTCGATCTGTTTTGAACAGGAACACCCGCTTCAGCTAAATTTATTGGTCCTCGTAAGTCATCCAGCAACAAAGCAAACCTTCTCTGGCTTAACCTCTGGAATATTTCTGCTGCCCTACCTTGCTGATTTTTGTTATCCCACACTTCATTCGGTATCGCTAGTCTGTATTTTAAAACTAACTGAATTGTCTCAATATTTATTACATCTGTGCGCGACTCAACCAAAATCACCCGATCAAAGTTATGCCCGGCATTGCTGAACTTGTGGTTGAGGTTTCTTAACAGGGTAGTCTTCCCCACCCCTCTCACCCCATACAAGCAGATGATTCTCACACTATCGTCTTGAACGTATCCCCAAACTTCATTCAGTCTAGATTCTATGCCCACAGTGATTTCCTTTGGCAACATCTCCACAACAGGCGGAAGCGGCGGATCGGCAACATCTTTGAATCCATTCCCGGTATCTATTAATCCCTGCAAAACGCCGGTCATTCTAACTACTTTTGAACTAACACTGTATGCCGAGTAACAATTCCTGGAACAATGACCTCGCAAGCATAGCTTTTCTTTCTCATCTTGACCACTCTGCAAAAGGGAATCCACTCTCTGGTTTCTGTCAGCATCTTGTACATCTCCCAACCAGTGTAACACTGTCGGTCTAGGCACGTAACCATCATGTCTTGCTTGCTGGACCCTTCCATTGACTCCATCATAGACGCCTTGGAGTTCACCATTTTTCCCGCTCAAAGTATTTATTTTTTCTTTGAGATCACGGATGTAACCGTGAACATAGAAAGAGCAGAGGAAGCAATCCCTCAGAATGGTCCAGATGTCGCCCAAAATCATGATTTTGGAAGGCTACGAAGACAGAAACTGAGAAATATTGGAAAAAGCCGTCCAGTTAAAATCTTGGTTAAGTCAATTCGTAACGAAGAATATTGAGAAATGACTAAGGGGTGATTAGTTTCCAAGGTGGAAGAGAACGAAAAAGGTTGGTTATATACAGACACGAATAAAAACCATAATTGATCAATTTCACCAGTGAGGATCCTTCTCATTATCGTAATCAGAGCACAACGTTTAAAATTTTAGAATTTTGATATTTAGGTATTCTTGATCTTTTCAGGTATCCTGGGTAGGGCCCCAACTTTAGGAGGCATTTTTAAGCCCATACTAACCAACTGTAGGAGGCACTTTTAAGCCTGTATTACAACCAACAATAGAAGGTACTTTTAAGCCCGTATCACAACCTAAACTAGAAGTCCCCGCTCGAACCGAGAGGCACAAGTTCTCCCAACAAAAGCGACTTCTCAGTGACTCGAACTTGGAAGCAGACCCAGTCAAGCCACTTAAGGGGACTTCATTACCAGTGAAGCCAACACTTTGTTGGTTCTTTTTGTTTTTTTAATTGTACTCAATGTTTTAGTATTTTTATTTCTAGGGAAGGAGGTTTACCTATTATAGATAAGGAGATCTTATTATTATTTTCATATCTTTTGATTAATAAAAATTTCTCTTTTATAATTTTTTTTCGGAATTATCAATTAAAATATTTTTTTATAAAATTATTTAGATTAGAACGAGATCTAATTACGCATTGATTATAGTATAATCTAATCGCGTTGACTTGAACTAATACTAGAACAATAACTAGAGTTTATCTACGTTATTACTCCACTTTCGCAACCTCGCTCCGTCACAGTTTAACCCTGAAAGATCATTTTATATATAAATCACATAAAATATTATTTCTTGAAAGTTCTTTTACGATGTCTAGTCTATGGTTATCACATGATGTAATATTTTTTGTATTTTATTTATTTACTCCCAAAAATGATTTTGCTTTCTCTTGTACAGTTTAGCAGTGATAAATCATATATTATTGCATATGATTTATTCTGTAAAATAAGTCACGTGGGTTCTGGGGTGTTTTAATTTCTTCAATCGATGCTGTTATATCTATCCATACAAATATTTATGGGTCCATTCCAAATCCCCTCTCTCGTTCCTCCATGGTGATTCCTGTTTTCTGTAATAAGGTGGTGTTTAGTTTAAAGAAATGAAAAGAGAGGAGAGGAGTGGTGTGAAGAGGAGGGGATAAAAAAAGAGAAGAGGAAAAGGCAAAATTGAATTTGATTATTTAGTTTAACATAGAATTTTAAAGGGAAAGAACATTACAAATTTCTTTCTTGGACTAGTTTACCCTTGCCTTACATACTAAACTTTCAACGTTAGTTACAAATATAATACTAAAAAAGTAAACTTTGAATAATTTAGTTGAAAAATTAAACAACTAATAAATTAAATAAATTAAAATTGTATTTAAAAATTATTTATTTAGAAGATAATTTAAATTTTAAAATCTCATTGCCAAAGAGCCAATCATTGTTGGAATAGAGTTTTTCATCTCCAAGATTGCACCAAAATGATCAGAAACTAACGTTCTACTCATTTGAGAAATAAAAATATCCAAAAAAAAAATTACAATTGCACTGGAAATAGAAGAGTTAACGTTTCTCAAATATTTACAATGAGATTTGAGCGCAAAAAATGTGGGGAGAAAATCAGGTTTTTCAATTTTTCAATTAAAACCTTTTTGGACCGATCTCATACAACATATAAGAATTAAGTAATCTAGAAATTCGTACCTTTGATGATTTGAGAAGACGAACGATTGAGAGTTGTAGATCCGTCTCCAAACGATCTTCCAGGCTATGACTCAAGATCGATCAACACTGGACGTGTGGGCATCTGTTTCACCACTCCCAATTGCAACTGGCGTCTCTTAGATGTCTTCTGTATTTTTCTTGAAAACCCTGAAATTCTCTCTTTTTTATTTGGGAGAAAAATACCCCTTTTATAATATCTTATGAAAAACCCTAGTATGTTAGGATTAAGATTCCTCTTTTAATTTAAATATTTAAATATTTAAATTAAATACTATCTCTCCACTTACGTAAAAGTGGAGTGAATGTGTAACCAAATAGGGGACCACCTTGTAAAATATCACAAGCCCCCTTTTACACTTGAATATAACATACTAGGCTTTAACAAATATTATAATTATGATTTTCACCTAATCGCAGGTTTTTTCTTACTTTTGGGTCCAGTGATGGTGTTGTCAATTAAATGAGCTAACCCGGGGATCATTTGAGAACATACAATAGTGGCTACAATAATTAAATTTGTAATTAAACAAATATAATTATTTAATTCCAATTCTACTCCACTATAAGATTGAATCGACCTCCATAATGTATGCTTTCGAATATTAATTCGCCCAAGCCACATTGATTTCTTTCTTTATCGCATAATCTTTTATACCACATCATTAATTAAATCGATATCTCAAATGTCCAATCAATTTAATTACATCTTGTTCCTTGATACTTACTGGTTTTCTCTAATGATCATTTTCAACATACTAAATATGTTGACACACTCTGGCCAGAGAATTCTATGATCAAGTGCCGAAAACCCATCAAGAGATGTATCGTACAAATTCTATATTGTTAATCTATAACTCCAATACTCATAATTGCCTCCACCCAAGATAGGGTAATCTTGACCACAAGTGTGTGTCGTGCCCATTGGTAACTCAAATGGAATAACAATTACAATCATGAAATCATAACTAACTCAAGATTAAGATTACAGTAAAATCAATGCCTATGAGATTTAATAAGTCTGACAGTCATTTCAAGGTTAATTAAATCCCATGTGTGATCCTGTTCAATGTAGTCGTATTACATTAATAAATTCATACATGATTAAGACAAACCATTCAATGAATTTATTACAGTCTATACCTAAATAAAGTGCCCAACTTTATTTATCAACTGCGAATATAATTTATTTAATCATAAGATAACTTGTATTTATGTCTTCTGTGAATCCACATCGTGATCACATAAATACATATAATATGATCAAATGGACTTTACTCAAAATATTAATGTAATTAAGATACTTGAATAAAATACCTCATTTATTTTATTAATCAGAAAAATTGTTTATTACAATTAAATAAACACATATGCTTTTAAAGAGCACATTTTTCCAACAAAAAAGACTTCTGGTGCCATTTTCATTGCCCTAAAATTGTAGATTGGCTCTTAGAGATTCAATTGGTATAAAAATTGATGAAGAAATCATGTCGACAACGGTGGTCTGGCAGTTTTCCGATGTCTGTTTGGCGGTAGTCCAGTGATGATCTACTAATAATTTCTAATTAATAAAATAATAGATATATATTATTTCTTTTAAACTATTTAATATGTCACTTTAACTTATTAACGAACAACAGTGAAACTTTTGTTTTAAAATTATGGAGCAGAATTAAAATTCCTCAATTTCATTGATTTTAAGTTCCTTTAGAAATTGATTTCCAATCAACTAGGACCAACCAAACAAAAGAATCATGAAAGAATATGAACTCATCTCCTTTGCACTCTCCTTTCCTGTCAACCAAACATCACCTAATTCAAGCTAAATTAATCTTCCAAAAAAAAAAGAACACATATAATTTCTTGATAAGTAAACGGATTAATTTAAAGGACAAATTGGCCACTTGATGGCTTAAATTTAAACTAAACACTGTATTTAATTTATTATTCTCTAACTATTTACAGTTGAAAATGTAAATGCAAACAAAATAAAGATCCTTATCTTTAACATGGAAAGAAATAATTTCTTGTCGGCATTAATTTTTTATTTGTTACCGACGGGCAAGAAATGTAAGAAAATAAAACAAAAAATCTAACGTCATTTTCTCTATTTTTTGTCCTAATTTTGTATAATATTAATTTGTTTTGTCCTTCAGAAGTTGTCGATTATGGTATCTTGTTGGCAACATCATTGCGACGACCTTGTTCTGATATTATTCTTTTGTTTTGTTAAAAAACAAAAAAGTCCAATCCTAATACCCTATATTTATTAAGTTATTAGATAGTTCAGTGTAAGGTGTTAACTGACTTTTTTTTTATGGTAATATCTACTATTAAACAATATTATCAATAGTAGGGATAGTTAATTGCGGGTTAAGATCGGACTCGGGTCTAGCTGGAGCTGTTTCATATTTTTTAATTATTTTTTTAAATAATTGTAAATTCAACAATGGATTAAAGAAAATAAGTATTTTAAAATAAAATAAAAAATAAATCAAACAAAAGCTCACAAATTTAATTTTTTTAGTATTGAATTCTCTAGTTTAAGTACCTTAATTAATTAAGATTTAAGAGAGATTCTTTAATTTAAGCACCTTAATTAATTAAGGTTTAAGGTTTAAGGTTTAAGAGAGAGTCTAGAATTATAATTTTAAATTTTTTATCATCATTGATTTATGAATTAAAAATTTAAGTTTTTTTTTTTAATTATTATTTTTTAAATTTTATTTTCTATTTTAATTTATAAAATTTTTTTTTTTAAAGGTCGGACCTGAGCCCACAAGCCTAAGCTAGTCCGAGGGTCAAGCCGGCGGAGGCTTTTTTTGCCAGGCCTAATCACTAGAATGTCGCTGCCAATACCATCAATGTTAATATACATACACTTCCTAATTAGCAGAGTTGATTTTAAGGTCTTGTGCCAAGTCAATGGCAATTTGGTGTTCAGGACTGAATCAACAATACGCTTGGTTGTGATGAACATGACATTTATATACTTGTTATAGGAATATTTATCTTTTTAAAATTAATATTACTATAATTTTACATTTTTAAAATAGAGAGTCACACCATAAGACTCACTGTTCTATTAAATGACAGAGTCAAACTGCACAAGTTTCTCTGTTAAATAGGAAAGCAATGTGCCCGAAGGACAATAAAAAATTGGTTTGATTCTTGCATTAACCTGTTTCTTTCCCAAAAACCAGAAAATGGTTGGCTAACCAGTTTGTGCGAACTCAATGTCAAGAAATATATTATAACCTAATCTTTTTACTCATTTTTATTGCTTGTCTCAGCATGCATGTTTTCTCCAACAATTGAAGCTAAATTAACCATGGGGGAATAATATCTTGATAAGCAAGCTGATTAATTAAAAGTTGTCAAATAGGCCTTTTGATGGCTAATTTCAACTAATTAAGCACTGTATTTTATACCCTTTACGGTTGAAAATACGAATGACATAACCACGCGTTATGTTAATTTAAATGGGACTTGTTGGCTCTTGCATTATAAGCCTTCATATATCAAGACAAAACTTCCCGTGATTCGCTTGGAAAATTTTAGTTTGGTTATTATACGTAGATATACGTATGGACACATGGTATGTTTTTTTATTCTAGTGGATTAATTTATATGCAGAGAATGTGATACTAATCGTGAATCAAAGATTCTTTCAACTAATAATAATAATAATAATAATAATAATAATAATAATAATAATAAACTTAGATTAATTCGATGAGCTCATATAACCTAATAATTAAATCTATATATGTGATCTCATTTTGAAAAGGGAAAGAAAGCATTATAACATTAAATTTATAAATGACCATGATTATAAAAGACAATAGGAAATCAAAATAAAATAAATATTTTGTTGAAAAAAAAAAGATAAAAGATTCTTGTTTATTTTTCATCGCAAAATGTCATTTTTGTCCGGGTAAATTTTAGATTACTTTTTTTTGTGAATTGATTGTCTTTAAATCACTCTTTCTATCTTTTAAAATCTCAGATTACCTCTTTTTTAAAAAAGATAAGGGAAAAATAAGGGTGGGGTTTTTTTTTTGTCTTTTTCAAAAAAATAGAGGTTAAATTGAGATTTTAAAAAGTAAAGTAGATAATTTAAAGTTAGTCAAATTCACCGGGGATAATCGAAATTATTCCTTTTTGTCATGGTTGTGTTTGCTGCCACAACACTTCTTTCAATTGATTAAGGGATCTAGGGCAATTGTTTCTTTTAAGGAATTTTTATGGGTTTAATAATTTTAACATGCTGATCATGAATTATTATTCTAGATAATTGCTGAAACATTTCCCGAACATCAAAGTAAAGATGTCACAAAAGTATTAAAAAAATACATATTTCAATAAAATAACAGAAAAAATAAAAAATAAATTCTCTAATGTACTTAAATATGTATTTTTTTAATATTTTAGTAAGATATTTTAACAAAACAAGGACGTCGTCATCAAAGAATAACTCTCACTCTCTCTCCATATATATATATATATATAGATATAGATATATATATATATATATATATATAGTGCTTACCCAATATTGAACAAAAATCGCAAAATAATTTTCTAAAATTAATGATAAGATTGTAAAAAATTTATGTCACATTTAATTGTTTCATCAAGGGTCTTCAACGGTATCAAATCTGGCACCTTTACTTTGTTGTTTTCTTTATCTTGCAGATCACGACGTTCGATTTCTAAAGTCATAACATTGTCCTAAGAAAGTTTAACAACCGGATCTCCATAAACCCCATCACATCGTTAAGCCAAATTTGGGTATCCGGTATGGACAAAGCCCAGGTCACAACGATTTGCAGATCTGATCACAAATTTGGATCCAACCATCAATGATTCCCAGAATGATTATGTACTGGATCCAATGGTTGGATCCAACTATAGTACCATGCAACTGTGGCACCATAGCTGAATCCATCCGGCATACAATTTTTTGCAATTTGCACCCACTATTTTGAGCAAGACAAGCAAGGCTTAAAGGAAACCTTAGGTGAGAGAAAAGGACCCAAACAAGCGGATGCTATGGCATCCTTTGTTTAGCACCGATAATAATCTGATTACACCGCTGACAATGAACAACGAGGGACAGTCTGACCCTATTATTATTATTATTTTTTCAGTTCCACAGGCCTACCGTATACAGCCCGTTCATGAATGTACATGTTTTTAAATTAAGATTCTTTATCTTGAGGAATTTTTATTTTATTTTAATTGAACAAATAAGAGATTTTAATTGTTAATTTTTTTTATTGTTACTAACACAAATGGATTCAATTATCAACATATTGATACGATTACTATCATGATCATCAAACATGCGAGAATTTGCAATGTTGTAACTCATATCCACATTTTCCAATTTTCTTAAGATTATTATGAAAAATCGTTTCACTATTTTAAGAATTATGAAATAACAATTGGGTGAAAAAAAATATTGAACTATAATACCTTATTACTATATAATCACAAAACCTTACATTTTATAATATTTTTATTACTATTTTTACTAAAATTATGACATAAACACTACTCAATTATGACATCGACATGACGTTATAGTGATAAAACAACTTACCACTCAATTCTAGATCATAAAATTTGAAAAACAAATTTTCAACCCCAGATATTAATTTTACCAACTTTTTTCAACCATCTCTGCCTCATAATTCGAATTCTGATGGCTAATTGAATAAAAATACTTGAAAATTAATTGGTCAGGTTTTTGGAGACTTACATTTTTTAATTAGTAAAATCATAATTTTCAATGTTAAAAATAAAATTTTACAATCTAAGATTTAATTTAAAAAAATATCTGCCTCTATCATTAATAAAATATATAATAGGTTGTTGGAAAAAAAATAAATTAACTTGCAACAATTTTTTGGGTGAAAAAGGATTATGTCTATATAATAAAGCATAAAGTTTAGAAATCTAGAGAAGAATTATTTTAAAGCACAGTCTAGTTGAGTATTAAATAGCGCACAACGTCAGCCAAACGGAAGACAGAACACGTCCACGATCATCGAGGCGAACGTGTTCGGTCACTCACTGACAGCAACAGATCCACGATGGGCACGTGTACAGATAAACCAAACTCTTTGCCTTAGGGGAATAATATTGGATCCCTTTTGTTCATTTGTTTTGCAAAAAGTAACATAGTTGGTCCATTTGTATCAAATAAGTTCTACTCTTTTTTTTTTTCTTTTTTCAGAGAAAGTTATTTCCACTAAAAATTTTGAGGGATGACAAAAATTATCTACTGTTGTAAATCGTGGAATATGGATGTGAATTCCACCAAATAATTCTCTGCCCATTATTTTTTTATTGTCAACAATCCTACGTGCTCTCTTCGTTAATATTTTTATAATTAAGAAATGTTAGTACTCCACCCACTAATACATATTTTTATAATTAAGAAGTGTTAGTGCTCCACCCACTAATGCCTATTTTTATAATTAAGAAGTGTAAGTGTTAATGCTCCACCCACTATTGTCTATTTTTATAATTAAGAAGTGTTAGTGCTCCACCCACTAATGCCTATATATTACTCTTCCTTTACTAATGATAAGATACAATTCATTTACCCCCTGGAAGCATTTTGCTCTTGTTTTTTCAATTTTCATCAATTTAAGCATCATTTGCTCAGATATTATTTTTAAATAATTACTTGCATACGATTCCTTTAAATTATAACATTCATTTCCTAAAATTCTTAACATCCATATATTTGTCTGTTCCAGGTAATTTTGCAAGTTATTAGTAGATATAGTATTTTCAATTTAAATAGATTGCGTGGTTACAAGTAATTTTGCAAGTTATGAGTAGATTTAGTATTTTAAATTTAAATAGATTGCGTAGTTAGCTTGGTATTCAGAAAAAAAAAAATACTTGCATTCCTTTTTTAATTTTAATTATAAAAAATTCATTAAAAATTTAATCATAAAAACATATAAGTTAATATTGTTACTGGTGACCTAACTCCATACCGTATTGAGTGGATCAAAGATGTCCACGAGACAAAGGTGACCGAACAATGTCGTGTTCATTTCTCTATCAGTAAGTGCAAAGATGAGGCAATATGTGATGTTGTTGATATAGATGATTGTCATATGTTATTTGGTCATCCTTCACAATTTGATTTAAATATTGTGCATAATGACAAAAATAATACCTACAGATTCTACAAGGACAATACTAAGTTTATTCTAGCCTCAATGAAACAATCTAACTATCTAACAATGCAAAGACCAGAAACAACCTTCTTTTGGTCCCTAAAAATATTCTTATTTCACAAAGTATACCAGATTCAACCCAATCTTTACTAATAAAATCCCGATGAGTTACCTATCGGATTACCTCCGCTTAGAGATATCCAGCACCATATTAATCATGTTTCTGGTGCAAACCTACCAAACTTATCACATTACTGCATAAGCCCTAAAGAATATGAGATTCTACAAAAACAAGACCAAGATTTTCTCAAGAAAGCCATGGTTTGAGAAAGCATGAGTCTTGTAGCTTTACCTACACTGCCAACTCTAAAGATAGATTTAAACTAAAGGATATGCGTAGATAGTTCAGCCATCCACAAAATTACAATATGATATTGATTTCCTATTCGTCGATTGGATGATATGCCTGATAAATTGAGAGGGTCAAAATTATTTTCTAAGATTGATCTGCAGAATAGGTATCATCAAATTCGCATTCATCCTAGTGATGAATAGAAAACAAGATGAATAAAAAATAGCTTTCAAAACTCATGAAGGACTATGTGAGTTATTAGTTATGCCAGTTGATTTGACTAATGCTTCAAGCACTTTCATTAGGTTAATGAATTAAGTATTTTAACCTTTCATTGGAAAAATTTTTGTTGTTTATTTTGATGACATCTTAACTTACAACCATAGTGAGGAAGAGCATATTCAACATTTGAAGGAAGTATTTGAAGCATTACGAAAAAATAAGTTGTATGCCAATTTGAAGAAATATAGCTTTATGAAAGACAACTTAATTTTTTTTAGCTTTGTTGTGAGTTCAAACAGAATCAAAGTCGATCAAGAAAAGATTAAAGTTATTCACAAATGGCCGACACCAAAGACAATTTCAGAAGTTCGGAGTTTTCATGGCCTCCCAACCTTCCACAGATGATTTGTGACGGACCTCAGCACCATAACTTCACCACTTATGGATTATTTGAAGCAAAAACAATTTGTTGGACTGAAAGAGCAAAAAAATTTTACAATCTTGAAGGAGAAACTTACAAATGCACTTGTGCTTACACTTTCTGACTTTAACAATATTTTTTAAGTCGATTGTGCTGTTTTTGAAGTAGGAATTGAAGTTGTTCTATCTCAAAAAATGAAGCCAATCGTTTTTTTTTTAAGTGAGAAGCTCAATAAAGCTAGAAAGAAATGGTCAACATATGAGCAAGAATTATATACAATTGTTCTTATTTTGCAATACAATTGTTTGTACTTTGCAACAATGGGAACCATACCTAATACAAAAAAATTCATCATAAACACGGATCATCAAGCTCTCAAGTATCTCAATAGTTCTTCTAAAGCCAATCGAATTCATGCGAGATGGATTGCCTACATTTAAAAGTTCACATTTTTTCTTAAACACAATGCAGGCTAATTGAACAAAGTCACTGATGCACTAAGTCGTTGAGTTTTGTTATTGAATGTTATTTATAATGAAATAATTAGTTTTGATTATTTGAAATATTTGTATGCAGATGATAAGGATTTCAAAAAGGAATGCCACATCTCAAATGTGATGTCAAGAAATTTGTTAAACGTTGTTATAAATGCTAGACTGCAAAAGGACAAAGTTAAAATATTGGGTTATACAGGCCATTTCCTATTCCTGAAGCACCTTAGGAAGACTTGTCCATGGATTTAATCTTGGGATTACCATGAACACAGAAAGGTTCGGACTCTATCTTTGTTGTAGTAGATTGTTTTTCTAAAATGGCTAATGTTATTCCATGTAAGAAAACTTCAGATGCTACCTAGATTGCTCAACTATTCTTTCGAGAAGTTGTACGTCTACATGGATTGCCAAAGACAATAGTTTCTAATTGCGATAGCAAATTTCTTAGTCATTTTTAGCATACTTTATAAAAAATACTTGCCATAGCTTTACAATTTAGTAACACTTGTCATCCACAAACAGATGGGCAGATTGAAGTTACCAATCGCACACTGGATAATATCTTACGATACTTGATTATAAAAACCCAAGACAATGGGAGAATGTTTTACCGCAAGCTGAGTTTGCTTACAACCATGTGCCTAATCGTTCTAGTGGTAAATCTCCATTTGAAATTATTTATATCCTTCCTTTGTTACACACTTTAGACTTGGTTCCTTTGCTAAAACTTCCTGGAATGAGTATCATTACTGCTCATCTAATCGATAAAGTAATTGATGTACACAGAGAGGTCAAAAAAAAGTTTGAGGAATTTGCTCAAAATACAAGATCGTCGCCGAGAAGCACAAAAGGTTCAAGTCATATAAAGTGGGCAATTATGTCATGGTATATTTACACAAAGAACGACTTCCCGTAGGAGAATATAATAAGCTCAAGCAGAAGAAAATTGGTCCGTTTCGCATCCTTAAAAAAATTAATGATAATGTCTATATCATTGATCTTCCCAAACACTATGCCATTTATAATACTTTTAATGTCAAAGATTTGAACAAGTATCATGGTTCAAAATAAATTCTATGACTAACTCGAGGACGACTTGTTTTCAAGAGGGGGAGAAACTAATGCAACATGAGACATGAGAGGCAAAATAGTGGAATAGAGTAAGTGTGTTTTTTTAATGGAATGTAGTTCGGGTGTCTATTGAGGAGAGTGTAGTAGGTATAGTTGAATATGAGTACTATAAATATGTACTAAATCTTCTATAATAATCAACATACCTTCAATAAAATTTGAGTTTTCTTCAATATAAATTCAAAGTTGTGAATTTGTAATATTTTCTTCTCTTTGTGAGAATGCAAATTAGAGTGAAATCTAACAAAAACTGCATCACAATATCAATTATCTAAAATTAACATAATTCAAGCATTTATGGGCATAACCAAACAGGTTATGTAATGCAATGACAATCAATTATGTGAGCAACAAAAATTATGTATTACCACTGGTACTTAAAAAGAAAAATCAGATTGAACGCTGGCAAAAAAACATTGTAAAAACTGTCAGGTTTATTGTGTAATTTGAAAAATACCACTTAATACCGTATAAAATATTTGTTTCAGTTTTACAGTTGTTTTAATATATAGTAATATGTATTGCTGGCGTTTTCTTTTAGCCTTTTTTTAATATATATTCATAATAGGCATTGGCTATGGTTAGCAGTAGAAGAACAAACAGGTTTTGTTAATCAAGCCAAAAAAAAGGTGAATCGATGATTTCTGAAGATCGTTGTCATGCATTTTGATGAATTAGAATCGGTAGAAAATTAAATTGGAAAAAGGGTAATTGCAACATACCAACAACAACGTGCAAAGACAAATAATTTTCCCCTGAACATCTCATCAATCACATGATGCTGCATATTTTGGTTTCTCTATTAAGGCACTACAAACATTCTGAAGCGGCATAAAATAGAGCTAATCAATTAATGAAATTATACGTGACCAATATATTTTTCTAATACATCACCAAATCAAAGTTATGCCTCGTATCGTTGAACTTCTTGTTGAGGTTATTTAAGAGGGTGGTCTTCCCCAACCCGCTTACTCCATACAAGCAGATAATTCTCACACTATTGTCTCCAACCAATCTCCAAACTTCATTTAGTCTAGATTTCCCGTCCACAGTGTTCTCCAGGTCTTGCACCTCCACCACGGGCTGCAGCAACGGATCAGCAACTTTTTGAGCCCCTTCCCCTCATCCACTAAACTCTGCAAATCCTCAGCCATCTTAACTGCTTTTAATCAAACATTGCTTTGCTTTCTCTTCCTCAGCACTCTGCAAAAGGGAATCCACTTTTTCGTTTTCGTTAGTAGATTTGTTGTAAAATAAAGCCTCTGTACAAATAATAGAGTAGAGCTGAAAATACAAAAGACAAAGGAAAGAGGAAGTGTTGAATTGATTCTTTTATTCATTAATCAATAGCCTTTATATAGGCAATTACACCAACTGATAAAGCATGAAACCGAGCACTACATAACGTGCAAAACAAATTTTCCTAAAAACAAAACCACACGCTTTTGAATAGGACACTTATGCTACCAATAACCAATTAAATAACAAACTCCTATTGACTAGGATTCAACATAAACTAAATAAATTTTATTTAAGACTTGGTCATGTGACCTGCCACACGTGCTACACACAATCAAACTTTAACACCCTCCTTTAAACTGATATCTGCAGAAATCAGTTTACATATACCAAATTGTAATGCTCTCTTTTAAACAACTTCAGCTTCCTTTGAAGAGCAAAGCAAATGCCAAGCATACTTCGAAGTTTCATAAAAACTGCTGGTTTTAGCGGTTTAGTCAATAAATCTGCCAATTGATCTTCACTCCTGCAAAATACCAAATCAATAACACCATCCTTACACAAATCACGCAAGAAGTGAAACCTCACATCAATATGTTTGCTTCTTCTATGGAGGACTGGATTTTTTGAGAGTTTTATTGCAGAAACATTATCACAATAGATCATAGTTGGTCCTTGCTACTGGTTGTGTAAAGTTTCAAGTAACCTTCTCAGCCAAATAGCTTCACATGAACTTGATGCTGCAGCAACAAACTCAGCTTCGGTTGTTGACAAAGTCACTATTGGTTGCTTTTTAGAGAACCATGCAACAGTTCCAAAATTCAACATAAATACTACTCCAGATGTGCTCTTTCTATCATCAATATCTCCAGCATAATCACTGTCTGAGAAACCTATCAAGCTTGAATTTTCACTATTTTTGTACAAGATTCCAAAATCTGTAGTGCCTTTCATATAACGAAAAATTCTCTTTGCAGCTAAGAGATGAGCTTCAGTTGGATTCTCCATGTATCTGCTAAATAAACTGACAGCATGCATAATATCTGATCTTGTTGATGTCAAATACATAAGACTCCCAATAATTTGTTTATAACGAGTAGCATCCACTCTTTTTCCAGCTTCATTCTTTGAGAGTTTCAGACCATACTCTGTTGGAGTTGAAACCGAATTGCAATCCTTCATCATGAATCTGTCTAAAATTTCCAGAGCATATTTGTTTTGAGAAATAAAGACACCAGCAGAGGATTGCAGTACTTCACTGCCAAGAAAATAATGCATCAACCCCAAATCAGTCATATCAAATTCAATCATCATAGATTTCTTAAAATCATTAAGCATGGCTCTGTCATTACTAACATAAATGAGATCATCAACATATAGACATACAATTAATATTTTCGTATCACCTCTATATTTAATATATAATGTGTGTTCATAAGGGCATTTAAGAAAACCTTCCCTAGTAAAGAAATCATCTATACGACTGTACCGCGCTCTCGGTGCTTGCTTCAATCCGTATAATGCTTTCTTTAATTTGTATACCTGATTCTCATGACCTTACCTCACATATCCAGGAGGCTGATCAACATACACCTCTTCTTCCAATTCGCCATGCAAAAATGCTGACTTTACATCCAACTGATAGATGGGCCAGGAATTATGTGCAGTCATGGATAACACCAAGCGAATAGTGTCAAGTCTTGCAACGGGAGCAAACACCTCTTTAGAATCAACACTATGTTCTTGTTTGTACCCTTTTGCAACGAGATGGGCTTTGTATTTGTCAATTCCACCATCCTTCTTCAACTTTGTTTTGTAAACCCATTTAACCCCAATGAATTTTTGCCCTTTTGGAAGGTCAACCAGTTCCCAACTTTCATTTTTCTCTATAGAACATATCTCCTCATCCATGGCTTTTTGCCACTTTAAATCCTTGACAGCTTCTTGAAATATAACAGGATCACAATCTGAGAACAAAGCATAATGAGCAATTGTATCATCACTATCAGATTAAACACAAGTTACCTCATAATCTTGCATCCATATAGGCCTCTTCCGACCTCGACGAAGATGTGGTTCGGCTGCTAGTTCAGTAGCTTGTACAACTGATGAGGATGCTTCGGCAGTTGTTAGAGCTTCATTTGATGGTGTAGGAACCACTGAAATTTGTTGTTGTGACAGTTGTTGATTTTCTTCTTCACTGACACTGTCAAACATGACTTGTGTAGGCTGCTGCCCATTCCAGTTCCAAGTACTTTCCTCGTCAAAAATGACATCTCTGCTGATTATTATCTTCTTCGTGATTGGATTGATTAATTTATATGCCTTGGATTCTTCACTTATGCCAAGAAAGACACATTTTTCCCCTTTATCATCAAGCTTTTTCTTTTTCTCATCTCGAACATGTGCATAAGCGATGCAATCAAAACTTTTGAAGTGATCAACAGCTGGTTTTCGGCCACTCCAAGCCTCCTCTGGTGTCATGTTTTGAACAGAAAAAGTAGGACTTCTATTCAAGACATGGATGCTCCAATTTACTGCTTCCGGCCAAAAACTCTTTGAAATTCTTCCTCTTCTCAACAAACTTCTCACCATGTTGAGAATAGTTCTATTTTTCCTCTCTGATACACCATTTTGTTGTGGTGTATAAGCAGCTGTGAGTTCCCTTCGAATACCGTGATTAATACAAAATTCTTCAAATGCTTTTGAGCAATATTCGCCACCACGATCAGTTTGAAGAGTTTTAATTGTTTTCCATGTTTCATTCTCAACACGAGCCTTGAAACTTTTAAATATACCAAAAGCTTATGATTTTTCCTGCAAAAAAATACACCCATGTTTTCTGAGTATAATCATCAATGAAAGTAATTAAAAACTTTTTACCTCCATTAGATGCTGGTTTTATCGGCCCACAAATGTCGGAATGAATCAACTCCAAGACACTTTTTGCTCTCCATGAGATCCTTGAGGGAATTGATAACGATGTTGTTTGGTAACAACACATTCTTCACAAACTTGAGAGGGAATGGCGATTTCAGGAAGACCTATAACCATATTTTTCTGTTGGAGAGTTTTCAGTCCATCAAAATTCAAGTGGCCATAGCGAAAGTGCCAAAGCCATGAAGGATCTTTCACTTCAACCATTAAGCAAGATTGTGCAGTATTAATCTTCAATGAAAACAACTTGTTTGAATTCATTTGAACAACTGCAACAGCCCCTCTAGAAGGGTCATATATTTCACAAGCACCGTTTTGAATGGTTATTACATAACCCTTTTCTTGCGATTGACCAACGCTTAACAAATTACTTTTCAAGTCAGGAACATAGAAAACATTAGAAATTGTTTTTACAAAACCATTCTTGGTTATAATGTTAATATCACCCCTTCCCATTATTTCAACAGTAGAACAATTACCAAAACTCACTGTAGAATGAAAGTCTTCATTTAAGGAAGGAAAAAGTGACTTACTTCCACACATATGGTTGCTGCAGCCTGTATCCACATACCACACATCTGACTGAAGTTCTTTATTGGCTTGAACAACCATCAACAAGGTTTCCACTTTTTTCTTTTCTGTAAAATTTGATTTCTCTCCCTTTTCTTTGTCGTTTGGTAATTTTGTATAACATTCAGAACAATAGTGACCGAATTTATGACATCTAAAGCACTCTACCTTGGATTTATCAAATTGATGATTTTGGCCTCTACCTTTGTTTTAGAAATATGATTAGTCTTCATCATCCCTAAAATTACCTCGTCTTCCTCTACCTCTACCTCCATCTTTATTTCCTCTTCCTCGTCTTCCTCTTTCTCTACCTCGATCTGCTGATCTATTCGATGCTATAACATTGTTGTTAGTGGAAGCCTTTAGAGCTTGCTCCTCATTATCTTCCCTGGACAATTTCTGCTCATGAACTAGCAAGGATCTCTGCAACTCGTCAATTGAAAGTTCATCAATGTCTTTTGATTCTTCAATGGAACAAAAAACATAATTAAATTTCGGAGTCATTGAGCGAAGAATTTTTTCTATTATTGTAACATTTGTCATCATTTCGCCGTGAGTTCGCATTTTGTTTACAATTGCCATTGTCCAGGAGAAATACTCTGTGACTGACTCTCCTGATTTCATACGAAGTAATTCAAACTCAGTACGAAGTGCTTGAAGCTGCTGCCTCTTAAGTCTTGTTGACCCTTGATACTTTTTCTTCATGAGATCCCGTATCATTTTAGAGGTGTCTTTGCAAAGAATGGTCTCTAAGATTGAGCGATCAATTGCTTGGAATAGGTAATTCTTTGCCTTTGAATCTTTTAGCCTCTGCTCCTCAATCTCAGTTTTCTGCGCATCCGTCACTACCGTGCCAGCTGCTGGTTCTGTTATGCCTTCAGAAACAACTTGCTAGTACTCTTTAGACCTGAAAAAATTCTCCATCAACATGCTCCAATGATCATAGTGACCATCAAAGCATGGAATTGCAGGTTGTACAAAATTATCAAAGGCTGTCGTCCTTAACTGCTGTTTTTTGAATCTCGCTCTGATACCACTGTTGTAAAATAAAGCCTCTGTATAAATAATAGAGTAGAGCTGAAAATACAAAAGACAAAGGAAAGAGAAAGTGCTAAATTGATTCTTTTATTTATTAATCAGTAGCTTTTATATAGGCAATTACACCAATTGATAAAGTATGAAATCGAGCATTACATAACGTGCAAAACAAATTTTCCTAAAAAACAGAACCACATGCTTTTGAATAGGACATTTATGCTATCAATAACCAATTAAATAACAAATTCTTATTAATTAGAATTCAACATAAACTAAATAAATTTTATTTAAGACTTGGTCATGTGACCTGCCACACATGCTACGTACAATCAAACTTTAACAAGATTGTGGTACCGCTTCCAACCAGTATGACACTGTCGGTCTAGGCACGTCACGATCTTGTATTGAATGCCCGACCCTTTGATTGACTTCATCATAGACGACTTGGAGTTCACCATTTTTGCCACTCAAAGTATCTACCTTGTCTTTGAGATCACCGTTGTAAGCGTAAAGACGGAAAGAGCACAGGAACCAATCTTTGACAACATTCCAGATGTCGACCAAAGACCTGATTTTGGAAGGTTACGAAGACAGAAATATTCAAAATGGCGTGAAATTAAAATCTTTTTTTTCTTGATTAGGAACGAAAAAGGTTGAGAACTGGCCAAGGGTTATTTGGGTTCTAAGGTGGAAGAGAACGGAAAAGGTGTTGAAAACTAATTCGTAATCTAAAATGTCAAAATATATATAGAAATAACTAAAGAAAAATCTAGGAGATTAGTTGTTATATGTGGTAAATACGTTAGCCAAGTAATTTAAGTTAGTGATAGCTAAAATATCTGGTAGAAAAATAAGTTCCGTTGTGGTCAGCAGGTGTTTTGTTAAAGTCAGTTTTAAGGCTACATGCCATATCTCTAATTGAAGGAGTGTAGCTGAGAAAAAAAAAATAGTTTTATCCAAAATCTTCTTCCACTTGTGAAATCTTGTCCACTTCCCTTCATCTTTAAATAAATATTCTTAATTAAATATAATTTTCAATTTAATTATTCTAGCCCACTAGTTTCCCTTGCTCTAACATAAGGTTGCTTGCATATAAATCAATAAAACTATAGTCGATCAGTTTCACCACTAAGAATCCTTTTCAGATACGAGCACAGCTTAGTTCCGAAAGATTTTTTGACACGTAAATATACTTATTTATTTATAAATCACACAAATACATGATTTATACGCTGCGTAATTCGCTTTAAAATCGCTGTTGCCATGTCTACTGTATGGTTATCAATGATTTAATAGCTCTTGTATTTTTATATTTTATTTAATTACTGGGAAAAATAACTTTGTTTTCTCTTGTACTACAATGGTAATAAAACCACGTGCTTTTGTATAAATTTATTTTAAAAAACTTTCACGTGGCATAAATATATTTGCATAAATCATGTGGATCCGGGGTGTTTTCTTCAACCAAAACAGTTGTGGCATATCGATATGTACGATCCGCATGCTTTTATGGTTCCGATCCGAATCCTACTTCTCTCGTTCCTCTTTTACTTTTATTGCTCATTTGTCTCACCATACATGTTTTCTCCAACAATTGAACCTAAATTATTGGTTAAACTTTTGACTTTGGCATCCGACTTTTTGACTTTGGAGAAATTATTGGTTAAAATGCTGAATTTGGCACCCAACCATTGGAGAAACTGGCCATTTGATTGCTTAATTTCAATTAGGCACAGTGAGCATATAATATATACATATTTTACTCTTAATTATATAATTGTTAGTTATTTTTATTTGTTATTTTTAATTAATTAAATTAATTTGTTGAATAAGAAATTAATTGGAGATTGTGGATGGAAAAAGACATAAAGAAACTTAGTTTCGGAAGCATTAATTAATTAATTTTGGAAGAAATTATGCATATCAGCATGTGAATTCAAGCCAAGGAAACCGAATTCAACAAAGTCATTCATCCATTCACATGCGGACAAGGAAGACAACATGACTTTAGCGCCAAAAGTGGCCAGCACATGAGAATTAAAGTAAGCTTAATTGGGCTTTGCAAAAGTGGGCCGATTTTAGCTTGTGTAAGCAATTTACTAGCTCTCATAATTTGACAAGCATTCGGCTAGATATTAAAAAATATAGGAAAATTATCAATCATATACTTTTTTACTCTATTATTAAATTTACTATAATATTTTTAGAGTATATCAGTTATCCACTATAAATTAACAAAATATATCTATCATCCACCAAACCATTAGCTGCCATTTAAATATGATGACTTCAGAGAGGTAATATGGTCTTTTCATATAATACAAGTGATAATTTAAGGGTATATAAATGATAATAAAATATTTTAAGGGTATACAAGTGATAATTTTTAAGGGTAAAATCGTTAATCCGCTATAGTTCCGTTAACTTTCAAACTGCAGCTAACGGTTTAGTGGTTAGCAGATAACTTTGGTCAATTTAGGATGGACGATTAATACACCCTTAAAGTATTTTAGTATTTTTGATAAAAGTAAAAATTTAGGGTATACAAATGATAATTTTTCAAAAATATAAAAGTAAGCTTTTGGCAGCCGCCAGAGGAAAAAGAAAGCATTCAGTGGAGAAAAAGAATAGCGGCAGCAGTTCAATATTTCCATGGTTGGTTTTATTAATTTTGTTGCTCCCAATTCAAGTATGTCTAACTAATTTTCTCATATTGAGGTTAAGGATGAAATCTTATTTAATGAAATAATTATCTTTCTATTATCTTTTTGTTTCACATGATTAGTTGGATGTTATTGAATATTTTCATCGATTCTGTCATGCATTATTGATTGTTAGGATTAATATTTGACTAAATCTATGCTTGGATTTATAAAATTTATACATGATTATTTTTTATTATATGCCTTTCATTAAATTGTTTACACAAAGTATTTAGGAACACTTTGACTCTTTGTTATTCAATATGTTTACATGAGATGCTTAAATATCATACTATTAAATAGAAAAGGAACCTACACAAGATTAATTTTATTTGGGCTTAATTGTTATATTCATGAGATGACATAGATTGATTTCGAGTTGTCACTCTAAAATTGGGGATTAATTAATAATTAAATAATTATTAATTGAATAGTGATGGATTCTAAAACCTTGGTAATTTTTGTCTTATTGAATTCTCCTTTGTTTTAATTTAGTTTAATTGGTTTAATTTTTTTTGAAACTCAATTTGCTCAACTAGATTAGAATTAATATTAATTTTAGATTTAAATTAGAATTTTCAATTTATAGCAATCCATGTGGGTTCGACCTCGTTACTACTATTTTATTTCTAAATTCGTGTGCTTGCGAATATATTAAAATTTTTCACAACACGTGTGTAACTAATCACAGTTAAGAATGAAAATGCAAAGGAAAGAAAGGTTCTTATCATTCACATGGTGACAATTTAGTTTCAGACTCTGTCGAACCAAATATAAACTAGTTTAGGATGAATACATTTATTAAACGAATATTTACATTTTCAAAACTATAATCGGAATTCTAAATCGGAAAGAAACTAAATAAAGTTAAAATTTTCTGAGCACGAAGCACAATAAAAAATTCATTAACCTTTTTTCTTTTTAAACCTGAAAATAGTTACTAGCCAGTTTGTGCGAACTCAGTGGCAAGAAATATATGATATCCTAATCTTTTTAATTCTTTCTACCAACAGCCTCTTTGATCTTCAATCTCTAATATCATTTTATGTGGGTTATTTGCTTGAATCTATAGTGTCAAAGAACAAGTATACAAGAAAAATAGAAAAGAAAACAGAGCACACACAAACAAAGGCAGCTGCTAAGTCACATTTAATATTACTTACAGCAACCTAAAACTTGTTAACCATTATCTCCCACTCTTACTAATTTCACATGTTACAATATATTTTTTTTTTTGCATTGAGTATTTTTTTTAATACGTATTTCAAATGTTACTTTTTTTAATGAGGTAATTGTTTTTGAATTGTTATAAATTACATATGATGTACGTTAGTAAGACCCGCGAACCATAATTGATCCTTTCACAATTATGGGGTCAAGATTTCTTCCCCGCCACCTCTCCACCCCAACAGCCCAAATGAAAAGAGCACTAAAACTCTCCGTGTTTATGATTCCAGTTAACTCCACTTGTACTGGTGTGTCCATTTGAAATCATAAATATTTTGTGACAATAGTTGTTTAGCTAGCTAGTTGTTAATTTTTTCATATCTGTTGCAACTTAATTTTTGAAGTATTTTAATGAATATTTTAATCTAATTGATTTCTTTGAAAAAAAATCATAAAATTTTTGTTTGTTGAAAGGCTGACGGTCTTCTTTAGTGCGAGGTGCTGAATCTTTTGTGACAAGAGTCATTCAGCTAGCTAGTTGTTAAAGTTTTCGTATAATTTGCAACTTAATTTTTTGAAATATTTGAATGAATATTTTAATTTAATTGATTTCTTTGAAAAAAATAATAAAATTTGTGTTTGTTGAAAAGCCTAAGGTCCTATTTATTATTGAGGTGTTGTATCATTTAATTTACAATTTTTATAAAAAAAAACTGTAATTATGAATTAAAAATTAAGAATGTAGTAAATATGACTTTTGAATAATAATTTTGACAAAAATAATAAAAATATTATAAGTTTTTCAAATAAAGCGATGAATCAGATCAACTTTTCTTCTACACATAGCAAATATAGTTTACCAAATATTTTAATACTTACTACAGCTGCCTGACCTTAATACGAGCCTCAGTATTTGACTTGGTAACTTGCTAAACCTTGTTGATTTTTGTTCTCTATAAACTTTATTTAAAGTTAAAGACATTAAAACATTTAATGTGATTCGCTTTTAGGCCTCTTTTGGGATTGAGGTTGAAATTTTACATTCGATCTGTAGACGTATGGTTTATAATTGAATTAAATTTAATTAATCCATAGATTTGATTAGATTGAAAATTTATAATCCGTAAAATTGTGAATCGGATATGAATTGATATCCAATCTATAAAATCTGATCCGCAAACACCCCTAATTAATTTTCATAAACCCTAATATATAAATAAAAGGCAATTTAAACTAATGTTTACTTTGGTTATTAATAAAATAACGCTTTCGTAATAAAATTTACCAAACGCATGTACTCTGCTTTTCAAACTCAACACAACCTCAACAACATAATTTATCAAACATCAAATTACTTTTTTAATCTAAAACTTATTTCATTTGCATAGAAAAAGTAACTTATTTCATCAGCTACTCAATTCTAAACTGGCCTTTAGTCATTTAGTTGTCTTTGATTTAATGACCAAGATAAATTTGTAAGAAGAAAGTCTTTAAAACATTTTATTTAGAAATGAAAAACTTTGAATTTAGCTGTTCAGATTTTTGTTAAATTCATGTCTATTTTGGCTCCATATTGAAAAAATATGCGGCAAAAAAAAATCACTTGAAGCGTGCAAATGACCATTGAAACAATCTTATGATATTGCTGAATGATACCAATCTTGAGTGAGACACAAACTTTTTTTTTTTTTTAATATGCACGTGACTATTTCCTCCTACAAGTTTTATTTTTGTTATTCCTCTTGAAGGTAATGCTCGGACCAAAAAAGTTTTAGTCCATGCTATTCAATATAAAAAGATGTATCAGATACAACACTATTGATTGACTTAAAATACTAAATAACGAAAATAAAGTATGTGTCCTATGGTGTTTTCATCCAACTATTTTTGTTTTTGTAATGAAAATAATATCTAGTATTAAAATTCCAACTCTCACACTCACACAGAAAAGTTTTCACAATCTAAATTTCCTTTTCTCTAACATATATATATGTCGATTTCGAATGTTATTATTATTTTTTTCCTTTTTGTATATGGTTTCTAAACAGCTAAAGAAAGGAATTCTTTACCTTCTGCATGATGTTTGATATATTGAACTCGAATATATATTTTTTAATTTTTAAAAATTCTCATGATGCGTTTTTAAGCAAATATAAAGAGAAATAATTGATTTCTTCAAAAAGAGAAAAAAAAAAAGGCAATCAGATGATAAGGAAAGGCGGATTTTGAAGCATGACTATGTAACCATGCAAATTAAAAGGGAAACTATGTAACCATGCAAATTAAAAGGGAAACCAAATTGCATAATATTAATCATTATTACTATTATTGTTAATTATGTCCCAATAAAGCAGTTAAATTCAATTTCGTGTGTGACAATAATTTACTTGACTGATGATGGAAACACTATTAATAATTTCAATCAAATTATTCGCTTAATATCTGCTATTTGATTGACCTTATGTGTGGTTGATTTTGTTCAGTAATCGGTGAAATCTTGCAATAAAGGAAGACAATTGTTTTCTTCTTATGAATTTATTGTCGAACTACAGTCATACCGTATGCTAGACTCATAACAACAAGCCATTAACTTGTAATATGAAACATAAAATTTATAGACTTCCTATTCTAGCAAAATTCTCACTTTTTTTAGCCTGATACATTCAATAACCTCTTTTTTTCTCCACAAGATATTGAATTCTCTCCATATTTTTCTAAAAAAAGTTAAATCATTTTTTGTAATTCGCCCTCACTGTTTTGAGCAAAACAAGCAAGAGCTTATTAAAGGAAACCCAGCTTCATGGGCCACTCTAAGGTGCAAGAAACTGGCCTAAATAAGCAATAGCCGTCCATTTCAGTTTAAAGCACCACTCACAAACTAATTACACCTAATTTGGTGAATAAGGGACAATCATGTTGTATGAAATTAAGTAGCTATGTGTTTGGACTTTGGAGAGATAGTAGGGCTGCAGTTTTTAATTAAAAAAAATTCCAAGATGTTGGTTAAAAATCCCAATATCAATAGTGGGATGAATGTAGATTCTTGAATTTAGAAGTCATAATTTTCTCATTTGATTTATCTTTAATAAATAGTTACTAATTATTTAAGTATCACATTATTTTTAATTTAATTTATTTTTTTAAATATAATTAATTTAAGTTAATTTTTTTAATTTAAGTTAAATCTTATAAGTTATGATTGCAAATATTTTTTATCCAATGAACAAAAGAATATATCTTTTTATCACCGTAAAAAAAAATAAAAAAAGAATAAAATACATATCTACATATTAATTATATTTTTTTCATTAATGAGTATGTAATAAAACTAAATCCCTGTAGAATTATGTCACAAAACTATGAATAAAATGAATTTACTTTTACTGTTATTTTAATTTTAATTTCTTTAATATAATTCTGTCTTTTGAAGTTCGAAGTTCATTTTAAACTCTATATTAGTATACTTTATGACATGGTCTATTTTTTTTTAAAAAAAAGTGAAGATAACTTATATCATATATGATGGTCTAAATTTTTATTCCTATATTTACTTTTGCTAATATTTAGAGAGTCAACTGTTTCATCTACATTGTAGATGAAGGTTATTTGTCCCACTTATTTATGGGAGGAGAGTAGAACTGTAGAAGTTCCTACAATGGCGAGATTCGAATCTGCTTATTCAACAGCAGCTAGGTGCGCTCCTTTTTTTTTGGTTAATTAATATTATTATTATTATTATGACACTATCTATTAAATTTTAATCAAGGATCTTTTGAGAGTCTAAATTCAAGCAATGATAAAATAGTTCAAGTGTCTAACAAGTATAACACATGACATCAAAAGTTCACGAAACTAGGTGTGCATGCAAGTGTAAAGCACAAGTGAGCAATTTAAATAAATAATCTCGTTACATGGATGAACAAACTTCTTGCACCAGACGCTGTATATTAATGCATATAATAAATACACAGAACGAAAATCACAATGAAAAAAAATATATTACAAGGATATTGGTTATTTATAAAATAAATTTGTAAAAAATAAATATTTTTAAAAATTCATAGATATAAAATACCAATATACTTTTTTTTACTAAAATCTATGACAAAATTTCTCTTGTCACAAAATTTAATTTATTATTTTTGTTAATCATGAAGGGTGAAATGGTTTTTGTTAGTCAACTAAAACCTCTTTGTGTGATGACAATATTTCGTTGCAAAAAAAGTTTTAAAATGAAATCTTTTAGCAACAAATGTTAGTTCATTGTAAA
Source organism: Atalantia buxifolia (assembly GCA_030444775.1). Taxonomy (NCBI): domain Eukaryota; kingdom Viridiplantae; phylum Streptophyta; class Magnoliopsida; order Sapindales; family Rutaceae; genus Atalantia; species Atalantia buxifolia. The sequence continues at coordinate 31,548,713 of CM059831.1, forward strand.
AAAGAAATTTTAGCGACGAAATTGGTGTCGTTTGAAAAGGAGGTTTGAAATAAACTCTTTCGTTCTTTCATTCTCTCATTTTCTTAATTTTATTTTTTAATTCTCTCATCTCTAATATATAATTCTCATTCTCTAAATCAATCTCTACTTCCTCTCTATTTTATTTTCAACATGATAACACTATCCATTAAATTTTTAATATGGGTAATTTTCTTGTTTCTACTTATCTAAGCAATGGTAAAATATTCAAGTGTCTAACAAGTTAAAATAATTATTGTTTATGACATTTAAAGGAAACTGAAGATGTGCACACCAAGATCAAGAAAAAAGAAAATATTCATTTGTAATATATTTATTTCAAAAGAATAGACACTAAATTTTTTAATTCTTTTTATTTTTCATCAATATATAATAATTTTTTAAATTAATTAATTCTCTTTCTAAAATCACAATCCAAAAGCAACAATTGGAGTCCGCACCACTACAAGGATATTGGTCTTTAGTACTTCTTAGCAAGTAAAAAATAAATTTTTTTCTCCAAATTCATAGTAGAAAAATAATATATACTTTTTTGTTGCTAAAACTATCTATAGCGACAAAATTTCTCTTGTCACAATAGGTGATTTCATTCATTCGTTAAAACACACCATTGCAAAATATAAATGGTTTTAACATTTAAAACCTCTTTGTGTGATGACAAAAAGAGACAATTTGCAAAAAAAGTTTTAAAATGAAATCTTTTAGCAACAAATGTTAGTTCATTGTAAAAAAAAAGAAATTTTGCCTTAATAAATTGAAAACAATAAATTGGAAAAGGAGGTTTGAAATAAACTCTTTCGTTCTTTCATTCTCTCATTTTCTTAATTTTATTTTTTAATTCTCTCATCTCTAATATATAATTCTCATTCTCTAAATCAATCTCTACTTCCTCTCTATTTTATTTTCAACATGATAATCTCTGACTCCTTTCTCTTTCATTTTTAATATGGTGTAATTTTCTTGTTTTTACTTATCTAATTTATTAACAAAATATTACTATAGTGTTTACAAGTTAAAATAATTATTGTTTATGTTTATTTATAGGAAATATTGAAGATCAGTTACACCAAGATCAAGAAAACTAAGAAATTTATATTCATTTGTAATATATTTATTTCAAAAGAATAGACACTAAATTTTTTAATTCTTTTTATTTTTCATCAATAATAATAATTTTTTAAATTAATTAATTCTCTTTCTATCATAATGGTTTTAGTTATCATTGTAATTTAGTATTAAAAATGATAATATTTAGACCTTCCTAATAATAACTACATGTTAGAAAAATGATATCTTTCAGCTACAAAATATTATTCATCGCAAAATACACCTTTAGCAATGAAATGATATTCGTCGCTAAAAGTGTTTTTACTAGTAAAATACTATTTGTTGCCAAAAACACTTATTAGCAACGAAATATTATTTATTGCTATGAATACCTTTAGCGATGAAATAATTTATCGTTAAAACTCATATTGCAAAATATAAATTAATTAACATTTTATACTTTTGGTGGCGATTGTATTCACAAAATCATTTTTCCAAAAAAGACAATTAATGATTTATTTAAAATTTGAAAAAAAAATTCATCATTCTTAATTTTGAGGGCCTAAAGTACATTTTATTTAGTGTAACTTGTCATCTCCACATATTCACTGTAATTAAAGCAAGTTTTTGGTAGTAAAAACTCTTCTTATTCTAATTTAGTTTGTAGGATTGAATCAATGGGCAACTGTGGAATCAAATTAGTATGCTTGGTTATACACTTGTTGAGGTAGCAATCTAAGTCAGCTCGGTGGGTCCCACTGGTGGTTTAATTGGTTATTGTAGCCAACTGTCTTTTGGCAACTATATATAAACTACAAAACTAGCTAATGTGTTACCTCTTTAGTGAGATCAGTTTGAGTGATTTTGGGTGAGGAGAAAAGTTATGTGTGAGAGAAATCAGTTTCTTGCTCTCAAAAAAACCCATTGTAATCTTGATCAAATTTTAATAAGCTTTAGCCCTGCTGTTTCTTTATCATGGATGTAGGTACCTTGGTACCGAACCATGTAAATTATGTCTTGAGTTCTATTCCTTTTGTTTTCAATTCTTTTTTCTCTATTCTTGATCTGGGATCTTGCTTAGTTGCAATTGGGTTTAAATAATCGTAAGTATAAGAATTTGGTTTGTTTCATTAACAAACTGGTATCAAAGCTTAGTCTATTTGTTCTTGGATTGTCTGATAGCAACCACAAGGTTTGACCTAGAGAAGTTTAATGGTGAAAATGACTTCTATTTGTGGAGTCTGAAAATGAGGGCAATCCTGATTCAACAAGGGCTCGATGCTGCCCTTGAAGATGATAAAGATTCAAAGGCTAAGAAAAGGAAGGAAGAATGATCGTCTAGTTCTGGTGGAGATTTAAAGATCATCAACAACAAGGCTCACAGTACTATCATCCTGCATCTATCAGATGAAGTACTAAAAGAGGTGGCTAAAGAAAGGACTGCTTCTAGTCTATAGGTAAAACTAAAAGAGTTATTCTTGAAGAAATCTTTAGCGAATAGACTCTATATGAAGAAGAAATTATATACATTTTCAATGAAGGAAGGGACAGTAATGAAGGATCATTTGGATAAGTTCTACAAGCTGTTCTGGATCTTGAAAATTTTAATATTGTTCTTAATGATAAAGACAGAGCCCTAATCCTTTTAAACTCACTTTCAGATTCATATGAGCATTTTGTTGATACATTACTTTATGGGAGACAAACACTCATATTGAAGGATGTAGAGAATGCTCTGGAGTCAAAAAAAGATTTGAAGAAAAGAACAGACGGAAAGGATCAACCCTTGCAGAAAGCTTAGTTGCCAAGGTAAAACCAAATAAGAAAGTCAATAAAGATAAAAAGAACAACAACTAGAAAAATAAAGCAAATACGAAGAAAAAGAAAAAGGAAGTGTTATTTCTGCCATAAAGAAAGGCATTATATTAAATACTGTTTTGAGAAGAAGAAGCTTAAAAAACTACAGAAGAAATTTGATGGAAAGGCTGTTGTAGCCTCATAAGATGAAGGAATGTTAGATGATGTAGGTGTTCATGTTGCTGCAGAAAAAAAAGTCTTCAGGTGAGTGGATACTAGACTCAGGTTGCTCCTTCCATATGTGTCCTAATAAAGATTCCTTTAAGACTTTTGAAAGCATTGATGACAGAAAAGTCAAAAGTCTTGCTTAGGAATAATCTTGGTTGTAAAGTAACTGGAATTGGAACCATCAGCATTAGGATGTTTGATGACATTGAAAAAGACCTAAAACAGGTTAGATATGTTCCAGAATTAAAAAGAAATCTTATATCCTTAGGAATGATGGATCGGGCTGGTTGTAGTATAAAAGCAAATAATAGTGATCTTCAGATTGAAGAAAAATGCTTGATTATAATGAAGGGCATTAAAAGAAACATATTATATGTACTTGTTGGCTCCATAACCATGCCAGGAATCACAGCTAGTGTAAGCAATGATAGAACTAAACTCTGGCACTTGAGGTTGGCACACATGAGTGAGAAATGGTTGGAGGAATTAAGTAAGCAAGGGCTACTAGGAAATGATCAGATCACCTCTTTACAGTTTTGTGAAAATGTGTGTTTGCAAAAGCAACAAGATAGAAGTTTAACACTGGTAGACATGAAACTAAACATACCTTAGACTATGCTCATTCAGACCTTTGGGGCCCATCACAAGTTCCTTCTTATGGTGGGACTAGATATTTATCACATTCATAAATGATTTCTCAAGAAAGGTGTAGATCTATGTGTTGAAGCAAAAGAGTGAAGCCTTTGAAAAATTTAAAGAGTGTACTGCACTTATGGAGAATCAAATTGACAAGAGGGTTAAAAGATTGAGAACTGACAATGGCTTGGAGTTCTGTGGCAGTGACTTTGATGAATTTTGTAAAGCAAAAGGCATTGCAAGACATAAAACAATAAGACACACCCCCCCAACAAAATGATTTGGCTGAAAGGATGAACATGATCTTGATTGAAAAAGTGAGATATATGTTGTTACTGCCAATCTTTCAAAACATTTACGGGCTGAGGCAGTTAATACAACTGCATATCTTTTCAATAGGAGTCCTCATCAACTCTGGACTTCAAAACACCACAATAAGTTTGGTCAAAAAAGCCACCAAACCTATGTAATCTTAAAGTGTTTAGTTGTCCTGCTTATGCACATATAAGTTAAGGCAAGTTGGAACCAAGGGCGGTAAAATGATACTTTATTGGGTATCCAGAAGGCATAAAAGGATACGAGATTTGGCGTATTGATGGCAAGCCATCAAGAACTTTGATCAGCAGAGATGTAGTGTTTAATAAAGAGGCTATGGTGCAGCAAAAGGTTGAAATAGAAATAGTAACCTCTGATTCTCCCAGTGAATCTAAGTTGAAGGTGGAGTCTAAAGACATCTTAAAAAAAAATGAAAGGTTTACCAAGCCTCATCAAGATATTGTTAAAACTAAAGACCTAGATAACTATCAGCTTGCAAGAGATAAAGAAATGAGAGCTGCCAAAATGCCCAAAAGATATGGCATTGCTGATTTAATATCTTCTACACTAATAGTTACTGATTAGGTGATTGGAGAAGAACCTAAAACCTATAAACAGGCCATGAACAACAGAGACAAGTTAAAATGGTTGGGTGCTATGAGAGCGGAAATGACATCACTCAAGAAAAAAAAACACCTGGGTTCTATTTCCAAATCAACTATCAAAATTTCAAGGTTTAAAAGCATGAAGAAAGTTTTACAACCATGTAACTTAGGACTTTGACATAGAGCATGGTAGATTGACAGTAAATTATTGAAACGTGGGTTTTAATTAAGCTAGATTATTAAAAAGTCTTTAATTTCTTTTTATACCCAATGATTTTATTTTTCAATAATTTTGTTTTTATCAAAACAAAAGGGGGATTGAGCAATTTTGTTGTATTTACTTGTGGCTACATTAAAAAATAAATAAATTTTAAGAAAGTATTGTTGGTAAGTGTATATATCTTAATAATCTATTTGTATAAAGACAAAGGCTCGTTAATAAAATTGATGAGCACTGAATAGAAAAAAAAAGACTGGACGTGCACCTTAACATACTACATGTGTTCATAAGTGTACATCTAAAGGTAGCCCTAACATACTAAAATTGATGAACAATGTCTTGTTATTTTCTCTAAATTTTTGTATCTTATAACTAGTGTGTGTTGTTGTCTTTTATGGTAATTGAACTCTCTAAAATGGTCGCTAGCAATTTTATAATCACGGATTTTGATAAAGAAAGGGAAAGATTTAATGCTAAACAATTTGAAAAGTAAATTTTTGTTTTAATATTTGAAATTTTTAATTTTTAACAAATTTTAATCTTGCTATTTTCACGCTCGTTAGATTTTCATCAAACGGTTGTAGAAAAGTTATGTACCTTACATAATTATGTATGGTAACTAAACCCTTAAAGAATTATGGTTAATGAAAAGTAGTGAAATTAATGGAAAAGAAAAGCTAGTAAAATATATGGTTGAAAAACCATGTAACGTTGGTTATATTTGTTATAAACATAAAATATGGACCATTTTGTAAGTAATGAAAGGTAATTGAAAATCCATAATAATAAATCCCATGTATCTTGGGAAATTTAAAAAATTAGCCCACAAATTTAGGGTCTTTTAGAATTAGCCAATTAAAGTTTTCTACCATATGTAGCCATTTTCAAAATTTCTATGCGGCGGCGACTAGTGATCGATGATGGCATAAGGAATAATGGCGGCAGTGGTGGTGATCCTAGGGTTAAAGGTGGAAGGTCCAAATTTAAAACTATCTTCACTGGGATCAGAATCATTGTCGCTTGAATGCATAGATTCTTCACTGGGATCAGAATCATTGTCACCTGAATGTATGAATTCTTTAGGAGGTATTTGTCTAAATTTGGGACCAAAATCCTCATGATCATTAAGCATATGACTCTCATGAGGTCGTCCACAACCAAAACAAAGGTAGAGTTGAAGAGTGCGACAATACTTAGAATTAGGTTGAGCATGAGAGTTATAATCTTTCTTAAGCTTAGAAAGAATTGGAGCCATGGAAGAAAAATAATAAAAACTAGAAAATTAAGCAAGATGAAGCAAAAAAAAATTTTGGACCGACCGATAGAAATAAGGAGGATGCTAAAAACTTGAGTGAGAAACAATGATCCTAAAGACTTTCTTATATAGAAGAACTAGCCTTGTTCAAGGAGGATTTAGAAATACTACTTGCATAAGGAAAGATTTAATAAAGAAGATTTTATTCCGATTTAAGGCACCAACAAACATAAATTTCATTCAAGATCAATAAAAGAACATAATACAATGCTAAGAAGTCAAAAACATAAAGTAAAATGCAAAATCAAAATGCTATGCATGATATTTTTCAAAACAAACACACAGTGCAGAGCAATGAACATCAAAATTAAACTGAGAACGAATGAAATAGAATTAGAATGCGATCCATATACTGTTGGAAAGCTTATTAAATCAGCTTTTCATAAGATTTTACATAACTGAATTTAGAGTTTTTGTAGACAAATTTATGACCAAAAGAATGCAATCTACTCAGTTGTGACGGGCAAAAGCTCATCAATGCACTTAGAAAACAAAATTTGAGTTTTACTTAAAATATATATATCTGTCAAAATCTAAGAACATATCATCATGTCAAAACATGGAATACACATGCATTAATTTTTTTAATTAAATAATACATTAATAACAAAATTGAACAAAAAAAATTATGTCTGTGAATTTTCGACAAGAAGCATTAATCCATAAAATCAAGACTTTGATTTCCTCAAATAAGTAAAAAAATAGAGAAATTTAAGATTTTGTGTGTGTGTAAGCAATTCACTTTAAACCTTTTTCTCAAAAATTTATCAATATTCATAGTCAAAGCCTTAAATATAGAATATAGAATTGGTCAAACTAACATTATCATCTTGAACTCTAATTTTTGAGCATTTCAATTGTAATAGATTTTTTTTCCTTTCTTCTTTTTTTAAAAATATACGGTTCACTCTACCCCTTAAAGTAGTCTTCTTCTTATGGTAGTTTGTCCTTCGTTATATTTGTGATACGTAGACTCAAATTATTTAAGGATAACTTCATTCTTAAGAGTCATAGGTAGTTATTTCTGACCATAGTATATGTATATATTTAAGGTCTTATGACAAGATAAAAATCAAGGCAAAAAATCATAACTCAAGTTAAATATTTTCAATAAAGACTATGTTAATATCAAAACCTTGGTCAAAGTAAAGACTGAATTGCTATTCATATGCTTTTAAAAAAAGATTAAATAATTCTAATCAAAACTCATTCAAGGCTTTCAAGTCTTAAAATTTTGGTATATCAATTTGTACCAAAAATCATGGTTCCGATTTGGATCCCCTTTCTCGTTACCCCTGGGTAAATGCTAATGTCCTAATCCTTTTATTACTCATGTGTCTTGGCATGCATGTTTTCTCCAATTGAAGCTAAATTAATTTTTCATTGTTGGCGTTAACGATAGGGAAAAAAAAAACATATAATTTCTTAATAAGAAAGTGAATTAATACAAAGGACAAGTTGGCCACTTGATTGCTTAAATTTAAACTGAACATTGTGTTTAGTTTATTATTCTCTAACTAATCACAAAAATGTAAATGCAAACATTATTTTTTTTTATTTGTTACAAGGAGATCGACAAGAAATGTAAGAAAATAAAATGAACAATCTAACCGATTTTTTTTTGTGTAACTTTTATTAATGAATAAAGCTAGGTGTGTATCGGGTTAGGTTTTTTAAAAAAAATTATTATAATTTATAAATTTACTTTATTAATATTTAAAAAATAAAAAAATAAATCTAATATTTGATAATATTTTTCTTATTTACATTGTTTTTTTTAATAGTTTTATGGTTAGATTTTTACAGTTTTGTATAGTGTGTTTAATTTCGTTTGTATAAAATAAATTTTTTGAGAAGTAAATTTTATTTTTAAAAAAAATCTAGACTACCCAAAAAAATGATGCTACCTTCGCCACTGAATCTAACCTTTTTTTTTTGTCCTGATTAGGTATAATATTAATTTGTTTTGTCCTTCAGAAGTTGTCAACATCATTGCAACGAGCCTTTTATTATTCTTCTTATGCAATAATAATAATAATAATAATAATAATAATAATAATAATAATAATAATAATAATAATAGCTTATAATCCTATACTTATTAGATAGTTAGGTGTAAGGTGTTGATTTTATTAATGCGATTTTTTTTTTTTGTGTAACTTTTATTAATGAATAATATCATCAATAGTAGGAATGGCAAATTCCAGGTTCAGGTTGGGCTTGGGTTGGGCTTGGGCTTTCACATATTTTTAATTATTTTTTAAATAATTGAAAATTTGTAATGAGTTAATAATCAACAAATTGTTAAAATCAACAATGAATTACAGAAAAATAATTATTTCAAATTAAATAATAAATAAAGAAATTAAGCAAAAAAAGCTTTAATTTTGTTTATATTGGATTCTCTAATTCAATCCCTTCTTAATTAATTAAGGCTTAAGAGAGAATTTAGTATTGTAATTTTAAATTTTTTTTGTTATCGTCGATTTATGAATTAAGGATTTTTCTTTTTAATTTTCTATTATTTTTAAATTAATTTAAAATTTTAATTTTTTTAAAAAATAAATGCCCGAATTGGTCCATACCTTTTTTTTCTTAATTCTTTGTCCAAGCCCCACACGGAGAGGAGGCCTAAGCCCGTAGGTTTGAGTTGAGCCCTTTGAGGGTTAGGCTAGCACATGCTTTTTTACTAAACCTAATTAATAAAATATCCCTGTCATTATGGATTATCAATGTCAATATAAATACACTTACTCCTTAGCAGAGTTGATTTTAGGGTCTTGTGCCAACTTAATGACAATTTTGGTGTTCTACATCAGGCTGAATCAACAATACAATTGATTATGATCAACATTACATACTTATATTGAGATTAAATAAACATTTTCCTTTTCAAAATTAAAATTAATAATTTTTTTACACTCTTAAAATAATGTATCCCACTATTCTACCAAACGGTAGAATCCAGAACTTTCTCTCGAAAATAGGAAAACAACTAAAGAAGTGTTAGGCTCTTTGCGCATTAAGCACAATATAAAAAATTGGTTTTACTCTTCCCTTTTTTTAAATCAGAAAATGTTTGGTTATCCAATTTTTGCGAACTCAATATAAAGAAATATAAATATAAATAAATAAATAAATATATATATATATATATATATATATATATATTTACCTAATCCTTTTACTCATTTTTATTGCACGTTTTGTCATAGACTCATAGCATGCATGTTTTTCCAACGATTGAAGCTAAATTAATCATCTATTGCCGATGTTAACGATGAGGAAAAAAAATAATACCTTGAAAAGCAAGTTGATTCTACTAAAAGTCAAAGGATGGGGCTATTTGTAACTTACAAAAATACTCCCTCCACTCGATTTCTCAATACACCTACTGTAAAGTTTTAAAAATCACATTTTTATTTTTTAGACCCGTTAAATTTTAACTTAATTTCAATTTACTCCTCTATTCATATTTCTTCTTTCTTCTCAAACCCATGCATGAAGAATTCTTTTTCCCCTTGCCATTAAGACAAATTGCTGTTTACGAAAAGTTAGAAGTAAAAATGGCCATAAAACTTTTTCAAATCATCCGAAAACTCAACAAAATTTTGACTTGCTTGCCATCATTTGATTGAAGAGAAAAAAAGAAAGGAAAAATAAAATTCATGTCAAGCTGCACAATAGTAAGGTTTGAACACGAAACGATAGTGATGTGATGTAAATATTGAAAAAGAGAAAATTCATTCTTTATCAACCCAGGTATAAATTTTGTGACTTTAAAAGCATGGAAAGATCAAAGGACTGTATTTGCGTAGCTTTTCCTCCTGCATATGTACCTTTACACCAAATGCACAATTAGGGGCATTGATTATCAGTAACTAGTTACCATAAATGCAAAGATTACACTTGAATGCATAATTAATTAGCAAGTTTAATACCATGAAACTTTCTCTCTTACTCTGAATAAAAATTTATGAAAAGAAAATAGACATATTTATGAATCATGATAGGTTAGGTGTATATATTATTTTAATCTATTTTATCCGTTTAACTTTTGAATAATTTTACTTAAGGCTATTAAAGTAATAAAAAAATGAAAGAAACATTGGCGTTAACAATACTATTGTGGGTTCAAATAATCTCACCCAAACTCAAATTCGCCTTTTGATGGTTTACTTTCAAATGAAAACTGTATTTTATATTCTTTAACAAATCACAGTTGAAGATGCAAATGACATAATTACATGTTATGTTAATGTAAATGGGACTCGTTGGCTCTTGCATTATAAGTCTTCACCGCTCGGCGCCCCCCCTGGGCGCCGCCGCCCACTCAACACACACGAGATTCGATTGGAAAATCTTAATTTGGTTATTATATGTAGACTTACATATGGACATATGGTATGTTTCTATTCTAAGGGTTTTCAAGCAGATAATTGACACTAACCATGAATTAAAGATACTTTCAACTAATATTCATTTAAAAAAAAATCAACTATGTTTCATATCGTAGGTTGATACGATGAACCCATGCATCTTATTTGATAATTAAATCTATATATGAGATCTCATTTTGAAAAGAGAAAGAAAGCATCACAACATTTAATTGTAAATGATCATGATTGTAAAAGAGAGAAGGAAATCAAACTATTAAGATTAACTGATTTTTCTGTTCAAAAGATATATGTAAAAAAAAAAGATTTTTGTCTATTTTTTTAACACAAAATATTATTCTTGTCCATGTAAATTCTAAATTACTCTCCTCATGAATTGACTTATTTCAAATCAACGCTCTTACTTTTAAAAAATCTGATGTTATCCTTTTTTATCCCCAAAAGATAAGGAAAAAATATGGGTAGGTTGATAAATTTTTTTCAGTCTTAACAAAAATAAAAAGTAAATTGAGATTTTAAAAAACAAGATAGATAATTTGATGATAGTCAAATTCACAAGGGCAAAATCAATATTAACCCTTTTTGTCCTAATGGTTGTGTTTGGTGCCATAGCACTTCTTTCAATTGATTAAGAGATCGAGGCAACTGTTTCTTTTTTTTTTTTTAAGTGTTGAACTATGAAAAATAATTTTTCTCCCAAAATATGTAAGCATGATTCATACTTCATAGATCATATACCAATATCAAGAGATTTTATCAATTGAATAAACAAATGTTAGATAAACTTATAATTATAATATAAGTGAAAATTGAACCAAGATGTAAAAGATTATCAAGAGCCTAAAACCCTAAAATATAAAATATTGTAATTGTGACTTAGTAAGATTCGTTATTAAAAGAGGGAAAGCCGGTGTTGATAAGCTAATTATTGCAATAATTTTATGCCGAATTGGATTTTTTTTTTTTTTTTGCAGGAATGATTAATTTTGGAGTTTTATCACTCTGGCCTCTAAGGACCTACCCGTATGATTTTTACTTTATTTGGTTGGCACACCAGTGAAGAAAGTACAGGATTAAATTAATTTAGTTTTTGTCCACCTCTTTACCCTTGTAAATATAAAATAAATCTCTAATGATAATATTCTTATTTTAATAAAAAAATGACATCACTAAAATATTAAAAAAATCATAATTCAATATACTAATAGCATAAGAACGCTGTTTTCGATATATTAAAATTTGAGATTTTTTTTAACTTATCCCTTATTTTATTAAAATAATAGATTTTCTTATTGTAAAATTACTCATATAATAATAATAATAATAATAATAATAATAATAATTTTTCGATGAGGACATCAAAGTGAAGATGTTACAAAAGTATAAAAAAATTATATAAATTTCAATGTACTAATAGACAAAAAAATAAATTCTCTAATGTACTAAAATATGCATTTTTATATTTTAATGAAATTCTTACTTTAAAAAAATGAGGATGTTATTATTAGAGAATAACTCTTTTTTTTTTCTCTCTCTCTCTATTCCTATATATATAATCATTCTCTAGTAAGAACATTCTCACTTAGTTAAGATGGAGATGTAAAAACACAATTTTCAATATTTTTATAAATTTATAAATTTTTTTATATTTTAATGATATCTTCACTTTTTTTAAATTGAGAATGTGTCACTGAAAAAGATTTTATATATAGTACTGATCTGATGAGGATTCCACGCGTTAGAAAATTTATATAAATATCGAAAGAGTTTTGAATAAATATATTATATACATAAAATTGATACCCATTTGACATGTTTCGTTATTTATATATAAAATGGGGAATGCTTATATTGTTGAACTGCATTCATATCGTGTGCGACACCCATAACAACACACTTTGAACTTGTAATGTGAAAACATAAACTTTATAGACTTGATATTCATGTCAATTGTTTCATGTCAATCCCATCACGGCAGCACCCTTTACTTTGTTATTTTCTTTGTCTTGCATATCACGGCACTCGATTTCTGTAGTCATATAGCACTGTCCCAACAAAATTTCACATCCCAATCTCCACAAAACCCGATCGCATCGTTTAGCCAAATTTTGGGATCAGGACGCCCTCTTTACTTTTATAAAAAATTAAATCATTTTTTGCAATATGCACCCACTATTTTGAGCAAAACAAGCGAGTGCTTAAAGGAAACCTTAGCCCTTAGGTGAAAGAAAAGGGCCTGAACAAGCAGACGCTATAGCATCCTTTTTTAAGCATCAGTAGTAATCTGATTACGCCCCTGCTAATGAAGAACAATTGTTGTTGTTGTTGTTTTCACTTTTACAGGCCAACCGTATACAAATCGTTCACGAATGCATGTATTTTAAAATTAAGATTCTTAACTTGAGGAGTGTTTACTTTATCTTAATTGAAGAAATAAGAGATTTTTATTGTTAAATTTTTATTCTAATTAACACAAACGAATTTAATTGTCAACATAATCGATACAATTACTATCATGATCATCAAACATGTGAGAATTTGCTATGTTGGAACTCATATCCACATTTCACAATTTCTTTTAGGATTATTATGACATATAGTTTCACTATTTTAAGAATTGTAAAATAACAATTGGATAAAAAAAATATTGAACTATAACATCTTATTACTATCTCATCACAAAATCTTACATTTTATTATATTTTTTATTACTAATGTTACTAAAATTATAACATCAACATAATGTTATAGTGGTAAAATAACTTTGCACCCAATTTTAACTAAACTTTTATTATATCATAATACAAGTTTACTAATTTTCTTCACACCCTCTATTTATCTCATAATTCAAACTCTAACGACTTATTAAATAAAAATACTTAAAAACTAATTAGTTAGACTTTTGGGGATTTTCATTGAAAACTCTAAGGACTTCACACCCTCTATCATTACTAAAATAAATAACAGGTTTTTTGAAAAAAAAAATTAATATAAAACTTTTTTTGGGGTAAAAAAAGATTATACCTATTTAATACAGTATAAAGATTAAAAACCTAGATGAGAATTTTAAAGAATAATTTGGTTGAGAAAATACTTTTATCAAAGTGCACAGAACTTGCAACGTCAGCTAAGCAGGGGACAGAGCAGTTTCGCGATAATCGAGGTGAACGGGTTCGGTCACTCACTGACAGCAACAGTTCCACGATGCGCACGTGTACAGAGGAACCATAGCATTCGCCTCAGGGGAATAATGTGTAGATCCCTTTTGTTCATCTGTTTTACAAAAAGCAACATATTTGGTCTATTTATATCAAACAAGTTCTACTTTTTTTTTAAAAGACTAAATATCGTTTCCACTAAAACTTTTGAGGGATGACGAAATTTAGCAACATATTTGGTCTATTTATATCAAACAAGTTCTACTTTTTTTTTAAAAGACTAAATATCGTTTCCACTAAAACTTTTGAGGGATTTTACAGATTATTGGCAAATTCAATATTTCAAATTTAAAATAAATTGCGTGGTTAGTTTGGTATTTTTTTTTAAAAAACCATTTTTTTGTAATATCTATATTTTAATTTTAATCATAAAATTGAATTAAAAATTTAATCATAAAAATATATAAGTTAAATTTATTACTCATGACACCTAGCTCAGTGCAACCGCACGTCCGATGCCTTCTAGTGTATATAAGATAGATGCAATAAGCTTTTAATAAGTATAAATTTTGTATTTTTTAAGTTTAATATTATTGATATTTTATTTTGAACTGATTAATTTTATTTCTTTTACTTTGATGACTTGAACCTAATGATTGATTGGCAAAGTTGAGTTTTAATTTATTTAATTAAATGCTAACAATAGTTATCTGAAATTTACTTATTAGTATAGTTGACAATACTTGTATATTAATCAAAAGATGAAGTAAGGTATTAATCTTAGATATGATGATTTATAACAGAAATATTCTATGTTAGATTGATATATTTCGTGTATTTGTATTAATATTGATGTATTTTGTGCATTTGTTTTATTGCTGAAACTTTAATTTCTCATTTAGATTAAAAAAATCTAGAATTAATTTTTTATGCAAATTTTTTAGGTCATTGTTATAAATTTATAGTTTGAATTATATAATTTAAATTTTTACGTATTATTAAAACTATTTTCCTAACATTTGTGATTTCAAATGTGTAAATTTCAAAAAAATCCACTATAAGTTGTTGGTAGATTTTTTAAAAACAATAAAAGCATGTAGCGGACTGCAGGTGGATTTAGGAATTAAATTTTTTTTATTAATGTGTGTCTGGTAATGACAAATTCACAATAGGCCACACCCATTGTGATCCCAAATTAGAATCACGGAGGATTGCAAAGTAGCTTAATATATTAGATGGAAAGCTTTTCATTCACACTATAAACTTGTTAACTTGCAAAGCTAATCTAACCAGTTCATGAGCAGCTACAGTACAAGAACAGCACACATGATGAAAACTAAAATATTGAATTTGTTGCAGCCTTTGTAAAACATCTCTAATTATTCAATAAAGGCACTTATTACCCTACATAATAGTACGCAACTATCCTGCAATCGTTCGATGAAAATCCAACGGCTGTAATTATTTAATTGTATTTTGATAAAAATTGATAAGATTTTTGTATAAATATTTTTAAAAACTTATTAAAAATATTTTTTTAATCATTAACTCATGCACTTATTGAAGCTCGAACTTAAGGCCTAAGCAGTTGAGCACTAATAAGGCCTTACTATTAGAGCTAGATATTGGTTTAAAATGAACAATTAAACATGTAAACTTTTCTTTTCAAAAGATATTAAAATATATTAAACTAGTAACATGATTCCTTGATCGATTGGGTGAAGCTAAAATTTGGCTTCAATGGTAAGGAGCAATCTTCCTAAAATTCAGGTCTTAAATTTAAGCCTAAATGGGTATGTGAATAAAAAAATCGACTTAGTATTTTATTTTATTTTTTTGATCATAAAAGGGCTCTTAAGAGAGCTAAGGCACCACTAAACGCGAGTGTGCAACCCCATGAATATCATTAATCAATATGCTTAGCATATTTGGAGGAATAAATTGAAAGCAATGTAAACCTAAAGAAAAGGAGAAGCTGTACGAGGCAAGGAAATTTGCTGCTTCATTGGCTTCCCGGTAGATATGATCCATTTTGATCAGCCAATCATGCCAGAGGAGGTCTTGGATGGCCTGAATGAGAGTAAAATGCTCATTGATAGGAGGGTGTGGGTTGGAGATTAACTTCATAACACACATGTTGTCCACTTCCACGTAAAACTCTGCGAAAACCATATTGCCAAGCAATAGATAGTCCATGAAATACTCCCCAGAGCTCAGCTGAAGTCACCGAGCAAACACCTAAATTGGCACTGTAGCCTACCTGCCAAATACCTCTGAAATCACGGATTAGCCCACTAGCTCCTGCAATCCCTGAAGATTTCTTGGCACTGTCTGTGTTTAATTTAACCCAAGGCCAAACAGGCGCAGTCCAATGAATCCATCTTTCGATACGAGCCATGCCAGCAGTAAAGGAGAACGAATTACTTTGTTGAATTTCGGCAGCCCTAACTTTGATATCCATTGCAATATTATTGCTCGACTTAGTATTTTACATTCTCTATTGATTAATAAATAAATTAGATTTATATTGACCTAAATTAATAGCACAATAACTGGCCTAGCACACGAACTAAAATGGCCACCTTAGGAGTGCGTTTATAAGATAGGATAATATTTATTTCAAATAGTCAAATCCAGTGTTTTTATCCTACAGTCAAACATGCCTTAAGGGTCAAGTTTAGCTCCTAGGAGTGTAGAATTTAATTTGATCTACTCAATCCTTCTGATTTGTAAAAATCTGACTTGTGGATTGGTGAATTAGATTGGATTGAAAATCTAAAAATCTACTATTGGTAAATTGAATATGAATTTACTTTTGTATATTCATAAAAATTTGTGAATCCGCAAAAAATAAAAAAATAATTATTTAATTAAAAAATAAAACTTATGAATGTGGGATTACTACTTACTATTAACACCATATTATATCTTATCCAATAAGAATATAAAATAAAATAAAAACTAAATAATTGAATAATTAAATAAACAGACATAGTTTCCAAAACAGTAAAAATTCTAAGCCAAACAAAACACTTTAGCATAAAAATCAAACTTCTATCCCACCACACTCACAGAGCCATCACCTTGTACCTCACTATTTGAGATTATTAAGCTTAATTTCTTAATTTCTTTTTAAGCTTTTCATACATGGATCTTGATTTTTTTCCTTTTGGTGTGTTATATTTTGAAATTTTGAATGTATTAATTCTAACTTTATTTAAAAAATTAATTTTAAATTTAATCAATAGTAAAATGAGTTTTATATTAATTTTTTTTATACTTCTTGAATTCGATAGAATTAAAAATTTTTAATCTACAAAATAATGGATTGGATATGAATTAGGTTAAACCGGTATCAATTCCCAGAGATATTGATTGGATTTAGATTGAATTTATTAATTTATAAATTGAATTGAATTTAAAATTTATAATCCATAAAATCATAAATCGAATATGCATTAATATTTAATTTACAAAATTCGATTTGTGAACACTCCTAATAGCTCATTAAGAGTTACGGGGTGGGGACCTATTTGATATTAATCGAAAATTATTATCTTATTTGTGGAAATACAATACTAAAGGGATCAAAGTGTCATCACTCCTCCAGATATATAAATAAGTTCAAAAATGGAAATTTAATTTTTTACAAAATTATCTTCTTCGTCTCTCTTCCATCTTCGAGACCCCCTTTCTACAATTTTCCACCAAAACCCTTGAATCTCTGATACTTCAATCACTTATTAGCAAATCACAGCCGTTGATTTGAGTCTATGCTCTCTCGATCTGTCGTACCTACCCGAAAATTCCCTCTTATTTGCGTTTCTGCCATCGTGAATTGAATTCGCCATCATCTCAACTGTGTATGTTGCCCTTGATCGTTTACGTTTCTTATTTTATTAAAGTTATGTCTTATTTATTCTTTTTAGCTCTTGAATTATGAAAATTTAATTTAAATCCTCTCATTTCAGATTCATGTTTTAAGGGTTTTAGTTTTTTTCTTCTTGTAATTTGGAAATTTTTAAATTTTATTTGATTTTTCTAAATTTTTTGCCTGGTTAATTGAAGCTAAAATAAAAAAAAAAAGAAAAAGAAAAAAATGGAGCAAGAATCACAAAAGAGAAAGCTAGAAGAGACTAGCCACGAGACTCAAAACACTCCAATTTATTGTGCAAATAATTGTGGATTTTTTGGAAGTGCAAGCACTAATAATCTTTGTTCAAAGTGTTACAAAGATTATCTTTTGAAGCAATCCAAAAACCCTAACCCTAGCCCAAGCCCAATTGAAGAGGAAAAGAACAAGAATAAAACGAACATTGAACAAATTGAAGCCAACCCAGTTGGGGGTGTGGTTGAAAATAGAGATCCGGCTGCCCAAGCTGTTGTTGTTGATGAAGGGGCATCTTCGGAGAACCCCGAAAAGCGGCCAGCCAACCGGTGCAGCTTTTGCCGCAAGAGGATTGGTTTGACGGGGTTTAAATGTAGGTGTGAGCAGACATTTTGCTCCTTGCATCGATATTCTGATAAGCACAATTGTGTGTTTGATTACAAGAGTGCAGGGCAGGATGCCATTGCTAAAGCGAACCCCGTCGTGAAGGCGGATAAGATTGAGAAGATCTGACAAGGAGTTGTGAAATGTGGTGGGCTTTAGGTGGTTCGATGAATGGACTATGGTTTTAATGATAATAAGTTGCTAGTACTATTGTTTCGGTATTTATTTGTGTCTGTGTACAGTTGGTTGCTTTATTATTGCATAATGGAACTCAATGTGAAAACATTCGGTTTATATATCGTTCAGTGATATTTCACTAGCTTTGAATTGTGCTGAATTGATGTGGTTGTGTATATGTTTCATTGCTTTTACCAGCTGTTGTTTGGTAGCTGTCTGTAGCTTTCGTGTCTTGTTCAGTTATTTTGCCATAGCAGTAATATCTTTTCCATATATGGAGACATGAGTTATGTTTAGAAAATGATATTTGATTGATGAAATTACCACATCTTTGGGATACAATGTGTGTTGTTAATGAATTTGGATCTCTTCTAATATGAACTGTCTTAGCTGTAAATATTGTGCATTGAAAGTCCGTACAAGTAGCGAATTCATGCTCTCCATATAATAGTCTAGGAATGGGGTTTAATTAATTACGAATGCAATCATCTTGACTTTGATGCTGATACGGCAGCAGCTTAGGATCATCTTAAGCGATATCAAGTATACAAAGCATCTGTTTCTCGATTTAGCATTTGATGACTTGTGCATTAGATCCATATGAAAGTCAGTACATGTTATTTCTTGTGCATATAATACTCTTCTATTGCTTTTATAGTGGAATGATCTGGTTGGGTTGAATATCTGAGATTGAGCTATTAGTGTTGCGGCACATTGCTTCTGATTATTCCTACTGTTCCCATTATGCATTTTTAAGGGATGTTACCATTGGATGAAAATGCGGATACTTTCAATAATGTTTTTTAAAACTCTTTCGTCCAGTTTTTAGTTCAGAAGCTACTGCTTGTCAATGAAACCCAAACTCGATATACCCTGGAAGTTTGAAATAATCTTAAATAAATGAATATTCAGTTTCTTGTCCCACAAATTACAATGAATGGAACGAGAGATTTTATATATATTTATACTAATTTGATTATTTGATTTTTTGTTACTTGTCTACTTGGGCATGTTTCTTATCTTGTTTAGTATTCTACTTTTGAGGTTATCCAAGCATGTTTTCAAAAGTCAGAATGTATAATTTGAAAATCAAAATTATGTTTTCATATCTAAAAATAAAAATTGGTAAATATACAAAAAAATTCTCATTAGTTGTTTAAGCTCATGGCATAAAAGTTTTCGTTTTAGACCATTAGGTCATTTTTGTCACAGGGATAAAATAGTTAAATTAAAACTTATGCTAAAATAACATTAATGATCAAACAACAGTTGGGACGTTTAAGTTAAAAAAAAATTAATTACTTAATTGTTTAAAATTTTTCTTTATTTTAAAATTTAAAACATAATATGAATTTTTTGTAAGTAATGTTTTTGAAATGGGTGGATTTACTAGGTATATAGTGGAACATATCTCTACCTCGTCATAATATGAAGTTTGAAAATTTATGGAGTATTTAACTACCTAATTTTTGAGATACGCTCGACCGACTAGTAGAATTATGTTTTTTTTCAGTTAAAAAATTTTATTTTTGGAAAAAAAATTATTTTCAGAAACTATTTATATTTTAATATTAAGAACTTTTTAAATATAAGTATATGCCCAAAGAAATACGCAATTAATGTTTAAATCAGAAGCTTAATAAATAAAATTTCTAGAAATATTCTTATAGGAATTCTTGAACTCTTCACAAAAAGAATTCAAACCACTATCCACTAATAAGTGAACATATCTTCAGATAAATATTATTGTATTAATTTGTTGACATAATTTATATCACGAAATGATATATGGCTTACCATTCAATGATATAATTACCACGTTAATGATAAGATAGTAAAATTAAATATCACTTAATACATGCAAATAAATACTTACACATAAAATTTACATCACAATTTACTTTTCACTAATTATAAAAGGAACCAAAAATATTCCCGGGTGATGGACGGCTGAGATCTAACGCTATCATTTAAAAGTCAGCCAACTGAACGTCCGCCAAACGGCAAAGATTATCTGCATGCGGACACCTCGGACGCGCCGTGGTTTAAACAGTGAAATGTCTGAAACACCCTTAACTTGCTCGCTCCGCCAGAACCCAGCTTCGAATACTAAAAATTCACGCTCTCTCACACCACTCTCTTCGGAGGATCTTCTCAGAAATTATTATTTTTATTTAAAAGAACGAAATACAAAATCCTTTAAGAGAGAAAAGTTTAAAATTCAGAGAAAGCAAAATAAAATATTCAGAGAAAGCAAAATAAAATATTAAGCGATGGCTTTTGTTCGTTAAACGACAATCCGTTTTAGGCTTCAGGTTCTTTCTCGAATCCTCCTCTATTGCATTTTCTTTTTGAAGTTCAATTTGTTTGAGATTTGGTAGGGTTTTAGTGATGCTTCCTTTTGATTTTCTATCTTCATTTCTGTTAAACGATGTCGTCTTGTGCACATATTTTATATGTATTCTGTAGCTATATCCGATAGTTATTGATTGTTAGATGACGTAGTTGAAATTTGATTATCCGATTTTAATTTTTTAATTTTCTTTTTTTGGCTTCTCAACTGCTCTATTAAGTTTAAAGTACCTTTGCATGTATTCATATTAAGGCTGTGTTTGGTTGCTTAATGCTTAGAAGTGTTGGAAAGTGAAATTAGGTGAGATGTTTAGTTAAGAAAATTAAGAGCTATTGATTATCATTTAGTGATATTCAATTGATAAGTAATCATGATTTGTTTGATTGTAGTGTTATTTCTCTAAGCTTGTCATTGGCGGAAAAAGAGAGTTTAGGTACCATTTGATAGAAAATATGAGTTAAGTGACTGATTTGAATCGTTTTGCAAATTATTTTTTTCAGTAACTGTTTCGTCAAATGAAAATGGGAATTAAATTTTGTGCTTTTCGTGTTACAGAATTGTATCTGAAAAATCGCAGCAGTTCCTCCTTTTCAGAATACAAAAATTGGTTTTGAGTGTATTACAAGATTTTGGAAAATGAAATTCATTAATGCTTGGAAACTGGTAATAAATGTGTAATCTAATTTGCTCGGAGGTTTGAAGAAATATAACACAAGTTTTAGGGATGATAACGAATGCACCCTAGCGTGTCATTTTCACCTTTCTGTGAAATTAGTAGTTAATGAAATTCAATCAATTATTCTTTTCTGAACTAACATTATTGACGTGTTATAGAGTGAGTAGTGAGAAGAATGTTGGAGATAGCTTGTATATAAACAGCCAAACTGAATGTAATTAAAAATTTGCATTCCGAAATGAGTTGAACTCAGATGGGTAAAAAGCCTTACCGTTTGCTGAATTCATGTAAATAAATTCTTATTACATTGGATTAGAATATAAGTTTCTCTGTTTGCTATTAAAAAAAAAATTGTTATTACTTTGAATTCCATTAAACATTTTAACCTTCTGTTATGAATGATTTCTGATGTAGGTGATGTGTCTAATTATTTGTTTCTTTGTTATCCCTTCATATCATTTTACTGATCAGTACATTTTGACTAACTTGAAATGGTTTTTGACTTTGCCTTATGAATGTAATCTTCTGAGATGTCTCTTTGCATATATTGGTTCTCTACCGAATTCTATTAAAGAGGTTTTCTTTTCTGCTCCACCTTTCCTTGAATGGTATTATGATATTTATGCTGACTATTGCAATCTCAGTTCTCATATTTTATGTTCTGGTTCCTTTGTTCACTCATAGGATCAAAATGGGTTGTTCTGTTGGGGATGAAGGTATTGCAATACTTCAGTTGCGCAAATGGTGCCCCTCCCGGTTCCCATTCGACCTTTCAGAATTTCGTGAAGCCTTTATATCTCCAACGAGAGAGCTATTATTGCTGCTTTCATATCATGGTGAAGCTTTGCTGTTTCCTCTAATTCCAGGTATCATTCTTTCCTTACTTTGTCTCTTCCAGACTGTCAATACTTGAACATATGTTTGTTTGTTGCCTGTGATACTACTGCATATATTTTTCACCTAGTTTGGTTGTACTACTGTTGTTGTTTTATCCATGTCAGCTTCCTGATTTGATTATTTTTTCCCCGTGATTGTCATGTGCAGGGGATTCTGTGGATTGTAACAATGTGGAAAATTGTTATGACGGAAGTCTGCAAGATCCATGTTCATCTTCTCTTAGTAGGTCAGATTCAAAGGACGACACCCCATGCACTTCTGGATCAGTAGTGGATTTTGATAATGGTTTTTCTCATGAACGTAATTTTTCAAGATCTAATAGTTACTCTTTTGTTTCTGATGTAAACTCACTGGCTTGGGGTGTATGTGGGGACACCTATAATCGGCACAAGGATACCTCATTTAGAGAGCTTCTTTTTGTGTCTGGCGACCAGTGTGTGACAGTCCATGCTTTTCGTCATCCTAGTGATGTCAGTTCAA
Organism: Atalantia buxifolia; assembly: GCA_030444775.1. Taxonomy (NCBI): domain Eukaryota; kingdom Viridiplantae; phylum Streptophyta; class Magnoliopsida; order Sapindales; family Rutaceae; genus Atalantia; species Atalantia buxifolia. The sequence continues at coordinate 31,571,545 of CM059831.1, forward strand.
CGGCCAGACGTGCTGTGCAGGATAATTTTGGGCAAGGGAGGTGGGTGGAGTGGGGGCCTTCTTCTACATTAGTTCATAGTGTGGAGGTAGAAGAGTCTTCTAGTTTATTTTGTGAGGCCCCTGGAGATGTTGACGATGAATACATAACTAATGGAAATAGGGAAAATTCACATAATATGCACATGGAAGCTAGGGATGATGAGTCATTGAGAGGTGTTGGCTCGAAGAGGTGGTTGAGGTCTTTTTTCACCAAAGCTGAAACCATCAAATTAGATGGTGGCTTTTGGACAAGGTTTCCTGAGGAGTCTTCATTTCCTGAGTCTGCGAAGGCTGTTTCATTTACGATTTTTGATAGTAATTTATCAAATCCCGAAATCCCCACTAATGGTAACTCTGTATCAGTTATGGAGGATAGGCAGGAGAATGTTTTGGATCTTAAGAAGGATGTGCCTACAAATTCTCATTTGGCTTCATCTAGCCTAAATTTTCAGTCTGACGTGTTACCAGATTTTTTAGGTATTGACAATAACATTTCATTCAAATGCACCAGAGTGTTTTCTGGGAATTCACATGATTTACTTGGGTTCGTTTTAGCATTAGTCGATCCTTTGTCTGTAAGTATTAGGGATGGCAGTGAGAGAAACAGAAGCAAACATGCAGTTCTTGTTTCTAGGTTGAGTAGTTGGGGAATCCAATGGGTTTCTGCTGTGAAGCTTGAGGAAAGTTCAAATGGAGGGTCATTGATTGAGTGGACTGATTTCTGCTTTACCGATGAGCGTCTTGTTTGCCTCAGCTCTTCTGGCTTTATCTTTTTCTATGCTGCTATGTCTGGCGACTATGTTGCAAAGCTTGATATTCTAAGTACCTATGGGCTCAGCCTGTGCTCAAGTTTGCAGGAGCAAGATAAGTTATCCACAGCTGCTGATATGCAAGTTAAACAAGAAGATGAAGTTTGTGGCACATCTCTTTGTCATCAACATGGCCATTTTGATGGGAGGATGTTTAAAAAGTTGATTGCTGCTTCACATACCACCCTCTTAGCTGTGGTTGATGAATATAGTGTAATATATGTCATAGGTGGTGGTGATGATATTCTGGAAAAATATAGCACTTCCACGAAACTGCTTGCTCATTCTTCGCAGTTGGGGCTTGGTATGTTGGTTGGTTGGGAGGCTGGTGGTTCTGATATAGGCCATCAAAGGGTACATTCTTGTTTTTCAAGTTCTCATAATCATGGTTTTAATCAAATCTTTCATGGAAAAGGAAGGCGGAAAGATATCTTTTTGAATGGATTTTCTGCTGCGTCAAAGACAAATGACCAGACTTCATGCGATTCTGAAGCACAGTTGCACTTGATGCGGAAAATCTTTCTCCCCACTGATAGATATGCCGAGGATGATTGCATCTGTTTTTCATCTTTGGGAATCACTCGGCTCACCAAGAAGCATCATACTAAGGAGCGAAATGGTGCTAAAGTTGTTCACTTTGATCTTCATACGAGTTCAGCAGTTCATGATGACAGTTTTTTAAATCCTGGTTTGGAAACGTTTTCTCTAAAAGGGAGAAAAGAAAGTTCTGTTGTAGAAGCAGTGGGTTGTACTTTCCAGGGATGTTTTTATTTGGTAACTGAGGGTGGTCTTTCCGTAGTTCTCCCTGCTGTTTCAGTTTCACCAAATTTCCTCCCTATTGAAACCATTGGATATCGGCAGGCATGTATAAATACAGGTGTAGGAAGTCAAATAAAAAACAATCTCGAAGTGGCAGAATTTAAACAGCCCTGGTCGCCTTGGAAAGTTGAAATTTTGGATAGAGTCCTACTGTATGAAGGCCCTAAAGAGGCAGATCGCTTGTGTTTGGAAAATGGTGAGAGTAATTCTTCAAGTTTTTGTTTGTGGTCTTTAATTTGGTGTCTATGAATGTGTTTAGGATCAATGCTTCAATTCCGTAGTTATCATCTAGTAAAGTGTAACTACTTACTCCATATCTGGCTTTCTGATTTTCATTAAGACTCCGAAGTTAAGAATCTAATGTTGCTAAATTTAGCAGTGGTCAAGTTTATGCCTCAATTTCATTAACACTAAATGAGATTGATGAAGTACAATGAACTTATTGTTGACACTAAACAATTGATGAACTACAATGAACCTACCGTTGGCACTAAACAATTTAATTCAATATAATGACGCAACCAAAAAAAAAAAAGAAAAAGAAAAGTAGATTGAAACTTGACTTTGTTGCTGCTGTTGAAATGATGATTTTAATATTGAGGAGTAGTGACAGGATCATAACGAGGATTGTTATTGTGCTAAAAGAGGCTATATACGAGGAACAGTGTGTTCCTTGACTACCAAGTCTCTTAATCTTATTCCTGGGTATATTAAAGAATGATTAGGAGCATGAATGCATCTTGGTGTTAATTGGAACGGTTTGGTGCTTGCATTTAGTTTTGTGCACATCACACTTTTGTTCATTAATCTTTGCCATGACCGTCAAAAATGGGTTGTCTCTTGTATCTTCTGAAAAAACTCATTTTGGCTGTTGTGGTTAGATATAGTCCAGCAAGCTGCTGTGGACACTTGCATTTTTCTCGTTTTCTGTTTCAAATTTGTCATTTAGGCGAGAACTGCTCACTCCTCATGCAGCTTAAAATTTAACATTTGATGTGGTTGATGCTTGCTGTTGGAATTCCTTTGCTAGGAGGAATTTGATTTTCTTTTCTTAGTTGACAGAGAGGAATAAAGAACTTGGCTCTCACTGGAGGATCCTCCTTTTTTATTTCATTCTTTACCCTCTCTTTTCATGTTTTTCATTACTACTCTCCTTTGAAGAGTATGAGACTAAAATTTTCTTAGCCATGTTTCCATTTTAATAGTCAAAGAATAAAATTTCTTAAAAAAGAATAAGAAAATAAAAATTTCTTGTAAAGCTGGATACAAGCTTTACAGAAATAGGAACTGCTGAGACTTGAAGTGGTCTATATCTGAGGGAGCAGCAATGTCAATCATTCCTTTCTTCTTAATCACAAATGGATTATAATGAGGGCAAACACATGATATGAGATCTGTTATCTAATATTCAATTACTGTGAGGTGTAGCTCCTCTACTGCATTTTTTTTCGGTACTAGCATAATGTGATAGATACTTGTTGCTTCGATAGATTGGCCACTATCAAGCATTTTGATACACTGTTTCTCAATGTAATCTTGACATGTGTGTTACTGCAATGTCAGGGTGGGAGCTGAAAATTTCTCGTATGCGTCGATTGCAAATGGCATTAGAGTACATGAAATTTGACGAAATAAAAAAGTAAGGTTCTGTGCGAGCATGCATACACTCATTTTTATGTGTGTACATTGTGTGTTGGTTTATGCACTCTTTTCTGTAACTGCTTTGTCCTGATCGATGAAGTGGAAATTTCATTGAATCCTGTTGTTAAGTAGATTTTATACAGGGGAAAAAATTTTACAAAAGGTGAACAAGATGTCCCCTGGCCTCAAAAACAGCTTAAAAATTTACAATTAAGAGAGTATCTCGAAAAAAAAAAGGTTCTATTTTGAGACAGTTAAACATTATCAACATCTGAAAGAGAGGCAAAAGCTTCCTGAAAGACAAAATCAACCTAACCTTAAACTCCTTACCAATTTAAATGTATGAAATTAAGTGAAGTTATGATATATATCTTTGAATATCATGCAAGAGGCTTCATTTAAATATGTATTATTTATTTATATTTCACTTATTTGAATAATTGTAACTGAATGCTAATAGTAATATGGAGCAGAGGAAGTACTGACTCAGAGAATAGGTAGAATGTTATAGATGATATATTGCAGTGACTGTAGAGCAGTTGTTCTTGTAGCTTGCTAAGAATAGTTTATTTGGGACTGCAGCTGGGTTGTTGATCGTAGATTTTATTGTAACAGTGAATCTGGAAGTGCATCACTTTTAGATTAAATCAGTTGGTACTTTTCAGGAGCATTTTTTAGCTTAATTAGGGAATTGTTTTTTCAGGGGCTTTGAATTGTCTCAGATGGTGTATTTCCTCATAGTATGGTTCAAAAATTTGTCCTCATCCTCCTCCCCTCTTTTTCCTTATAGAAACTTGATTTGAGTGCTAATGCAAAATGATAGGAGGAGAATGTTTTTACTTTTTAGGTGATATTTTGTGATAATTATAGAGGTAGTACTCATATAGCTAACTCAAAATAGTTTTGGGACTGAGGCTGGGTTGATTTTCATAGCGATTGTTGGAATAATGAATTGAGAAGTGCATCACTCTTAGATTAAAGCAGTTATTACAGTCTCAGGAGTACTGTTTTAAATTAATTTGGGAATTGTTTTCTTGGAGGCTTTCAATTGTCTCCGGCAGTAAATTCTTGAATCCTGTCCTTAAAGAAAATCGATAAGATCAATAAAGCACTAATCCGAAAATACTAGGTGAGATAGGGCAGGGTAGACTTGAATATGTTTATCTATTTGTCGTTGTGCATATCTACTTCGCATGCCTTTATATTGATTAAAAACTCAGAGTTGGTTGGAAATATAAATTCTGGTCTTGTTTTCTGAAATCCTAATTCTTCTTTTTAATATAACAGACAAGCATTTGATTTTTGAGCATCATGTGCGTAATGGACAAACTGAGCTATAGGTTTTTACAAGGGCTTGACTAACATTTTTTATCATTTGATTTTACTATCCTGATAAATGAACAGATCTTTAGAAATGTTGGTGGATGTCAATCTGGTAGAAGAGGGCATTTTGAGACTGCTCTTTGCTGCAGTTTATCTGATGACCCGTACAAATGGCAATGACAATGAGTCTTCTACTGCTTCAAGGTAAAGACTTTTCATCCATTTTCATTTGTTGTTGTGGATTTGCTAAGGTCTGCATTTTTGTTATTCATTTGCAAAGCAAGTTAGCAGAAGCTTCTATCATCTCCTCATGATGACTGTTGAAGGTTTCATACTTACGGACAAAACTTGTCAACAATTTAGATCTTATCTTGATTAGTGTTTAAATTTGTGAATAAAATTTTGTTGCACATGGAATCGTCAGTTATTCCTCCTCTAGATAATTCAGGAGAGAGGTGTAGGTACACTGATGTTTGCCTTCAGATAGAAAGCCATACAGTCCATCAGGGAATTTTTTTTTTTTTTTTTGGTAGGTCTGAATGCAATGTATTCCTTAAGTTTGCTTCTGTTGATATGAGTTGTTCATTTCTTGTATTTATATTACTTTGGTTAAATATTTTTAGGACACATTTGTGTCTCCCTCCCTCTTGGTGTGTGCTGTGGAAAAGAAGTGCAGAAACTTTTAAACCTTTTCCTTCATTGTTTTAGTGGCTTCAAAGTTGTGGAATAGATTACACAAAGAGGCTAGTATTTTGTCGGTCATCTCGGTTTCTTGTAACTCTCTTCTTATGAAGAATCCTTAGCTTTTGGTAAAGGAATAAAGGCTAAAACTCTTTGGAAATGTGCAGTGGCAGCTCTCTTTTGGGGTAGTGTGGCAGGAAAGATTTTTTTTTTTTTAATAAATTTTGAGGAGAAAGATGTGGATAGTTTAAAGAATTGTGGGATGGAGTCCATCTTCTAGGGTTGCTTTGTGCTTTAGTTTCTAAGGAGTATCATGTAGGGGTGGGCAAAGACCAACAACCCACAACTGAGCCCAAACCCAAACCAAATTAGGTAGTTGGGGTTGGTTTGGATGGGTTAAACATTTATTTTGTTTGGGATGGGTCCAACTATATGATCTACTCAGCCCATAATTTTGGGGTCATTGCATTGACATTCAAACTTTCTTGGTTTGATTTGAGTTGACAAAACTTAAACCAATGTAATGTTTTTGCAACCCCAGCCAACCCAACCCATTTTAATTTGGTTTGAGTTTCAATTCGAATGACTTTGGTTAACTCACCTCTCATATAATATTATTAAAAACATTATCAATTGTCATGCATTTTAATAATAAATACATATTAAAATTATCTTTTTGTTCAAAAAAATCCAGTAAGGTGACTGTCCCCTCCGGTCTCTTTGTGTCCCTCTATTCTAAGTCTCTTTTTATCATCAAACTAATGCTTGCTACCTTCTTTCTGTCATCAAATTAATGAATAATACCTTCACTGTATTTTTTTTTTGGGGGAGTAAAAAACCAGTGGGGCAAATGCCTCCTCTAGTCTATTTGTTGATGTGCGGCACCTTCACCTATATTGAAAATTGATTTTATTAAAAAACAACAGTAAGGGCAGTCTGCTCACTGATCTCATTGCGCCATTAAGCAGTGGTACCTTCACCTGTATTATGGACTGAGTAAATTTGATGCCTAAAATATTATAATTATTGGCTGAGTGGTTAAATGGGTTGGACCCAACCCAAATTAAATTAAAAGGGGTCGAACCCAACCCAATCCATATCAGTTTTCAACCCAAACTATCTAATTTTGTTTGGGTTTGTTTGGGTTATGGGTTGTCGGTTTTTGCCCACCCTTAATTACTACCAAGATTCTTCTTTTGTCTTCATTCATCTCAACTAGTAGGGGGTTTTTGAGATGGGGTGTAAAGGCTGGTCAAGCTTTGTAGAGGGGTAATCGGATATATTTTTGTATAGAACAGAAATGTTCTAGTTTTTGCTTACTTCGTGGACAGCTATCCTCTTCACTGTTATTGATTTTTCATCTTTAACACAATTTTGAGTTTCTAATGCAAAAAATAAGGATCTTTTTCTTGGATTTTTTTGGTATAGAGAAGTTCCCCTCCCCTGTTTTTTGTTCCCTTTGTGGACGACTGGTTCTCAGATGTACCTTCTTTAATTTTTCCTGTATTAATAGAGCTTTCTTTGTTTCTTTTAAAAAAGTGAAGAATAATATCTATGAATAGGTGGCAGAGTGTTTTGGCACAGTGTGTAGGCTGGTCTAGTATTGTAGAGGGGCGATTAGTATATTTTCGTACAGCACAGAAAGTTTTTGTTATTTTGCTTTCTTAGCGGACAGCTGATCCACTCCTTGTAATGATTCCTCATCTTTAATACAATTTACAGTTTCTTATCAAAAGAAAGGAAAAAAAAAAGGAAAAAAGTCTATCAATCTTAAAAGTTGTCTCAGGTTACGGAATCATGAAGTACATGATTCTGGATGTCAATCAACTTTGGTATCATAATGGATTAATGATTATCATTATTTTTATTTTGCATTTAGTATTCTAGATATTCCAGTTACTGATGCTCTTTATCACAGGCTTCTTGCAGTGGCTACTAGCTTTGTGACCAAAATGATTCGCAAATACGGACTACAACAGCAAAAAAATGATGCATACTTACTACAGGGCTTTAATGGAAATGGAATACTTCCTCTTCCACCGATTTTACCAGATGAAGAACAAAATGAGATGGAAAATTGTAAAAGGCTTCATGAGATGGCTCAATTTTTGGAGATTATTCGCAATTTGCAGAGCCGACTTAGTGCAAAACTTAAAAAGCCAGGCCAAGGACCGGTATGTTGTTGTTTTATTTCCTACATGTTGATATAGTTCATATATATATCATTAGAATCAAGCAATGCCTTTTCATCATGGTACAGGAGGAAAGTGAGGAGGCATTACGTTCGGTGGATCCAAATTTGCCACAGGATGAATCTCAACTGTCTATAGTTGCAGCAGATGTGGGATTGTTGGATGCTGTAAATCAACGTGAAATTCCATTTACACTGTCCGAGCCCGCCGCTAGTGACGTTGAGAACCTTGCATTGATGCCTCACAGTTCCTTCAGTTCTAAAGCTGTGCTGGAACTGGAAGATTCTGGTGAAGCATCTCTTCCAGTGCCACAAGGAGCAGCTCTCAGGAGGAAGGTTCTTCCCTTGGAAAATCCAAAGGAGATGATTGCACGTTGGAAAATAGATAAATTGGACTTGAAAACTGTAGTCAAAGATGCTCTACTCTCTGGTCGTCTCCCTTTGGCAGTTCTTCAGCTGCATCTTCATCGTTCAACAGAATTTGCCAGCGAAGAAGAGCATCATGATACGTTCACTAAAGTTCGCGACATTGGAAGAGCTATTGCATATGACTTATTTTTGAAGGTAGCTTTATTGTTACTCTGAACAAAGCTATAGTAGTTTTTATTTCTGCACTAATGGTACATGAACAATAGGGTGAAACTGGACTAGCTGTGGCAACACTGCAAAGACTCGGGGAAGACATCGAAATCTGCCTCAAACAGTTGGTATTCGGTACTGTGAGGAGATCACTACGAATGCAAATTGCTGAGGAGATGAGAAAATACGGATACTTGGGATCATATGAGTGGAGGATGTTGGAGAGGATGTCACTCCTTGAGGTATGTGATTGATATAAAGTGATATTTGTAATTCTCTTAATTGCAAGCATATGCTCCATGTTTGAGGTCCATAGTCTGATTATTTCTTTAATCTCCCTTCTTTGTGCTTCTCTATCTGGTGGAAAAGAGGCTTTACCCTAGCAGTAGTTTCTGGAAAACATTTCGTGGCAGGCAAAAAGAATTCATAAGTGATTCTTCAGCTTTAAAGTCTCCAGGAGAAATATATTTGCGCCTGTTCGATTCACCTTTATTTAACAATCTTACCATTGAGTGTGGTGAGGTGGATGGGGTTGTTTTGGGTTCGTGGACAAATGTAAATGAAAGTTCATCGAACCCTGTGATTGATGAAGAAAATGCTCATATTGGATATTGGGCTGCTGCTGCAGTGTGGTCAAATGCGTGGGATCAGAGAACCATTGATCGTGTAAGTCACTACTTCTGTGTCCTACCATTTAAAATATTACATTTATCCTTTTGAATTTGTATTGGAAGGAAGTTGTCGATGTAGTGAGATAGAATCTGGTCCCTGGTCAAGGTTGCGACTAACTATATTTAAATCGAATGTATTTTTTCACTAAATGCCTATGAACAAGAAATTTATTGCACAATAACTTTTAAATCTTTCTTCTGTATGTGATCAATTGAGAATTTACTAGATACAAGATCTACTTATTTTTCTCAATTTGAATTGTAGGATCTTTTTAATTTTAATAATTGCTGAAATTAAAGTTGAGCACAAAGTAAGGTTCATATGACGATTTTAACCTTTTTATGCTTCAGGGTAATTACAATAAGCTCATGCTACAAGATATCAAAAAGAGGCAATAATTGATGCTGTTGAATGAATTCTTCACTTCTCTGTCACCCTACAGTTCTACCATAACTGAATGTTGAGCTTTAGGTATTAGTGTTCTAGATTCATATGCTTAAGCATGAAAGAATGGCTCTCTTCTCCTTAGAAGTAAGGAGCTATTATTTCCTCTGTGCCTCTATAGTGGTACATGTTCTTCACGATATCTATAGTATTTCTTTCTCTTTCTACAAAATCAATGGCTTTTTCATTTTTACTTTATAATTCACAATAATCTATACTTTCTCAATTATTTATTTATATATTTATTTATTTCTCAATTATATACACTTTCTCAATCTATACTTTATAATTCACAATAATCTATACTTTCTCAATTAGTTGTTTATTTTTATTTTTTGCTTTAAAACTCAGTTTATCTGTCAGTGAACTCATGGTGGTCCCTCAGTTAGCTAGAATGTTTATATTTGAAATTAAGATAAGTGTATATTTGCATTCCATACTTATGGTTATTTTCTACATCTTCTTGCTCATCTTAATCTCCAAATCTTTATTGTTGAATACTATTGCTGTATTGCACCGTATTATTATGGTTCTTGCAACCATAATTTGGTTTAATTTCTCTATATGGCTTAGTACTTAATTATGAATTTCTAAATATTTTTCTAATAGATTTCTTATTTGTACAGATAGTACTGGACCAACCTTTTCATATGGGTGTTCATGTATTGTGGGAATCACAATTGGAGTACCATATATGCCATAATGACTGGGAGGAAGTCTCCAAACTTCTGGAGTTTATTCCTGCATCAGTGCTATCAGAGGGAAGCCTCCAGATTGCTTTAGATGTTTTGCAGCCTGCTACTGTTGCTTGCAATAGTGAGTTACCTGACTTTGGCAATTATATATGTTCTATTGAAGATCTGGATGCGGTTTGCTTGGATGTTCCCAAAATTAAAGTTTTCAGGTTTTCTGCCAACGGTATATGCTCCACGTGGTTAAGAATGCTCATGGAGCAGGAGCTGGCAAAAAAGTTTGTCTTTTTGAAGGAATTCTGGGAAGGCACAGGAGAAATAGTATCTCTTTTGGCCCGTTCAGGCTTCATTATGAACAGAAATAAAATGTCACCAGAGGATGATTCTATTGAGAGTTTCTCAGATCTGAATTTATCAAGTATTGGAAGACCTAATGTTGACACACTGCACGCTTTGCATAAATTACTCGTACATCACTGTGCAGAACATAACTTGCCAAACCTTTTGGACCTCTACCTTGATCATCGCAAGTTGGTTCAAGATAGTGATTTACTTTGTTCATTACAAGAAGCAGCAGTAAGTGTTTTCTCATTAAATTATCATCCTTTGTGTTGGATTTAATCTGATTATTTCTATCAATCACAATTTTGCATCCAAATGTTTATTGGCTGTAAATTGTTTATCATCAAGTCATCATCTTTGAGATTCACATTAGTTGATGAAATTAATTATTTTTATCTCCAAATATATATATATTTTTTTTCAAGGAAGAGTAGTCCTTATATTTCTGATTCAAGACATAGAAAATAGGTTTTGATAATGATAATCTACCCTTATTATTAAGCTCCATTTTGGTTAGTTGGAGAAAGTCTGAACTAAAGGCATTGGTGTTGGTAAATCTTGGCGTTTTCAGAAAATTAATGAATGAGCCAGCACAAAGCAAGCCCTTCCAAAATAAATGTGTGCTTTCCAGCTAGAATAGTAATTTTCTTCTTTTGTTATTCTTTGTTTTTGGTCCAAGCTCACAATTCTATTTTGTGCGGACTGGAACATAAAATTGTGTGATACATGCTAATGACAGTCTTAGAGATGGTGATTTCTTAGTTTTCACGCTGAATTACTTTAGTCGAGCTAAGAGAGTGCCCTCGCCATTTAATTGTGCTGAGGAAGGAAAACTTGCAGATTGGTGGTTAAACAAAATTCCCCTGCCCTTGCATGCTCAACTTCTTTCCTAATGCACTCTGAAGTCGACTTCAAGCTTAACTATAGTTTCAAAACATATCAATATTGAACTGTTTTGAGTGTTATAATCAAGGTGCAGTCTCCACTCTGTTGTCAATTAGGCTTAGGATAAGCAATGTTTAAGCTCCTTGATACCGTACGTGTTTTGCTAATATTTACTCATGGCCCAGCCTTTAATATGTGACAAATACTTTGTGTGTGCGCTCATACCTATGTCTTTGTTTTCTGTAATACAACTGTTCAGGGAAATTGTCACTGGGCCAGATGGTTGCTCTTTTCTAGGGTTAAGGGGCATGAATATGATGCAGCATTTTCTAATGCTCGTTCAACAATGTCGCATAGTCTGGTGTCTGGTATCAACCTGAGTGTTCCTGAGATTGATGATATAATTCGTACTGTTGATGACATTGCTGAAGGAGGGGGAGAAATGGCTGCTTTAGCAACACTAATGTATGCTCCAGCCCCAATTCAAAACTGCTTAAGTAGTGGTAGTATAAGGCATAGTAGCTCTTCAGCCCAGTGCACACTAGAGAACTTGAGACCCACTCTGCAACGCTTCCCTACATTGTGGCGCACACTTGTAGCGGCATGTTTTGGAGAGGAGCCAAGGTGCAATTTTTTGGGTCCTAAAGCAAAGAATGGTTAGCTTTAAAACTCTTATTTTCTTGCTTCTTTGATTTATGCATGTAAAGATTAATCCTTCGGTGGTCTTAATTTGCTAAAGCATAATTTTTTTTTCTATATTTGTTAATTCAGATTTATCAGACTACCTTAATTGGCGTGACAGCATCTTCTTCTCTTCCGGACGTGAGACTTCACTTTCACAGATCCTGCCTTGCTGGTTTCCGAAGGCTGTAAGAAGGTTGATTCAGCTTTATGTGCAGGTCAGTCTTTTTATCTCCTGCTAACATGTTTTTGTGCTCATCTGCAATAGTTATGGAAATGTTTTTTCATGCAAATTCTTTTGGGTTACGATGCAGAAAATGAGGGCTTTGATTTCCTTTGGGATAAAGTGCATTTTCTTGGGTCTCTTTGGTGTTGGTTTCTGCTGAGTTTAAGGGATCTCTTCTTTATTTGTAAAATTGGGAAACTGTTGTCAAATGATGTTTTTGTTCTGCATTTTGTTCCTGTAACTTTTTTTTTTTGGAGTGCTGCTCCTTTCTTTTGCAACTCTTTTTTATTATTGTTATATTTTCCCATTTCTTATTTGTTTATTTAAAAAAAAAAATTCTCTTATGCTGTTGCCCTTTCAAAGTTATTTTCTAGCTTTTGGTCAAAATTGGTTTCACAGTTGTTTTCTTACAACTCAGTGAAAATATTTATTGTATGCTTATATAATTGTACGGAGGCAGTTTTATCTATTACTTCTTACTGATCTAATATGTTTATCTTCTTGGTAATTGGGAATGGCCTTGTATCGGATTGCAGGGTCCTCTAGGATTGCAGTCACTTTCAGGTCTGCCTACAGAAACTTTGCTGCAAGGGGATGTCGATGTTTTCACATTTGCTGATGGAGATGCTGAGGTCAGTGCTATTTCGTGGGAAGCAACTATCCAGAAACACATTGAAGAGGAACTTTATGATGCTTCACTCAAGGTATGTACTTTTTTGCATAAAACAATCAGTTTATGCAATTTAGGTGAAATGTTGATGAAATACTGTTTTTTTAATCAAATTTTGGCAGAGTTTTCCTTTTTGCCCAAGGATTATTTCCTGAAATCTGAGTAGTTAGTATGGTTGCAGATGGAACTATTAGTATTGCTGGAGGTGAAATTTCTTACATGTGTTGAGATATCTTTATTGAGGAGATTCCAAGTGGTGTATATGATTGGTTCCCTATATAAAGGATACTTCTATGATATGCTTGATATTTCACTATTAGTAGGGAGCTTAAACTTAACCTTTCATGTCAAGCTAACTTAACATGGAATTAGAGGTATTAGAGGTCTTCTGTTTGAATCTCCCCTCATGATTGCTGTTGTATTTGTTTATATTGTGTGTGTGTTTATCTCTCCTGAGTCTCTTTCTGGGCCTGGTCCATGTGATAAGCCCATTTGGTATGGGTCTTGCACTTATGTGGGCCTATTTGAGGGCTTCAAACTATTTTTTCTGGCCATCACTGAGCGTAAGCTTGTAGGCTAGGCAAGTTTTCAAACATTTAGAATATTTTTTTCTATTTATGCAAAATTTAAGCAAATCATATTCCCTGGTTGTTTAACCACACTGTATTGATATATTTTTTTTAACTCCCCATTGAACTTTGTTAATATGGCCATATTATAAAAAATATTTAGTTATCTTAAAAAAAACTGATTAGAGTTTTATTAGGTAATAATACAAATATTCTGGAGAATGTTTTTAAAAATATTAAAGGGCGATTAAATAAAATTATTAAAATCATGGTAAAAAAGTTACATGACTAATAAATGGGTTTGGTTAGTATTTGATATTCTTGACACGATTAATACACGGTCTTAGTACCTGTTGGCTAAAATACGGCATATTACGGATAAAACTCTATGCCAACCCAAATTACCACGCCTAATCTTTGTGCATTGACCGCCAAATTATTTTTTTAGCACTATGGGCCCGCAAATGAAAATTTTGAGCTGTGCCCATGATCTTTTTAATAATCATTTGCCATATTAGAAAGTAGATTCAAGCTATTTATAAAATAATTATCATTGACTCAAATCCTTAGATTAAAGACATCCTAATAATAAAGAAAAATCATTGTTGAAAGAATCTAAAATGATAAAGATTCCTACTGTACAATTCTGCTACAGCAGCATGAACAATGTGTTTCTGCAGTGAATGAATTGTGTATTTCACTACAGTTGTGATAATCAAAGGCACTATCATTAGCTCAATATTTTTCCAAATCAAAACGTGTAAACACCAAACATGTACAATCTATCAATTACTATGGAAATTCCTAAACCCAGATTTCTTGAGGAAAAAAAAAAAAAAGGTTAAATCTGACTTGACCTTAAAAATCAAGCTTGCTTTGAACTCCTTTGGATGCCCAGGAAGATCTTGCACAGAATCTTAAGTGCTTGAAAGACACAAATCTGACCAAAAAAGCTCTTTTCATGGCTGCAATGGAATTATCTGGATGGTGTTACTGTTGCTTCTGTTCTGCTCATTGGCTGCTTTCATGTTGCTTGGATCACGTTTATGGTTTTGTCACACTTTCCTCAATTACCTTTAGGAAACTGGAATTGGACTTGAACATCATTTACATCGTGGTCGTGCACTGGCAGCTTTCAACCAGCTTCTTGGTGTTAGAATTGAGAAGATGAAATCAGAAGACCGATCTAGTTCCGCAGCTCTTGGATTGGCAAATGTTCAATCTGATGTTCAGACTCTTCTTGCTCCCATCATAAAAAGTGAAGAGTTTCTACTTTCATCTGTAAGGATCAATTTTCTTAGAATCTATATTTAGTCCCAACTGAATGAGTTTCTTTTGCTTTTATAAGTTTTATGCTATTATTATGTTGTAGTGAGGTTACTTATTTTAGTCATACGCAACTGATATTCTGTTTTATGTTATAGTAATGTTGTAGTCAGGTTACTTATTTTTAGTTATATGTAACTGATGGCGTGTAAATTTTTAGGTCATGCCACTTGCTATTTCGCATTTTGAAGATTATGTATTGGTTGCTTCATGTACCTTTTTTCTGGAGCTTTGCGGTCTATCTGCCAGCTTGCTCCGAGTGGATGTATCAGCCTTGAGAAGGATATCCTCTTTCTATAAATCTAGCGAAAATGCTGAAAGTTATAAGCAACTTTCGCCTAAGAGTTCTGCTTTTTATGCATTACCCCATGAAGGTGACATTACAAAATCTCTAGCTCGAGCACTGGCAGACGAATATCTGCAAGAGGGTAGTGCGACCAAGGCTAAGCAAAAGGGATCTCCAAGTTCAGTTGCTAGTGCACGGTCTTCTAGGGCTCTTCTACTTGTCCTACAGCATTTGGAAAAGGCTAGTCTTCCAGTGCTGTTAGATGGAAAGACATGTGGGTCTTGGCTGTTAACTGGCAATGGTGATGGCACTGAATTAAGATCCCAACAGAAAGCTGCAAGTCAGCACTGGGATTTAGTCACAGTTTTTTGCCAGATGCATCAGCTTCCCTTAAGCACAAAATATCTTGCTGTATTAGCACGAGACAATGATTGGGTATATCTCAACTGTTTTTGATATTTTGTTTTTGCGAGTGATGAATTGTTTTCCAGCTTCAAATCTTATGTTATCATTCTTCTTTTGTAAGGTTGGATTTTTGTACGAAGCTCAGGTGGGAGGATACCCTTTTGAAATTGTGGTCCAGGTGGTAAGTTTCGCTTCCATTTTCATTATTGTATGATTGTAGGTTAGTCTTTGCTCTGATCAATGAAAATCACAGCTTTACAATGAAAATATTTACCATTTTGTGTCTTTTTTCTGTGGTTCAGGCATCAAAGGAATTTAGTGATCCACGTCTCAAAATTCACATATTAACAGTTTTGAGAAGCCTGCAGTCAAGAAAAAAAGCTAGCTCTTCGTTGAACTCAGGTGCTACGGAAAGCAGTGAAAGTTCCGTATTGGATGAAAATTTATATATCCCTGTTGAGCTCTTTAGGATTTTAGCAGATTGTGAGAAGCAGAAAAGTCCTGGAGAGGCCCTACTGATTAAAGCAAAGGAGCTATCCTGGTCTGTGTTGGCAATGATTGCATCATGCTATCCAGATGTGACTCCATTATCCTGCTTAACAGTTTGGCTGGAAATTACCGCAGCCAGGTTACCATCAACATCTTATCATAAAATGATCCTTATTAGTTCTTATTTTTGAATTATTTTTCAAGTTAGAAATGTTTGAGCTTTAGGCCGCAGCCCTCCATGCTTGTTTAATTATTATGCTAAAATGACTGTTTTTGTTGCTACTATTTAAGAGCGTTGTCCTCTCTGTGAAAACATTATATTGCTGATGGCCAAAACTTACATACGATCATGCTCATCAACTTACAGGGAAACTTCTTCCATAAAGGTGAATGACATTGCTTCCCAGATAGCAGATAATGTTGCAGCAGCTGTGAAAGCTACTAATGCTATACCAGCAGATGGTAGAGCTCTTACATTTCATTACAACCGACAGAGTCCAAAACGTAGGCGGCTTATAGAGCCAATATCTGCAGATCCTTTGGTTGTCTCATCTGATGTTTCAATTAGTTATCTTAGTTCAACTGTAGTTATTGCCCAAGGCACTCCTGGGGAAGAAGGAAAAAAAAAAGTTAATCAATGTTTAAATTTTCAAAGTGATTCAGTTGAAGGATCTGCTTCTCTCTCCAAGATGGTTGCAGTGCTTTGTGAACAACACTTGTTTCTGCCTCTGTTAAGGGCATTTGAAATGTTCCTTCCGTCATGTTCTTTTTTACCTTTTATCCGTGCTCTTCAGGTTGGTAACCAAACTATACTCAGCTTTTCCATCCATATCCTGGATTGCATTTCTTAATTGGAGAAACTTTTTTTTTTTTTTAATTACGAGTCTTGGGTGTGTCAGATGGATCTACCTCTCTGACGCACTCACCGAATGGTGGTTCATTCATCCTGATCTCTTTGGAGGCAGGCTGTAGGTTTTATTCCTTAATGTATGAACCACTCAATTGAGTGACCAATGATCCTACAAATATAGATGGATATTCGCTTAGCTCCAAAGCAAGTAATTAAAGTACATTATATAAAATAATTTTGAAGAATACGACCATCTAAATTCGTTACTTTTCCTTCAGGAAAATAATAAATTAATAAAAATTAAAATTTCCAAAAACTCTGCCTTCTTAGCTCATCTCATCAGATTGTTCACCTTTGCTAATTTCCTTTTCTATCTCTACAATCTGTTTTCGCTTTCTATCAGAAAGGAATGAAGTTTATTTAGTGTTATCTACATGCTCCTTTTGGAGTTCAAAGGAGAATACATAATTTCAGATGATGGGTTATTAAGCGGCCCCATTTTCTTGTAGAACAGAACCCAAAGCATTACACCTTTTATTTGATAATTTGAGGTCTCTAACTGTTTTGGACCTTAGTGCAACATTTTCATTTAAGTGTTATTGGGGGCAGAAATTTTTAAGTGTTATGTTTTAAGAATTGCCTAATTGATGGGGTTTTGAGGAAGAAACATAAGGGATTCATTAAAGTCAAAACTTACATGGAATATACTATTGGCTGACTATAACATACCCTATATTGCCTGCTTCCTCAGTTATAAGTTTAGGTATTTTCACTTGGGAATAATTATTGACTTGTTTGAGTAACAATAGTTGTTGACAGTGTATTTGCATTTGGAAACGAGTTGAGGATCATTTTCTAATACAACTTCATTTGTTTATTATTTTGTTTAGGCATTTTCACAGATGCGCCTATCTGAAGCATCTGCACATTTGGGTTCCTTCTCTGCCCGAATAAAGGAAGAATCGAGCCAGTTGCCAGCATATACAGGAAAAGAGGGGCAGATTGGAACTTCATGGGTTAGCTCAACTGCTGTGCAAGCTGCTGATGCCATGCTTTCAGCCTGTCCATCTCCTTATGAAAAAAGATGCTTGCTGCAACTTCTTGCTGCTACTGACTTTGGCGTTGGAAGTTCTGCTGCCACTTACTATCGACGACTCTACTGGAAAATTAATTTAGCAGAACCCTCATTGCGGAAAGATGATGGTCTACACCTAGGGAATGAGACTTTAGATGATGCTTCACTTTTAACAGCTTTAGAAAGGAATGGCCAATGGGATCAAGCACGCAACTGGGCAAAGCAGTTGGATGCTAGTGGTGGACCTTGGAAATCTACTGTTCATCGTGTTACAGAAAATCAGGTACTATAAATACAAAGGAAATCTTTTCTTCCTTCCCGAAGCTACTGTGTTGCATGACCAATCTCACAACAAAGGATTTATGATTGGATTTGAAGTAATAAAGAATAAATAATTTAAAGCGTGGAAGGATGAACTATGAAGTCCACACGAGTATGAATTTAGTGCATTTTCTTAAAGTATTTTATCCTTACATTCATTAACTCAATAAGGATGGGCTAGACATTTTATTTCCAGAATATCAGGTGATTGGAGGATTTCTACCGATTTCCATTTGCATTCTTTAAATGACTTTGTTACCTGAAATTGAGAATGATAGTAGTGATATTATTGGTAAAATGTTTTCCTTAGATGCTGAGTGCATTAAAGTCTCTGTTATTGTTGAGGCCACCCTGATAGTTGTTTCCATTCTTCTAAATCAGGATTACTATTCCAAGACTTCCCTTATTACCTAAAATTCAACAAGTGGAAAATTATATTTTTTATGAACCTAGACAGTTCTCTAGTACATTGTTGTCGAATTCTCTTAGTGATGATCTTTTCATGCATAGTGCTTAAGTTTTTGTTGATGGCAGAGAAGTTGTATGTTCTTTTGTACATGTGCTTGAAGATGCTTCTAATAAGAAGTTTGCAGCAAAGTGTTCATCTCAATGTTTCAATTTTTGAGATGACAGTCTGAAGTGAAACCCAATGTTAATTTTATATAGAGATTGAGGAACAGTGTCATTTACATGCAGTTGGATTGAATAAGTGTCATTTCCATGCAGCTGAGTTTTAGTTTGGGCACTGTTTGAGGGCAAACTATTTTTCTTTTCTTTTACCTGGAGTTTTCCTTTCTGTTGTTTCCTTTTAATGCTTAAATTCAGATTAATGCCCCTTCGCTGATGGTTGCTCTGCTACATACCTTTATTCACGGTTGCATGGATTCTTTACTTTTTAAGCTGTACCTGGTATTATTTTGAGCATCCTTAATGCCAATTCCTTTCCTATCTTTTCAATTTGTTTTGCTTTCCACTTTTAGGCTGAATCCTTGGTGGCTGAATGGAAAGAGTTCCTTTGGGATGTCCCAGAAGAGAGAGTTGCTTTGTGGAGCCACTGCCAGACACTGTTTATAAGATATTCCTTTCCTCCTTTACAGGTATGTTTGTCTGTGCAATCAATACTCACCAAGCAGAATCACAACTTTTCCATCTGCTTGCATAGTATTTAAAGGATCAACTGTCATTTGGTTTGCAGGCTGGACTATTTTTCCTAAAACATGCAGAAAAGCTGGAGAAGGATCTTCCTGCTAAAGAGCTCCTTGAGATGCTGCTGCTTTCACTGCAGTGGCTAAGTGGGATGATAACCCAGTCTAATCCGTAAGTGATTTTAATGCAGATCCTGTCTCCGTTATGTATCGTAGGGTATAACCATCTTTTCTGACTGCTGTGATGATTAATTTATCAGGGTTTATCCATTGCATCTTCTGCGAGAAATCGAGACTAGAGTGTGGCTCTTAGCAGTGGAATCAGAAGCACAGTTGAAAAGTGAAGGAGACTTCAGTTTAATCAAGTCTACCCGGGAAAATTCTTCAAATATAATTGACCAGACTGCAAATATAATAACAAAAATGGATAATCATATCAATGCAATGAGGAAGAGAATTGTAGAGAAACATGATCTTAGGGAAAATAACCAAGCACATTTCAAGAGCCAATTCTTAGATGTCAGCTCTTCAACCACTGCTGGGGGAAGTTCAAAAACAAAACGGAGGGCCAAAGGCTTTGTGTCTTCTAGACGGCAACTAACGGACTCTGTAGATAGAAGTACTGATTCAGAAGATAGTTCTGGTGCTCCTAACTCCAGGAATGATTCACTGTTGCCAGATGAAAGCTTGACGGGAGAAATGTCTTTTCCAAAGTGGGAGGAAAGGGTTGAACCTGCTGAGCTGGAAAGAGCTGTTCTTTCATTGTTGGAGGTTGGACAAATAACAGCGGCCAAGCAACTGCAACATAAGCTGTTTCCAGCTCACATACCATCTGAATTCATTCTTGTGGATGCTGCTTTAAAGCTAGCATCTATCTCCACACCTAGTAGTGAAGTATCAATATCAATCCTTGATGAGGAAGTGCTTTCTGTCCTTCAGTCATGCAATATACCACTTGAACGACAATTGATCAATCCATTGCAGGTTATCGTCCAAATCTACTATTTTCTTTCTTCTGTTACTGGCTGGTCAATGTAAATAAACTACGTTTTCAATGGTAAATACCAGATAATGAGGCCATTTTAATGTGACAAATGTTGACCATTTAGTTTCTTTGGTTTTTTACCTTTTGATGGTCTCCTGTTTCTATTTTTTGTTGGACTCTAATATTCGAATGTGCAAATATAGGTTTTAGAGAGCTTGGTGGCTTCTTTCCCTGAAGGTAGTGGACGTGGAATTTGTAAGAGGATAATAGCAGTTGTAAAAGCTGCAAATATCTTGGGTCTTCAATTTTCAGAGGCATTCAACAAGCAGCCAGTTGAATTGCTACAGCTTCTTTCTCTTAAAGCACAAGAATCATTTGAAGAAGCCCATCTTCTTGTGCAAACTCATTCTATGCCAGCTGCTAGTATTGCGCAAATTCTTGCTGAATCCTTTTTGAAGGTGTGTCATGTGAACTTCATTTTCACTGGAATGCTTAAATTATGATTCTAGAACTTTGGATTTGCATTAAGAATTGATTTTGGCCAGACAATACTATCCTACTGGTAAAGACTTTCGAACCAGAAACTTATCACTTTAGTCTATGATAAATTATGTGCAAACCCATTCCTCTAGTCAATGGGATTTGTAGTCTGCCATATGTTTTGGTTAAACATTTGCCATTTCCTCCAGGGTTTATTGGCCGCACATCGTGGGGGTTATATGGATTCTCAAAAAGAGGAAGGACCAGCTCCTCTGTTGTGGAGATTTTCAGACTTCTTGAAGTGGGCAGAGCTTTGTCCTTCTGAACCAGAAATCGGCCATGCACTGATGCGCTTAGTAATTACCGGACAGGAAATACCACATGCATGTGAGGTATGGTTGTTATTTGAGAAGTGTGTTTTCATTGAGATTTTCACGTTCAAAAAGAATTTGTGAAAGTGCTAACCAATTCTGGTGATAATCACTACAAAAGATAAAAAAAATGATAACTATATATGCTGTTTCTCTCTTATCTTGTTTTTGACGTGCAAGTCATCAATTTCGTTGTCAGGTTGAGCTTCTCATTCTCTGCCACCACTTCTACAAATCATCAGCTTGCCTTGATGGAGTTGATGTTCTTGTCGCCCTTGCTGCAACTAGAGTTGAAGCTTATGTATATGAGGGTGATTTCCCATGTTTAGCTCGCTTGATAACTGGAGTGGGGAACTTCCATGCTTTAAACTTCATTTTGGGCATTCTAATTGAAAATGGTCAGCTGGATTTACTTCTGCAGAAGTATTCTGCTGCTGCAGACACAAATACAGGCACTGCTGAGGCTGTCAGAGGATTCCGAATGGCTGTTCTCACGTCATTGAAGCATTTTAACTCTAACGACCTTGACGCATTTGCAATGGTTTGTATATGCTTCATTGACTTTATATCTTGGATAACTTTTTACATCTACTCTTATGGACGTACGTCATACAGATGAGAGTTAGGCACTAATGAGTCGTGGTATGGGTCTTCAAGAATATAGTTTCTTGGCAGACATGCTGGCCCCTAAATCAGGCCGCCAATCATTTCTAATTATATATATGTTATCCCTCAATTCTTCTGTAAAGCTGGTGTAGGGGATGTTTATATCTGGGTTGGAGATCCTGGGAAGTCCAAATCTATTAGACTGTTCGAAAGATTTTGAGTCAACACAGCTACTTTATTTATTATGTTGAGATATGTATGTGGAAAAAATCTTTGCTGAAGTATCTAATGAATGTATTCTCCATAAGGATAACCTAGTTGGTTGGCCTCTTGCTGCTGAAGCAAGAGGTCAAGGGTTCAATTCCTCTTTGCATAGGCTCATGCAATATGTCCTTTACTTCTTTTCTTATTTATATTTTGGACCTTTCAGCCATTTATCATTTTTTATGTCTTATCATCTTTTTCCCTTTCTTCTTTTTGCAGGTCTATAACCACTTTGACATGAAGCATGAAACAGCTGCTCTTTTAGAGTCACGAGCAGAGCAGTCCTCTCAGCAGTGGTTTTATCGTGTCGACAAGGACCAGAATGAAGACCTCCTAGAATCCATGCGCTATTTTATTGAAGCCGCTGAAGTCCACTCTTCTATTGATGCTGGCAACAAAACACGAAGAGCTTGTGCCCAAGCTTCCCTTGTGTCCCTTCAAATCCGAATGCCCGATTCTAAGTGGCTCAACCTATCTGAAACCAATGCCAGGAGAGCACTTGTTGAGCAATCTCGTTTTCAGGAGGCTCTAATTGTTGCAGAAGCCTATGGTCTTAACCAGCCAAGTGAGTGGGCTCTGGTGCTTTGGAATCAGATGCTCAATCCAGAACGAACGGAAGAGTTTGTGGCTGAGTTTGTGGCTGTACTTCCCCTCCAGCCTTCTATGCTAGGAGAACTGGCAAAATTTTATAGGGCTGAGGTGGCAGCCCGAGGTGACCAGTCCCAATTCTCAGTTTGGCTAACTGGGGGAGGATTGCCTGCAGAATGGGCTAAATATCTGGGTAGGTCATTTAGATGCCTGTTGAAGAGAACTAGGGATCTGAGGTTAAGGTTGCAGTTGGCTACTGTGGCAACTGGGTTCAATGATGTGGTCGATGCATGCTCGAAAGCATTGGATAGAGTCCCTGAAAATGCTGGGCCACTTGTGCTGAGGAGAGGACATGGCGGGGCATACCTGCCATTGATGTGATCTTGATGGGCAACTGTTATAATATGAGTGCATGCTTATAATGATGATTTTGAGAGGGCAGTGATACAGCAGTTCAGATGTAACACCTTGATCGTGGTGAAATTAAATCCTTGGAATGACTATTGAAGAATTAGCAAGAAGATATATGCATAAAAATTAGTACAGATGTATGTAAACTAGTTGATGTGCTCTGAAAATTAGTTTCTTCTTCACGGATTTCATTGAGTACACCTGAAGGTAGATAAACTGTGGCTTCAAGAATTTGTTCAGATTAGGTTCAGTATGTTTTTGGCTAGCTAAGGCTTTGTAAAGTAGTTGCGTTCTTTGATTTTTTGACATATCACTTCTTCAGATGACAAGTCAGCGCAAAGTAAAATTCCCATTGAATGAACTATGTAGTGAGGTTATGTCAATTTTGTAGCAAATGTACAATCTGTAAATATCAGCCTTCAATACAAATAAAATTCATTTGAGTTTTTTTTTTTAAAGCAATTAGCTATTCTGGAGAATTGAATCAAAATTTTTTCAATTTAGCAAAAAGGGGCCGGTTTGAGATTGTTGTGAATTATGTACTTATGTCAGTTGATGTAATCAATTCTTCTTAATCCACATTATATTGCGAATGGACCAAAACTATATGGATAAAACTGTGGTATTATAGTTGTAATCATCACAATGATTCAAATAGCCGTTGATCTAATTTTAGTAACAATTATTGATTGGATCCAAATTTGTGCAGTCTGCGAATCGTGAGAATCGTAAGCAGAATAATCACAAATTTGGATCCAAACTATATATATACTGAAAAATTATCAAAACTTTACATAAAGTTAAAAAGATATTGATCGTTAATTCCTGCATATCATTTTTTTTTAGCTCACTTTTTAAAATACAGATGTTTTTTGTAAATATTAAAATACATAAATTATGTACATCGAAGCGTAAACTGTGCAACAAAAATTTATTTTTTTGTAACTTTCTGTATAAAAGGGGGAAAAAAAGATCCCATTTCTGATATAAAAGATCGTCTTCTGATTCAACAGACTAAGCCGTTGAATTGTTGAATTCACTTAAATAGGTGGGGTTCACTTGGATTCCCACCCACCCAACGATTGGGTGCACCACAGTTTTATCCGGAAAAAAAATCAAATCTTCATACTAATGTAAAATAAATTTCAAAATTCATATTATTCCTCTTGACATTAATCTATTTTGGGCCGAAAGACAGCTTATTTTCCGCGTAAACAACAATGATAGGAAAAAAAAAAAAAAGCTTCCAATTATTACCAAGAAAATGAAATTAATTAACGACACAAAAAATAAAAAACCTCTATAAAAAGCAAATACTTTTCTAAACTCCCGCTTAGCCTCCCAATATTTTCTTAACTTTCTATTGAAATCTCATTAATCGAATTAACCATTCATATTACCATAATCTGTTTAATCCACAAGAAGCTAATAAACCCCCCAAAGATTCAATCAATTATCTTTGTCTTGATCAAACCATTAACTACAAGTAATCCCTCTCTCTATAGCCTGGTTACCGAACCGGCCGGCTCAACACCATGGCTCGAGCCGCGTTCTTTTTCTTCCTTTTCTTGTTCATCTCTAATCACTTGATATGTCAAGTTTTAGCCCAAGATGACAAAAACAAAGACAATGGGGACAACAAAGATGGAAACGGAAGCAACAACAACAACGGCAACGACAACAATGGCAACAACGGTAATAACAACGGAAACAACAACAACGGCAACAATGGAAATAACAACAGCAACGGTGGCAATAGCAATGGCAACAACAACGGTAACAATAACAATGGCAACAACAACGGTGACAATAGCAACGGAAACAACAACAACAACAACAATGGCAACAATGGCAATAACAATGGCAACAATGGTAATAACAACGGAAACAACAACGGTGGCAACAGCAACAATGGCAACAACAATGACAATAACAATGGTGACAATAGCAACAACGGCAACAACAACTACAACAACAATAACAACGGTGGCAACAGCAACAATGGTAATAACAATAACAACGGTGGGAACAACAACAACAACAACAACAACAACAACGGTAACAATAACAACGGCGGCAGCAACAACGCCAAGGTCGACAATTTTGACTATGCCCACATTAAACCCGTCGACGTTGGCGTCAACTGGGGCAACCTTGCATCGCACCCACTGCCGGCGAAGATCATTGTGCAAATGCTCAAGGATAATGGAATCAAGAGGGCGAAACTTTTCGATGCCGATGAAAAGAGTGTCGAAGAACTTGCAAACACAGGCATTGAAGTAATGGTTGCCATTCCTAATGGCATGTTATTTGACATGGCTGTAGATTATAGCAATGCCCAAAATTGGGTCAAAGAAAATGTCACCCGATGGGTCAAGGATGGTTCCGTGAAGCTCAAGTATGCATTTTTTTTTTCTTTATCTATTTTTCAATTTCAATTAAAATAAAATCTGGATAAATTAATCAAGGGAAAAAAAAGAGCATTTAAATAAGCAAATATTCATAAACTAGAAGTTGAGCAAGACTATATATTAAAAAATTCAAACTGACGTAGACAGCCAAACAATACTATTAAAAAACCAATGCGTGTAAATATTGATTATCTTATTTTTTACTATAGCACATGATAATATCGACAAATATTTTGTGTGGTTTTTTAAAAAGAAAAATTAATGGTTTTGCATGCATGCATGCATGCAGGTACGTAGCCGTTGGAAATGAACCATTTTTGAAATCTTACAATGATTCGTTCGTCAAGGACACATACCCAGCCTTGAAGAACGTTCAACAGGCTCTAGTAGAGGCTGGCCACGGCAAAATGGTCAAGGCCACCGTGCCGTTGAACGCGGACGTGTACGAAGGGACTCTGCCGTCGGACGGGGTTTTCCGCAAGGACATAAAGCAGCACATCGACAACATTCTGAAAAACCTTCACGACAACGACTCACCCTTCATCGTCAACATCTATCCCTTCCTCAGTCTCTACGAAAACCCTGATTTCCCCGCGGAGTACGCCTTCTTCGAGGATGGTGCCAAAGCCCTTCAGGACAAGAACCACCGTTACACCAACGTGCTTGACGGAAATTACGACACCCTTTTGTCGGCATTGAAGAAAGCCGGTTACCCGGACATCAAGATTATCATCGGAGAAATCGGGTGGCCCACGGACGGTCACAAGGCGGCCACCAGCCAAAACGCTCAGAAATTTTATGATGGGTTGTTCAAAAAGTTGGCTAAACGAGATGGCACCCCACTCAGGCCAGGAACTGAATTTGATATCTACTTGTTTGGGTTTCTTGATGAAGACGCAAAGAGCATTGCCCCGGGGAAATTCGAGAGGCATTGGGGGATCTTTCGATTTGACGGGCAGCCGAAATTCCCCATTGATTTCACTGGAAGAGGGCAGAATAAGATGCCTGTTGGGGCCAAAGGGGTGAAGTATTATGATCACAAATGGTGTGTGCTTGATAAAGGGGTCACAAATTTTGAGTTGGTCGATAAGCAGCAGTTTAAAGCTTGCCAAGAAGGAGACTGCACGGCCACTGAACCGGGTTCATCGTGCAGCGGCCTTGATAACCTAACAAAAGTTTCATACGCATTTAACATGTACTTTCAAATGAATCAGCAAGCTAACAAAGCTTGTGACTTTGAGGGCTTGGCTTTGATCACGGATAAGAATGCAAGTGTCGGCAACTGTTTGTTTCCTATACAGATTGATAGTGGTGATGCGGCAAGCTTGGTGAATTTGGCCACTGGGGCAGCGGCTATGGCAGCTACTGTTGCTGGAATTTTGTTGACAATTTTAATGTAATCAAAATATGAACATATGCTTAGACAAAGTTTAACTGACTTTAAGAAGAGGATGTATCACATTTGTGTATCTTTTAATAACAAAAATAAAATTGTCTTCAAAGGTTGGAATTGAGTATTCACTATGGAACATTATGTATTATCTGTGCATGCGGGTAATTCAATAATAATTAACTTGTTTGTTCTAGTATCTTGTTGAGTTTAATTTAATACCATCATATGTAAATATAATAGCAGCTAGGTAAATTATTTAGGCCCTGGTGTTAAAATTGGGCCGGTGTAGCTTAATTAAAAACTAAAGTATTAAAGTCTTTGGGAAAAATTAGCGGTTTTAATCTGTAAATTTAGTTAATTTGATCTATTATTTATATAACAAAAAATTTATGAAATTTTTATTAAAATTATTATTTAAAAATTATATTTTATATATAAAATTAATTTTTATTTTATAATTATAATTTTTTTAACGCAATTATAACACAAAAATTATATCGTCTCACTATCAAACATAACCTAAATTATCCCAATACCCAAAGTAATAATTTTGGTGACATAATCTAATGTAAGATATGGTGTGTTGTTGATGTTGGAATGAAGCGTATGGCATATACACCGATAAATTTCGGGGCCATTGGGCATAAGGTCCATGTTATTTTGACAAATTTTGGTCTCTAAAACAACTTTAGAAGTTATTTCTCAACGTTATGGGGAAATTTATTTTATTTTTATTTTTGTCGTTTATTTTCTTTTGATTTATAGTGTTTTATTAAGAAATAATGCTTTGTTATTGCTCGTTTTTATACAGAATTTCAAATTCCGTGAAAATATAAAAATTGTAAAATACCCCCCAAAAATAATTGAAATTAAATTAAATATCATGTCCCGTATCCTGCTTCTAATTTTTTATTTTTAAAATTTAAATATATTTCGTTTATCTTTTTAAAAATTGAAATCTTCACGTGTAAAGCGGCCGCCGCGCAGAACAGAAATTTGAAACCTCGCGGCCTTTCAGATGTAGTTATTGTTTTACTGGGTTAAGTGGGAAAAAAAAAATATCCATGAGTTTTGTTTTTGGTCGTTGGGAGCTCGTGCTCTCCAAGTGTTTGATAAAAATCCTGTAACAAGAAAAAGAAATAATTTAAGGGAAGAAAGAATTTAAAGTAGAAATGGCAAATAGCAAATATGAATACGTGAAGTCTTTTGAAGTTGAAGACGAAATTTTCTCACCCAATTTGATCGTTGTTAGAATCCAAGGCCGTGACTTTCAAAGGTAAACAACCACACCCCCCCATCATTTATTGTCGATTTCTTGTGAGATTTGTTTAAGTGGGTTGCTTTCATTTATTTATTTATTTATTTTCTGCTCTAATACCTTGCTTGGTTATTTTGCGATAGATTTTATCATGATCATGGCTTTGAGAAGCCGAATGATGAGAGAGCATTGAATTTGATGAACACTTGTGTTGTTGCCGTGTTAGAGGAGTATCCGGATATAGTATTCTCGTATGGGTATAGTGATGAGTGTAGGTTGGTGCTTTGATTTGGTATTAATCATGTATCTCAATTTCGTGTGGTTTATGCATTTATAACTTATTTTGAGTTGATATCATTTACAGTTTTGTTTTCAAGAAGACGTCCAAGTTTTACCAGCGGCGAGCCAGGTTTTCAGTTTGCTCTTATTTTAGTTCTCATTATATCTCATTATAAATGACTGTTGGCAGTGTTATTACTGCAGCATTCATGTTATTGAGTCATAATACCGAGAAAAAAGATTCTAAATGTTATTAGTATGGTCTGCTAAAAGGACCAGACGGGATAGGTAACTTTGCTGAAATACCATGAGCCTTTAGCCTTCCCCTGGGGTTTGAACTTTTGAAATAGTCAGAGCACCTCGCATATTTTGTCTTCTTACATTTTTCCTAATAGAAATATTGAACTTGGCCTCTTGTTCTATGATCTAGTACTTGGGGTTTGTTTAGCACCTTTTTTCTGTATGTAGGTCTAGCTATGATTTTAATCTAATTAGGCCAAACAATAATAATTGTTTTCAGTTCCCCGTTCCGATGCATCATAGTGTTTACATGCAGGGTTTCATACAATTCATGTAGATTCCCCACCCCCTTTTCCTCCTTTGTGGTGAATTTTATGTCATTTATATGCTACTTGAAATTCAATATGCAGCAAAATACTTTCCCTCATTGTATCATTCTTCACTTCTGTGTACGTCACAAAGTGGAAAGAGTTTTTCCCTCTGAAAGAGTTCAGATATCCCCCTTCATTTCATTCACGGGTCATAAGTTGTGCATCAATAGAGGTTCTTCAACAATATCTTGCATGGAGACAAAATGATTGTAAGTTCTATTGTTCTGGTTTTCCTATATTATCTTTTTTCATTTTAATGTGATTTATGATCTTATTCTTCCCATAATATCCCTGAATTCACGCAAACCTTTTTGAAAATCGAGAAAAAAATTGTTAATAACATGAAATTGGTGATAGATAATCATGCTTGTTTTGGCAGGTCATGTTAATAACCAGTATGAAACTTGTCTCTGGATGCTGATTAAAAATGGAAAGAGTGAAAATGAAGCACAAGAAATTCTGAAGGTGCTAATTGCTTGTCCAAATCATGTGTTACAAAAAAATTTTATATAAGTTCTCTGTTTTATGTCTACTTCACAGCATTTGTCAACTCTGTAGGGCACTCAAAAACAAGAGAAAAATGAGCTTCTCTTTCAACAGTTTGGTATCAACTATAAGAAACTTCCTGAAATGTTTCGTCAGGGATCTTGTGTTTTTAAAACCGAGGTAATCTTGCCCTTTATCATGCAGACATTCTTGATTTAAGTTTCATGGTTCAATAAATATCAGTGGCTTGTTTTCATCATTTATCCACCCTATTAGCTTAAAGGTATTACACTCAGATCTTGGCAATCATTTTGAATATAAAATGATGAATCTTGTTAGGAATCTTCCTTAAATAATAATAATCTTCTTGTATTTGTGATTGGATTAGTTGCCCTGTTTTGCAGAGTTGAACATATTATTTCCTGTTCGGAATTGAATGATATAGACCCAATTTGGATGGGATTTACATGGCCATCAATTATCTTTAGGTGTTATATGACAAAAAGAAATTTTGAGAAATCGAGCTAGATGTTTATGCTGCTTTAAGGATCAGATTTATGTTATGGGGAGCTAATGGAGGCATTTTAGACTAGTATTTGGTGTATAGATTCTCAATTCAGCTTCATTTCTTAATTTATTTGATATAATGCATTTGAGTTTTGTTGAACTTATGGAACTGTCACATAATGCACATGGCTGCTTTGTTTATAAATTCTGATCTCCCTGATATTTTTTTTTCATTTTATGATATTTCCTTTCAAAATTATACAGATGGAAGATATTGTGAAGTACAATGAGAATGGTGCTCCTGTCAAAAGACTGCGACGAAAGGCAAGAATAGTCCACTCAGAGAACATAGCTGGGAAAAGCTTTTGGAATGGTCACTCATGTCTTCTTAAGGAGCTTGGGCGTTTTGATGAGGATGTTGGCAAAATTAAACCAGATTATGTCAGATCATTTGTATTTGAGAACAAGCTAATACCATCTACATGGATCGTAATCAGAATTGATGGCTGCCATTTTCATAGGTAAAGCTGCAGTTCACATAGCATATCTCCGTCTTTGGTTGTTGAGTCTGTTGAAAATATAAAAATACCATTTCTCAGTGTTGTATCAGTATAGGTAACTTGAGTGGTTATCTTGGGCTTTCACAATCTGAGGTTCTGGAAAAAGTGCCTTTCCTCTTATTCTTACATATTGACTAGGGCAATTGGAATATGACATACAATGTAAAACGGTCTTGACAGTTTAGGATTTCCCCCGAGGATTCTAGGAAATTAGTTTAAAATCAAGTGTGTTCCATCTGGTAACTGTCCTTATTCTCCATGAACAGATTATTGTTGCGCAGATCATATGTCATAGCATATTGTTCCTTGTTTGCATTGCTAAGATATTGCAATCAGACTCAAGACATTTTGTGTCTTTTGATAGATTTTCTGAAGTTCATGAATTTGACAAGCCCAATGATGAGCAAGCTCTGAATCTTATGAATTCATGTGCAGTGGCTGTGTTGGAAGAATTTGAAGATATTACTTTTGCTTATGGGGTCAGTGATGAGTACAGGTATCACTTCTTTTTTATATTTTTTGTAATTTTTCGGCTCAGTTTAAAATTTTCATGAAAAGTCTAATCACTTCATTGCTGTCGTAACTTCCAGCTTTGTTTTGAAGAAGGCATCTATGTTCTATCAAAGACAAGCCAGGTTTCTTTCTCTTTTTTTGTATATAAGTTTCTTCAACTTTACATTGCTGCATATGTTATGGGCTGTTTTGTGACATGATTATCTAGGTAGATACTCCTTTATGGGAACATCTTGTCTGTTGAAAACTACCATCTCTTTATATTTGTCACTTGCATTAGTAGTAGCAGAAACTACATATATTCCATGCTTTTTGCATCACCGTCCTGGAAGATTACCCTGAACAAAACACTTCAAGGGAGTTATTTGTTGTCTTTATCTGGATATGTATATAGTTCATAGCGAATGTAAATATTGAATTCTGTTTCAGATTATTGTCAAAAGATTTATCTTCCATTTGTAGTTTCTGATAGAGAAATAGTTAATCTTTCAAGATAGGAAGACCCAGATCTCACAGTGTCTACTATAATCTGTTTAAGATCTCTCTGCTTTTCAACAAAATGGGCTTTGAGATGACAATTCTCTTGAAAGCCTTTTGTAACTTCTCATCTGCTGTCTCCTTGGCAGAAAAAGGTCACTTTGGCCCCTAGAGTTTTTATTTTTTGTTTAAAGAATTGTGCCAAACATGATATAAAGCTGTTTCATCCTGATGTATCGCTTGAGAAGCAGATGTTTAACTTTGAACTTACTTTATCCGTGCAGTGAAATAGTATCAGTCATTGTTTCTTTCTTCACTTCAATGTATGTAGTGAAATGGAAAGAGTTCTTCCCACATAAAAAGTTGAAGTATCCACCCTCTTTCGATGGACGATCTGTATGTTATCCATCATCTGACATTATACGAGATTATCTGGCATGGAGGCAAGTAGATTGTGAGTATACTTTAGTATTTTTCTGAAAGCCAACGATTTTACATTTTGAGGTGTTAATATGAACAGAAAAGTAATCAGTATTCTAATACTGCATTGAAGTTGGAGCATTTTTTATGTCAATATTGACACTTTGTCAATGGTCATGTAAATTATTTATTTGCAGGCCACATTAATAATCAGTACAATACTTGCTTCTGGATGCTTGTTAAGTCTGGGAAAAGCAAAAGTGAAGCTCAGGGCTGTCTAAAGGTGATATTGCTTTTCATGCTGTATTAGTAGGGCTTGTTCCTTAACTAAATATTGCACTACTATATGTTGCAGATTTGACTATGGATGCTTCTGGTGTGTACATTATAATGGCTTTCAAATTCTGTATGATGTATCTCTTTCCTATGATGTATCAGCTTTTTCATTGCATGAAATACTGGATCTACAAGACCATTTACTCTCGCAACTTAGACAACTTAGAAATATGTATTTGAAACATTGTAGTAGTCCTGACATATTGAGGTTTAGAGTGGAGAAGCACTCCCCATTCCTCATTACTTATAGCTGGATGTATTGTAGTTATATTCCTATACCTAGACCATTCCAATCAGTGCAATGCGCATGTTGTTAGAGGGAATAGAATCATTTGGTGATAGTATCATTTATGAGCCGTGATATTTTTATCATGTTTTCGTATATCAGTTGCAAATACCCTGAGTGAGAGACAGTATATACTTGACATGTCTCCTTAAGTTCTTGAAATTACTGTCATTACTGTCATTATTATTATGATTATTATTAATTGTTACTCTGTCTGCATTGCAGGGCACCCAAGCACGAGAGAAGAATGAACTGCTAATACAGAAATTTGGTATTGATTACAGCAAATTACCACTCATGTTCCGACAGGGTTCCTCCATATTTCGCGCCAAGGTTACTTTTTCTCCTTGCTAAACCCATAATACTTGTTTATGTACTATATGCACAAGTGACATAGTTGTGCACTTAGTACATACTTGGTTAGAACAAGATGGGTTGACATGGCTATATATATTACCTCGTCTAATTATTTTAATCTAGCTTTTAGTAAGCTTTCTTCAAAGCTCATGGTCCAGTTGGCTGGAGCCAGCTCTTGCTTGAGCTGAGAGGCCATCTTCTTCATATGGTTTATTCCACTTGGCCTTCCCTTCTATTTTTCCCTTCCTGTCAATGCTTTCTCTTTCGCACTCATCATCTGATAGGCAATCCCATACAGCACTGGTCATGAAAATTTTTGATCAATTCTGCACCTACCACTTGTGCTTTGCTCAAAATTATATGCACAGATCGTGTTCATTGCTGGAAAGATCAAATTTAACTCTTTGTGCTTTGTTTAGAATTTAGAGGATGAAAGTTTCCTGATAAATTTTTGATTATGTCAACTACAGCCAAAAAAAAAATGCATATTTTATATATAATGAGTGGCTATTTATTCTGTAAGTGTTTTCCTTGACTAGAACTGATTGGTTCATATTGTATGCAGACGGAGAAGAGTGTGGCATCTGAGAATAAATCATCCGTTGAAAATGTACGGAACAAAGTGCTTGTGTCGCATTGTAACATAATTGAGCCGAGCTTTTGGATAGCACACCCAAGCATCCTTAATGAGGAGCACCCTATATAAAAAATTTACGGCATAACTCGACCTGGATTCATGTAACCTTTTTTTCCCCCCTTTTTTTCCTTTTGTTCTTGGCACGCCTCTGCTTCGGTATATTATCTGGCTAATGCAGTATAGAGATTACGAGTTTTGAGATGGTGTTTTTTTTTTTTTTTATGTGGTTAATATTTACTTATTTATTATATTCTTATTTATTAACCACCAACTATGATGCTATATTTGTTGGCACGATTTGCTTACGTATATTATCTGGTTAATGCAGTGTAGAGATTACGAGTTTTGAGATTTTGCTTACATGGATTTAAGATTGGTGGTGCTTTTTTTTTTTTTCATATGGTTAATATTTACTTATTTATTATATTCTTATTTATTAACCACCAAGGCACCAACTATGATGCTATATTTGCTCGAACAAGAGATGGAATAATTTTACCCTTTTTTTTTAATGAAAATTCTCTACTTATGTTTTTTTTTTTTAAATTACTCAATACACCCATGCTTCTTTTAAAGAATTTAATTTCAAACAATTCTCACTTGTAATTGGTGAAAAAATATGATAATTAAAAAGATTTTTACGGAAACTGAGATATAATTGAGTTTTTAGTATATTTTTTATCAACTAAGTACTCGAATCACTCTAAAGGAGAGCACGCTCATTGAAGGGACTTTTTAACTCTAAAGACTATATATGTGGTAAATTGCATATCTTTTGCTCACTAGATTTTTGTTTGGGTATTTTAATAATTTAGTTAGTTTATAAAGAGGCAATTTTCCTCCTTAGAACACAAATGAAGTTGTACTCTTTTTCCTTATCCATTTTACTTGTTTGGGGGAAAAAAAGAAAGAAAGAAAGAATTTTTTTTCATGGGATTTTATCACCAAAGGTTTTGACAAGGATTATTCCCTGGAGGACATCAGAGGCAAAGACGTAACGAATTTGTTGATTGTTTTTTGACACGATCAAACAAAGCACCAGTGGTCTAGTGGTAGAATAGTACCCTGCCACGGTACAGACCCGGGTTCGATTCCCGGCTGGTGCATAATCTTCTTTTCATTATATTTTTATTTTTTCGTTTTATTAAGGTTTCCGGCAAATTGGAACAAAATTTTGTCGAAATCATGCAGTATGAACTTGAACTTGCATTAAGAAACGAACTTTTTGCTGCTGAGATTAATCTAATTGAATTCAAAAAAGACAATAACTAATTATCTATATCCAAACAGGAGCATGTAAGCTGCTAAATTCTCCGGCATCAAACTTCACAACATCCATGCACTCAACACCTTCATTAAACTTGCTGCGCACTAATTCAGATTGAGGGCCCAATTCAGCAACAAAAATTGTTTCCATGGGGACCAAGAAACAATGTTACGTCTCTCAAGTCTTTCACTTCTTCCCAAGTTGCAGCCTCATGAGCTACAAAATCATCACCAAATCCAATTTTGTATACTTTCTCGGGAATCCCATTACTCCCTTTCTTCACTGCAAAAATTTCTCCATTATGCTCCACCAGGAACCTGCCCCCAGCTTCCCGAAAGTGCTTCCGGGAAAGCACTCTGTATTCCCAATCCTCGGTGTCAAGAGAACTTATTCTTCCCTGCATGTCCTCACAGTAGAAAACTCCGTTGCAGGAAACAATGTTGACAACATAACCAAAGACACCAGAGCCAACAGAATATGAATGGCGAGTCCAGGACTTCTCTTTCCCCACGCGCAACACGTCAAAATTGAATTTCCCGTAATAAGGGTCCCTTTCAATCGCGAGCACGGTGCAAGAAGGAGATGTAGGAGCAGTAGAGAAAGTTGCAGCACTGAAGACGGAGCTTCGGTAAGGAAGATCAATCCGTTGGCGGGTTAATGGATCGAAAAAGAAGAGAGAAGTCGTTCTTCGCGAAAGCAGAAGTAGCCATCCCTGTCCTGAGGCAAGGCATTGGAGTTGGAAGCTGAGTTCTGGAAAATCAACAACTGAGAATGCTTTCTTTAGAGGATCATAAATTGCATTCTTGGTTTCATCGGAGAATTCACCCAAGACAAACAGCAAAGGTGACGGAGCTTGATCTTGTTGCAGTTGAAAAGGCTGACCCATGACTGCTTTCAGTGGATGTAAGTCAAGTAACGAAGACAATTTTTGAAGTTTTGGCCAGCTGATGCGCGGAAATGTGATATTCAAAACCAAAAGAAATAAGGAAATTTCACCAGAATTTCTTTCCTTATTTGTTTTGGTTTCCGGATCAGATGTAATTTTTCTAAAAATTTATGGCTGATATCCAAAGTTGAACTGCCTATAGACTCCTGCTTGGATTTAGCTATTTGCTAGCATTTTTTCTTACTTTCGCAAAGAAATTGATCATCCAATTTTAATACAAAACCTTCAACTATTGATATCAATTGTGTATAACAATGTATTTAAATTGTTTCCAAACTTTATTGATGCAGTGGATTTAAATGTCATATGCATTCCCTCATTCCGTCTAAGATTTGACCAAAAACGAAAAAAATAACACATACATTACAATTTAATTAATTACGTACTGAATTTCATTCATGCATAAACATTTTTCCTTCATAATTTCTATAAAGATTGTAATTTCACAGAAAAAGGAAAAGAAAACGTTGCATATTCAACAATCTGTGTGGAGTAATTTCCTGATCTACAGATCCTACGAGCTACGATCCATCTGGGAGCCAATAAATTATCCATCTGATAGCATTACAATCAAGATTGAGCGAGGCTTTTTGCGTATGCAGTGCAGCAGCTTAAGGAAGGTTCCAATTCTGGTCTTTAACATCAATGACAGAATGCAAATTTGAACCCTCTGGGATTCCTAAAGGAGGATCCTTGCATGAACAATTATCAACGGTAAACAGTTCCCATTCTTTAATTCCACACTTTTCCAGAGCGGCAGCTAATCTCCTGGTGTCTGTCTCTTTTGGGAGAGCCCCATCCGGGCTAACGAGCACTGCTCCAGTATAAGACTGGCCTGCAACTCGAGCAGCCCCGTGGTAATGAAACAATCCCCAACTTAAATCATCAGATACGTCAACAACAGTCCAAAACTCATTTGAAACAACCCCATTGTCTAGTACACTGAAGTAAAATGTCCCCGGGATCTTGTTTCTCTTAACTCTATACCTCCGCCTTCTCCAAACTGATATTCCTTCTAGAGTTTTAACCTGAAAAACGGGCTCATACCAAAAAGATCCTTTTGCCTTTCCCCTGTAAAAAAGCTGATACTGGCATGGAAATTGATCATAAGCTGGGTTTTGTCCAGCCACAACACGCCAACTCCAATCTAGATTCCCCAGCCATCCGACAAAGAGATCTTCAGCAGTTTCATGACACAAGTCTTTTCCTCGAAACTTAACCATTGGAGGTACATGAGGTTTCTCTGGAATGTTAGCATTCAATTCTAGACAATTGTTCTTCTGTAGTACACAGAGTGAAAATGCTTCAAGATTTGGACTTTCATAGGAAGCAATACAACGATAATTACACACTTGATCCACTGGACTGCACTGGTTCAAGCACTGAAGGGCTTTCCTACAGTTAGGATCCAAAAGGCAGTTTAGAATCTGAGGTCCACAGTTCTGTACCATCCGGCTTAGAGTCGTAAAGCCCTTTGATCTTAAGTTCTGTAGTATTGGCACTGGTCTTATATAAGCATTGATTATGACCAACAAACAGAACCTTATATCATCAGTATTTTTCCGGGCCCAAGCCTCAGATATAGTATCGATAACTTCCATCGATTCATTTGCTTTCTTTGGTTGGGAAACACTGATTATTTTGTCAAAAAAGGTACCTTTTGTTTCACTATGAACACAAGATCCTCCTGATTTGTTTGCCATATCTGGAGAAGAGTCAAAACTAATTATGTTTGGGATGTTTTTGCTGTTGCTCTGAATCCATTTCACTGCTTCTTGATTTGTTACGGCAACAGCCACCAAAATTTCTGCATGGCTTAGTTCCCTTTGCAGATTCTTGACTGTTCCTTCATGAGAGTGACTCAGATTGTCAGTGAACACAACCATTTCATATGCTTCATCAACCCATTTTAGTCTTTTCGCCTGCTTACACAAAAGGAAAATAGCATACACGATATAAGCATTCAACAAATTCTACGACTAAAAAGCAAAATCCAGGAGCCAAAACACAAATCTGCAGCATTATAAGCAGGAAAATTTTGAAATCCTCCGGTCAAGGGAGGGAGAAAAAAATGTAACAACACTTGATAGATTTCACAATAATTCAAACTCAATACCCTTTCATGTGCAACATCTTAGGGCACATCCAAAGTCACATAACATGTTTGAAAGCGCTTTTACGCTAAAAGAAAGAGAAAAAAAAAAAGAAGCTTGTTTAAGAGCTTTTATGAGAGACAACCAATCAAGTGCTTTTCTTATATAAGAAAAACTTTTAGGAAGTACTCACAACGTGCTTCCAGAAAAAAAGCATCGAAATCTTTGTCTCAAAAAGCACTTTTAATAGAAAGTGCTTTTCTTTTCGGAGTACAGTTAGAAAAATTATAAACAACACTGAGGCAGAACGACGTCGGATTTGCAACCATATAGAAACATCAATAAACTGAAATAACAAACTAGGTGTAACGCTGTCAAGTATCAACTGCCTTTAACTTACCGTGTGAAGCATGACCTCCTGCCACGTGGCGTTATTTAAAGGGCTGACAGAACCTTCACCCACGATGGCCACTATTCTCACCGGCGGGTCAGTTAGCTTCTCAGTCGTCGCCCTCTCATTTTTCTCCAAAACTGCGGGCACTTTACTTTTAATACGGAGACAGGTTTCAGTTTTCGGTTGAGGAAACAAAGCTACTGGAACGGCGACGTATTTGTGGCGGCGGATGAATGGAGTTAAGCTGGTGGGGGAAGTGCTAAACCGGCGGTTTAGTTGGGAAATACCGCGATTTTGTTTTGCGAAAGGGGGTGTGTCTAGAGACGTGTTCATAATTGTGGTAACAAATGAAGTGGAGAAGGGGCAAGAAGCTTGGTAACGGAAGAATGTGGAGCTGGAGCCGTGGAAGAAATAGAACTTAATCGAAGTGTCTGATCTTAAATGACGTGGTTATTTTATTTTTTCTATTTTAAGATAAAAACGTAATTGCTTCTTTAGTCCTTTTAGATATAGCTAATTACATAAGTAGTTCTCATTTTTTTTTTTATAAAATTCTCTAAAATATAGTTGTCATAATGATAATCTAGCGAGCACTAATACCTATCATATGATGAACATTTAAACGCGTGGTGTAGTTCTCTGTCTTCCTGTCAATAATATTGAAACTATAAATTAATCAAATAGTGCTACTTAATATTATTACTAACCATAAGATGAATATTGTCATCCACTAAATTATTACTCTATTATGATATCAAATTAAATTACTCTGCCATGTGATTTTGATGTCCATTGAATGTCCAACGCTCATTTTTGTTTGAATTTTAATTGATTATTTGGGGTTCGCCAGGGAAAGAGTGGGGGAAAGGCTAAAACTAGGAGCGGCTGAAATGTTGTGAATTGCGATATGTCTTTGAGACCAATCGTATCAAAAGAGCTTATATATTGCCCAAAAATTACACTGTACATTACCATCACATAATTTAGCAACTTTTCTCTCTGTTTCTAAAGTTACTAACCTAAAAATATGACAAGCAAGCAGCTAAATCAATAATAAGAACAAGAAAAGAAAGGAGCTGGTGCTTTATTTCCGGTGTGAGAATGCAGCATCAAAATTCTTCTGAGACTGTTCTCTAGATTTGGTCTTTGCTGCCAAAACCACGTCATCGAGAAATCCTCGTTGTGGAAATTCATCAGGCACGAGGCTCCAATAAATCTCAAACTGTTCTGTAGCCTCCTTCTTTTTATCCAACAAACTGTAGATTATTCCCTGCCACAAATTTAAACGACTGGTTATTCAGTAAAGACTTCAGAAACAAAATATTATTTCATTTCAATGCGATCACAAATCCCTTATCCCTATATGAGCTATCGAAGATAGCAATTTCCTAAAATGTGTTAATTTTGCCACAAAATCTGTATATGAATACAAAAGAAATCTATTTTGGCCTTTTAGCATGTCCTATGTGAAAACCATACATTTCAATGGTAGTCTAAATTGATTTTCCAGCCCTCTTTCCTGCCAATTTATAAATTCGACAGAACTTTTATCCGAGGGAACCAACACCAGGTATGCATAAGGCCTCCCGTCTCCAAAAATGTATTTGATGACCAGCTTCGAGAAAACATTACATGGATACAAATTCCAAGTGTCAATGATTCAAGTTGTCAGAGTATCAACAATCAACATTATCAGTTGTTACAGGCCATTGGAGAAATAATAACCCAAGATCCCCTAAGTTCTACTGCTATGCCACTAGGCTTATACTTATTGGTCCAACCCCACAAACTTTCCACCCCAAGCTAAATTTAGAAAGGATTCATTTTGACAGAAGCAGGTAATAGATAGCAATTTTCCACAGAAGGTATATAGTTAAAGAACCTTACCTGGCAAAGATAAGGCCGAAAATCCCGAGGATTTTCTTTTACCAGATCTTGAAATTTCTTCAGCCCCTCCTCCAACTCCCCCTGCAAAAAGTATGGTGATGAATGAGAAGAATTTAGATTATCTGACCAAAGGCTTACATTCATACTGAATGCAAGAACAATTGATTGCGATGGTTTTAATTGGTGAATATACGAACTTATAGCGAGAATTTCTTAAGAAGTCACCTTTACAACATGCATTTGTGCAATTAAAATTCTTATGTTCCTCTCTTCAGTGACTCTTTTTTCACGCTGAGCAACTTCTAGAGCCTTTGATAGCATCTGAAAGACAGCTGGGCCTTCATGGTTTTTGTGCATCACCAATGCCAGACCCTGCAGAAAGAGCACACTTAAGTTAGTAGCCGTTAGCACAGAAAGGAAACAAATGGGTAGGAATTTCATTCACGTCATTGTCCACCAGGCAACTTGGGCAACAGCAATCTTCAACTGAAAACCAATTGTTGAAGGATTAAACATAATATTTTTTCACTATAAATTAAGCATACCCACAAGATAAGAGGACAGTTTCAGTTATCTTCTAGCTCAGAGCTAAACATTACAAAGATAGGAATGAAACCACTTCACTCAAAAGTCACCATCAGCTTGAATCTATAGGTGATCCAAGGATGCATGCTCACATATACGAATCATTCATTTAGAAGAGTGACTGAATTTGCAAAGTTACACTTACAGACCTCCCTAAGTCCTATACAAACAGGCAAAGCATAGCACACGCATGACACAATAACACAAAAAACAACCAAAAATGAAAAAACAATAAAAAAAGAGAAAGTAAGAATCATACATGCAGGGCTCTAAGCAAAAGAGGCCTCTCCTTCAAGATATCCTTGAACAATCTCTTTGCAGTACTCAGCTTCCCCATCAACTCGTAACAAAGCGCTTGTAAAAGCTTCCACTCAACCTCATTCGGCTCGATATCAATCAACCTCTTCACAAACTCTAAAGCTTCCTTATTTCTCCCTCTCCTCATATTCCCATGCATAACCACCTTCAAAGCCTCAACATTTCTTGGCTCTTTCTCTAAAAGCTTCTCAAACATCTCTTCCACTTCACTTTTCCCCATCAGGGCATCTCTCTTTTCTTTCAAATTCTCACTAGCCCCCATTTTACCTGGAAGTGCCACACTTGGCCTAGGGTTCGAACCAAAACTCCCCAAGAAAATAACAGACCCAACAAGAAAAATGACAGCTTTTTCTTTCAAAACTTTCATAATTTTGTTCTCAGGTGAGAGAGAAGAACGCGGTATCTTAGCAATGCGGGATTGGGACAAGTTTGTGATGAACAAAGAGTGAAATTTTTGTTTTTGGGTTTGTTGAAATGAGAGAGTGTGATGCTTTTGCTTGTTGAGTGAGCTTAAGAATGATGATTTGTTAGGGTCTGGGAATACGGGGCGGTCATAATTTGAGTGCAAGTGAAGAGAAAATGTTTTGACTGAACTCATTTTGAAGATGAATTAGGTTATCAGTTACATGGGGAGTGATCAGGGTAAATGATTGGGCTCTCCACAGAAGAAAATGCGAGGGTTTAACCTGTTGAAGAAATTGGGTTTTTGTCTGAAGATAGCAAACTTGAAACTGCATCGTTTCATTCTTCCAAGTTCTAATGTTTAAAAAAAATTTAAAAAAACGGTACCGTTTTACCCTCTGTACTGAACCGGACATACGTGCTTACGTGAAATAGCGGTTCATTAATTGACCAAACTAGTTTTTCCGGGGTAAATTTTCAGTTCTATCCCCTGACGTTTGGGATCCCTTCACTTAAATAAAATATATAATGGTATCATCACTTTGCACCCCTATCGTTAGTATAAAATTTAGTTGACTTTTAATTGATTGAATAATTAATTAAAATACCCTTGCATTAGTAAACAATATTCTAGATATGTACTGGTCAATGGATCATTCACATATTTGTCATAAAATTATATCAATATTTCAATAAAACCCATGAGAAATACACTTA
Source organism: Atalantia buxifolia (assembly GCA_030444775.1). Lineage (NCBI taxonomy): Eukaryota > Viridiplantae > Streptophyta > Magnoliopsida > Sapindales > Rutaceae > Atalantia > Atalantia buxifolia. The sequence goes on from CM059831.1 coordinate 31,613,550, forward strand.
TCATTTATTGTATCACCAACCAAAAAAAAAAAAGAAATCATCTTTGCTAATATTAGTGTTGAATCAAACGGCTATCTTAGCAGAGGTAATGGCTATAAATTCATCTCATCTCAAGATAGTATTAAGAACTAATTTGGTGTGCAATTTCAACACAACTCACTTTAGTAATATTTAGAAACAATTCTATGTGCATTTTCAGCATAAAAAAAGTTAAGGAATATAGCTTATTTATAGCAAATTGAAGAAGCAATTTTGACTGCATTTTTAGCACAAAGAACAATTGAGAACACAACTCGTTCATAGCAGTTTCCAACAACAATTTGATGTTAAATTTCAGCACAAACAAAAGTTGAGGAGCACAACTCATTCTAGCAATAATCCAATTTACAATTTGTGTATTCAATTTCAGCACAGACAGAAACTAAGAAACACTGTTAATTCATAGTAATTTCATCTCAGCATTCTCATTCATCATCCATCTCAATCTCTACTTTGAATCATCACCATAGTTATCTCATAAGCTACTGTACAAACATCTGAATTCAATGGACTCTCATAACTTAACCACTTCAGGTAGATCAAATTAATTTTATTAGCCATCATGGAGGAATTGCGTTAATGGCAAATTCAATAGCGAAAGTGGATCAAATTAGTATACAACGGAGAAATAATCAAGTAAAATAACAAATTTTATCATGGGTTTTCATGATATGAAGAAAAAAAACACGTGCACCAACTCTGCAAACCCACATCAGCATTATTGTTCAACCTCAACTTCACTTTTAGCTCATCCCAATATTATAAAAAGGAAAAAGAAAAAAAAATACAACAAACAATGGAAGTTTCAGTTACCTGACATGTGGCTCCATTGCAAGTGGGTGGGTTCTTGGTCGTCGCCAGTATTCACTTACGGCCATCGAATCAATTTGAACTCTTACATCAGTTTTTGTCAAACTTGATTTCGATTATTTCCCCGACATCTTGTTTGTCACAACAACCAATTCGCTTAATGCATTTTTTAGGAGTTGTAATGGTCATATGAATTTACTTTTTCGATTTGTGAAGTTAAAAATTAAACAAATCATTGTTTTTGATTTGGTGTAAAATCTGTTGAACAGTATATGCTTCTGTTATTACCGAGTGGACATTAATTATTTTTGATTTGGTGTAAAATCTATTAAACACTGACATGCTTATATTATTATCCATCGACCATAGCAATGTTTTTGAGATGTTCCAATTTCCAAAGTGCAAAAATTCAAAATGTTTTTAATATTTAATCAATTTAGCATGCAATTGCTTAAATGCCCTCACATATTGAATATATACTAAACTTTATACTAACGGTAGGGGTGCAAAGTGGAAATACCCATATACATTCTATCTAAGGGTAATTTTTAGGGACCTCCCCTGAGGTTTGGTGTGTTAACACCTAGATAGAATGTATCCATATAATTACATATACCTCCCCTGTCGTTAGTTACAATTAAGTTGGCCGTTAGTAAACATTCAAAATTACTAAAATATCTTTCCTGCTGAAATAATAAATTATTAGATATAACTTTGAGAATTCCATTGAAAGTGGCCGGAAGTGCAGGTTGAAGAAATCGTGCGTTCGTGGTTGTTGAGATGTTAGTGAGGTCAGGGTTGCATGGAGAGTTGGTTGAGGGGATGGACGGCGACGATATGGAACCATCATCATCGGTAGAAATTGCAGCAGTGGTATGCGGCATGACAAGCCCGAGCAAGGGTTTTGAGAGCTGTGTGCAGTTGGGTTTTGGGATGCTAGAGGTTACGGCATGGTATCAAGATGGCTCAAGGGTGATGTTAGCGGCTGTTGGGTGGCATCGGCGATGGCCAAGGGGGCAGCGGGGGTGTGGGGGTTGTGATGAGACAGCAGCCTACTTGGATTAATGTGTGTTGGTGGACACAGTTGATTCAAATGCTGCCGTGAATAGGGTTGGTCGCCGGTGTGAGGAGAGGACTCCGGCAGTGGCAAAACACCACCACCTAGAAGAGCCATTGGTCATCCCAGGCCTTGTCCTTGTTGTAAATAACAACAACCCCGAGACTTTTTGCTGGGTTAATTCCAGTGCGAGTGATTGGGATTGTGGCCAATTGTACCATGAACATAACAAATCCAATGGGGAGTGGTGCCGAAACCTTGAGAAATTAATTCTAGAAAAAAAATCAGAAAAAAAAAACTATGCACTTGTGACATACCAAATACCATTCATTTACATGTGAAGCCAGTAATTCAATCTCAAAAAGTTATTATAAATTAAAAAAATGAATTAAAATGAAGAAAGAAAAGGAAGAAAGAAGCAAGCTGGATTCTTCACGAAGTTCCCCAATAAGAAGAAAAAGGCACCGTCCTTATAGGCCAATAAAAGGTTTTTTACCTACTAGTCAAATACAATAAAACCCAAATCATAGATTCACAGCCACAACATTTGCTCAGGACTTTGTAATCTCAAATCTAAGGCAACAAAACTTATTATATTAGCTAATGAATTTTCTCAGTGTAGAGAAAACGCAAAGCAAAAGAGACACTTCAAAAAGCCATATATTTGGGTTAATGTGTGTTGGTGGACACAGTTGATTCAAAGGCTACTGAATGGGGTTGGTCGCAGGTGTGAGGAGAGGACTCCGGCAGTGGCAAAGCACCACCACCACTCGCCGGTAGAGCCATGACCGGCTGGTCAAGGTTGGGCCAACAACAAGCAAGTGGGTCAAAATTTTAATGATATGGTAAAAGTAAATATTTTAATTTTAAATATATTTTTACACATTTACCCTTCTATCTAACGCTATATGTATTTTTATACTAACTGTTGAGAAGATATATATAATTATATGAATACATTCTATCTAGATATTAATACAACAAACTTCAAGGAAGGTCCCAAAAATTATCCTTCTATTTAAGTGAAGGACCCCAAACCTCAGGGATGAAACTGAAAATTACCCTTTTCCCGCGTGCCTGCCTCGTTATTCCAAAAACCCTAACTAAACCCTAAAATCAGAGCAGACGCAGAGACTGAAACTCAATAACACAAACGTTGGCTTAATTTTTGCTATTATTGTTGTTAATTTCGATAAGAAACATTATCCATTGATACTATAACAAGAAAATGAGGAAGAAAGTGGACGAACGCATCAGAACTCTGATCGAAAATGGCGTCAAGCAACGACACCGTTCCATGTTCGTCATAATCGGCGACAAGTCTCGCGACCAGGTACGCTTTTTTATAATTCTTTTTTCAATTATAAATTTTAAGCTTTTATTTTTTTTTAAAGGTTATAAAATGTGATAACTTTGAGTTAGATTTAAAAACTGTGTTTGCTTTTATGTTGTTTCGTGCCGTGTTGTGTTATGCAGATTGTGAATCTTCACTATATGCAGAGCAAAGCGGTGGTCAAATCTCGGCCTACTGTTTTGTGGTGCTACAAAGATAAACTGGAGCTCAGCAGGTCTTATTTTTAAGTTCAATTCATATTTTCTGTATTTAAAATTTTAATAATTATAATCTATATTACACAAATTTTTAGGTGCATTTGGGGGAGTGGGAGTGCTTTCAATACAAATAATTTTTTTTTTTGGCTTTCCGAATAGCGAAAACAGTTTTACGTTTGTTTTGTAGTGTTTTTATGAAATTTACAAAAGCTGTTTTTGGATAGAAAAGTAACTTCTTGTGCTTTCACGTAAGTACTTCGGAGGTGGTATTTTGGAAAGTGGGTTTTTGTCAAAAATGCATTTAAACAATTGATCAGTGCTATCACAAAAAATTCTCCAAAAGTAATCTCAGGTGTTCCCCTATACTGAACCAAGACTCTGTTTAGTAACCAAAATAGCGAAAACCAACAGAGAAAAGAGATATAGTTGGTTTTGGATTTTTATGTTGTATTTGTTGATTCATACCCTAGAATTTTTCTGTGTAAATCAATTACAAAGTGATTACAATTATATTATACAGTCACAAGAAAAAGCGTCAAAAGCAGATAAAGAAGTTAATGCAGAGAGGACTGCTCGATCCTGAGAAAGTCGATCCTTTTCAACTTTTTCTTGAAACTGGAGGATTGACACATTGCTTGTACAAGGATAGTGAAAGGATTCTTGGTAATACATTTGGAATGTGCGTATTACAGGTAAAGTTCTGTAGATGCTTGTTGCTTTAACAAATTTTGCTGACTCATAATGTTATAAGATGTGATTTGATTTTAGGATTTTGAGGCGTTGACACCAAATCTACTGGCTAGAACAATAGAAACAGTGGAGGGTGGTGGATTAATTGTATTGTTGCTTCGATCTCTTTCCTCTTTAACCAGTTTATGTACGATGGTCATGGTATGAATCATTCACACTTTTTAATTGATTTTGACATTCTCCATTAGGAATTCAGAAAATGAAGCCCCTGGCTTAGGTTAGCTATATTTTTATGCTGGTCACTTCATTGATCTGCTTGTATATAAAAATAATTATTCCTGAATGCTTGTATTCATGCTTTATAATTTCATGACAACTTTGTGGATGCTATCTAGTTGAGATGATAATCTCTTGTGTTGAAGATGAGGATTTGGGTTCGAACCCCACTTCACATGGGTGAGGAGGGGATTGGGTTGCCACTAGGCTAAACAATATATGTGTGTGTGTGTGTGTTCACAATGACTTTCAGTAATTATTGTACTATTGATTTTCATACTTCGCACATATTATCACTATGGAGACTTATAGAAAGCTTGCTGATGTCAGGATGTTCACGAGAGATTTCGTACTGAATCCCATTCTGAAGCTGGTGGACGTTTTAATGAACGTTTTCTATTATCACTTGCATCTTGCAGAGCATGTGTGGTTATGGATGATGAGCTGAATGTTTTACCAATTTCGTCTCATATAAGGTCAATTACTGCTGTTCCAGTTGAAGAGGTAATCTATGGCAGGACTGTTTTGGTGGTTGACTATGATGGAACTTTTTTAGTGTCATAATATTTTGAATTGTACTCCATCTGGGATAAGGCTGTACAAGAGCTTATCACGAGTTGCACTATGTTGTTTGAATGTGTGTGTGTTTTTAAACACAGATTGAACTTGAGGCTGCGATTAATCTCAGACATAGCCCAAATCAGTTATCAACTTTGGTTTGTTAAAGTCTGAACCTGCTCACTGCTCAAACTTGTTTGTGAGCTTAGTGGCTATATCACATAAACAAATCTTATGTCTCATTTCAAATTCCTATGTTTTAACTATAATATTGTATGTTTATGACAATATGCCGTGGTATAGAGTTTATAAATGGTTATGTATGTTGTATTGTTTGTTATGAATATAAGATATATTTCAGTTTTAATAAATTTCATTTGTTTCAAATCGTAAAATATATATATATATATAGTACACTCATTAACAAATCAAAGAACTTTGGGACTGTTCTTCCTAGTTTGATATTTTAATCAACCATAGATTTGTGTTTGAGCTTGATTAACCAGCGATAAAGTATCTTAAAGAGCTAAACTTTAGCTGTACTGGGCAGCTTGATGCATAGTTTATTTTCCCTATCCACATATTATTTCTTGGGATGTGTAAAGAATTTTGCTGCATGCCTTATACTTGTGGGAATTAAAATGAAGTTTGCGTATTATGTTTGTTAACCAGGGACTGTTTTGTCGTGTGTTGGTTCATTGGTTTTTGACTTTCAAATGTTCTTGTGCTTTTATGTAACTTTTTTCTTTATCTTCTGTTTGGTGATTGAAGGACTCTGAAGGGCTTTCAGAAGCAGAACGGGGCTTGAAGGATTTGAAAGAGCAACTGTGTGATGATTTTCCTGTTGGTCCTTTGATTAAGAAATGTAGTACCCTGGATCAGGTAGAGAATGATTGGCATATCAATATTCTTTATTCTTCCTGTGTGGATGACTATTATCTCAATAATACTTTGCTTATGATTTGAGATCATATCTTTGTGTTTGAAATAGGGTAAAGCTGTCATTACATTTCTTGATGCAATTTTGGATAAAACTCTACGTAGTACAGTGGCTTTGCTTGCTGCTCGTGGCCGTGGGAAGTCGGCTGCACTTGGTTTAGCAATTGCTGGGGCTATTGCTGCTGGGTAATCTGCTGAACATATACAATTAATTGTTTTCCTTTTCTTGTTTTGACTTTGACCTTTGGTAGATTCTGATGGAAGAAATTTATCCTGGTAGGTATTCAAATATTTTTGTGACTGCACCCAGTCCTGAGAACTTAAAAACATTATTCGAATTTGTTTGCAAAGGTTTCAATGCAATTGAATATAAGGTATAGTTGTACCCTCTCCCTTGGTGCATTTTCTTTTATATGATTATTAAAAATAAGTCCTTTGCATCCTACTCACGCTATGCTCTTCTTGTCGTACTTTTCCTATAAATGGGGGAATTAGACTAAACACCATTGAGTTGCTTGTTCTCAGTGAACATCAAGTTTGCACCATGTAAAAAGCTTTATTTATTTGACTTATTAGGTTTTATAGGAAACTGAAAAGATGTATATTGCATTAAATGAAAAAGAAGGTAAAAATCTAGTGTTGGGAATATGTTTAAGTATTACCGGACACTTTTCTTTTCTGGCTTGGTTGTTGGGATCTAATTCTAATGAGATTGGAGATATTTCAATTTTTCACCCAATCTAACTAGGAGCTGCACTTTCTTTGATCCATTGCTGTTTGTCTCTTAATTTTCTCTGGTTTTGCTGTTTTGCTTATCCACACCAGCTGTAGTTTTTCGCTTTTATTTATAATATGGTGTCTGTTTCTTACCAAATCACATTAAAAGAAGAACATTAGTAGTACCAAAACTGCTCTTTACTCACTTCCAGATTCATTAAATAAGTTGTAGTTATGCAGGGTAGTTGCTGGCCCATTCTTGTGATCTGTTTCATTGAAATTTTTGAATTTCAATTAGTTTTGCAGTAGGCATATTGGTTATATAATATAGTTGTTATGTTGAATTACAAGTGATTGTGCATGAAGTGATTCATTGTCTACTGAGTTCTTTTATAAGATTTAGTTAGATATTGACAGCACTATTGTCGTGCTATTTTTTTTGTTTTCTGAATCCTTTTTGTATTTATTCTAATTCTCAATCTTTATTCTCAGGAACACATTGATTATGATATAGTTAGAAGTTCTAATCCTGATCTCAGGAAACCAATCGTGAGAATCAATATCTACAGGCAGCACAGACAAACAATTCAGGTTTAATAAAAATGCATACGTATTTTTGTTTTGTATTAGATGATGTTTTACTGTGATATACTGCTTGAGTATCATGACTGTTGTGTTAGAATAATTCGAATATGTGCTTAAATTGCTGACATATTCATTCTTCTTGACTTACAGTATATAGAGCCACATGAACATGAAAAGCTTTCCCAAGTTGAGCTTCTAGTGATTGATGAAGCTGCAGCTATTCCCTTGCCTGTTGTCAGATCCTTGCTTGGTCCTTATCTTGTCTTCCTTTCATCTACAGTAAATGGGTATGAAATTTTTGTGATAATCTTGTGAAACAATTAACCGTGTCTGATGAACAAGTTACTATAAGTTTTGAGTGTACTATATAATCCCATGGGCATGGGATAAATAATCATTTGGATGCCTTTGGTTTTGTTTATCTCATGTTCATGGGACTAAATTCTTTGTCATAGTTTAAATTTAAATTACGGAGTAAAATGTAAATATGAATTTTATAACTGGTCATTAAATAGTCAATATGATAACTAGTAACATTAATGCCTCTGGGAGGTTTCTCATGCCCATTCGAACTTTTGAAAAAAAGCTAATGATATGAATTTAAAAGTAGTGATATAAATAATTATTAATATAAAATTACACATCTTTTAGTTTATGATAGGTAAAATATTCATCAATATTCTTTCCAAAAAAAAAAATCATTGATGTTTAATATTTTATTTAAATTGTTATTCAGTTAGTTCTTAAATTATCTTTATTAGTGGCTAATATAAACTTTTAATTGATAATATAAAAACATTTTAATTTTACTTTCATTTAAATTAGTTTTGATTAGTTCTATCGTATTATTCATCTTGCATTCATATCCAATCCAATAGTAAACCAAACACAAGATAATACTATATTAGTCATTTCCTATATTATCCAATCCTGTTTGGCTGGCCATACACATCCTAATGCATTGACTTTAGCTTACCTTTGCGTTCCTGTGATGCAAATTCTTGGTCAATTTTCTCCCTTGAGAATGTTCAGTATTGTCTCCTAGTTCAGGAGCCCAAATCTTGATTTGATTTAATTCTTTTTTTGATGGGTGATTTGATTTAATTCTGACATTAGGTTTTTCATTTGTTTTTTATTCTTGCCCTAAAAGCTATGAAGGAACTGGCCGATCATTGTCGTTGAAACTTCTGCACCAATTGGAACAGCAAAGCCATATGCCTGCAAAGGGTGTTGAGGGTTCTGCCCACGGTATATTTGAGCTTTAGTTACCTTTTTTAGCTCTATGGCTAAATTTATGCACATGGACCTTTAAAGATGCCATTTTTAGAATAAAAGATAGCAGTTTCAGCGTGTCATAGATGTTATACAGAGGAGCTTCCGAGCATGGAACCAGACTTAACTTATTCATTTTGTTTGTTTGGCTGTCCAACAATTCATGTTGGTTGTGTTAGATGAACCAAATTAATGCACCTCTTCTCCCTAACTCCCATCCAATAAGTAAATAAAGAGAATTCCTTTGTCAAATTGATAATTTCTATGTACCATCTTTTTTTTTTAAATAATTAAAAAAAAACCTGTGAGATTATTTTTTTTTTTGGGTGTTTTAAACTCAGCAAAGATTTCAAATCAGATCCAAAAATGTGAGGAATGATCTTTGTTATGTAATTTTATTTTCTTATTAGCTTTGTAATGTATAAAGCATGGTTATGGCACATGTTTATAGTTTCTTGACAATTGTTGTATACTATGTTGTGATATGTATGAAGGCTGTGCTATACTAGTTAACAATATGATATTTATAATAAACTTTCTTTTGTTTCTTATCAAAACATAAAGATTACAGCCTGCCATAAGGTTTGCAAGAAACCTTTCCAGCTTGGGTATATTTTGCCAACATGTATTCAAATGTTACCTTTTTTTTCCTTGATCTAAATTTGTTGAGTTTTCAATTGTGCTTAAATGCAGGACGCCTTTTCAAAAAGATAGAACTTAGTGAATCTATTAGATATGCTCCTGGAGATCCCATAGAGTCTTGGCTTAACGGCTTGCTTTGCCTGGATGTTATGAATTCCATACCCCATATCAACAGGTTTGGCTTGGATTGTTTATGATCTGTCTTAAGTCGAAACCACCTACACCTTCATTGATGCATTTTTCATGAACGCATTTTCATTATCTTTATTTATTCCTCTCTCTTGACATTTAGGTTACCTCCTCCCAGTGAGTGTGATCTTTACTATGTTAATCGAGATTCACTATTTTCTTACCATAAAGAAAGCGAGTTATTTTTGCAGGTAATTACCTTATACTTAAATTTTTATTTTGTTTTAACTTAAACTTGGAACTTATATCTCTTATTATTTGCAGCGGATGATGGCACTCTATGTTTCTTCTCACTATAAAAATTCACCCAATGATCTACAATTAATGGCCGATGCTCCAGCTCACCATTTGTTTGTGTTACTTGGTATATCACCTTTTTTCCCTTTTTCTTTTTTCTTTTTTCTTTTTGTTCTTAACTGTTTCATTTACCCTTCCAACCTGAGATTCTCATCCTAACTGGCTGTTCACAGGTCCTGTTGATGAGTCAAAAAATCAACTTCCTGATATCCTCTGTGTCATCCAGGTTTGCAACTCTTGCATTACAAAACAGATTAATGATCATTCCAAACAGTTCCACTGTAGTGTGTGGGGTTCTCTGATCCAACTGCGTATCTTTAAGAAAATTGGCTTTACAACAAAATCAGTGGAAAAGCAGGAAAAGTGAAATAGGAAAAAATATGGTATCAAGTTTCACATATGTATGAAATTGAATTATTTATATCTTGTTGCCTATTTTCCCTGCCGAGTGTAATGCTGTAATTTTGCCAACTAAACTGCTGTCAAGTATTCGAGTCTATCAGTTTGTGTTGGTATCAGCAATGCTCTTGAGCTTTCTACTACTTTTTAAATTCAGAGTGGCTGTCTTCAAACCTATAGAAGTGTTGTTAGCAAATTTCCCTTGTCAAAAGTTCTGCGTTTCCCTTTTTATAAATAAGTTATGCTGGGACAGCTTCTAGAAGACCTATAACTAGCAACTTTCCATGATTGTCACGTACACATGTGTTACATATACATCCATGTATATCAGTATACATGCATGTATGAATGAATATGTTTATGTATGCAACTTTTTACAGGTCTGTCTTGAAGGGCAGATTTCTCGAAGATCTGTACTTAAAAGTTTCAGCGAGGGACACCAGCCCTCTGGGGACCAAATACCATGGAAATTCTCTGAGCAATTCAGGGATGCAGTTTTTCCAAGTCTTTCAGGTGCTCGGATCGTACGCATTGCCACCCATCCAAGTGCAATGAGGGTAATTTTCTGTTTCATCTATACTTTTGGTTTTGATTTTACCTGCAGGCTCCTGTCAAGCTATTACTTTGTTTAATATGTGGCCATTGCAGCTTGGATATGGTTCTACTGCTGTGGAACTCTTAACAAGGTACATGCATTTTTCACTTTTTGTTCATTTTATTACTCTTCTAGATAAATCACTGAACTTGCACTAGGATGAATAAGTGTTGCGGAGGATCTGATGAGTATGTTCACCCTATGTACATGATAAGAAAGAGAGAAACTTTATTCTTTTTGTCATCCTTGGTCGTGTTTTTGGTACTTTCTGCTTATCTGTGTTATGCTTTTTTTACTTGTGATGGATTATAACAATTGATGAGGCCAATATTCTTACAAGAGTAATGATACATCTAGGAACTTTTTGTACAAATTATTTGTACAAACTGATGTGGTATCATATGACTGGTTTAATCAAGACATCACTTGGTCCACGGGATCTATTTTTTTTATTTTATATATTCATTCAACCAATCATGTATTTCTACATCGGTTGTGCAAAAATAATTTGTAGCCATAACATTACTCTTCTAAACAAGGATATTGACTAGCAAGCTAAGATTTAATCACCGTGAGTTCATTAAATTGGGTTGTCTGTCAAGTATCCTAGCCTGAAAATTGATACCCATTTACTGGGGAGATTTGGTGGAATTTGGAGCACGAGTGATGGATTTGATATCAACTTTAAAAACATACAAAGTGATGGATTTGATATCAACTTTAAAAACATACATTTATTATATTTTGGTTTCTAGTAATCCCCTGAAATAGGAGGAAGGAAAATGAAGAACCACAAAATATTCATTCCAGGAGTCTGTTTATACGTTACATGTTTCATAAGACCTGACAGATGTAGAATGTGCGTAAAACATCATCCATTACTCATTTGCAAATGATATTTGGACAATGATTCAAACAGAAAAAAGGTGCAGTGTCCCTAGAGGTGTCGTATATGGTGTCAAATATTGCATTTGCATGGCGTGTAGTGCCCCTCTTTAAATGTTTTCAGTTACTGCTGTGCTCATTGTTTTGTGAAAAATTGTTAATGTTTAAATTAAATGTGGTTTGTTAGGTTCACAGGTTTCCTTTTCCCATTAATATTTGGCGATCTTATTCACTGCTATTAGGTCATGAAGAATTCTGTGTGTTTAATGTAAGGGAAATTGGTCCATTGCACCACCACATCTGAAAGAGGGAAAACAATTAACGACCTGAGAATTTGAACTGCAGTCATTTCTGGAATATGAAATGACTTGGGGAGAGCTATTTCGTGTTAATTTGTTACATGATAAGACATCCAATTTTTTTGGGGTAATTTGTTACATGATAAGACATCCAATTTTTTTTGGGTACATATTAGAATCAAAATAAGAAATTACTGTTATTTGTATTAATATGATGAAAACAATTTAATTTCAAAATTGTTTTGAAGGGAACCATTTACAAGCATAGTGTCCACAGGTACTATGAAGGACAGTTGACAACTTTTTCTGAAATAGACGTCGAAGATACTATGGAGACTCCAGAAGTTAGAGTTACAGAAGCTGCAAAAAAGGTTCATTTAGAGAACCAGCTTCATACTCCATTTTACAATTTTTTTTTTTTTGTAAATAAAGCTTTGAGAGTTGATTCTTTGTTCAAACTGCTATTTACCCGCATTCATTTGTTGGCTGATCATCTGATAAATCTTGAAATAAAATGGCGGTCAACAGACCATAAGCATCTGACTGGCTTTAGCTATTAGTATTATGTCTTTTGGGTTTGAATTAGTGTTCTGGCATTTTCTTTTGGTATTTATGTTGGCAGTACATCTGAATTTTCTGACCTTTGTACACACTGTGCTTGCAGGTTTCATTGCTTGAAGAAAATATAAAGCCTAAGACGAATCTCCCTCCTTTGCTAGTACATCTTCGTGAACGGCAGCCAGAGAAGCTCAATTACATTGGTGTCTCCTTCGGGCTTACATTAGACCTTTTCCGCTTTTGGAGGAAGCATAAATTTGCTCCGTTCTATGTTTCCCAGAATGCAGTTAAGATGCTCTTTTCACCACTTTTTTTTTTCTTTTCTCTTGGCCTCTCGCTTTACAGTGCTACTTGCTTTGGATGTTTAGTGTGGAATTTGACTTTTCTTGTTTTCCTTCAAAGAATGCGGTAACTGGTGAACATACATGTATGGTCTTGAAACCATTACATAGTGAAGATATCGAAGTCAATGAATCTGATGAATGGGGCTTTTTTGGTCCATTCTACCGAGGTGAGGCCACTTTTGACAATGACGTTTTCTTCGTCTGTATATTTTTCTTTTCTTGGTTGGTATCCTCAGTACCTAGCTTTATATTTTGCTTCTTGCCCCTAGATTTCAAACAAAGATTCTTTTGGCTGCTCGTGCAACACAAGTTACAGAGAATGGACTATAAGCTTCTAATGAGGTTAGGATTATATCTTTACCCTCTTCAAATTAGTTTTGGTTGTGAAGTATTCTCATTCCAATCTTAATTTTCCAGTGTTTTGGACCCTAAAATCAACTTTAAAGAACTGTACCCAAGGCAGGACAACTCAGATAAATTTTTGAAGTCATTGACTGGTGTTTTCTCAGCAAATGATATCCTGCGGCTGAAAGATTATACGAATGGTCTTATTGAGCATTATGCAGTAAGATCTCTTCGATGACAATTATGTATTTGTTTTGGAATTGTTCATAAAATGACACACGTCATATTGATACATGATAAATAAAATGGCATCTGCACTTAAATAATCTACTGAACTGCTCGATCAAAACATTTCCTTGAGGACCTCAACCTTTGGATTTGGTTTTCCTTACAATTTTTTGTTAGTGACACAGTTTGGATTATATGGCTATGGCATCAGTACTTGTAGGATATAAAGCCCATTTAATAAGAAACTGGTTCTTTATTTCCTATTATTGTTATGAAACTACGGATTAAAGATCTTGCAAAAGTTTGAGTTAACTGATGGTCTGATGCAATCAATCACTAAAGTTCAAATTAGCAGTAACATGTTGTCTTTGCTGTTTAGTTCCAGCAGTAAGAACTTTAAAAGTGTTGGCTCTCTTTTAGTTCTAGATTATGACTCTGGGGCCTTATTTTATCATCTTTTTCCAGATCCTAGACCTTGTTCCAAGACTGGCACATCTATATTTTCAAGAGAAACTTCCAGTTACACTTTCATATGTTCAGGCTGCTGTACTGCTTTACATTGGCATGCTGGGACAAGACATCTCATGCATTCAGGTTTGCTTTCACCAGACTTGGAATAACTTTGTGCACATATACAAGTGTTTGCTTGCAGCATGTAACATTATGAATCAGTTTTCTTACCTTCTTGAGCACCTTATGGATTCATACTGATGTCCCACTGGTTGTCCTGGTTTCTATTTTATTATGTATAATGTTTAGACATTGATTGATACTCAATTGAACTTTCATATTTCAGGAACAAATGAAGCTAGAAGCTGATCGGATTTTTGTGCTATTCAGAAAGGTCATGACAAAACTTACTGACTACTTGTATGAAATTTCTTCAGAGGAGATTAAAACAGCTCCTCCTAGACTGAAAGAAGTAAGTTGAGCGGCCACTTTTTCACTATTGCCTTTACAGTAGATTGATGATTGGGCTTATTGTACTTTCTTCTGGTTTGGCACATCGATTAAGGAAAATCTGAAGTGAAAAGCTTCACGGGGAATTACGTAAGGTTGTTTGAGTTTTGACTAGTGGATCTGTCAGTATATTTAGTCAAAATCAGTGACTATCCTAATCGCATAAACCTGATAGGTACTTAGAAAATTGTGGGTTAATTGTGTCTATAGGAAAAAGTATAGAATCCTTATATTTAGAATCAAGATTTGTTGCGTTTTTCTTCTTTGAAATGCTTTAGTCATTACTAACGTTTCAGCACCCTTATTGAGACTTTTTAAAATTGCTTTCAGAGAGCATTTGAACCTCACAATATCTCTTTGGATGAGGATCTGAATGATGCTGCAGAGCAAGTTGAGGTGAGCTCTGCACTCTGTGGCCTTTGTTTCTTTTCCTTATTTTCTTTTCTCAAGCTCTCTCTTTGTCCATTCCAAACCAAATCCACTGATGAGACGCCATCTGTAGGAGGGAATGAAAATGAAGATGGAAGGACTGTTAAATCCTGAGCTTCTTCAACAGTATGCCATTGTTGACAAGAATGCCGATTTAGAGAAGGCTTTACAAAGTGGTGGTGGAAAGATTGCCACTGGGGGTGTTATAAGTGTGAAATCCAGCAAGAGTAAAATTGACAAGCCCGCAAAGCACAAAGAGAGTCACCAAAGTGGGAAAAAGCGAAACAAAGATGTAAGTGGCTCCAAATCAAATAAAAAGCGAAAATCTTAGTTATAGGCTAGACGCACAAAAGATTGAGTTAGTTTATTTTTGTTGTTCTATTAACTAAACTTAGAATACCAATCAATATATGCAATTTTGCCCTCGGTTTGTAGTAATCTGTTTAATTTTCACATGCTGGCGGCTGCTTTTAGATTAGAAGAAAATGTTTGATTTTTGATTCAATTTTTGGTTTATTATTATTATTATGTTGCAGTATAAAATATAAATAGGGCTTGGGTTCAATCTGGCAGTGGTACGTAATAGTGCTTTTTTTTTTAAAATATAATTACATTCTAGACTTTCTACTACGACGAGAGGGGTAGATTCGAATTTACCCAAATAAATTGATGTACTTCAATTTACCTTACAACCTATTGAAAACATCAAGATAAAATGTTTTTCATCAATCCAAGGCTTCGTTTACCCTAATCTTTTTTAGAATGATAAATGTGAATGTATGGATGTTTTCAATCCGTTAAGGGATCTGAAATATATTAATCTATAAAGGGGTAAACTGAAATTTAAAATTTAGACGTTTAATTGTGATCCTTACCTTCTAGGTTAATAAGAGAATGTGTTATTCGATTTCTATTGATAATAAAATCTTTAAATAAAGAACATTCACACTAACAGCATGCAATTAAAGTCAAAGTAAATGAGCTTCATATAAAACGTCCTGGGGTAATAAGCTTATGATACGTTTTATAAATTGGGGAGGCTCCATTTCTCATATCCTATAAATGAATGAGCCTCATTTATAAAGCATACGTATAAAAGCAGCATGGAAATAAGCATCGAGATCCACCAATCCATCAAAATTGCCTTATTACTTCTTCTCTGTGGGCTACTCATCATATTCTCATCGTCATCAGTGCTTGCAGCTGAAGAGATTGTGGCTTTGCCCCCACTGAGAGCAAAACTTCATGATTTGTTAGAGCAATGTGCACAATTTTTAACCGCACAATGTGGGGCGAATTTCAATGCAATTATGCACAACCATAAAGAAGACGTTAAACCCTCAGATGAATGTTGCATGAGACTAATAGTTGCAGGACCCACTTGCCATAGGAGATTTGTGGAGGTAACATTGCCTAGTCTCTTCCAAGTAATGAATCAATCCGATGCCATGCAGCAGGGTGTTCGACTTTGGAACCATTGTATCAATGTTGCTATCAAATTCAAACTTAGAAATGTGCTTCCACCTAAATCATTGCAATAATTCAATGATTTCAACATGCATATATCTAAATAGAATAATGATGCTTACATAGTTTGCATCTCAAGCGATTGTGTTTGCCTATTTGTCAATGTGTTAGGCGTTAATTGATTTCATTTTCTATTGTTAATGTGATAGTTTCATTCCATCACTTATCAGTGAATGACACGTCATACCCCACATAACTCGGTATATAAATTATGTATTGATTCCAACTACGTAACTCTTAAGTATAGCATTAATCTTCTTCTATTTTGAAGCTTTAGGTTTACCAGAGTTATGTCCCTAATAAATCATGAAGCATTAACATTTGAGTATCGAATGATGTGATAACTTATTTGTAACTAGAACATTAGGTTGGTAATTAATGTTTAACATAATAATCAATTAAGAGCGATCTCTGACTAATATAATTGCGATAAGTTTTATAAATAGTGGCACTAAAGATGGGACATTTAATATATATTAATGCAAGAGGTGAATTATCTCTAGGTGAATTATCTCTAAAGGATATTATAATTTATTAATTTTATGCTAAATCATTTTTTTAATCTCATACTTTTCTCAAGATTCAAACTTAGGTGACGAGTAAAATAAAGTGCCCCGATCAAGTCTTTGGGGCCAAGTTTTATCTTAATACGGCTCAAATACCCTAAGCAGAAAGCAATATGAATTCTTCAAATCTTGAGAATAACAGATTTTAATCCAAAATAAAAGGAGCACTATACATAGAGCTGTACATGCTCATGACGATGAGAGGATTTTAATTATTATACTTATCTTTTACGTGTTAATATGATTTTATAAATTTTTAAATCCAGAAAACAATTTGTCGGATATGTATGCCTAACAAAGTCGTAGTCTTTTAGTTATTAAAAACAGAAAGAATACAAACTCAGCAAAAAAGTTTAAACCGTATCCTAATGAAAATGATCTTTTGAGCACCAGAACCCATTATATTCGTTTAATTTAAACTTTTACTATAGCCAAATTGTAACTAAAAGGTTATTCTAATTTGGTTAAAAGGTGGATAACAAAAGACCCTTCTATGGCTACCACTCATTTAAAGTGTTACATGTGAATTCGTCAAAGACAACAATTAAATAGATGAGCTTTAAATAAAACAACCTATATATGCATTAGCCGGCCAATTGGCCTGCGATAAATTATAGAGTTCTAAAAATAGTATAAAGTTTCATTTCTCATAGTGTCTATAAATGAGCCTCATTCGATCTCATCTAAAATAGCACTAATAAAACTGCAGTACATATTAATATAGAATCAAAATGGGAGTCATCAAGATTCAATATTTCTTCATAATTAGTGCATTGGTGATGCTCTCATCGGTTCTTGCAATTAAAGATCTCGCGGAATGTGGGAAAGATTTAAGCAAAAAGTGTGGTGAAAATATTGCTAATAGCATATTTGAAAATGAGGAAGCCTGTGATGATTGCTGCAAGGAGCTCATAACTGCGGGGAGGGCTTGTCACAAGAAACTTGTGGAGGTAACTGCACCTCAATACCCTCAAGTTAATCCAAAGAAAGCTGTGGCTAAGGGTGTTGAAATTTGGGACCATTGTATGGTTGTTGACTTCCGAAGTTTAATTTAATTGAATTAATTAATAGCTTGTGTTTTTGCCGAAATGATGTATCGTGGCAACTTTCTTCAGAAATTTTAACCGCGTGGTTTTCAAGTAATTTTACTTAATTGGCCACTCGATTTTAGATCCTGAGGTTGTAGTCCTTTACTAGTCCTCATATTATCTGATTTATTTATTTATTTTTTTCACAAGCATGAGTATAAAATAAATTTTATGTTCAGAATTGTGTTCTCTTCTATTTTGAAGCTTCAAGAATTATATGACTTCTTGTAACTAATTATAACCTTTCATTAATGTTCTTCTACACTTATGGTTGATCAGGTTAGCAACATTGTCTGAAGAAAAATGTCTTGAAAAATTAGTAAAATACGATCCAATTTAGTATTTCTTAAACTTTGAATGGACATTTGATGCAATATATTGTAGATGCTTGTTTGACATTTTATCTAAAATAACGAAAATAGAATAATAAATTCTTATTGTTTCATTATTTAGAACTGATAACAATTCATGGGATATCATATCCCACAGGTCTGAACACCGTTAAATAATTAGATGTCATTAATATTATCATCATTTGATGATATCCATATTATGAAATACTGTAAACTACCAGGATTACCTGATGATCTAAATTGTAATCCGTGGTTAAAAGACAAAAATGTAAGAGCATTCGATTTTGCAAGGATCTTAATGCTCAAAAAAACCCAGTGGATTTTGATATTGAGCAGAATGGACGGTACACAGCGTCCATGAAAATTCAGTACCAATTCACCGAAACATCAACCAAAACCTTTAAACTCAAGTAACCTCTTTTATTAGAAACTCAAATGTGGCAAGCAAATACTTCTCTTCCAGGTTTAATAAAGGGGCAATCCGTCCATTTTTTGCTCATTTGGGGAAAAGTGCAATGGGAACACGATCCATTAAATACATTGAAACTGGCTAATAACACAAGATGAAAGGTGCCAAATGTGCGACTTCATTGCACAAACAGTGATAACGGAATTCCAGTTCTCTCATGGTCTCTTATTCTTAAAATCGAGCAATGATGGTATTTTCCACATTCCAAGTTTGCTGATTTCCATTATGCTCAAAAACCGTAAAAAGTAAATGCAGAGACTCAAAGGAAGTTTCTGATATCCAAGGACTTCACTTCGACCATTTCCTCATCCTTGAATTCCTCTCTGCAAATAAAGAAGACAATTATCAATTTGAAGTTCAGTTTCTATGGAATTATTATTTATAGACAATAAAGGATAACAAGTACCAGCAAAACCAGGAAGTAGCAGTTCCAAACAATTGAAAGGCATGAAAGTATTTCTAATCAAATATAATTTAAGAAATTGACAGGCCAGTTTAGAGGCAAGCTACATCTGTGTCATTCACAAACTTTTCATTTCCAAATGCATCTAACTGTGATTGCAACATCACCCAGTCAGTGCATCTACAACTTTGCCTCAGCTATTTTAACTATTACTTCCTATATTTCACTGAAAACTGGGGTTCACATAAGTAGATGCATCCTGCCTCCACAAACAAAAAATTATTAACAGCAACCTTCCAATTCTGATGTCTTTTCTGGCCAACAGACTTGCCAAAAAGTCTCACAATCTGATCTTAGCCTTTGGTGATCTTTTAACCACCAATGCTATGTTGTATGATGTTGTATTTTCGGTTCCCAGATGTCAGACTAAAACAATAGCTTCAAGCAGATAAACAGCAACAATTTGCAGAAAGGTTCTAGTCATTTGATAATCAACCAACTGCTAGAAAAGATACGCCAAAACAATCCTATGGAAATAAAGATAAGGCCCTCAGAGAACTCTGAATGACCATCCACACAGTTACCTCCGAATTAAAGACTACAAAAAATTTGTTTTTCTCTAAATGGTCTATTCACCAACTGACTAGGGGCCACACTTAAGAAACGGGCTTTATGATGTGAAGGAGGTAAGCAAGGGGCAAATAACGCACCTCTTCTTTTGTGTTTCCATGGCCTCAAGAGCATCCTTCTTCAATTCTTCCAACTGTGCTTTGGCAATTTTGAGTTCCAACTGTTCTTCATACCTTGGTAGATCCTCCTTTCGGATCCCAAGCCTATTAAGACAAAATGTTAGTCAAAAGTTTAAAAGGTACTTCCACCATCATGGCTTTCACCAAAAGCACAAATTCAAACAAGAGCACATGCAGAAATGTTTGTGCATACAAGGACACTGACTTTCTGAGTTAAAACCAACATGAGTTTCATGTAGGGAAAACAGTCATGCTAAACTAATTCATATGCAATCGCAGCTCATAATTGGACCTCACCACGTGCAATAATTATAGCGGGAGACAAGCCAAGCTTACTGGGGGCACCAGCAATGTAATCACCACAATACATGTAAAAAAATAAGCTTAGGTTATTGGAATGACGCTTACTTCTTATTAATCTTGTCAAACTCAGCTGTAAGAAGAGCCATTGCCTTCTTATCATTCCTCATAAGAGGCTTTTTAATTTCTTTTTCAACTTTCTCCAATGCATCCATCATCATAGCCTCGGCACCATGCTCATCAATGAGACCTCTCCTGAAAATAATAAAAATGGTAAGAGATTATATGTCTAACTACATATACTAAACAAGAGTTAGTTGTGGCTTGGAACTACTGAGGATTTACAAATGCACAAGTGGTCAGCTTCATAGATAGTTCATCATTGAAAAGGTGATTCCAGGCCGGAAGAAAACTTAACCATTTCTTAAACGTCAACTTTAAAAGAATAACATAAAAGTATGGGCAAGAAACATTCTTTCTACCAAAAGGAGAAAGGAACTTTTTAACAACATTGATTATATCTATACCACTAAAAGCAAGTAGTTATAAGACAAACAAATGCATACCTCTCCCTTATTTCCTTTAGCGTCAACAAATACGTTCGAGCATCTGGAATTCCTGCTGTTCGTGTTTCAATGGTATACGCTATTCGTTGGGATTCTGAGAACAATTCTGCCCTGCACATAGGTAAATTAAGCATTAATACAACCTCCAGAGCACAGGTGACATCACTGTAGCATGGAATATAGCAAGATAAAAAGTTCTGCTGTCAATTCAACAATCACCAATAGGTACTTTTTTAATAGAAATACAGTAGCAAGAACCAGACAAGCGGCTACTCACAAACACAAAACAGATTTTTTGCACCCATGGATTAATTAAATCTAATATTTGAAACAAAGAGTACTAAAGTTTATACCGTGAATAATAAAATTTGATGCTTATGACATGGAAGTAATATTCAGATGAATGGAAGCAATCTTTTAAAGGCATCGAGCACAAACAAAATGTAAATATCTGAAATCATTTCACTATAACGTGCGTGCGGTAAAAAATAAAAACTAAAAATCATGAAACAAAATGAATGTTGAGAGGATAAAAAAGAAACTTACTTCTCTCTGACAGTCTTCATGACATTAGCATACTGAGAAACAGCAGCAGGATCCTCTGGAGCAATGGTGATCTTCTCCTTCCGGAGTACCCCCAAGGCAGTCTCAAATTTCTTCTTAACATCCAAAAAGATGTTTTTCAACATCTCTTTTCAACATAAACAGAAGTACATTCAGTAAACTCCCAGATAACGCGGCAAAGATTCATAAGAACTTCAAAATGCATTATCACCATTTATAAATATAACAAAAAGTCACACATTTCCAATCCCCACAAAATATTGGAAACACAAATAACTCATGAAATGGCGTTGAACCCAGAGCATACCAAGTAAATTCAAAATGACAAACAGCTGTAATCTCTTTTATATTAAATGAGACAAAGAAAACATAATAAAAAACACACACATTTGATTGCGAAAACAATGAAATATCAACATATTGACTAACCATCTCCTTTAAGAGCCTGAGGAGCAGCTTCCTTTGCAAAGAAACGAACTGGAATTGCATGGTGTTGTTGCAGTATCACTTGACTACTACACAGCTGCACAATTTCAAAGAAAAAATTTTCAGCATTAAACAAGAGATAAATACCATAAATATATTTAAAAGATATTTATTTATTTTGCTAAAATGATAATAAATATGCCACTAATAATCAAATTTTCGTTTCAAAAATTCAAAAAATCCACCACCAAAAATAAAATAAACAATAAAATATCAGGTCTTTTTTGAGGTGAAACAATAAAAATAATTATTAAATTAGAAAAATAACTCTTTTGTCAGATCCGATGAGTCAAATGCCACGATACTTGAGCTCCAACGAACAATATCTCATTTTTCTTTCATAAATTAAAGGAAATAAACAATGAGGAGTGAAAAAAATCGAAATTTAGGTTAAGTATAACGCATACCTGTACGAGGATACGGATATGTTCTTATTCCAGATTGGAATAGCGAGAAAGAAAGATACCTGTTTGGATTTGGATGCGAGGCGAGAAGCAAATGCCATGATCGGAATCAGAACCTCAGCTGTTGTTCTTCTTCTTCGAGGTTTCTGCTTTTAGCGTGTTTAGGGTTCGTTTGGGATTCTGAGTTTGAGCCTTTGAGGTAAGGAGACTGTTGAGCGACTGGCTTCACGCTTATCAGGAGTTGCATTTCCTTCATCTTAAACCGTCGGATTGGGTCGAGTGTGTGCCTGCAATCGACGGTGCTGATTTATTTAGAAATAGACCCGAAAAACGTGACACGTGTATTAGTTTATACCCGGCCCGAATCGATCGGCCCACTTCCAGACTCGGTTTTGGTTATTTACTTATTTTGGCGCCCAACCGAAAAATTCTCTTTAAAGCAAAAGATACAGTTACTCGATCGCTATAAGCCTACAGATTACTTCTCACTTCCCATTTGGCGATTAACGGTCACACATAGCCACAGGTACTGGAAATTATCTGTTTTTGAGTCTTGTTTGGTTGCCGAGAAAAGAAACGGAAAGGAAAATTTCATTTTCTTGGCAACCAAAGAGAAAGTTTCCATGCTTACATTTACATTCCCTATCCTGTTTTCCTTTGTATATGCTTTGAATTACATCAATGGCTAGGCTGTAATTGTATTTCTAAGTTTACTAGATAAGAATCATTCAATTAGTTTTCTCTAATGATCTGTTTGGTTGTTACGAAAATTATTGTAAAGAAAGTGAAACAAGAGTAAAATAATCACTTAATTTAAGTTTTGACTGTAGCTATTCATATTGAATCTTTGTTGAGTTTCTTGATCGTAGCTTTTAGATGAATTCTTGTATCTATTTATTTGGTTGATAAAAATCTTGCGAATTGATTACTGTTCTTGTGAACATTATTTCAAGTTAAAAAAAAAAATCATTTCATCCTACGTGAGAACTGTAAAATTAAAGCCTATGCACAAAGATTAGATTGGACATTGGCTTGTAATATTACCTTCCTTATCTTCTTTCTAGCCCTCGTTATCTACGTCTAGGATCTTCTAATGAATCATTGACGACACAACAAATAAAACTGCAATTTTAGTTCCTTTGTTGCATAAATGATTTGTTAATCTAGATGCAGAGAAAGAAACTGAGCATTCACACAATTAGTTAGACACTTCATATGTAGATCTAATTGTTGATTGGTTGATCTTCTTTAGATTGTTTTGAATGGTTTGTTTCTGGCCTGTCATATTGTGGGCAATAATGCATTGAAAGTCCTGAAATAATGAACAATCTGTTCTACATTTTTATGAAAGGTTTTATTGTTATGCAGATAAGCATAAACCTGTTGAATTCTAGGTGTTAACCAAAGTTTCCTTTTTCATAATATTCTTTAGCATCCACAATCTCATTTAAGGAAACTGCTTGTTCCACTCCCTTCCACGGTAAGGAAAAATAAAAAAGAAGGAAATGACAGCTTTGTTTTAGCTAGATTCTAGATTAATAATTTTGGTGCTGAGTCTTTTTCCTTTTGATTTTTATATGTTGATTGATCAGCCTGCTAGTTCGTAAGTTTCTTTCGAATGTATTAGCATGCTGAAATCATTTTCACTTCTTTCTTTCTTGTATCTGTCAAGTACATCCATATATTATTTCCTATAGTCGTTTTATTTAACTTGTTAATTCATCTTGTTACCATAGTGTTAAATCTTTTCATGAATCAGCATCTTTATTTACTCTTTGGTAGTTTGATTGGTGGGGCTTTTCTGAGCTGTTCAAATGGAGAACGAGGTAGAGACACTGACTTTGTTTTTATCTAGTTTAAATTTTTTTCTTGAAAATCATCTTTTTCTAACATATTTGATGGATGGATTGTCTGTACAAGCGATACGCACTCTTGGAGGTACTAAGAGAAGGCAGGTATGGTGCTGTTCACAGGGCCCATGACACTTTGACTGGTGATACCGTAGTCGTGAAGAAGATCCCCATCATGAATCCATCTGAAGGTGTCCCTAGCTCAGTAATCAGAGAAGTTTCTCTTTTGAAAGAGCTGATGCACGAAAACATTGTTAGGTAATTACTTTTGATATCATTGTTATTTATTTAATCTTGGAATGATTTGCATTGAAAATGAAACATTGAAAAGACCTTTCATGTGCAAATTTATGAGAAAGCATACTGAGGTTTGGTTAAACAACTGATTATCTTCATGCAAAGAATAGTCTTAAGAAGTAGCTTTTAGTTTCTATTTTGTCAATCTATCTCATACCATTTCGTTGTAGTACTCAACACTTTATGATGTGAAGAGCCAAAAATCCATTGTGACAGCTGAATCAATCTAGAAATGTATATTTTAAACTTAGGGATTTCTTAAACAATGTTTAGGATAGGATTTGTGATAAAAAATGGGGAAGAATCTAATGGCTGGTGTATGCATTTTGGTCTGAGTTTGCATATGGCAATGGTGAATATCTCAGGATGTTTTTGGTAGCTTAAGCAACTGATGCATTCAAAAAGGTGCATCTTGAAAGCATGGGACTGGTTTATGAATGCAAATGTACTGCGAACTGGTCTTTCACATTTCTTTCATCTTAAAATGATAGTACAAAATGGGGGGCCTCTCAATGTGTGATTTCAGATTGGATTATTTGGCAATATGCATGGTCCATTGAAGTTGAGAAATAATAGGATCCAGATGCTTGTGATGCAAGTAATTCCACTGTCTTGCCACTTTATTCTCCATAATTTCCCATTTTGAGCAGCTTCATCTGTCCAGTCTTTTGTGGTCCAGCGGTAGTTTGCTACCGAACCATAAGCAAAGTTGCTTGGCTGTCCATTTTTCCATCTGTTGTACCTATCTACATTTCAAATCCATATCGATGTCTTGAGTATTTGTTTTCAGTTTTTGATGCATCAGTGGTTTGGATGTAATGCTCCACAATTTGGCTACAAGTATTTAATATCTTTATTTGGAGTCCCAGGGTTGAATCAAATATCAAGAACACATATTTGTTAAGAGAGTTTATATGAACCAACTTCGTGATTTTTTTTTTTGGCAGGTTGCTTAATGTACAGAGCAGTGTAGATAGCATTGACCTTGTTTTCGAGAATTTGGACTTTGATTTGCTGCACTTCATGAAGACTGAACCAACAGTTACTAAGAATCCACTAAAAATAAAAGTGGGTATTATCATTCTGCCATTTTCAGTTTTGTGTAGTTTAGAGAAATAAATAATTTTCTTTTCTCTTAGGGTGCTGTTTTTCCCCCTCTCTTTCCTGATCAAGATATTTGGGAAAAAAGTTTATGTTAATGTTTTCTTCCTCTTAAATAGCTAACATTAGCAGTAATATTACTGGGATTGTATTGCATCAGCTTATGCTTACCAAGTTTCACCTCTTTCTCAATAATCTTGGCATTATCTGAGCATAATTGTCCTTACTTTTCTGTGAGGAAAATGAAATTATGCCCATTTATTTTAAGTGGAATTTGAAATTTTTCCGTAAGGCTAACAAAGAATTAGAGTCACTAAAATGATAGCAATTTCATGGGAATAACCTGCTGAGAGTTTTAAAATGACCCTACTGTATGGAAGTTTAATTTTGTTTTTAAATACTATGTACTTGTATTTCAATTGATCATAAATAATTATTTACTTATATCAAATGTTTGTGAGGAAATTTGGTTGAGTCATTTCTTGGAGTTTCTGATATGCCCTTTATACCCCAAGTCATCTTGTATATGTTGATTAAAGTATTACAGGATATTACAGGAATTTTATAGCTATGATGACACAACTAACTGTACGATCTTCTCTTTCACCTTGACTTGGCAGAAGTATCTACATCAGATTCTTCATGGCGTTGCGTATTGCCATTCTCAGGAAATTCTTCACCGGGATTTGAAGCCAGCGAATTTTCTGATAGATTGCAGTAAAGACATTGTTAAAATTGCAGACTTTGGGTTGGCAAGGCCAATTGATGTTCCTCTTGAAAATTATACGATTAAGGTATCAAAGTTTGCATTTTACTAACTTCAGTTTAGTGATAAACTTGCTAATTGTGGTATCTTTCCCATCTGATATTGTTAGAGTTATTTTGTGTTTTATTTTTAAATAACATGCTGTTGGATGGTGGTTTAAATGGAGTCCAAATACCCTTAATCCATTCATTAAGTTATAAATATAGAAAGGGAAGAGCTTGTGAGTTTGTTGCACACTTACACCCTACTCTGTTTCCATTGTTCAATTTACTGATATTTAGATGAGGAAAAAAAAATTTGCTGACATTTAATATGTTTGGCATACACTTTCACTTTATCACTTTTCCAGCCTCAAAATTATGTTCTTCAATGATATGGTGAAGAACTTTACCCTTTGATATGCACATCATATATATGTCTTTTAGTAACTCTATTCTATGTGGGGACGGTCATGTTTCTGTTTTCTTACTCAATGTAATACCAAAAAAAAAGATTTGTATTGACCCAATAAGAGATATTAGTATTTGATAGTCCAAAAGAATTGAATTGTATTAGCTTTAGTGCCAAACAACAGCAATATATTTGTTTATATCTACTCTTTCCATTTCCAGTTTTAGCTGCAAGCCTGCAATATGGTTCAGATATTTCTGGTATTTCTTCCTAGGGAGGAAGTCTCTGCTACAAGGCACCTGAGCGCCTACTTGGTTCTGGCCGATACTCAACTCCAGTTGATGTGTGGGCTGTGGCTTGTACATTTGCTGAGATGGTGACCAATCAGCGTTTGTTCCATTCTAGGTGGGCTCCTGGTTTACTGGCTGCAATTTTCAGGTATATAATATAAATCTTTTTGTAAAATTATTTTCCTCCTAAGGCACTTAATCTTATTAATATTGCTTTCTTAAATGAAGCATCATGGGGACACCAGATCCAGAAACTTTGCCCGGATTTACTTCATTCTCTGAAGAATTTGGTTTTAAACCTAATAAAAGTTCTATAAAGGTATCAGGTTTCCGTACTTCTCTATCCTTGAAAAGCCGCAGAGCAATTTTTTGTGCACCATAGATCCTGTGAAATAATTGATTTATATATATCATTTGAGAACACAAAAATATTGAAATAGAATATTGAGGAGGGACTTTATAAAAAGCCTTTTTTCTTTTTCATTTTTCATATGTAATATGATAGACACTCTACTCGCCATACTACACAGCTATTACATAACATAAATTTTTATTGATATATTGTGTCATGTACTTAACTATGATTACTGATACAATGCTAACTTCTAATATGCATTCCATCCTTTAGTTTTCCTGCATGAAATCTGTACTATTGTCAAAATTATCCTCAAACTAAATAAGACTTACTGAATTTTCCTAATGCATTGCAGGACTTGGCTACCATAGTTGGTGGTCTTGAACCAGATGGAGTTGACCTTTTGCGTGTAAGTTATAGTTTTATGTGCATAAGCAACTTTTTCCATTTTTCACATTTGTAATTGCATCAGAAATGAATTCTTGTAGCCTGCATGAACTTGTAGCTGGATATAATTGCAGGCAATTGAAAATGATTTGCTTGGAGATTCATGATTTTTACTTTATGCCTTTTTCTATATATTTCAGAGAATGCTTTGCTTGGATCCAAGTAAACGACTAACAGCTCGTGAAGCACTCCAGCATGAATATTTCGAAGATATTCAGAGTTTAGATTGATCTCTAATCATCATAAAATTTTGATACTAAGTTGGCAGGTATATTAACCTAGAAATTCTGATTTGAAGAAGAAAACTGCGCTCTTGTTCATAGTAAAATTTTCTCATGAAACTGGTTTCAGTAATCTAATTTTTTACGGCTTTCTTTCCCACATTTACCCATACACGTCTGTGCAGAGTCATCCATGGAATGATCCTTCTGATTCCATTAATTTGAGTGTTGGTAAATCATTCTTTTTTCATTTTCCTACTAATTTTGAATTAAAAAAAGTTATTTCTTCCTTGTGAATGGTGCTGAATTTTTTTTTTAATACCAAACGGCTATCACATCTTTCAAAGTGCATCACGTAACAAGAATTTTTGAATCCTGTCAGTGCATAATGAACCTGTGTGTGGACAAGCTTCATTTAGTGTAGAAAATAACTTATGTAATGATAAATGATGTTGTCACATGAAGTTAATTATACTATTAACCAACGATTCAATTTCATTAAGAGACATTTGCAGATGTGCTCCATGTGTTCATATTTGTATATTGCGGAAATGAAGATGCTAGTGGTTAGAGTTCCTTTTAAAGTGAAAGTTGAGATGCCAATGCATTGAAGCATGCTGATGAAAAGGCTGAGGCACCATGTGTGCCATAATCAGAGCACTGACCTCAATTTTTGTATAAGTTTAATCTTAAATTGCATGCAAGGATTGTGTAAGTTTAGGTAATCTTAAATTGTATGCAAGGATTGTGTAAGTTTAGGCAATACTTGTGAAGAAGGACTAACCAATTAGTTGAAGCAATTTTTTTCCTTGGTTTTCTTCTGGGTAAATCAAACACATCACACATCTGCTTCAGTACCTCCAGATGATAGAATTAATGGTGCTATTATATGTTCTTAAGCTATTTTAAAACAATCAAATCATGCCTAGAAAAATTTGTAACAACTTTAAATTATGTTGCAATGATTCTTTCTAAGGAGCATGAATCTTTTCTTGTATTCTTTAGCTGACTGCAAAAGCCAAAATTTGCATCTCAGGAAACATGATAATTTTTTATTGAAGAATTTTATGAGAATGAAAATTCTTAAGCAATTCTAAAAAGCATTTGTGCGGATGAGTGTTGTGGACTGAAAGCAATTATTAATTAATTGAAGAATTTTGTACAACTTTACCATGCATGCGCTAAGATGATGCTTAGGACAGATGAAAAAAAAAAAGAAAAAATAAATTTTTTCCTTGTAAGCATTCCCAGAGCTGAGCTTACTTTACTTTGTATGCAGTGTTTTCTTGATTGAAATATAGCTGGGAATCCCGAATGGCCACCTGATTGAAAGTCCAGTGTTGCTGTAGGTGAGCTTGTGCAGAAACACACAATGCCTTGTACATAATTAGAATATATGACTGAAAGCTGTAAAAAGGCACTGAAAGCAAGATGATAGTTGTGAAATCCATACAGACATAATGCCACTAGTAGCTCAGGACAAGCAGAGATTCTCTTTGTTAAAAGGGTGTTTGCAAGCAGGAAGACATATGAGCTAAAGATAAGCTCTTCCCTTTTTATCTCCTTACAATTTTTCAGTATTTTGTACATATATGGAGATTAATTTCTTTCTTCTTTTTAATTAATATGGAATTGTAAGTTTCTCTGAAATTGGTACCTTGGTTCTTGAATTCAGTTTTCATTCATTACTCATTATGTGAAGCATCATGGTGACACCAGGTCCAGAAACCATTTACTGCATGCTGTGATGATGGATTTAGTTATGACCTTAATAGAAGTCCTAATACGGTATCACAAATCAGAACTTATTAGCTTTGTGTGCAATCAACAACGTTGAGGTTGAGAAAATGTAGAGTGTGCTTTTTTTGAACAAATCCTTTTATGGTCTCAAGCAATCTATATGGCAGCTTCAATAGCACTGCTTCAAAAAGATTATGTAGGATAGCTTTGCGTAGTATAAGCATCTCAGCAGGCAGGTACCCCTCTACTTCTTGTATGTCGATGATATGTTGATTTCTGATCAAAGGAAGGGACTGAGAAGCTTAAGAAGCAGTTGATCAAGAACTGTGTTTAAAATGAAAGACTATATTCGCTATTGCTGTTGGCAGTGTTTATTTTATATGCAATAATATGCCCAACGCGTGATGTTGCTCATGCTGTGGAAGTGGTGAGCAGGTTGATGGGGAATCCTAGTAAGTTTTATTGAGAAGCTGACAAGTGGATGCTCTGCAATTATTGGTCTTTTAAATGGGAATATCAGATCAAACAAGGAAACCTTACTGGGATTTTAAATGTATGCAGATTATGAAGGGGATATTGACAAAAGATAGTCACTCTCAGGCTACCTCTTTCCAAACTCTTACTGGGATTTTAATAGTGTGAGAATCGCAAGGCACCATCAAGTATCAAATGCAACGGAAGTTAGACATTGAGTAGTAGAGTTAGAATATTAAGTGTGTCAAGAAAGCAAGTATGAGTTGCCATTCAAATAGAAAATTTCTTACAGAAAATCATATGGGAATTACTTGAAACAAATGATGGCTAGGATTCTGGGATATCGTCAAGCAATCCGTCAGCTGCATTCTTCCACCATGATCCCAGAGCTTGATTAAAGCGGTTTGCTTGAAATCTCGATCGTTCAGAACCATGGCTAGACAAGTTGTCCAGTGCTTGCTTCTTCAGATTTTTAATTCTTGCCTTCCGTTGATCAATCTCTTTCGAAATATAAGCTATCTCCTGGTGAACCTTGTAAAGGGGGCTGTCCTGGATTGAACTTGCATCCTCTATTAGATAATGTTCATCAGCTATTCTCTTGATATGATCCAAGGCAAAATCAATTCTAAACCCTGCTTTGTATAAAAGTTTGAAGAGAAACCACCAACAAACAAAGAATTCACCGTTGATGTCCCGCAACTTATTGTCCCTCGTCTCCTGCATAACCCCACAGACTGTAGTAAGGATTATTGTCTTTAAGCTTTGAGTCAAGGAGCAACTGGAAAAGATACCCTCATGATTTTTAGGCAAGTTCCTGAGAATTGAGGAGAATTTGGGGTTGATTTTATAATCTCCCACATTGACAAGCTCGGCATCTGCATCCTCTTCTAAATATTGCAGTTGTAGTGTCCCTTGCACAAATTCCCTTGCTGTATTCTCCAAGAACACTTCTGCAAACAACTGTTTTGTAATTCTTTTGTTTACCAGATGATTAGTCTCTTTCAATTCATCAAAAACATCCCTTAAAGTGCCCTCTTTTGTCATCTTTTCCACCTCGATTAAGGACTCTAACATCTTCTTCTCTTCTTTAGTTAAGGATTTCAGCATACCGTTGTAGGTTAAGCCTTTGACATTTTTATTAATCTTTTTACTGACAACTCTCAGCTCGACAGCTTGGCACTTTCCTTCAAGAAACTGTATTATCTGTAGCAAACAATATGCAGTTAATTAATTTGTCAAAACAATAAGTAATTTCCCCAATGAAGTCAATGATGTATAGGCATACCTCAGAGAACATGCAGTCAAGATCTACTACAAAGTTGCATTTTTCACAATGATAAACTCATTCTCGAGCATTTCATCTTGTCTCGCAGAAGTCACAACAATACTCCTCATCTTCAAAATCATCAACAAAAAGATCGATAAAATTGTCCTTCAAGGTGAGAGGATGTTGGCGGCAATCATGTTTGATTTTGGTAGTCTACAACACAAAAGATGGAGATTGAAATTGCATGCCACTCACCGTAGATAACAGTCATCAAGAGGGGTGGACTTGTTTTGACCAATAACACACCCACTTCTGCTGTCACAATCTGCAGTGTCATATAACTTCTTGAAGAGAGTCAGAACATGTTTATGACTTCTGAGTTTTATAGAAGGGAGCAGTAAAGAACAATCGAGATCTAGATTGAAGCCACAATCTTGGCAGCTATAACTGAACTGAAGCCATAGTAATGCTTATGACAAGCATCACATTCATGATACTCTTCAGAGTAAGGGTTCGGGAGACTGAGAGGATGTCGATGGAAGGGATGTTGTATTTCTCTTGGCAGTTCAACACAAGATTTGTGAAGATAAAATTCGCAGTGATGGCAACCGTACGCTGGGTGGTTGGCTTGGATATTTTTCTCACATGCAACACAAATGATTTTATCATTTCTCTTGTTCTCAAGGAGAAACAACAAATGTTTGTGGCTGAAATGTTTGATCTTCTCTCTTTCATTAACTTGTACCTCAGTAGACGTTGGTGGTGGGAGAGAGCCACACTGTACATCAAAATAGAGGTCACACTCCACACAACGTAGGAAAAAAGGACCCTGCATTTCACAACCACATGCTTCACATTGGAATAACTAGGACATATTCTGTACTAGAATGAAAGGATGCTGATGACCTTTGTACTCAATGTCTGGCTTCAAAGATACAGATTCAAGATGTAAGTCAAAATCACACTCATCACAGCGGTATCAAGATGTAAGTCAAAATCACACTCATCACAGCGGTATCTCAAATCTGGAACATTGAAACGACAGGCATTGCACAGATAACAGGGCTTCTCAATGGCCAAGAGCGTCAAAGAATGGCGTGGATGGAATGGATGCCGAATTCCTTGTAGCAGCGAAGCACATGAATTATGGATGTAAAACTCACATTGAGCACAGCCATGACATTGGCCGTTGATGTTTTTAAGGCACAACTTGCAATTCACCTCAGCTGCCTCCAAGTTAACCAAATAATGCTCATGACTAAAATGTGCGATTCTTTGTTGATCTTCATGGTAGTCTTTATTTATCAACGGATGTGTTGAAGCACAATTAAGACACGTGTTGTGCTGGCATGCACCACAGTGATATATGAAGCCAGAACTAAAACGCTTCTTACAAGCACGACAAACTTTTTTAGCTGAAATATCAAATCTTTGGAGGGTCAGGTATTGCTTATGTGACTGATGACCCCAAATCTGCTTTGGCAGCTCAACACAGGATTTTTGGAGATAAAATTGGCAGGAATCACAACAGTATGTCGAGCCTTGGACTGCTTTCCCACATCCATAACACAATGTACCATCATTCTTTGAGATTTCACGAAGTGCCAAGATATGCTCATGACTGAAATGCCTCAGTTTTCCTTTGCCATCATACTGCACCTCAGTGATTGCACAACGCACATGAGCTACATACTCATAACATATAGCACAATGATAAAATGGATCCTCTGATTTTCTAAGTTCTTTCCCACAAACATTACAATAATGAAGATCAGAATCATCTTTATTAGCAATTTTCTCAGTACTGTAAATGAGAGGATGCTCGTGTTCTTTACCCAAGACAGTTGGTAGTAGCCGGTGATCAGAATCGCAATGCACATGAAAATCGAGGCAACACTCCAAACAACGCATAAAGAAAACACCTTCAATATCAAAACCACATGCTTCACATTCAGTTTCATAAGACAAATTCTCTACAAGAATAAGAAGATGATCATGGCCTGTGTACTTTATATTTGGCTTCAGAGATGTACATTCAGGATGCAGGTTAATTTTACATTCGTCACATCGGTACCTGAACCCATCAACATGGAAGCAGCACGCACTACACTCAGATGATCCTCCCATCTCCTCCTCCTCCTCCTCCTCCTCCCCCTCCTCCTCCTCATCATCATTATCAATGTCGACAAGTGTTAAACAATGGCGTGGATGAAAAGGGTGTCTGATTTCTTGCGGTAGTTCACGACACGAATTATGGATGTAAAACTCACAAGGAGCACAACCATAGGGTGCTGCTGGACCGTCGATGTTTCTGTGACACATCATACAATTCACAGCCGTAGTTTGCTTCTCCAGATGCGTCAACAAGGTCAACGGATGCCGATGACTGAAATGTCGGAGGTGCTGTTGACCTTGGTGGTAGTTGATGAGCTTTGAAGCACATCCAACACCAGTCTGGAAATCACACTCTCGACAGCAGTACTTGTAGTCTCTGTGTATCTTGTTACAGAAATCGCAATCCAGCTCTTTTGATTTGCTGCCAGATTCTCTTTCATAGTGGAGCAAGCAATGTGGGCGATAGCAGGTGATTTGAATCTCTTTTGGTAATTCAAAACATGATTGATGAGCTACCGGAGATTTGGTGCTCGAGCACTGCTTGCAGATATAGCAACTGCTACCTTTTGAGAGTTGTTCTTTGCACAAATAGCATACAACAGGAGAACCACATGTGCAGTTGTAGGATTCATCCAAGTGTTGGCCGCATTTATGACAGACTATTAGTAATTCGCCATTGTTGTTGTTCTCATAAAGTGTTAAATGATGCTTGTGTTTAGGCTTCATTTCTCTCTGTTGCCTCTTTGCTCTGTTTTGGCTTCATTTTCCTCTTTCTGCTTAACTCATCCGACCTGTTCCCAATGTTTTGACTTTTTGAACTTTGCTCATTGCAAGAGACAAATCACAATATCACATGAACAAGGAAATAATTAGGTTTAAAATATTGATTTTTTTATTTTTTTTGTTAAACTATCCAGAAGGTCGTGACCATATTATGCATGTGCATGGAACAGATCCAGAATTTTGGATTGAAATATTTTTATATTAAAATATTAATCTGGTTCAAAATTTTAAATTTTATTAAAATTTAAGAAACTTATTAAATTATATAATTTAATATTATAATATTATTACACTATTTTTAGATTTTAATAAATTTAAGATTCTGAATTAAAACATTTTTATATATATTGGTGTGGACAAAAATTTACAATGTCATAAAAAAAAAATTCAAACTTTATAAAATTGACATTTCGGGGCTGGAAGCTGACTCTATTTTTAACTTGCTGCAAATGAATTTATTAGATGCAAACAAAAACTACAATGTGTGATATTTTTGTTGGTGAAATTCCGAGAGATTAATGTTCTTAATCCCATTAACATGAACAAGGTCTTTCACCGAGTAAACTTCTTCCTCCCTTCATAGTTAATTATGGAATTCACCGAGCAACTAATAAATAAGTATATTCTTATTCCCATTTTCAAAATATTTTGTTTAAGCAATAACCATTTTATCATACAAGCCAGAGACATGGTGTGATCCCCAAATCTTTCTCACAAAATGTAATGTTAAAAATACTCGGTCTTCGATTTTTATTTTTTTTTAAAATAATTTATCAATTGAGAAACACTATCAAGAAAGTCGCCTAGATGTTGCTCCGTTGGTCGTGAATGCATGCTAGGAACAAAAGATGATGTTTAGTGGGTGAGATTTCTCATTATATCTAAACTTTTTTAAAAAAAAAAAAAGAAAAAATTGATTTTGAGAATATCTACTTTTTCCATCATTTATAGTTCCTTAAAAAATTCTGAGCCATTTGTTTTGCCAAAAACACATGAATAGTCAATAGAATAGAACGAAGACACATTTTATATATCTAATTAACTATAGGCATGTTTTATGCACTGGATTGCATTACAATATATGAGTTGCACTGCATTATAGTGTATTGATTTAAGGTACATTACATTAATGGTGCGTTTATTAAACTATAATTAGAATGAGTAAGAATAAAAATAAAAAATAGGCATCAAGATAAATTGTTTATTTGAATTGTAAGAATCGAAATCGTAATGAACTGAACTGCCATTAATGTGTTTACTTTGTCTTGTAATTAGAATTGGAATTGCAATGAGTTATATTATAACAAATTACTAAAAAGTATTTAACGAATTATTGTCATAATTATTATTTTATATTTTAATTGTAGTAATTATTTATTCAAAAATTATTATTATTAATTATTTTCAATAATATATTAATTAATTGTAAAAAATTTTAATTAATTAATTAATTATAATAATATACTAACTAATTATAATAATTATATTAATAATTGTTAAAAAAATATTAATTAATAATATTAATATTAATTATTTAATAATAGTATATTAATTATTTTAATTATTTATTCAAAAATTATAATTATTAATATATTATTTTCACTAATATATTAATATATTAGTTAATAGTAGTAATAATATTAATTTATTAATGATAATAAATGAATTAATTATACTAGTTATATTAATTATATTAATAATTATTGTTAATAATATATATAAATATATTAATTAATTATAATAATAGATTAATTAATTATAAATGAGGATAAAGTGGACATTTTAAATTTTAGAGAGGGGCAAAATGGTCAATCTTGAGAATGGAGACTCATTCCCACTGCCTCCATTGAGAATGAGTCTCTCATTTCTCATTTCTAAATTGTGGTGGGCCCCATGATTCCATATTCGATTCCCGTCTTTATTTTGTTAAGTAATGTTGCGTTTACTTACTGAAGCAAGGAATTGGAGTCCGGAATCGAAATCATTGACGACGTTTACTTTACAAAATAGAATCAGGAATTAGAATCAAAATCGTGGGGCCTACCATAATTTGGGATTAAGGAATAGGGCTTGGGAATGAGTCTCTCATTCCCAAGATTGACTATTTTGCTCTCCCAAAAATATAAAATATCCATTTTGTCCTCATTTATAATTAATTAATATATTATTATAATTAACTAATTAATATATTAATAACAAAAATTATTAATAATTATAATTTTTGAATAAATAATCACAATAATTAATATATTATTTTTATAATTAATTAATATATTCTTTAACAATTAATAATTATTTTAATTAGTTCATATATTATTATTAACTAATTAATATAATTATTACTATTAATATGATCATTATAATTAATTTATATATTATTATTAATTAATATTATAATTAATTATTTTTATAATAATAAAAATACAAATAATAATAATAATTATTATTATTAACGAAGGGCATTTTAGTTTCTTAAACAATTCAACTTATTATGATTTCGATTTCAAGATAAAATAAACACATTAATGAGATTCTATCCCATTTTCATTCCGATTCTTGTAGCTTAAATAAATAAATTATTCTAATTCTCATTCTCCATTCCCGTTCTAACTCATTCTCATTTCTATTTCTACCAATTCTGACAACTGACAAGTAAACGTAGCTTAAATATTGTCAGACATTATTTAATTTATGGATTAGGGAATCAAGAATCCAGAATCGGAATCATTGACAACATTTACTTCTAAAATAAAAACGGGAATCGAAATAGAAATCGTGGCCCCACCCAAATTTGGGAATAGGGAATGGGAGATTGATTCCCAACCCTCGAATCAATCTCTCATTCCCTAGATTTCCAATTTCACCCTCAATAAATTTTTATTATCCCCAAATTGCCCTCAATAAACTTTTATCATTTTTGCATTTTGGCCCCTATAGAATTTATGAAAATACTCAAAATTTGTAGTATTTGCAAATAGGTCCTTTATTATTTGATGATGATGATGATAATAATAATAATTTTATTATTATTGTTCTTGTTGTTGTTAAAATATACTTTATTATTTTAATTATTCTATTAAGCGTCATCACATCTGCAAATTAAAAAAAGTATTCTATAGCTTAAAACAGACACTAAGGGCCTGGTTTGATAGATTCAAGGCTGTAATGATTTCTCAGTGGCATTTTCAGAATTCAAAATCTAATAATTCTCTTTTCTATAAGTGGAATAGTTGTCATCTGACTCTTGTTTGAGTTTATATTGATGACATTATAATCACTTGTTCTAATTCTCCTATGAATCAACAAGTTATTCATGATATGCATCGGACCTTGGGTAAAAAGACTTGAGAGAGTTTCATTACTTTTTGGGAATTAAAGTCAACAAGTTTGCAAGTGGAATATATTTGTCACAAGCAAAATATATTGTAGGTATTTTAGCTAAAAACGGTGTGACAAATTGTAGTTCGGTTCCTACTCCCATGTCTATAAGCCATTAGCTTACAAAGAATCAGGTGATATCATTGACAATGAATCTCAATACAAAAGTATTATAGGAGCTCTACAATATGTTACATTTACCAGACTTGACATAGCTTTCTCTGTATATAGGCTAAGTCAATTTCTATCTAATCCAAGGACACAGCATTGGGAAACATGCAAAAGATTGTTAAATTACTTAAAAACGAACAATATATTTTGGGCTGTGATTTTACAACAAGGAAGTTTTGGAAATAGATTGTTTTGCAGATTCTAATTGGACTTGTAATCGTGATGATAGAAAGTCAGTGGCTGGTTTTGCATATTATCTAGGTTCCAACTTAGTTTCATGGTCATCCAAGAAATAATATGTAGTCTCAAGATCAAGTACAGAGGCTAAATATAGATCTCCAGCTCATGCTTGATGAGTAAATTAGCAAGTATACTAGTCAACACAAGTAATATAATAAAGAGTAGAGTAGAGTATCGTCCCACAGAGATTGTATATCTTATTAGCTACCGAAATTATTTTAACCCTAATTTATTTGAACAATTGAATAAACGAATTCAAATTAAAAATTAAAATAAATAAAATAACTAAAAATTAAATAAAGATGCAGGCAGTAATAGAAATCACCAAGAGATTAAAACACTAGGACATCCGATTTCACCATAACCAATCCAATTTAATCCTCCATCTATGCTATTAAAATTTATTACTCATGTTGACAGTGAATTTCCTTAATCTATTTAATATCCTCTCTCGAGTAATATTAAAAATACCTTCACATATTAACCCACTATATCTCTATGTGGATTTAAATAAATAAAGATTCATTAAGCTCTATGGAAATTCTTAGAAAAACTGCATGAATCACGTTGGCACATCTTTGTCTTTCGTTCAATTCATGGCATCCATTACACAGAGTAAAAATACATAAATCTCCTCTTGGTCTCATTATGTATCCTCAAATCATTCAAATATTGACCAAATATTTAAAAGCATTAAGTACAATAATGAACACTCAACCATGGAATAATAAACTAAAAATAACATAGATTTATAGAATTAAATCTTCATAGTTAGGCTACATCGTAGTCCTAGTAAAATAAATTAGTTCATAGGAATATAAAGAGAATCTATTAATTTAATTGGGAACATTTAAACAAGATAATGGAGAAGAGAGAAAGAAAAACTCAAGAATTAATGTGTCTTCCTCCTCCTCCAAATTGCTCCTGCTGCTCTGGACTTCTGCTCAAGACCTCACTACAAGAAAAAAAGGTTTTAGCGACGACACATTTCGTCGCTAAAACAGTACATTTTCGTCGCTAAAAGTTATAGCGACGAAAAAATTGTCGTCGCCAATTCATCGCAATAGCAGCGTCGCCCTAGCCATTTGGCGACGAATTACTCAATTCGTCGCTAAAACCTTTAGCGACGAAAATACTGTCGTCGCCAAAATGATCAAATGCGTCGAAATCAATTGTCGCTCATTTCGTCGCCAAAAGTTAATTTCGTCGCTAAAGGATAACTTTAACGGCGAATAATATTGTCGCGGAAACCACTTTTTGCAATGAAAAGCTATCATCGCAAAAGCATGCTTTTTGGCGGCGAATACATTTCGTCGCCAAAACAGTTTTTGGCGACGAAATGTTTTTGTCGCTGAAAATTGCTTCGGCGACGAATTCGTTTCGTCGCGGAAAATATTTTTTGCAACGAATTTATTTGGTCGCTGAAAACACCTTTAGGGACGAAGTTACTACCGACGTGGAATTTTTTTGGCGACAACAATTTTCGTCGCTAATAGTCTTTTTGTCACCATATATGTCCGGAAGCTATTTTTTTAATTTTCATATTTTATTGTTAATCAAATCTATTAAATTTTTAAAATACAAAATTATTAATTAGATAAATAAATGAAAAAGACAAAGTTAATTTTATTAACTTTCATAACTCCAACTACAATCAAATCTCAACTACAAATTGCAACTACAACAATAAAATCTCAACTTTCATAACTCCTAGTAGAGAAAAAACTCCAACTCCAAAAGTACCTTATAGAAACTATGATGAGGAGCCAAATTGGCTTGGTGCCAATGTTGTTAAAAATGATGTAACATTCTTCAGCTCCTTAGACAAGTCTTTGATCTTGAAATGCTGCGATTGTAACTGATCTTTCGTATTCTGTAGCTCCTGCTCAGTTGTCTGCAACTGATCCTGAGTTGTTTGCAGCTGAACTTCAGTTGTCTGTAACTCAGAACGGGTGTATTATAATTCTGTGCGCAATGCCTCCTCATTAGATGATGGAACTTGAAAATTTTGAAGAGCCTGCTTTCGTTTTGCAAGTCCCGTGTAATAGTTTGACTTTTCTCCAAATACTTGTCGGGACATCTGTTCATCACTAATAAAAAGTTGCCTAAATAGTAGAAAAAAACACAAAATAATAGACTATCTTGTAAAAATAATAGTAGAAACAGCAGAGTCAACAATAAATAACAATAAAAGGTTTCTAAAACAATAGAAAAAACACAAATATCATATTTATCTAACAAAAAATATCAAAAACAACAACAAACCAAAAAAATGGCAGTGAAATAACAGTACAAGCAGGAGAAATAGTCAAATCAGCGATAACAGCAACAAATGGCAGCAAATACCAGTACAAGCAAGAGACAGAAGCAACAATGGAAACAAAAACAAATAACAATGGAAACAACAGTAAATGACAGAAGCAACAACATAAACAACAACAAATAATAGTAGAAACAGCAGCAAATAATAGCCCAAAACAAAAAAAAAAAGTTACAAAAGGTTTCCAAATAATTCGAACTCCATTTCCCTACAATCAAAATTTAGTAAAAAAGATATCACATGGGGCAAAAATTTATTTATTAATTTTAAGAAAGAAACAATTGCATGGAGGAAATTCAACAAAAAAATATTTGTGGGAATGAAAACTGGCCAAAGGGAGAGGTGAGATGAAAGTAGAAAGATTCACTAAATGCCCACTTAAAAAATGAACAAGAATATGATAGAAAAATATACTTGAATCAAATCAAAACAAAGAGAATTGTACTGATATATAACACTCCATGAATTGATCAAATTCACACCCCCCCCCCCAAACAATAAAAAAGGAAGCTATGTAAGAATATTAATAAAGAAAGATAAGACACGCAAAAACAGAATTTTGGGAAAGAATAGGAAAAGCAGAATTTTTTTTTTTAATCACAACCCACCAAAAATTAATGCACACACTCGCTACTTCAGCAAATACTTGCAACGTTACAATTCAAGAAACAGCACCTCAGCGTGATAAAATTGAATGTGGAATTTACACGTATTAAGCCCATAACCTTCCTTGAACTTTCCTATCAAATGTTCTTACCATTACCCATTTGAATCAAACGTCTCCGTCAATTTTTCAATTTCCACCACATAGAAAATTGAAACGTGGCCAATAGCTCTCTCTTAGCGTGAAAAGTTATCACAATCATAAAAGGCCAAATGGATTTGATGTCTTTCACTCTCTCACGCCCTCTCCCTTGAATCTTCGCACGTTCATGATAAGCACAAACTTTAGAATCGATATGTCCATTACAAGTGCGTAATCTAATGTACTTGTAAATGAACAGAAAATTTTCAGTCTTAATCTAGATTAAACTTAGGCGCGTTTTAAAATATAAATTTGAGTTTGAAATACAATTTTGAATCAAAGCATATTAACTTTATATTTTAAAATAAGCTGAAGAATTAATTCAAAGAATTCATTCACAACCCAGTACTCACCTTCACTAGAGCAACAGCAACAACTGAGAGAGGCAGCAATTGCG
Source organism: Atalantia buxifolia (assembly GCA_030444775.1). NCBI lineage: Eukaryota > Viridiplantae > Streptophyta > Magnoliopsida > Sapindales > Rutaceae > Atalantia > Atalantia buxifolia. The sequence continues at coordinate 31,655,096 of CM059831.1, forward strand.
GCGGCGGCGGCGGCGGCTTGCGATGATGAATTAGGTTACGAGCGGTTGCTGAGAAAGATGATGGCAGTCGATGAGCAGTGGCTGAGGTGGATGCTTGAATCGTGAGTATATAATCATCCTGCCCAATATGACAGTAGTACACGAACGGCGGTAGACGGTGGTGACGGCAGTGGATGCTTGACCTTGAAGGCTTGAATCAGGGCAAAGAAACAAGAGTTCGTCGCGTTTGGTGAGAATGAGATTTTGAATGTGAGAGAGAGAGGGATTGCCGATTTAGGGTTAGAAAATAGATGGGAATTGCCTATTTCAATTTTGCCAAATAGCAATCTTTAGCGACGAAATATTTCGTCGCCAAAGAGCAATCTTTAGCGACGAACTATTTCGTCGCCAAAGAGCAATCTTTAGCGACGAACTATTTCGTCGCCAAAGAGCAATCTTTAGCGACGAACTATTTCGTCGCCAAAGAGCAATCTTTAGCGACGAACTATTTCGTCGCCAAAGAGCAATCTTTAGCGACAAACCATTTCGTCGCCAAAGAGTATTACAGCTTCTATTTCGGGTCTCTTTTATTGCGACAAAAGCATGTGATCGCGAAAAGAAAGTTTTAGCGACAAATTCATTTTCGTCGCTAAATATCCCTTTAGCGACGAAATATTTCGTCGCCAAAGAGCAATCTTTAGCGACGAAATATTTCGTCGCTAAAGAGTATTACAGCTTCTATTTCAAATCTCTTTTATTGCAACAAAAACATGTCATCGCGAAAAAAAAGTTTTAGCGACGAATCCACTTTCGTCGCTAAATATCCCTTTCGCGACGAAAACTATCGTTGCTAATGAGTCAAGTGTCGTTGCCAATTATATACTTTCCACGACAAACTATTGCGTCGCAAAAGATTGAACATTCGCCGCTAAAAACCAGCGCGCCAATAATTCTTTTGCCGCCTAATGTTTTGGCGACGAAAAAAGGTAGTCGTCGCAATATGTAATTTTTAGCGACGCAAATTTCGTCGCTAAAACCGCAATTAAATATTAATTTTTTCTTTACTGGATTTGGCGACGAAATAAGGATTTCGTCGCTAAAAGACTCTTTCGGCGACCAAAATAATGTCGTCGCTAAAAGATTCGTCGCTAAAGACTAAAATTCTTGTAGTGCCTGCGGCTGCTGCTCCGTTCTTTTTTTTCTTCTAGGCTCCAATTTCGTGCGGCTGCCCTCTTGTCTCCTTAATTCTTCCCTTTTTCTTTCTTGGCTTCTTAAATTGTGCGGCTCCCGAATCCTTAAATAAAAAAGATTTAAAATGAAACAAACCTTGCCCACTTTCTAAGCCCATGCACGTGAATCAATTGCCAATGCCTTTTGTAATCCTTCACGTGACTTGTACAAATAGCCAACAAATCTATAAAATTATTTGGCAATGAATCTAATAATTTCTCCTTTAAGCATTATTTTTTCCTCTTTTCTCTCACAATCAGCAATTATTACCATTAAGCTCCAATTTGTTTCCTTTTCTCATTTTAATATTCCCAATATGCCTACAATAACAAAATATGAAGATTAAAATGAAAATTAATATAATAAAACATAATTTAACACAAAATTGAGTTGAGAAAACATAAAAATACTACATAAATCACTAACAAATCAATGCTATTTCTGAAGTTACTTGGATACAATCTTTACTCTTGGTGAGCTTCATATCAAACTAAGTTCCTACCAATACTGTGCTGTGATAATCAAGAATCAATAGCCTTAGCATATAATCCAGTTTGTCATGCTAAAACTAAGCATGTTGAATTGGACATACACTTTATTAGAGATAAAGTTGCAACCAAGGAGATTGAGGTCTGTTTTGTGCCTAGTCAGGACCAAACAGCTAATGCACTGACTAAAGGTCTCACCTTCAAGAAATTTAGTTAGTTGCGTAGCAAGCTGAATGTTCATCCTGAACATTTCAGCTTGAAAAGGGGATGTTGGCGACCCTAGTGAAGCAGAACATGCTGATGCTGTATATCTAACCATAACAGAGTAGCTCACTAAGCTAACTTGGCAGGGTTGGTTAGCTCACTAAGCAGACATGCAACATTAGTTATGCAGCCTTGCTTATACGTAGTAACAAACACGTGTGCACAACAAATTAGCTTAATTCATTCTCAGCTTGTTATAATATTCATTTTTCAGTTTTGGAATAAGAATCTTCCACAAGCTTCTTCGCAGAGCTTTCTTTCATTTTCTTTGTGTTTTCTTGCTTGCCAAACACTATAGCTTGTAATTCTTTCATGCTTTCAAAGAGATACATTCCGGACGCAAGTTAAAATCACACTCGGCGCACTGGTATCCAACGACCGAGAGAGTCAAAGAATGGCATCGATGGAAAGAATGTTGAACTAACGTCAGGCAACACAGCACAAGAATTATGGATATAAAACTCACATGCAGCACAGCCACAACTCCAACGTAATGAAATGATGCTCATGACTAAAATGTTGGTCGCTTTCTTGAGCAAGTATTTCATTATTGGGAATAAGAATATGCCTGTGTTCATCCTTATGGAAGCCCTCATAATCACATTGGGAATGTTAATTCATTGCTCATTAATCATTATACGATATAATAAGCAACATGCATTTAGCGATGAAATATGTGTAAAGAATAAAAGCAAGTTTACTCAATCAAGTTGCACGCCGAGTTCGCCGCATTTCGTAATTTAGTTTATTGGTCATTAAATTTACATTTTTCCCAAATGTTTTGTAATTGGGGTTAAGTTTATTATTAAAAATTGTATTACTAGAAAATTATCCCCCTATTGTTTTGTGTTAAGTATATAAAACTTAAATATCTCTCGATTCTTAAGTTAGATTTTGGATAAAGTAAGTCTGAAGGTTTATGTATTGGATTATTTTCAAAAACCTCCTCTGATTTTTTAAGTAGTTACAGTTAGATGACAAGTTTATTTATATTCTCACTAACTTCCCCTACCGCTAGTATGAATATCCGTATAACGTTAGTATACGAGGGTAAAATTGTAAAGTTGCTATATTTCAAGCCGTTTCTACTCCGCTCCCCTGATCGAAATTGCTGTAACCAAAACAAATCATCACAAATTTCGCCGACCAGCAAGCATCGACGGCGGCATGGATATGCCACTGTTATTGGAGCTCGAAAGAGGTCAGTGTCCGTTCAAAGTCTCAAATTCTTCGTTTAGCTTCCATTTTATTGTTTTTGGAGATAGAAATTTAAGAAATTTTTACTTAATTCGAGCTGTTGTTATTAAGCTGGTGGTGGAAAAATTGATTAAAAGGAGAATGGGTTCGAACGTATTTGTGGATTGAGTTGATGAGTATTGTTAGTTTGTTCTGAGCTCTCGTGTTTTGTGCATGAACGAAATTGGTCGTCAGTAAGCTTTAATCGGTTTAACTGTTCTACTTTTATTATTCTACAGAGTGTGTTTTCCTGATTTTGGTCATTCATATGAATCCGGATATGAAAGAAGTTGGGAATGATTATGATTGTTTAAATGTTTTGGTTGATTGGTTGCTCTGGCATTTTGCTGGGTGATAAACTTCTGATATGGGTGGAGATGGTTTGTTGTTAGTCCAAGTTGAGTGCTTGCTTGTCTGCCCGATTTATCTGTGAATGAGTCTAGTGCTTCGAACTATGAAAGTTGCTTATGGGACTAATGAATACGAGACTCTTAACAGTTGTTTTCTTTCTTGTCTAAATCTATTTTTTGATTAGCTTTTTCCTGTTTTTCCTTTTACTTTCCTTCATTCTTTTATCGTTTATCAAACATACCTTCAATTTTTCTTGTATTAAAAATATCAGTAATTTAATTATATTATAATAATTAATATACAAAATTGATTAATATTTAATAAGTTAATATAACTAATAATAAATGCTTAATAACATATAAAAATAAAATATTACACAATATTACATTATTTAATTATATTATTGTAATTAGTATATAAAAATTGATTATTATTTAACAATTTAATATAATTAATAATAAATTTCTAAATATGAATAGATTTGAATAATATTAAATTAAAATTAATAATATAAATAATAAAATTATTATTTAGATTATTTTATAAATATATAATTTAAAATAATCACAAAAAATTAATACAGTATAGTGCAACACCAAACATAGTATAATTAAAAATTAATACGGTATAGTTTAATATCAAACATTATATAACATTGTTATAATACAATACTACTGCAATACCGCATAATATAATACACATACATTAAATTAATACATTGTAATATGATACAATATAATGTACGAAACGCACCCGAAATACATAGAAAAACACAGCTCAAACATTTCAAATAACTAGGCATTAAAAAAAAAAAAGAAATGGGAATATTTTATTCTAAAATTGCTAACTTTTTCTCCAATGTCATCCAAGAAATCAGAATACATATTCCTCCACCTTCTGTTGACAATTAGAGGAATTATTACGCACCAAAAACCTACCACGAATCCAAGTGCCATGCTTACAATGAACCCGTTCACTTCTTTGTCATCTTCATCTCCGTTTTCAACTTGAGGTACTGAAACATTTTCAGTACAATTTTTAGAAAGAGGAGATCCACAGAGATTATCATTGCCGAGAAAACATGATGCATCAAAGCTTTGTAGCTGAGTGCTTAAAGGAATTTTTCCCGACAAGTTGTTGTAGGATAAGTTCAAATGATTCAAGAACGTCAAACTTGAAGTACTCTGGGGGATTTCACCATAAAGCTTGTTGTAGGAGAAATCAATAGACTCTAGTGATCTCATAGCACCAATATTCTCAGGAAATCTTCCAGTAAAATGATTATGCGACCAATTTAATGACTGCAGTGCCAAAAGCTTGGTTACTTCTGCAGGAATCTCTCCTGAGAAATTATTTTCCGAAAGGTCTATAGTCCTCACCAAATTAAGAATGCTGCCGTATTCAACATTTCTCCCTTTCATCACAAGAGATGTCTTCTCGATAGAAATGCGAAAATTGGTTGAATACTTGATGTCGTTGTACACCGGATAGTTCGTTGTCGCCATGGCACTCAAATTACTGATACATCTTGGTATGCCCTCAGAGAGATTGTTGGAAGCAAGGTCTATAATTTGAAGGGAAGATAAGAGGCAAAATTCTGTTGGAAAGTGGCCATCAAACTTATTTGAACGAAGGATGAGAATAATTATTCTTGAAAAACTTTCTCCAATCCATGCGGGAAAGTTACCGGAAAACTTATTGTCAGCAATGTTAAGGGCTAGTAATTGCGTACAGTTTTTGAATGATTCAGGAATTTTTCCAAAGAGGCTGTTTTTCTGAAGATGCAAGGACTGGAGTGAACTTAAGGTTCCCATAGAGAGTGGAAGGTTACCGGTAAAATTATTAATACCCAAATTCAGAACTTTTAGGGACTGAAAAGTCATCCAACACTCAGGTATTTCTCCGGATAAAAAATTTTCTCCAAGATCAAGAATTTCTAATTCCTTTGACTCCTTTAATCGATGACATAAAAATTGAAAAATAGAGCCTGAGAAAGAATTGTTGGAAAGATCAATTCCATACAGTTCATTAGAGGATACTGGAGGCAATGGACCACAGAAATTGTTTGAACTCAAGTCTGTCAAAAGAAAAGAAAAAAAAATTAATGAGGACGAGTGGTGGGCATTGCTCTTCTAGATGGGCGGTGCCCCGCCACATAAGAAACCAAAATGTCAAAACCGCGTATGGTGCGGTTTGACAAAAATGAAAAAAAAAATATAATAAAATAATAATTTTATTATTTTAATTGAAACAGGGAGTGGAAGTGAAGCTATAAATAGAGAGCTTCATTTCCCTCCTCTGCATTCAGTTCTTTCCTTCTTTAATTTCTTTTGAGAAGAGAAAGATTAGTGAGAGAGTTTAGAGAGCTTAAAATTATAAGTTCTTGTATTAGTGATTTGAGAGTTTGGGTGTATTGGGGTAGTGGGAAGTGAGATAAAATACTACAATACTTGTAACTCCTTTTCACTAGTAAAATATTTTCCTTCTGTCTTCGCCACAGAGTGGACGTAGGCTAAAAAGCCGAACCACGTAATTCCGGTGTCCTGTGTGATTTTATTGTCTCATTATTTTCAATTTTACTTTACAAGTATCGCTTTCACCCACCAATTTCCTAACTGGTGGTATTGAGCTATTGGTTGTATTTTTGGAGTCGGCATCAGATTTGTTCACGTAAGTGGTGCATCGTTCTCATCTTTATCTTGTCACATCACGTATACCTTTGTTCACGTATACGATCATTCACGAGAAACGGTGGGAGCGATCCAAGAATTTTGCGGTGCAAAGCAGGGAGTAGTGGTGTGAGTAAAAGAGCGTGTGGTTTTGTACATGTCTAGGAAAGTTCTGTCACAAAGGCGATAAGAGCCTAAGGAGTCTGGGTTTTAAGTGGGACCGTTTGTGACCCCTCCAGTCTTTCCTGGGAACTTTCCTGGTGTGCATTCTCACACATACTCACAACTATTCAGGGTGGTACACTAATTTGTGTGCGGTATTTATCAACAAAATGGCGGCAAAGTATGAAATTGAGAAGTTCAACGGGAACAATTTCTCGTTGTGGAAAATGAAGATGAGGGCAATTCTGAGGAAAAATAATTGCTTGGCAGCAATTGGAGAAAGGCCTATGGAGATAACTGACGACAAGTGGAACGAGATAGATGGCAACGCCATTTCTGATCTACACTTGGCACTTCGGATAGGTGTTATCCAGTATAGAGGAGAAAAATACAGCGAAGGAAATATGGGATACTCTCACAAAATTGTACGAGGCCAAGTCACTACACAACAAAATCTTCTTGAAGAGGAAACTTTATACTCTACGAATGGCGGAATCTACAACGGTGACTGACCATATCAACACCTTGAAGACTCTATTTTCACAACTCACATCGTTGGGTCATAAAATGAGGAAAATGAACGTCTTGAGCTTCTACTTCAAAGTTTACCATTCGTATGATCAACTTATCATCAACCTGACGAGTAACAATCCAGCGGACAGTCTAGTTTTCGACGATATTGTAGCCTTCGTATTAAATAAGGAGAGCAGAGCAGCGAAAAAATAAGGAAAACAGACAAGCAAGTTCAAGAGGCGCTATCGGCGACAAGAGGGAGATCAACAGAACGTGGCCCCAGTGGGAGTCACAATCATGGTAGGTCAAAATCCAGAAGTAAGAAGAATATTAAATGCTACAACTGTGGCAAGAAAGGGCACATCAAGAAAGAGTGTTGGAACAACGAGAAGAGAAGAGAGGGCAAAGAACCTGAGTCATCAAATGCTCAGGGATGTGTAGCAAGTACCTCAGATGATGGCGAAATACTCTACAGCGAGGCAATAACTGTTTCAGAAGGCAGAAAACGACTATCTGACGTCTGGCTTATAGACTCAGGAGCCACCTGGCACATGACCTCTCAGAGAGAATGGTTCCACACATACGAACCTATCTCAGGAGGATCTGTTTATATGGGAAATGATCATGCCTTGGAGATCGGTATTGGGTAGTACTATCAAAATTAAAATGTTTGATGGTACACCCGCACAATTGGGGAGGTACGACATGTCAACGGCCTGAAGAAAAATCTATTGTCCTTGGGACAAATAGATAGTCATGGTTGCAAAACTCATGTTGAAAATGGGATCATGAAGATTACTAGAGGCGCGCTTGTATTGATGAAGGCAGAAAAGATCGGTGCTAATCTGTTCATGCTTAAAGGGGAAACACTACAGGAAGCAGATGCGTGTGTTGCATCAAACGGAGAAGAGTCAACGATGATGTGGCATCTCAAACTCGGCCACATGTCGGAACAAGGTTTGAAGATTCTCTCTGAGCGAAAATTACTTCCAGGGCTCAAATCGGTAAGTTTACCATTTTGCGAGCATTGTGTTACAAGTAAGCAGCATAGATTAAAGTTCAGTAGATCTGTTGCTAGAAGTAAATGCATTCTAGACTTAGTTCACTCTGATGTTTGGGAATCACCAGACATATCCATGGGAGGTGCAAAGTACATGGTGACTTTCATTGATGATTATTCCAGGAGGTGTTGGGTGTATCCAATTAAGAAAAAGTCAGATGTATTTTTAGTGTTCAAACAGTACAAAGCGCGGGTTGAACTTGAATCTGGGAAAAGGATCAAGTGCTTGAGGACAGATAATGGTGGAGAGTATACAGATGGTGAATTTCTTGCATTGCAGCAAGCAGAAGGTATTGAGGCGATTCACGTGAAGATACACTCCTCAACAAAATGGGGTGGCAAAGCGGATGAACAGAACTCTTCAGCAAAGGATAAGAGCTATGTTGAAATCTTGGTCTACCTAATTCATTTTAGGCGGACCAAAAGCGCTCTGCTATATAGTAGTAAATCTGGTCGCCATCCACAAAGAATCAATGTCAAGACTGGATGGAGATGTGGACTGGAAAGCCAGCTGATTACTCCTACCTACATGCATTCGGATGTCCTGTATATGTGATGTACAATGCCCAAGAAAGAACAAAGCTGGATCCAAAATCTAGAAGATGTATCTTCTTGGGATATGCTGATGGAGTTAAGGGGTATCGTCTGTGGGACCCCACTGCCCACAAGATTATCATCAGCAGAGATGTGATCTTTGCAGAAGATCAACTACAAAGGAAAAATGGAGATGATGGCACTGTAAAAGAAAAGTCAGAGACTGTTCCGGTATTTGGAGAAAATAATCCAGAAGATTCAGATTCTTCGGAAGCAGCACCAGAGCACGAGGAACGAGAACCAGTCGAGTCTGAGGCTCCAGAAGTTCGTCGATCAACTCGTGAGAGACGACCACCAGCGTGGCACTCGGAGTATGTCACAGAGATCAATATTGCATACTGTCTTCTAACAGAGGATGGAGAACCATCAACTTTCCATGAAGCTTTAAACAGCTCAGATGTTTCTTTGTGGATGGATGACAAAGAATGGGAAGAAATCAAGCTCTACACAAGAACAAGACATGGGAACTTGTACCACTACCACATGGAAGAAAAGCCATTGGTAACAAATGGGTCTACAAGATCAAGCGTGATGGTAATGACCAAGTGGAGCGATATCGTGCAAGATTGGTGGTGAAAGGATATGCTCAGAAAGAAGGTATTGACTTCAACGAGATATTTTCTCCGGTGGTTCGACTCACAACAGTCAGAATAGTCTTGGCAATGTGTGCTACATTTGATCTACATCTTGAGCAGTTAGATGTGAAAACTGCATTTCTTCATGGAGAACTTGAAGAAGAAATATATATGCTTGTGAAGGTTTTGCTGAAAAAGGAAAGGAGAACTTAGTTTGCAGGTTGAACAAATCTCTATATGGTCTCAAACAGGCGCCGAGGTGTTGGTATAAGAGATTTGATTCCTTCATCATGAGCCTTGGATACAACAGACTCAGTTCAGACCATTGTGCATATTACAAGAGGTTTAAAGATAATGATTTCATCATTTTGTTGTTGTACGTGGATGACATGTTGGTAGCAGGCCCCAACAAAGATCGAGTCCAAGAATTGAAGGACTTGGGACCAGCAAACAAGATTCTAGGGATGCAAATTCACCGAGACAGAAATAACAGGAAGATTTGGCTTTCACAGAAGAATTACTTGAAGAAAATCTTGCGACGCTTCAACATGCAAGATTGTAAGTCAATTTCTACCCCACTTCCTGTTAATTTCAAATTATCCTCAAGTATGTGTCCTAGCAAATGCGAGAGAGGAAGGAGATGTCTCGAGTACCATATGCATCTGCAGTGGGAAGTTTGATGTTCGCTATGATATGTACTAGACCAGACATTGCACAAGCAGTGGGAGCAGTCAGTCGATACATGGCGAATCCTGGTGGAGAGCATTGGATGTTGTGAAGAGGATTTTGACACACATCAGAGGAACCTCAGATGTTGCATTATCTTATAGAGGATCGAGTTTGTCAGGATATGTGGATTGATGGGAGACCTTGATAAAAGGAAATCCCTCTCGGCTATGTGTTTACACTTGCGGGAAGCACTTCATCATGGTATCAGAAACCTGCAGAACCGTTGTGGCCTTATCTACTTTAGAAGTACATGTTAGCTACACAAGCTTGCAAGGAAGCTATTTGGATACAAAGGTTATTGGAGGAGCTCGGGCACAACAATGAGAAAATTCCTGTGTTTTTGACGGATCGAGTGCCTTGCATATTGCAAGGAATCCAGTTTTTCATTCCAGGACAAAGCACATAGGAGTTCAGTATCACTTCGTTCGAGAAGTAGTGGAAGATGGAAGTGTCGATTTGCAGAAAATCCATACCCAGGAGAACCTAGCAGATGTTTTGACCAAGCCGATCAATGCTGACAAATTTATCTGGAGTAGATCCTTTTGTGGCCTAGCAGAAACGTAGGCAACATAACTATGGCGAAGCAGAAAGGATGGTATGGAGATATGATTGGCTCGCAATCAAATCTCCAAGTGGGAGAATGTCAAAAGAAAAGAAAAAAAAAAATGAATGAGGACGAGTGGTGGGCATTGCTCTTCTAGATGGGCGGTGCCCCGCCACATAAGAAACCAAAATGTCAAAACCGCGTATGGTGCGGTTTGACAAAAATGAAAAAAAAAATATAATAAAATAATAATTTTATTATTTTAATTGAAACAGGGAGTGGAAGTGAAGCTATAAATAGAGAGCTTCATTTCCCTCCTCTGCATTCAGTTCTTTCCTTCTTTAATTTCTTTTGAGAAGAGAAAGATTAGTGAGAGAGTTTAGAGAGCTTAAAATTATAAGTTCTTGTATTAGTGATTTGAGAGTTTGGGTGTATTGGGGTAGTGGGAAGTGAGATAAAATACTACAATACTTGTAACTCCTTTTCACTAGTAAAATATTTTCCTTCTGTCTTCGCCCGTGGACGTAGGCTAAAAGCCGAACCACGTAATTCCTGGTGTCCCTGTGTGATTTTATTGTCTCATTATTTTCAATTTTACTTTAGCTGCGTGTCTGCTTCACCCACCAATTTCCTAACAAAGTCAAGGTATTGAAGATGGGTAGCCTTGGACAAATTAGGAATCTCTCCACCAATCCGATTATTTGAGAAGTTTAAAGAATAAAGCTGGGAAGGAGATTCCCAAAATTCATCAGGAATTGTATCTTGAATTCCTGAGTTGGAGATATCAAGCTCTAACAAAGATTTTTGTGAGAGCAGCCAAGATGGAAACCTATTTCCTACTAAATTACAAGATTCCAAATTTAACACTTTTAGTTGAAAAGGAGGAATCCAATCAGGACTAACATTTAATGATAATGAGTTTTGGGAAACATCGAAAGACTTTAATTTTGAAAGCTTGGCAAAGTGAATTTCAAAAAGAGATCCAAACAGAGTGTTATTGGAAAGATTTACACTTTCTAACGAAGAGAGTTGCCCTAAAGACAATGGAATAGGACCAGAAATAAAGTTATTACTTAATGAAAAAGTTTTGAGATTTTTTAGTCGCCTAATTTGATCGGTCAAATGACCAAAAAGCTGACATTCAGTCATTTCCAACACCTCTAGGCCATCTAAAATACAGGTTGAAAAAATATTTAAAATTTCAGAAATCTCTTGGTTCATGTTTGAGTGTGATAGAAAGACCGACCTTAACTTACAAAGTCTTCCGAATGATGTTGGAATTTTCCCTTCAAGGTTATTAAAAGAGAGATCAAGTGTTTGGATTGAAGTCAAGTTTCCTACAGAACTTGAAAATGAACCTTGCAAGAGATTACTCCAAAGAGAAAGAAACTCAAGACCACCGAACCGGAAGAAAAACCACTCAGGTATTGTAGAACTGAAATTGTTGGCTGATAAATCGAGATATCTCAGAGACGTCAAGTTTCCGAGGCCACGAGGAATCGGACCTTCAAAATTATTGAGACTTAGATCAAGAAAGACTAAATGATCACTGAGACCAAAAACCCAAGGCATCACAGATGTACCTAACTGGTTGCCCGAAAGATCAACTGTGGTGAGAGATGAAAGGTTATCTGAGGATACAGATAGTGAAGGAAAGTAATGAAGTTGGCAGATGGCCAACTTTAATACTTTCAAAGAAGGAAGTGAGTTTATTGCAAGCAACCAATCAGAGACTTTGTCGAGGTTCACCCAACTCAAATCAATGTGATTCAGAGATGAAAGACTAGATAACCACGAAAGAGTTTCGGCATAATTACCGAAATTCCAATTCAAGTCAAGATACTGTAGATTAGAGAGATTTCCAATTTGGTGAGGAATCATTCCTACAAAACCAGCCGAAGAGAGATTAAGATATCTTAATTTCCCCATTGAACCAAGAAATTTTGGAATCTCTATGCCTTCAAAATTATTACCACTTAAATCCAAGTAATTCAAATGTTTAAGCTCAAGCAAAGAGGGGTGTATCTTACCACCCAACTTTGACATCTCATAAGGATTTCCAAGAAGGAGCTGGAGGACATGTCCTGTGGTATTTTGACAAATAACACCAGCCCATTTACAGCAATCCCCCTCACTAATATTCCAAGAGACAAGCCGGTTTGAAGGATCTTTGAGATCTTGCTTGAACTTCAGAAGTGCTTCTCGCTCACTTTCCAAGCAACTCACATAAGTACCTCCACTGCAAAAGCTCATGTTGATTGATGCTATGGGAAGCAATGCAAGAAAAAGAGAGGAGAAAGTAATATTCGTTGTTGATTTCATTGCCTTGCAATTTCCAGAGAAATTATTTGTTAGAACAAAGAAATGTGCTTTGCATAAGAATCTCATTATTTGCAAGCAATTTATAGGTGGAAGTTACATCATGTTAACTTACTTGTTTGTCCTTTGCCTTTAATTTCGGCCTCAATCTGAGACCAGATATTTCAAAGATATTTTAGTTGCGCTATTTACCATAGTCAAAAATTGGGTATTTAAATTTTGTTATGTGCTTGTCTCTTTCAAAAAGAATTATGTGTTACGTGCTGGAAGGATATTTAAGTTCGAGAAGAATTGTCTTACCTGCTGGACGAGTATTTAAATACCCTTGAATTATATTATGGATTTTCATATTGGGTAAATTTGATTCCCATCTAAATAAATTGACATTTATTAATGAGTAGAGCTAGTGGCTCCCAACTAAAATTCTTATAAAACCTTTTTTTTGTTGGTTTACAATTTTAACCTCGATAAAAAAAAAAAAAATGGAACTAAAACATGTATTATCCTTCCATCGGTTAGAATAGAGTTACTGATTGCGGGCGCCTAAAATTGTTAAAAGAGCAAGAGGCTAATAAGTTAATTTTGAGCTTCAATGTGATTTTAAAGTCTGTTAGTTGATATAATAAGCACTTCATCATATCATTTTGATGATGATTTTGAGAACTTTTAGAAATTAATAGTTATATTCGAAAGTAATTTTCATTAACAACATGCTTGAATCTTTGAAATTAAGTAGTGAAATTTCTGCAACTTGTAATAAAGAGATTATGGGATTTTGTTGACAAATAAAAATTTAGGGTATTTGTGGAATTAAAATGGGTGTATTTAGAAGTAATGTGGTTTTTAAATAATTATAATTATGTGGAGATGCATCAAAAGGACATTTTATCTCCCACCAAACAACTCTCCATCATTTGTAACTCCTACTATCTCAAAAGAACTTATAACTAGTGATGCACCATTCAAGCCTTTTTTTTTTCATGCTTTTCCCAGAGGTCTGGAGAAGGCTACAATCAATAAGATTTTCCAATTCTTCCCTTCCTCAATTCTTCCCTTCCTCAGAGGACCAGCGTGAAATTCTTTTTCCTTTTCCCTTCCATAGGGACCAGGAGATTGGATCTAACTATAAGAAGAATGCTTGCTCGTAAATAACTCACTTATTATTCTTCGACTCCTTCAGTTACTACAAACACCCCCGAATGGTGCAACAAAATATATTTGTTTATCTATCTATGTACTTCATTTCTGTGATTATGTAATTACAAAAGGAGGACTCATCTTCTTATTTATATATACTTTGAGAATAAATAAAAGTTGTCTTTAAACTATTGTTGTGCCTTACTTGTACTCTCTCTCTCTCACATTATAGTATGTTCCTAATTCATGAATAATTTAACAGAACACTACTTTTGTCTTTTAATTAGTGACAATAAATAAATCATGAGCAAATTTGTTCATTAATGTGAACAACCGTCCAAAATAATAGAAAATCTAACAGGTTAGGTAGGATAATGACTTTTCAAAATGTTAGAAATGGAATAACACAGTAATGATTACTATTTAGGTGTGTGGACTAAAATTTACAAATGTTGATAGTCAAATTTACTCGTTTCATTTTGTGAAATCAAATTTAGACAAGTAGATTTGACCTCATTTTCTACGTCAAGATTTTGTGAAACCCAACTTGTAAGAAGTGGACGCTACCTCGTTTTCTACGTCAACGTCAACGTCAACGTCTTTGCAAGACATTTAAAAGATATTTTAATTTAGAGTAGGTTCCTCTGTGGAAATTAATTTCGAACTTTGTCTTCAAAAGAAGTAGGTGTGACCTCAATTTTTATTTCAACATATTGTTACTTTCTTAATTGAGAACTTTATACCCATCATTAAAGTTATAAAATTATACTTCTCTACAAACATTCTTCTTTTGTTTCTAAAACATTGTTATTTGTACCTGCATCATCTTTACGAACTTACCATAAATACTTGCATTTTGCAGCCAAGAAAATCTGTAGGACTATTGCTTTCAAATCTCAACCGTAACTAAATGGAACGAAGTTTTCGGATTAGAATTTGGATCCAATATTTGTTTACCTAAGGATTTAGTTCCACATGTGCATTGTTATATGTATAATAATTGTAACTAGAGAATCTTTTAAACTTTTCATTGCTCTCTCTAATAATGGGATATCAAAAAGAATAAAAATACATGTGATCTCAGGATTATGACCACTTATATGAACAACTTTTCATATTGTCTTTAGGTATTCCTACTTCAACTCATTATTGAAATAAAAATTATCCTTAAAACTCTATACATTAAAAGCGTACATCCTATTATATGCATTAAAATTTAAATTACTAAAAACTTAAATAGATCACTTTTAATTGAGTTTAATCTTATATGACAGTCCGCAACACATAATTATTCACAGATAAACCCAATATTGGATTCAGAATCTAACAATATTGGATTAAATATCCAACAATACTATCCCTTATCTTTAAAAAAAAAAAATGTATATTGCATGACAAGTATTGAGTTTGAGTCTATCATCTTTTCGTAATCCACCAATCAGAACATGATAACTCTCATCTATCCCCAAGATTATAGTTTTTACTTACTAACTCATTTCGGAAAGCTTGCATTCAAAACCATACATATCTTAATTCTATTGGTTGGTTGTATATCAATAAAAATAATGACACTAGAAGATTTGTAACAAAATATGGTTGAATTTAAAAGTAAATGACTCATATAAGTTCACAATAACGAATGACTATTAAACCACCCGATCTTGAATGATAAATAATATTTCTTAACTAATTCTAATTAAGATAAAGATAATTCATTATTTTGATTTATTGCTTTCTTTTTATTATTATTTGATTTTTCTCACATAAAAAAAAAATTAATTGACGGAGAGGAAACTCTTCTTCCTTCATATTTGGATTCAGTGCTCTGCAGATATGATGATCTCGTGTTAATCTTGTTATAAAATTATATTTACTGTTATCAAAGTATATCTTACGTAATTAATTCTTAATCATACATAATTAACTTCATTATAGTTTAAAGCACTAGATCCAAAATACTTACAAAACTTTATCATACACAATTGTAAGATTTAAATTGCTTATTTAATCTACCAAAAAAACAGCTTTACTTGTTTCATTCTTTGATCACATTGTGAGAAGGCTTGGGTTGAAGACCCACTTGCACTGGGAATTTCTCTATAGGTGTGAGCATTTGCTTCTCTCTGTTATTGCTGATTCACGGTTTATGTGCTATCTTCCTTCTACATTAGCTACTGCAACAATGCTTCATACAATTCAGGAGGTTGAGCCATGCAATCCTGCGGAACACCAAAATCTGCTTATGGGTGTGCTTAACATCAGTCAGGATAAGCTTAAGGAGTGCTACTTGCTCATCCTAGAGTTATCGAGAGGCAATGTCACTCCACCTAAAAGACTAGATATCTAGATATCAAAACCAGAGTTGCAAGCGCAAGCAGTCCCGGCGGTGGTTTTGTCTAAGGGGGGGATTGTTGAGTTGTGTCCCACATTGACTAGTAAAGGGGAGATGCTTGGGTTTATAAGGTGGTAGGTCACTCCATCTAAAAGGCTAGTCTTTTGAGTTGGATACCTAGAAATCTTATGTTAAGTCTCCCCAACACTAGAGTTATCAAGAGGCAATGGAAGCCACAACCAGAGTTGCAAGCACAAGCATTTTCCATTAACCGGAAGCTCAAGTTGTATTATTGATGTGAATTTCAGCTGCGACAGCTCAAACGACTCGTGGCCTGCTGCTTCGCCATTCTCATCATCACCGGAGCCTCGATTCAAAAGGAGCAGAATCCATGTTCAGCAGATGCGATTGCCTTCGCTAACTCGCACGTTTGTGGATGTGCTTAGCAGCCCTCGTTAGTCTTTCCTTGTCCTAATATCTACTATAGGTGATGTTATTCTATAATTGCACTTTTAGCCTTTTGCTAATATCAGCAGGATGAGTTCTCAAAGTGCAATTACCTCATGTTTGTGATTTACTTACTGTTGCCATTCTGGCTCAAACTTTGATATCAAATTAGTCAGAAATGAAAGGAAGTGCACTCTTTCATCTTTTGCAATTGAGGAAAAAAAAATTAGTTTGCGAACGATTTATTAATTAAGATAATGAGCAACTTGTCAGAACAGCCAAAAGTACTGGCATTGGTGGGCAAAATTAAAAATGAGTTCCAAGAAGAATATATTCCACTAAAGAAATGACAAAGGAGATTAATGGATGGTGACTAAGAGTAAGAAAGCCTCTTGCATTATCATTTCCCAAATGATGGAATCTCTAATTGAACTGCAAGAGGAAAACAAAGAGATTAAGAAATCCCCCGTCCCTCATGCGATGCATTGGATGTCAAGGAAAAATTTAAAATTACCTCATGATTATAACTCCGAATCGTATTCTTTAAAAAAAATTACTGAAGGAGTAATTCAATTAATTTTGGCCATTTGCAAGTTATCAATATGGGAATTGATTGATTAATAAGATTGAGTTAATAAAACTTTACGTTGACTGACAATGGCAAAATTTTTTATACTGGAGAGGGGATTACATTAGATTGTCATTAACTAAATAATAAAAATAAATGAAAAAAAAATTGATTGACAAAAATCTTTCTTAACTCGTTTGGCATTATTTTTTGGAGATTTTAAACTAATTTTGAAAAGTTAAACGTTAATTTTGTTATTTGAATGAAAAGTTAAAAGTTAATTTTGTTATTTGAATTTTTTAAAATATATCTTGTCAAAAACACTTAATCTTACAATAAATTTTAAAAATTAGAAAAAGATTAGATTTTCAAAATCTAATTTTGAGAATCAGTTTTATATACAATTCCCTATATATCCTAATATATGTTATAGAAATCTAAAATTATTCTTATTTAAGTAGGAAATAAAATTATTGTATTTAAAGAAATTATTATTATTACCAATTATATTGAGATAAAAAATATAATTAATAAAATAAAAATATTTATTTTAGTTATCAATTATTATATATACACATAAAATAATATTTTATACACATTTATAAAAGCATATGTAAATAAATATTATAGATTTATGTCTATTTAAGTCATTTATATTCTTAAAGCATTTTAAAAATGAGATTTAGTTTTTAAACCTTATAGCATTTTTAAAAATAAAATTTATTAAATATTTAACTGATCTCTTCACAATCGATTATTTTTACAGCACAACTGACACTAATTATTTCAAAAACAACAGCATTACAGAACTAATCCTAAGTTGAAGATGATCAATAGTTCTGATTTATTATTTTATTTCCATCCTTATTTCATTTTTCTAACACAAACAAAAAGTCATTTGACAGAGGAACTTCTTACTCCCTTCAGATTTGGATTTAGTCTCCAAATCTGATTTAATCTTTCCAAATTACTGATTTAATTTGACCGAACAACGATTAATTATTTGCTAAAGATTTAATTAAAGTAAGATAATGAGCAACTTGTCAAAACAGCCAAAATTGTTGCGGTTGGTGGGTCAATGATGAGTTTCGAAGAAGAAAATTCTACTAAAGCTAGAAAGGACAAAGGAGATTACCGGATGATGAATAAAAGTGTAATAAAGAAAGCTTCATTACCGTTTCCCAATTGATCAAATCTCTAACGAAAGAGATGGAGATTGAACAGTCCCATATACACCAGCATCCTTTAACACTCTGCGAGAAGAATGATGAGGGTAAACTTCTTTGCCCGGTCTGTGGCAAAACTTTCGAGCACTTCAACCGTTGCAGCAGGTGTGGGTTTTATCCGGAACCGAAAGGATGCTTTGGTTGCCACGACGAATCCACCTCACATGATAATTTTTACTTCTGCAAACTGTGTTGGCCCAACTCTCCTATTTTTCATAAATCATGTGCAGAATTGCCGTCGCAAATCCAAATCTCTTTTCGTCCTCATTGCCTTTTCTTCTTCAGCACTAGCTCAGATATGTTCTCTTTCACAAGGACTCGAAAACTTCGTTGTGATTTCTGTGACTGGTCAGAAAAAGGTTATAAGTTCTGCTGCTACCTGTGCGGTTTTCAGATTTGTGCAAGATGTGCTGGAAGACTCATCACGTATCATGAAGATCGTGGAGAGCACATTGAACATTTCAGTCACCAGCATCCCTTGGACGTCTTTCAGATGAAGGATGCGACGTGCAGTATATGCAACAAAAATCTACGAGGTCAAAGCTATGGTTGTGTCCCTTGTGGTTTTTGTATCCATGAATCATGCAGTGAATTGCCCCAGCAACAAACTCTACATCCTTTCCATCCGCATCCAGGACATTTTTTGTCACTCAGCGACATATATAAGAACAGTATATTGGACTGTGAAGCCTGTCTCTCCATGACTAACTGTTTTGTGTACCACTGTGTAAAGTGTGGGTTTTGCTTGCATCCTCAATGTGCGTCTCTGCTGCCAAACGTAAAGTACGAAGGTCACGAGCATCTTCTTATTCTAGTGGAGAATATGTCCTACAAAGGCGAATGCGAAGCATGCAGAGGTAACATTGAAGGTACTTTCTTTTTTCGGTGTGTCCAGTGTAGGGTTAATTTTCATGTCCAGTGTGGCTCAGTCCCTGCTTCACTACCACCAACTGTTATGCATAAAAATCACGATCATCCTCTCTCACTCGCCGCTTATGTCAAATATTATGTTGAATCAGTTAAATGTTACGCTTGTAGTGAAGAAATAAATCCCAAGGATCCTTGTTATCTTTGCGTTGAATGTGAGTACTATGCACATGTGCGTTGTGTGGTGATCACTGAGATATTCTGCGATGATGATCGAGAGATATTGGGACATACCAGCCACGATGATTGCTCATTTCTTCTTGAAAACAAGAATGATGATGAATTGGGGAATTCTATTCACTGCCATACTTTAACCCTCTCGGAAGTAAGTGACGTGAAATGTAAATTATGCTGCAAAAATATCCATGGATCGTGCTATGGTTGCGCCCCATGTGAGTTCTATATGCATAACTCATGTGCTGAATTGCCGCATGAACTCAGACACCCTTTGCACCCACTTCCATACCATAGTTTGACACTCCAGGAAAGCAAGTTTTTGGGGGGATATTATTGTGATGCATGTGGCTTGAATGTAAATCCAGGCGTATGCTACCAATGTGATTATTGCGACTTTGCCCTGCATCTTGAATGCGCGTATTTGAAGCCAAGCGTAAAGTACGAAGGTCATGAACATCTTCTTATTCTTGTGGAGAGTATGTCCTATCAAGGGATATGTGAAGCATGTGGTTTTGAAATTGAGGGTACTTTCTTTGTCCGGTGTGTCCAGTGCTGCTTCAATCTTCATGTCCAGTGCGGACCAGCCCCGGCATCACTACCACCAACTGTTGTGCATAAACATCTCCATGATCATCCTCTGTCCATCTCCACCAAGGCAGTAGCCCAAAATGATTCTGATGTACTTTATTGTGACGCTTGCGGGGAAGAAAGAAACCCAAAGCATCCGTATTATTGCTGTGTCGAATGTGAGTACAACGCACATGTGCGTTGTGTGCTCACTGAGGTATCACATGATGAACGAGTGAAGCTGAGGCATTTCAGCCACGATCATTGCTTGTACTTTGCTCTTGAAAGCAAGAGGAATGATGGTGTTACTTGCTATGCATGTGAAAGATTAATCCAAGCAGATGATCCAGCATATGGCTGTGATCCCTGCGGATTTTATCTCCACAAATCCTGCGCTGAACTGCCCTGGCAGCCCCAACATCTCCTCCACAGGCATCCTCTCTATGTCTCGACAGATCATTCTAAAACAGACCGTGTATGCAGTGCTTGTCATAAAAATGTGTCTGGCTTCATTTACGAATGCAACCGTTGCGATTTCACTTTAGATATTGACTGCTTTTCATTGCAATTTCGAGTGGAACTGGAAGGTGATGAGCAAATTTTCACTTTCTTTGAAAAGTTAGATCACAGCTCGAAATGCCAAAGCTATAACTTCATGCATTTAAATGTATCCAATCAGCGTTGTCTGAAATGCAACTTTAATATCCATCTTTTACATTCTCCATTGCCACAAACTATTCAACACATGAGTCACCATCATTTGCTGACCCTCATGGATAGTCTTGTTGATGATGAGTACGATGCACAAATTTGTGATATTTGCGAGGAGGAAAGACACCCTAAAGCGTGCGTTTATTATTGTTCAGAATGCGACTTCATAGCAGAATTTGATTGCGTGATTTCTGAGGTAAGCATAATTATATGCCGATATCCTTTAGAAAATCCTTAATTGAATCTCCAATAAATTGCATTGAATATAATATAAGTTCTATATATCATAATTGTTTGAAATTTACTCGAATTATTTTTGGTTGATGTATAGGTAAGACTTGCTCTACAGAAAAAGCCGCTAGATGTACAATTTAGATTTATCAATAGGAAGAGCATTATCCATGAGAGCACTGCTGGCGAGGTGGTCAACAGTAAGAGCACAACCTTGAGGGACATTGAAGAGTCCTTAACCGAAGAGGAAGCTCAGCAATTCAAGGACATACTACAGGATTTGGCTACGGAAGTGGAAGAGATTCGGGAGAAATTTTCTACTGATCAGTCTGGCCTTTATTCGGGTGAATACTGCTTACAGCTTATGGCAGTAGATTCTTCTAAGAAAGACGCGAAGTCATTAATGGAATCGCCGAAAGCTTTCTCTTTGTATTTCATGGAGGATTTATTTGAATGGGAGGATTATAGCTCAGAGCTTATCAATGTCAATGATAACTATAAAACCAGTCCAAGGTTGGCCGGTGTTCTCAAAAAACTGCTTGACAAATATGGGGATATTGGTTCCAGTTGCAATTTAAACCAAGGACTAAAGAACTGTGTCCTCGTCCTATTTTGTGCGACTGTGCATAGTATGTGTGACACTATGGTTCAGGACATCACTGATGACTTAATTTACATCTGGTGGAGGAACTCCAGAATTGCTCAACGAGCAGGGTTTAGAGTTGGTTTTGTGTTTGATCATTTGGAGAGAATTGCAGAAGCTCGTCATGGAATTGATGCTGAGCTATACCAGATCAGCCCCATTAGCTATCAATACGAAAAGATGTCTAAGCTTTTAGGAGAGATTGACCAGCTACACCAAGATATTGGGGAACGAAAAGCAAAAGTGGACGAATTTAGGAAGCAAGCACAGGAGATGATATCTACTATTCATCCTAAGAGATTGAGAATGGAGACCGAGGAGTTGAGTAAAGCCATGGATATTGGGATAGTAAAAGCAGGAAAGTACACCGGCTTGCTGTGATTCTTCTATATAGACTAACAAGTTAGTGTGATTTCTTATTTGGTTTCTGTTATTTTTCCCTCTCAAATTTACCATATGCACAACCAACCTGTTATTTTAAGAGCATTCTCAGAATAACTAGAAACAGACTTGTATGCCAAGTAAAGATTGATGGCATGGATATAAACTAAGCATCTCAAGTATTTAAGTACGGTTTTATTTGTTCGATTAATTGTGTGGACATAATATCAAATTTTCATATCTCCGTCTGAAATAACTCTCACTCTCTCTCTAATTTACATACATGTATTCTTGCAAATTATATTAACACTGAAAAAAAAAACTGTTGAATCCCTCAACTCATCATATTCCAAAAGATAGTTGATTCCCTCACATATCATTGTAAGGCACACCAAAATCTTATTAATTCTCTCACTCTCTTCTGAACAAAAGTAAAAGTTATTGTATTTTCCCAGTACTATGATCTGTACAAGAGCAGTATCTCAATTCACAGAGATAGTGCTCATCTTACACAAGTGCACAAAAAGAAGTGCTAAAGCAGAAGATTTGCAGATGGTAGGCAAAGGGATCCCGTATTTTCCTCTCCTGAACAGTCCCTGCAGAAAAGGAAAGAAGCATAGGACCACATACGTACTACAAAAGAACTCCCCAAGCCCTGTGCCCTGCCCACCTTGTGCTTCCAACCCCAGCAAGGCCATGGCCAATGCTGTAACGTGCACTAACAGAATTGTCGTGCCGGGAATGAAAACAGAGGATTCGTCAAAGATCATTTTATCATCGTCTTCGCCACTATCATCAGCAGGAGTCCTGGGCTGATGAAACTTTTGGGTAATTTCAAAGATAGTTTCTGACAGTCCTAAGAGCTTGAGTATTACATTTAAAAGTCCTAAGAACCATGCACCTGTGGCGAAAATTCTTGCCATACAACTGTTAACCCACCATGAATCGATTGGGAAGCCAATACGAATATAGTCTGATAAAGTATACACTTTGTAGATCACAAAAAGTGTTACAGGTATGCATATGCCCAATTCCTGAATCTGTTGTGGAAGCTACACATGTCATAATTCTATTGGTTGGTTGAAAGTACAACGGAAGTATGCATAAGAATATATTACCTTTGGGAGGAAACTGGAGTTGGTGATGATGCAGTAAGCTGGAAGAGCAGCATAGCACACCTCAGGAATTGAGCGTAAGCCCCAAATAAGGATCCACAAATAGGCCAAGCATTGGCGGAATTGGAGCTTGCTTGTGAAGCAAGCAAAAATGGGATTTGTTTTGCTAAATAGAATTTCAAGGAATCCTGTAGCCCATCTTTTTTGTTGGCTCATTGCTGCAGGGTCCGCAGGTGCACCACAGCCAAGAAAAGCCCGTGGATCTGGCGAGCAATAACCTGATCTCCAACCTTTTGCATGGATCATCATGCCAGTTATCATATCTTCTGTTATGGAGCCATATAGAAAGCCAACCTGAAAAGAGTAAATAAAAGTTCGTTCTACGTTGGATGAGAAAAGTTTGAATACTTTTGGTCTATACTTCTTCATCGAATTATTATATTCTATACTTCTGTAAATTTGAGTCTATTGGGAATCTAAATTTATATATTTATAGTATAAATTCTAGGTCTACTAGTGTATTTTCAAAAACATACTCCCACAATATGCGGAGAGAAATGCACCCTGTTTCCCATTTGGTGGGAAGAGAAAAGAGCCACATCACCAGAGGACTCGAATTAGTGCCATCGAATGTTGAGGGCACCCGGCCAACAGTCCGATAGTATATTTTGTGTGAGTAGTAAAAGTCTAACTAATAAGAGAGAATATGTTCAGAGCCCTTCTATACATTAGATCTATTGTACTATCATCAATATGAAAATTAATATGAAAAATAAATAACTGAAACACAAGCTTAAAAAAAAAATTGTTCATAGTACTAGTTCTTCTCTCATGTCGATGTCTTCAATTTCTTGAAAGTTTGCTGCCTACCTTTTTACCCCAGTCACTGCCATGCTCATAGTCACAACCTGCAACTTGGTGTGCTACATCCAGTGATTTCGACAGAATGCTTGTAAAATATGCCTTTCCTTTCAAAGCATGAGCAGCTGAGTTGATGAATTCCTTTGAATTTCCAAATTTTTTCAATAACTCATCATCCGCTACTTTTCCTGCAAGATTAGGATTTAGGTAACAAAGTGTTTACAGGAATATTTGGGATTGAGGATTTTCAATCCATAGCCAAAGTGAATTCAAATCATTAGCTAGGATATGTCTGGGTTCTATGTTCATGTGGGCTTACATGGAATGAAATATAAAATGTGATCGGCGGTACTAATTCGGTTTTAATTAAATGCTAACCAATTGAATTTGGATTTCGTACTAAGCTGAGTTGTACTAACCTTTTCATAATGTTGTACTAATAAAAATCCTTACATTGCATAAGATCTTTCAAAATGCAGTACAAATAAGATCATAATAAGATCCAAATATATGTTTTTGTAAAGAAAAAAAAAAAAACTCTCCCACGCTAATGTCAATTCTGCTTAACTTTAAAGATTTTGAATCACTTATACATTTGTACCAATGGATTATCAAAATTTAATTATCAACACATTCTTATAAAAAAAAAAAATCATTAATCACAACCTTTATATTTATCTCAGCACCAGCTAGGATTAATGTAGAATCCAAATGCCCAAAAGAAAAAAGATGCATAACAGAAATAAGAAATAAGGAAACAGAGTACCATTAAATTCATTAACATAGTTTCCTTGATGATCCACCTCACCCGGCCACAGACCATACACAACATTTCGTCTATGAAAAGTTCCTGAACCTGCATAGAATGGTCCTTGAATTCCCACCATTCCTTTAAAGAGAGTCTAACAAAATATTGAGCAAAACAAACAAGTTAAACACCCTATTGGCTATGCATTGAACGAGCAATTAACTACGTTAATTGACGCATCGAGTATAAGATTAAAAATAGAGCTAGCATGACTCACTTGATGCAGAACGGCTAGATGATCCGTTGGTCTATCATAGAAATATTGCGGACACTGAACAAACCCCCAGTCTCTTTCGTCATTGGAGCCTAAAAACAAACACATTGCTTGAAGAACAAGCTCTGGGTTGTTGGCATACATGTCGCAGTCCACATTAAGCATGAATGGTGCATTGGTCATCAAGCCGGAGACTCTAGTCTATTTGTCATTCAAAATTAACAACAAATTACAAAAAATAGTGATTGAGATTCAACAATTGAGTCAAAACTTGAGTCCCAATTGTTATGTAGTATTCATCTATTGGATAGTGAATTTCATAAGTAATAAAATCAATATTTTTATTGTTCATTAAATGAATACCACATTAGTTGAGATTAAAATTGGTACACAATTGTTGGAATTCCTAGCGTTACTCAAATAAGTATCGACTTACTAATACATTCATGGCCCCCGCTTTATAATGATGTGGATTCTTTGGCCTTTTCTCTCTGGATATGTAGATTAAATGTGGTATCCCATCAGAGAGACCCTGCATATTCTCCCATATAACCTACAAATAATAAAATGATTAATCCAATAAATCTTCGTTTTCGGTTCTCGAAAGAAAATTTTTTACATCGGCTTGAACTAATTTTGTTGAGCCAATAATATAAGCTTCTGGCAAACCGCAACTCTTGAACTAGATATTTTGATAAAAAAGAAAGCGAAAATGATAACAAAATTGTAATTACTTGTTTACTCATAGTTTCGTCGGATGTCAATTTTCTCGAGGATGAATTCTTTGACATGTCAAGTGCTTTTCGTAGAAGTTGTTTCGTAGTCCTTTCTTATAATGTCTATTTTCCACGGCAAAGCACATTGTAAAAGCCAAAAATTGACTGAAGAAATAAACTAGCTAGTTATTACCTTGATTATTGTTGGATGATTCTGGCGTTCTGTGTTGAAGAAAACTTCCAATTCCCCTGTTAGATCAAATGAAGTAGAATTGTTGGCCGCAGCTTCAATGTTTCCGCAAAGTCTCTCGTACTCTTCCTATAAATAACAAGATCATAAGTACTCTATGTACAGATCAAACAAATTACCTACACTCATTATTAAATGTGGTGGCCATTCTCACTTGACGTATGTGAGCGGGGTTCAAACTTTATAGCTCTTATATCACTTTAAAAAATTTACCACTAAACTAACACAGCCCCGTGTGCAAGAACGAAAAGAGTAATTAAATACATTATCATAAATACAAATGTAATACAAGATTTTTAGAAGCTTGTATAGCAGCGAATCTGGAAGCTATGCTATATTTTTTACCTTCATCTTTTCCCAGTCTTGCTGGAATTCCCATGAACTCGCACAGGGCGGTTCATCAGACTCACGTAAGAAGTATCTAAATGGAGCTCTAAGTTGAATATTATACTTCTTACAAAATGGAACCCAAAGCTTGGCAAACTTTGATGCTTCAACGAGAGAGTAAAAGTTGAGAGGTGAGCAGCCATCATCAGAGACGTAGCAGGCAAGCCTATGGGCTGGATAATCAATTGCCAACAAAGACAGTACTGTGTTTACTGTCAGGATTGGAGGCTCTAGATAAGGATCTGCAGTTGTCACAAAAATGTCTAGTGGAGGAAGCTCCTTTATCCTGTTGAAGTATTAACACGTTGTAAATTAACAAGCCCAAGTCAGCACTGAGTCCAAATCCCGTAAATTATTAAACTATTGTTAATTGCGTTACCGTTCTTGGAGCCGTTGTGGACAAGTGTTGTAAGATATAGGAGTCCATTTGGTGCTAGTGATGAGAACCCAGACGAAGGTGAAACAAGATTCGCATAGAAAAGCAAGAAACCAAGCGAAACCGTTGTGCTTGAGAGATAAGAGCCTGTATAAGAGCAGAGAAAGAAGAAGGAATAAGATGGTGACGTCTAAAAATCTTTGTGTGATGTTTTTGGTAATAACTTTTTCGTATAGAGGGAGAGATGACATTATTGGATTCGGGCACCGGTAAGGTAAAAGAAAAATGCATATAAGCTGTCTCAATATTGTTTAGTGATTTAATGATTTTATAGCTGCAAGACTGTCCATTTGTTGAATGTGTGGTGATGATGGAGTCGTATCCAAACCTGAAAGGATTGCGTTATTAGAGCTTGTCACGCACAGTGAAGGAATTTGTTTGATTTCATGCGATTTTACATATATGTGTATGTATCATCGGTTATTATATTGAATAGAACGAAGGATGAAAAAAATTATTGAGACAACACAGAACCACAAAAATTAAAAATATGAAGGGATTTTAAAAAATGATCGGCACTATTTCTATTCTTTTCATTTCATTCAAATCATTGATGGGTTAGTTTTTCATCATAGAAATCGCATATTATCATATCAATTAGGTTAATCAGTGGGGAAAATGACAGTGGGTCCCCAATGTCTAGGGAGAATTGATAAACGAATCTCGAACTTTTTGAAGAAGACAAGAGAACCATGTCTTTTAAGAAGTTTCATTAGTTTGGATAAAACAAAAGGGTGATTTAGTATATTTGCCCTGAAAGTACATATGACACAATTTGAATGATTTTAAACATAATATTTTAAAATATTTAAACATAATATTTTTGTATATAATATAGTTAGTTAGTATTTAATTCAAAGTTTGTCCGCCAATCAGCAGGGCGACCAAATTATTTAATATTAAAAGTTTTGAGAAGGAACAATTATTTTTTAAAAATTACTTTTTCTTAATTGTTCTCTTTATAAATAGATTACAAATACATATACAATATGAAATTAATAATACTTCTTATTTAATATATTATATTAAATGAGGAAATAAATTTATGCTTGGTTTAAAAGAGACTATTTATTGAGTTTTTGTGACTAGTTGTCCCACGAAGTGTTTATTTTCTTATAATAAAACGTAAATATTCAAAATTTAGCTTGTTTTGTTCCTGATAATTAGAATGGTAAATAAGTCATTTAAATTTTGAAATTTAATATTCCATTCAAACTAATCAATTTACTTACGGATAGGTGTTTGTATAACTTTTCTGAAATCTTAGGAACTTTTTTATCCTTCTATCCTAAACGTTGAACGGTTGAAGTATTATTTTAGTTAACTATTTGGATGGTAATAAACTAATATTTCTACCCCTTAAATTGTGCAAATCCACCACACTTTAGAAAAAGGTAATTAAAAATTTATTGGTTGTCAAATTTGTGCTATTTAAATATGTAGAGGTGTTGAAAATTTATTGGGTTTCAATTCACTTAACAAAAATAATTAGTTCCCTCATGAACTCTTTGGTGTGCCTGAGGCGAGTTTTGGGGTGGGCGCTTTCTCTGGTGCTCTTTTTTGTTTTCTCGTTGGTTTTTTCCGTTCTTTTTCTTCCTTTTTTTTTTCTTATTCATTTTCTTGTTATGGACACATCGGAATTAATTTATTTTTGTGAGAAGCTCTCATTGCCAGGAAAGGCAACCACTGTTGCCTTTTCCGATGAAGTTTTGCGACGGGGGGAGACTATGATGGCTACAAGTTTGATTGTTAGAAAGATCTTGACGAAATAGCTAGTGAATAAGGATACTTTTAACTGTAGTATTCTAGTCAATTTGGAAATTCCTTAAGGATGTTACAGAGGAGACTTGGAAGATAAGAATTTTCTGTTTCGTTTTGCTTTTGCGCATGATAGATATCGAATTTTGGCAATAGGACCCTGGCACTATGGAAAAGCCTTACTGGCTTTTTCTCCTATTGTGGGTACCGGAGCATTGGAGGAGCAAAATTTTAATAAGGCTGCTTTTTGAGTTCAGTTTTTAAATATGCCACTGGGGTATATATCACAGAAGATGGTATAGTTTATTACTAGTATGTTGGGTACAGGAGAGAAGGTGGACGTTGGTCGCTTTGGCGATTTTGTTGATAAGTATCTTCCGGTGTGCATATGGTTGTTGATGTCTCTGAACCTCTTAAGCCTGGTTTGCTGGTCTGTTTTCATATAAAGGATGTTGATCATTTGATACCAGTAGTGTATGGGCAATTGCCGGATATTTATTTTTATTGCGGGCGGCTAGATCATCTTTATCAGGATTGCTCTACTTATGAACTTGCTAGAGCCGAGCAGGAAGAGAATGTCCCGTTACTTTACATGGGTTGGCTCCATGCAACTGGTAATGGTGATAAGGATAGTTCGAATAGTCGTGGCCGTTCATTAGGGCATGAGGGCAGTTTGGCGGAACCAGTTGTACAAGTAAATGTACCTTACCTAATCACGAAAATTGTAAGCCCACAATTTGGGACAATGTTTCAGATAAATTGAGGGAAAATTCAAATTGTGTTAGTGGTAGGGGATGCTTTAATGCGGCTAGGGTCTGCGTACAAAATAGTAGATTCTCCTATCACCGTCCATTCAAAGGATGGTCTACATCCAGGCGAGACACGTGTAATTCCTAATTCTCTTACACATCTTCATGTTAGTGATACAGCTGCGTCACATGCTACTCAAAACACCTTTGTTAGTTACGCGCAAAAAGAATCCACGGCTGATCCACTTGCGAAAGCCAAGCAATCTTTCTCCTTTGCGGCAATGAGTAATGACGGTGCTGATTTGAACTTTCTTTCCAAAAAATTTGTTGAATCTCCCCATGCCTCTAAGTTTAATTATTTGCTTAATTCAATGGTGTTGGATGAGGATATGATCTTACAAACTCAATATGGTCGAGCGGCGACTGGTTTTTGAGAAATTGGAAGTGGGATCGGTGACGTTAGGTGTTGGGTTTCGTTAATTTTAAAACATATATGATAAAAGGACGAAAGGGCTTGTTCATTTGCAGGAGGATTTTTTTAGTATGCCTGCTTCTAAGAAAATGGTACAGGAAGGCTCTATTGAGGGAAAGCATTGGAACCGTGCTACGTGATTGCATTCTCATGTTTTTTTAACTGATTCTCTGATTGCCAGCAATAAATTGGTATTTGGGGATGTGGCAGTTCACAGAAATGGTAGTGGCAAACATTGATGACTTACTTCACGAAGAGGAATTGTACTGGAAACAAAGGGCTCATGTTTTTTGGATGAAGGAAGGGGATAAGAATACATGGTTTTTTTACTCTTATGATTCCATGAGGCAACGACAGAATTTGATTTGGGGGTTATTAGATCAGGAGGGTCAGATGGTTATAGATGAGGCTATTGTTGAGCTATATTTTATGAAGTTGTTTTCTTCGTCAAATCCAGCTCATTAGCAATGGACATCGGCTTTAGAACATGCGCCTATGAGAGTAATGGATGTTATGAATCAGGAGCTAACTTTACCATTCTTCAGGGATGAAGTTTGTCAGCCTATGATGCAAATACATCCGACTACGGCACTGGACCGAATGGCTTGCCACCTACTTTCTTTTAGGATCATTGGCTGTGATGGGTACTCAAATTATATCTATTTATCTTTCTATTTTAAATAATGGTGCTCTCCTTGCTGATTGAAATCATACAATTGTGGTTTTGATACCAAAGATTATATCTCTAACCATGGTGTCTGATTTTCAACTACTGAGTTTATGCAATTTTATTTATCGAGTTATTGCAAAGGTTATTGCTAACAAATTAAAGTTAGTTTTGGGTGATGTCATTTCACAAAACCAGAGTGCTTTCATTCCATTACCGACAATTTCATGGTTAGGTGCAAATGCTTGCATAGGCTGGGGTTTTGCAGTCCCATAAGAATAACTTAGTGGCGATGAAGTTAGATATTCTTAAGACATAAGATCGGGTTGAATGGGGTTTTTTTTTTCCAACAAGTGATGTGTCGTTTGGGTTTTCTTTTGCGTTGGATTATGTTGATTATGGCCTTGTGTTACTACAACAACATTTTTGTTCAATGTAAATAGAGAAGTTTGGGGCCTGTTTCGGCATCAATGAGGATTGCAGCAGGTGTGTCCTCTATTGCTTTATTTATTTATTGTATATGCTGAAGTTTTTTACGTTGATCCAAGCTACTAAATCTGTAAAGACTATCTTGAGGGTACGTTTGGCTCTGATTTATTCATTTCCCACTTTTTGTTTGTGGATGACATTTTTCTTTTTCGTCGATCATCATTGGAGGATTGTGGTAGGCTAAAGAACATATTTGATTGTTATTTTGTGGCATTAGGGCGAGTTTTTGATTATGACAAATCTTCTATTCATTTTATTCAGAATATGGCTCCAAATGTTTTGCTCGAGATAACTGCTTGTTTCAGTATCTGCTGAGGTTCTGGCTTATGAACAATGTTTGCGTTTATCAGCCATGATTGGTACGAGTTAAAAGTTTTGGTTGCTAAGAAATTGTCATGCTGGTGGAAAAGATTTTTTCTTGTGGTGGAAGGAGAATTAAGACAGTGGCCCAAGCCATTCCATCGTATGCTATGAGTGCTTTTCATTTGCCAGTGACTTTATGCAACGCATTTCAATGACAATTCACCGCTTTCTAGTGGGGGCCAAATGAAAACCAACAGCGCATTCATTAGATGGAGTGGAGGAGGATGAGTTAGCTAAAAGAGTTGGGGGTTTTAGGTTTACCAAGCCATGTTGAATAAGCAAGAATGGTGGTTGTCGCTTTATGATGATTTGTTAATTTCAAGGGTGTTACGAGCTAGACATTTTTGATGCAACCCATTTCTATATGCAAAATTAGGCTCTAATCCTTCTTACGCATGGCAGAGTATTCTTTGGGGCGAGAACTCTTAAAGGGGGGTCTTTATTTTTGTGTTTGAAATGGTCGTACATTAATGTTTATGGCAGTACTTGGCTGCCACGACCAATTACTTTTAGCCCTATCTCACCAGTTTCATTACCACTAGGTATGACAGTGGATTATTTGATTGACCGTGGGAATGGTTGGGATGTGGCACGATTACGGGGGCATTTCTTACCTATTGATGTTGAACTGATTTAAAATTAAACTCTTTTATATGTTGATAGAAGATGCTGTGTCTTGGCGTTTTGATAGACGTGGGTTTTATACTGTAAAATTTGGGTATGATCTGGCTGTGCAAGTTCGAGATTTCTTAGTTACTGGAACATCAGTTGGGATATCTAAGGGATGGAATCTAATTTGGACTTTGAAGGTGCTCCCTAGGGTAAAGATTTTTCTTTGGCGAGCTTCTAATGATGCTCTTCTGACAAAAGTTAATCTAACAAAAAGAAAGGTATTATCTGATGCTTGTTGTGCTTGTGTAACCTTTCTTATGAGACCTTGATGCATTCTTTGTTTCATTTTGATTTTGCACAATGAGTGTGGAATGATGCAGTTTATGCTAATCTATTTTATGTGATTGTCGTAATGATTGTTGAGTTTTTTTTTTCCTGTTATTCTATTTCCACCTTATCTAGCACTGAATTATGCTTGATGGTGATGATTATGTGAGGTATTTAGGGGGCACATAATAATATGGTGTTGTGGGGACAATCTAATGGGCCGCACACTATATTTGCTCGAGCTCAAGGAATTTTGGAGTCTTTTGCCAATAATGTTGTCACTACTGTTGATTGTAATTTGAATAGTAACAGGCATGAGTGTGTGCAGTGGGAGCCACCGCCTGTGGATTGGCTGAAATTGAATGTAGATGCCACAATAAATGCAAATAAGGGTGTAGTGGGTTATGATCTATTGTGCGCAACCATGATGGTTTGGTAATGGCTGCAAGAATTGCTCAAGGGGTTTTCTGATTTTCTCTGATTATGTTGATGTGGCTGAGGTCGAGGCCTTATGTTTTGGATTACGACTTGCTAGAGAGATTGATTCATCTCTACTAATGGTTGAGGTGCATTCACTTCGTATGATCAATTAGTTTTGGATTAACTTAGTATTCATACCGAGTTGTTTTGGTTTATTTATGAAGTGAAGCAGTTACTTTCTCCAAAGCATTATTTTTTAGGTTTAATGTATTTTAAGGTTTTTAATTTAGTAGCGGATGCATTAGCAAAATATTCTGTCTAGTGTTGGGATTCTTATATTTGGTTGGAAGATCTTCCAATATAACTATGTTGGTATCTTTGAGATTTGTAGTTCCTAATGATTAATGAATTTTTTTTTTCAAAAAAAAAAGGTTAGATTATATAGGTTGTAAAATTAAATACCTGAATTATTATGGCAAAACATGTAGTACATTTTCTAGTCAATCTGGTATTTCTTGTTATAATCGTAAAATAGTCATACTAAAATTATTTTAAAACAATATTAGCAGTCAACATCAACAATGTCCAAGAGACTTGAATGAAAAAAATGAAGGATCTAATTGATTTATTGTATAAACCTTTTCTTCAGTTGAAATGCTAAAAAATAATGTGATTTTTCTATAAACAAAAATTGTGGGTTTGAATTATCCCTACCCTAATTATTTTCTAGTTGGAAATATTCCCTACGCCTTATCAAAATTTTTGCTCTTTGATAAATGGACCCATTTAAACCAAATATACCCCTATCTTTATAATATGTGTAGTATTTTATTTTTCTTCTAGCAACACTTATTATTTTAGAATAGGGATAAAAATTCTCTTTTAATTTTATTTATTTATTGTAGACATACTATATATTGTAAAAGATAATATTTAAACATTATAGAGATGCCCATTTTTTGTTATAATTTTGTGAAAAAAAATTATTTAATATTTTTTTGAAGATTCTAAAATATTGTAAATTAAAAGATAATGATGTTTTATGTATTAAGAATTAGATAAATGTATCTATTTTATGAAATTATTATTCCATAAGTAAGTTTAAGGATGATATTGTAATTATAACAAAATCTTCTAAATAGGGTGCCATTCATAGGCAGAGCTTCTCGTAAAATTATATTGGGGCCAATTTAAATTTTAAATCCTCAAGTTCTTAAAAAGAGAAAAAAATCCCGCACACCAACACCTAAAATTTGCTTATACGGTCTTATAAACTTCCTTAATTTCAGAAATAATCGCATAAACTCCTCTTTTACCATTATACCGTTTTATTATAACAACAAAAAATTGACTTTAAATAAACATCTATAACAACAACAACAACAACAACAACAACAACAACAACAACAACAACAACAATAATAATAATAATAATAATAATAATATAAGTCATAAAATAATAAAAATTCTGTAAAATTTTTTGAATCTTAAAAAATTATTTTAACATTATTAATATCTCATATATTTTTTAGTGATAATAAAATATCTTTAACAGGTTAATAATTTTAAATTAATTATATTTAATATTCAAAATAATTCACAAAATTTATGTTATAATATTGACAATATTTTTTAATTATGTCTGTATTAGTATAAATTTTAAATTCAATTTTTGAATTAATAGAATATTAATAAAATAAATCAGGAAAGACTGATATTAGCTTAATAATAAAAATAATTTTCATTATATATGTGTGTGTGTGTGTGTGTTATTTTGTTAGTCATACTTATTGTAATATTTTTATTTTTACCACCTAATTTTTTTTTGTTCAATTGATTATTTTATTTACACATCATAAACAGATAACTTTATAAACTGCAACAATCTCAAATTGTCATTAAACCAGGTCACAAGACGAACCTCCAGTTAATTGAGAATACTCTATATGATTTTTGAATTAGAATTTATTGTTAAGCTTATTTTTTACAAAGTAAAAAATTAATAATTAAAACTTATTTTGTGTTTTCATATTTTTAATTTTCTTACCAAACAATTATTGATTCAATACTCAGTAAAATTCAGTTCAGTACTTGGATGATTTTTAAGCACCCGAAATCATTTTCAAATGAGCAAGTCGCCGAATCGGAAGAAAGAGACAAACGAAGTACACATGCTTCTTCCGAAGTTGATCTCCGTCGATTTTTCAATTATTTGGAATTTAGAAATGCAAATCATTCGTATATGGTAATTGATTGGTTGCATTAATTGCTCAATAATCATATGGGGAGAAGAATGAATTAGGTCAACCAGAAAAGAGACAAATAATATCTCACTTCTAAAAAGGCGGCGAATATTGCTCGATTTAGCTTTGGTGTCCATTATTATTTATAAAATAATGCCAAGATAGATTATTTAATGTTTACACATGTGATGATATTCAATTAATTAATGATATTAGTTTAGGGAAAAAAGAGCAAAAATCTCCAATTGTTTGATAAAATTAATCTAAACCCTCTAATATTTGAAAACATGTTCAAACTCCACTGAATGTCAACTGTCTCGCTGATCTTATTATTTCATTCTTGGTGGTTGTTTGATATTAAGAATACGAATACCTTTATTTATCTAATTAATTAAAAATTTTAATTGTAATTAATTAAAAAGCATAGGAAAAAGTAAGAAAAGTGACGTGATTATTTAATTAATTCTGAAAAATTAAAATAATAATTATATCTACTATTCTTTTGCATAATAATAATAACTTGAAATTTTATATAAATATACACCCTCAACTACTTGTTTTAAATACCCTCAACTTATTACTCTACAAAAAAAAAAAAATAGTATGTGTGTGTACATACATATTGCATTTAATTTTTCAATTAATTCTAAAAATATTCTCAGAATTAATTGAAAAATTATGTCGATCTCTTACTTTTTCTCATAATTTTTATTTAATTTTTAATTAATTATGGCTAAAAAATATTTAATTAAATAGTTAAAGTTATTCATATTTCCAAAATCAAACAACCATCATAGATAAAATAGTAATATCAATACAAAAGATGACACTTAGAGATTTAGTAGTATTTTAAAATATTAAGGAGATCTCTATTAATTTTTTGAAATCAAACAACCATCATACCAATGACTTCAATTTTGGCCGCAAAATATTTTAACCTGCTATTCTTTGCATGTACAGTTGTAAAATACTTAAAATAGAATTGAAGTAATGGACTGCTTTTGTTTTCGTCGTCAATGACAATTTTTTTAAGTTCGAAACATTGAGGCTGATATATAAAAACTTTAAATGTGAAAAGTACGACCCCAGAAAATAATACTGATCGCGATATAGATCCTTAATGTGTTGGATCAAACTTAACGGGCAAGTTGGATTAATTTTTTATCAATTGATTTGTACATTGAATTTGGCATTCCATATAGATCCTTAATGTGTTGGATCAAACTTAACGGGCAAGTTATCAAACTTAACGGGCAAGTTATCAAACTTAACGGGCAAGTTGGATTAATTTATTATCAATTGATTTGTACATTGAATTTGGCATTCCATATGTCTTTTGTCAGGCCGCAACTACAGTACATGCATGTATCTCGCACATGCATAAAAAATAGCCATTGGATTAAATGGAGTGGATCGAATGGCTAAGATTTTTTATTATTATTAAATTTGAAAGAAATGGAAACTTAAAAAATTGATAAATATGAAACATGAGATCATAAACATGAAACACCTACCATTAACTTAATAATGCGACCATTAAACTTGAAACCAAATGAACTTAAAATTGAGGGTAATGAATATGAAATTTGAGATCATTAACTTGCAATCCCAAAAATCATCCAATTAATGAACTAATAAACATGAAACACCCATCATTAACTTGATACTGAGACCAATAAATTTGAAACCAAAGGAACTTGAAATTAGAGCAATTGACATGAAACTTGAGATCATTAACTTGCAACCATGAAAATATTAGGAAATTGAGCTTTCCTCCCAAGATCACTCCAAGTAATTTGTCAAGCAACAAATTAAAAAGAAAAATTAAATGGAGAATACACCAATCACACAACACAAGATTTACGTGGAAAACTCCAAATCCGGAGAAAAATCACGGCCGTTGTCAATAGACAACCATAGAAAAATATTCACTATGTGGAAAATTATTACAACCACACTCTCATAAATAATTTTCTCTCACCCACAAGAACTTTATAATTTTAATCTCCTAAAATTACTCAAGCTCTTTCTCTCTTACAAATTGGATGATCAAACCAAAATGGGGAGCCTTCTTTATAGAGCCAAAAATTGGCTATTATTTTAATATTTTCTTTATTCTTCTCGTGGCTTTTTCAAAGCCGTGTTCCAACTTTTTTTTCCTTTCTTCCATTTTGGCGTGCCAACCACCGTTTGTCAAGATCAACTTCTGCATCATCTTCTTCATTCTTCTTCAACAAATGTTAGCATTCAAAATGGGCTACTTCTAGAATGGTTGGCTTCTAGATTTACAGGAGCCATTTTTTTTACATTCTCCCACTTGGAGATTAGATTGAGAATCAATCAATCTCCACACCATCCTTATTATCTTCACCTATAGTCATAATCCTTAACATAGAGAATTATCATACTTCACCATAAAGAGTATAGCACTTAGAATTAATTACCCATTCTAAGAATTTTACATTGGCACATGTCAAAATATCCTACTGAAATTTATGGTGCAACTTCCATGTTGGTCTTCCTAGAAGTTCGTCAGCCATCGACATAAATTCCACCACACACCCTGCATTAATGCCAACCATGCCTTGTGTGCAAATCTTGTGGACCCACTAGTAGTAACACATCCCCTTTCATGGCACTAGCGGTATACCATGAGGATGTCATCATCATCCATTTTACAAAGGACGATCGTCTCCCATGATAATGAGAGACTTACCACTAGCAATACTATCGGTATTTGATCTGGAGCCATTTGCCGATCCTGCTCCATTTCTCCTTTGACAATCTCTTTTTAGATGCCCTGATTGTCCACACCCCTAGCAGACTCCATTTTTCTTAAAATTATTTTTCTTCCAATTCCCCACAACTGCCAAAGTAGAGACATCTGTAGTTCCAGTACTTTCACCACACAGTCTTCTTTCTCCTGAGAGTAAAGTATTAGTAACTTCTTCAAGATCTACCGTCTCCTTACCGTACATCAAAGTAGGTAACAAGTGTTTGTAGGAAGTTGGAAGTGACCACAACAACCTAAGCGCTTTGTCCTCATCTTCAATTTTAACTCCAATGGCTTCTAGTTCTGACACAATACCATTGAGAACACTGAGGTGATAAAAAATTTTTGTACCTTCAGCCATTCGTAGCGTGTGAAATCGCTCCTTCAGGTACAATCGATTTGAGATGCTCTTTGTCTGATACAACTTTTCTAGCTTCTCCCAAAGTTCTTTCGCTGTAGGAATATTTCCTACATTTGCAAGAACATTCTTTGCCAGACACAGTCGTATAGCACTTGCAGCTCTGTCATCCAAATCTTTCCAATCTTCATTGCTTATACTAGCTCTTTCTCTCTTACAAATTAGCTATTATTTTAATATTTTCTTTATTCTTCTCGTGGCTTTTTCAAAGCCGTGTTCCAACCTTTTTTTTCCTTTCTTCCATTTTGGCGTGCCAACCACCATTTGTCAAGATCAACTTCTGCATCATCTTCTTCATTCTTCTTCAACAAATGTTAGCATTCAAAATGGGCTACTTCTAGAATGGTTGGCTTCTAGATTTACAGGAGCCATTTTTTTTTACAGAAAATCATGGAATTAATGGCCCAATAAACATGAAACCACGACTATTAACTTGGTACATGGACCATTAAACTTGAAACCAAAGGAACTTGAAACTTAGGGCAATAAGCGTGAAACATGAGATCATTAACTTGAAACCATGAAAATCATGTAATTAATGGACTAATAAATATAAAACCATGACCATTAACTTGATACATGGACCATTAAACTTGATACATGGACCATTAAACTTAAAACCAAAGGAACTTGAAACATAAGGCAATAAACATGAAACTTAAGATCATTAACTTATAACCATGAAAATCATGCAATTAATGTACAAATAAATATGAAACACTCACCATTAACTTGATACTGGAAACATTAAACTTGAAACCAAAGGAACTTAAAACTTAGAGCAATTGACATGAAATATGAGATCATTAACTTGCGACCATGAAAATCATGGAATTAATGGTCCAATAAACATGAAACCACGACTATTAACTTGATACCTGAGCTATTAAATTTGAAACCAAAGTAACTTAAAACTTAGGGCAATAAATATGAAATATGATATCATTAACTTGTAACCATAAAAATAATGAAAATAATGAATTAATAAACATGAAACTACGACCATTAACTTGATCCTTATACCATTAAACTTTAAATTAATTTTTTATTATTATAAAAATGATATTTTTTATTGTTATGTGTCCTTTGATATTAAAATAATGATTATTTTATTATTATTTGAATATTATTATATTTATTATTATTTAATTCATTGCAATCAGTTGCTCCCAATTATTAATTTTTTTTTTAGTGTTTGTCGCAGCCAAACAATTGCTTTGTTTTTTTTTGTTTTTTTATTGCTCATGTATTGTGGCTGTGGCCCTTTTGTCAAATATATTTTTTCCAACTAAAATAAATATAATAAAAATCTAGGTGCATCATATC
Organism: Atalantia buxifolia; assembly: GCA_030444775.1. Classification (NCBI taxonomy): domain Eukaryota; kingdom Viridiplantae; phylum Streptophyta; class Magnoliopsida; order Sapindales; family Rutaceae; genus Atalantia; species Atalantia buxifolia. The sequence goes on from CM059831.1 coordinate 31,694,560, forward strand.
ATGCTCCAACTTTAATTATTTTTCGTCTCCTATACATACCTAAAAAGGTTCAAACACATGAAGTATTTTTATTGAATATGAGACTTTTGGGATTTGATAAGAGTGGAGGAACCAGGAATACAGTGGATAGACGAGTCATAATGAAAAAAGTATAAATTTGACGAGCTTGCAACATAAAATTTAGAAATAGTAGAGCCAACAGGAAGGATTAGAATAGATAAACCATAAACTGTCATAGGCTACAACAAATTTGGAAAAGCACGAGGGCGTTAAACGTAAGCTTTGGATTAAATGCTAAAAATTCAATTGAATTTTTAATTTTTCAGGATTTTTTTAGAAATGACTGTAGCTGCTAACTGACCCAATTTATATTACACCAACTTTAGGATACTCAGCTTTCAAAAAATGAAAAAAGAAAAAGAAAAAGAAAAAGAGAACCTTGGATGTTTTATATGGCCAACTTAATGAAGTGAAAATATTTAATTTCTTGTCTTTTAGCAGATTTAGATACCACCAACCTAGGATGTTTAAATAAAAAGGGAAAAATGAAAAACCTATGATGCTTCATATGACCAACTGGATTAATGGAAAACAAACTAATTTAATTTAATTTATTAAATGTGAGACGTTCAATTCGAACAGCCAGCACAAAATGTTTGACCTCAGCCGGCAGCGGAGAGTTTTCAACATGACTCATTTATTTAATATTTTCCAAATGTTCGATAAATTGGCCTTTCGACTCGCCATCACTACTCCAAAGGAGTAAAAGAAGTTCCAGAGGAAATATTGTGCGGCATAACTTTCTGAAAACAACGTTCGTACATATGGCTCCTGCTCAAGTAGAAGAAACACCATCAAAAACAGTCCAAGAATTACCAAAAAATTATATCTATAAGGGCGGTGATGCTGGAACTCTTGGTGCTTCTCTTCCGTACATAGACATTCCAACAATTGATTTTAGTCTCTTGTCATCTCCAACATCCGGCAAACAAGAACTTGAGAAACTTCGCTCAGCTCTTACCTCTTGGGGCTGCATCCAGGTCAGTTTTTTTTTTTTCCTGCCTACTTAATTAAGTTTTGAATTATGCTGCAATTGATATTGCATAACTTAATCTGATGTGGATGTCTGCATTTTATAAAGGGGTTGACAGCTTTGTAGAGTCGATGCACTTTGCACAACGACTTTATAGCGCTGTCAGAGCCCTTTACGGTGCTGTAAAGGTCCAAAACTCTTTAAATGTAGATGATCACTCATGAGAATGATTAGTTATTGTATAACTTATAATGCTCATAGCTTAAGCTTTGGAATTTCAGATAATCAATCATGGAATAGACCCTGCATTTATGGACAAAGTGGATGAAGTTGGCAAGCAGTTCTTTGGTCTTCCTCTAGAAGAGAAGAAGAAATATGCCAGAGAAACCGGTGGCTACGAAGGTTATTCGAATCACATTATTGATTCCAAGGACCAAGCATTCGATTGGATTGATCGTTTGTATCTTGTAACTAAACCAGAAGATAAAAGACAACTCAAATTATGGCCTGAAAATCCTGAATCTTTTAGGTAAATTTCCCTGAAGCCATATGATTCGTAAGCACAAACAAATTAAAACAACGATAAATCTTTTGTATCTTGCTTTTGTAGCAAGCAGTTTTTTTTTTTGGGTTATTACTGAAAACAATAAGCTGTAAAAATCATAAGACATATCTTTTACTTGACATCTAACTATGTTTATCAACACCTATTAACTTTCTCTTGTTTGCTGTAATTGGTTCAGCGAAATTTTACATGAATATACCACCAAGATAGAAAAGTTAAACGAACTGCTACTCAAGGCCATAGCGAGGGCATTAACTTTGGAAGAGAATTGTTTTCTCAACATGTATGGTGAAGATGCATCAATGCTTTCGATATTCAACTTGTATCCTCCATGCCCAAGGCCTGATCTTGCCATAGGTCTTAAGCCACATGCTGATGCATCAGTATTTACTTATCTCATGCAAGATAAACAAGTGGAAGGCCTCCAATTTCAGAAAGATGATCAATGGTATAAGGTTCCGGTCATTCCAGGAGCTTTTGTTATTAATGTTGGCGATCAGATTGAGGTAACTAATTGCTAATGCTAACTGTCTAATTCAGTTTTAATTGGCATTATTTTTCTAATGATGGTACTTTCATGCCAATTAGAATTTATTTTTACTACTTTGTTCCCTGAAAATTTTTTAATTAATGCAGATAATGAGTAATGGAATATTCAAAAGTCCTATACATAGAGTGGTGACAAATACAGAACGGGGAAGAATGTCCCTGGTGATGTTTTGTTTCCCGAATCCGAATAAAGAGATTGAACCAGTCAAAGGATTGGTGACCGAGACAAGGCCAAGACTGTACAAGACCATGAAAGATTATACTAGCATCCTTGTTGAGAACTACCAAAAAGGAAGGAGACCAATCGAAGCAGCAAAAATATAGCTTCCTTTCCATCTCCACAATTCATTAATGTTACTAAGTCGTATTGCTTTCAACAAATAATTCAGGCCTCCTCATGGCTTTAGTTCTGTTTGTGAAAAGTTTCTGTTGTTAATCTTTTAATTGTTGCTTCCAGTTACGTTTCTTTCTTCAATGGATATTCGTTCTTTTATTACTTTAACTCCTTCCAATAATATTTCAATTTCTGTCTTCAATAATTCCATGATTATTTCTTTCTTTTATTTTTTTGCATGATCTGAATCGCTCTGTACATAAATTTGGCAAACTCTAGAGATAAAATAATAAAATGGATGAGACTAGTCCAACCCACCTGATACTTATTAAACTTATTTACATAATAAACTTATCATGAAAATTTAAAAATTAATATTTTACTTCAGCTATAAAGCTATCTTAATGCCTTTAATACCTTTATTAAATTAAATTATCATATATAGTTGGTGTTATTCTTTTTCTCGTCTCATTCAAATTACCTTTATCCATCTCTCTAATTATCTTTGGATCTCTCTCTCTGATCATCTTTAGAGCTCGCTCCACCGTTGTACATTATATGCTAAAGTTGGGAAAAGAGTGAAACCTCTGGTGTGCTTTATTTTATATATTATGTTAGCTTTTCATACTTAATTTATGTTTATTTCTATTTTAATATACAAGTCTTAATTTTTGTTGAAAACTGATTTAAAAAAAATGAAAACATTTGATAAGTCAACAAGGGTGGAAGTTGTTGGAAACAAGAAAAGCCTTTGGTGAAAACCATCACTTATAACATAGTAATATTCATGTTGTATCACCAAGAGTTAATAATAAAATTATGCGAAAGCATACCTAAGTCCATAACACTGAATTGTTCTATAGGGTTGTGTGTTGGTTGTCTAGATCTACATGTTCTCCTAGAGAATTCTTTAATTCTCTCTACGCTCTCTCTGATGATGGGATTTTAGAAAGAATAGAAAGATACGTGTGACCTAAGAACCATAATCACTTATATAGACAACATTTTTCTTTTATCACTAAGTATTCATAATTTTTCCCATCATAGAATTAGAATTATTATTGGGTCTTTACACATTACAGACCCACACCCTATTAGATACATTAAAGCTTATAAAACCGAAAAACTAAATATATCACTTTTAATTGGGCTTAACCTTATATGACAGTCTGCAACACATAATTATTCATATATAAACCCAATATTGAATTAAGGATCCAACAATATTGGATTAAAATATCCAACAGAAGTCACACTCGAAGAAAATTCAAGAGAGTAGGTGTCGTGTTTCTTTCTTTTGATAAAACTAAGAGAGTGAGACAAAGCATTTATTTAAGACAAAGCATTTATTGCTTTGAAATTTACTTTCTTGTATGTTTTGTTTTGATGCCGCATTTGCTAAATGTTGAAGTCGAAATTGTTGACTTATGCAGCCACTATTTGGTTATAAAATGAGGGCTCTCTTCAGAGTTTTGTATCCCACTTGAGAGCATTTAGTTGGTGAATGCAAGAGAAGCAGTCAGTGCTTTTAAAACAAAGAGAAATGCTCTTAAGGAAGTAGTTATATTCTATTTCTCGGGATCACGTAATCAAACCGAGAGATCCAAGTTTGAAGCGTAGGAAGAGAAATAGAATTTCTCATAAATTGTGGAAGCATTTGGCTCTTGCAGTATGAACATTTGTAGACTTGGGTAGAAGAGTTTTTTTTTTTTTCTCTAGATGCTGTTATTGAGTGTATGTGGGGTTTGGGTGAGAGGAAAATTATTGAGAGTTTAGTTGTAACAATCTTTTATATGGTAAATTTTTTTTTTCGATTTTCCTTTGATAATGATTGTGATTTTTTCTTTGGATTTAAAGTTTTCCGTGTAAATCTTGTGTTGTGTGATTAGTGTTATTATCCATTTAATTTATTATTATTTGCTTGACATAGTAACTGTAGAGATCTTGGGAGGGAACAATGAATTTTTCAACAATTTTCATTATTTGTTAATGTAGACATACAAAAATTTATTTATTTTTTGAATGGGAATAGATATTCATTAAAGAGACAAGTGATTATAACAAGATAACAAAGCTGAGAGCTCAGCAGGGGCTTTTTTTTAACCAAAGACAACTTGTGACCTACTAAATTATAAACTCTAGGGACAAACTTAAACATAACGTTAGCAACACTCTTAACTATATCTTGAATCCCATCAACTAGCAATCCAATATCACTCTAGCTTGCAAGCTTGCTAGTAATCAGCCTAATCACATTTTACGAATCCGATTCATTAATTAAAGGATAAAGCACCGTCAAATTAGCTATCTTTAAACCTGCAAGTGCTTCAACAAATTAAACATCATTTAGGAAATGGTATCTCCAAGTAATGGACCACAATTTCTTCTTCAAAACATCCAATTATTCCTTTTAACTCCAAATACTCAAGGCTGTCACCATAAACAAACCAAAATCATCTCTGTTACCTTTGTCCATTACAGACCAGGCCAGCTCCTTGAAACTTAAGTGAGGACTTTCCCATAAAGCTAAGCGCCAAAGGAGGAGAGCTTCCAAACCTTTTTAGCAGAACCACCCTTCGCCAGAGAATGTAAACTAGTCTCACAATCAAGTCACATCTAGGACACCAGGAATCAATTAAGATTTTTCTCTTATAAAGATTTCCATAAGTTGGTAGCAAGTTGTTGATTGCTCTCTAAAAAAATATTTTAATTTCGTTTGGTACTCAACAAGACCACAACAACTTAAATCCACCTTGAGCACCATTGGAGCAAGAAGGATTCTCAGGAAGCTTCATCATTAAAGATACCTGATACCCACTCTTCATTGAATATATTCCTTTTTTATCATCATGTCAAATTAATTTGTCTTGTCTCGAAGCATGACGAAGAGAATTTTTGGAATTACTCGTTATCAACAGGGAGAAATTTTTGTCGAATTAGTTGTTCATTCCAACAGCCTCCTCTATTAATAAGTTCAACCACCTTAGTGTCATCAGACAAAAGCTTTGGTGATGAAAGTTTGAATGTATGGGGCCTTCGCAGCCATCTATCTGAGTAGACAACAATTGATTTACAGTCACCTATCTGCCATCTAGAACCATTCTCTATAACTTCTTGCACTTAAAGTAACTCCTCTATGTGAATATAAAGGGTTCAACCCTAACTTACTTTTCATGAACTCTCCTCTTGGGAAATATCTAGCCTGATCACCCTAAACATTAATGATTCTGGACAATGAAGTAATCTCTAGCATTGCTTGCTAAGAAGTGCTTGATTAGAAGCTCCAAGATCATGAAAACCTAACCTACCACCTTTTTTCAGCACATACATCTTTTTCCAATCCATCTAATGAATACTTCTTGCCTTCATATTAGATTACCACCAAAATTTTGCAATGATTTTTGAATGTTATCACAAAGGATTGAAGGAAGCTTAAAAACACTCATGACATAGGTTGGAATTGCCTGGCCCACAGCTTTGATCAAAACCTCTTTACCCCCACAAGAAAACACCTTTAATTTCCAGCAATTAAGCTTGTTACACACTTTCTCCTTCAGCTCACTGAAATATTGATATTTAGATCTTCCAAGCATTGAAGGCAAACCTAGATGTTTCTTATGATGGGATACAACCTCTAGTTGGAAAACCTCTTTCAACTTTGCAAAAACATCAGCCTGCACATTCGGACTGAGAAGCATTGAAGATTTCTTTAAATTAAACAACTGGGTAGAAGCCTTTGAGTACTTCTCAAATATCCTTCTGAGCTGTCTGTACTCATCCACCAGGGCTCTTGCAAAAATAAGGCTGTCATTTGCTAAAAAAAAAGAAAAAGGGGGACAAATAAAAGCACCATGACGACCAAAATCAACACCATGAGTTACATTCACATTACTAGCATTTTGTAATAAACATGAAAAACGCTTCAGCACAAAAATTAAATAGATAAGAAGGGAATGGGCAGCCTTGCCTTAATTCTTTTTGAGGGATTATATTGCCTGAAGAAACTCCATTAATTAACATAGAAAAGGAAGAAGTGGTAATACAACACAAAATAAGATCAACTCATTTGCTAGAGAAGCCAAATTTTAGGATCACCCTTGCAAGAAAATCCTATTCTAAATAATCATAAGCCTTACTAATAACTAACTTCAGAGCCATCATGCCATTTTCCCTCTTTTTCTTACATTTAATTTTATGTAAACATTCGTAATCCATAATTATATTGTTGATAATAAGTCTACCAGCCACAAAAGTGCTTTGATTAAGAGAAATTATTATTTTTCTAAAATCAGCTTAAGCCTATTAGCCAACGTTTTTATAATAATTTTATAAATAATGTTTGGGGAGAAATATAAAAAGTAGCAGAGTGCCACGTGTCGACAAGCAGAATAACTCTAACATACTTCGAGGTACCCCGTATAAATTGGGGTATCCCATATGATTTGAGGTACCCGGCACGATTAGAGGTACTCCTCCTAACTTCAGAGTAACTCAAGGTACCCCGCATATATTGGGGTACCTCGCATAAGTCGAGGTACCTGACATAACTTCAGCATAAATCAAGGTACGCAGAATAACTCCAGCATAATTTAAGGTACCTAGAATAACTCAAGGTACCCGGCATAATTCAAGGTACCCCGCATGGATCGGGGTACCTTACATGGATCGGGGTACCCCATATAACTTGGGGTACTAGACAGATCCGAATCAGGGGAATCCTCTAAAAAAGTCCGCCATGAGAAATGTCTCCACCTCTTAAGAGATAATATTCGATTTTGTCAGAATTAGGAATCAAAACGTCGTGCTAGAAGGGGGGACAGCCGCCTGCCACCTCTGCCAAAAGTGAAGGAAACTGTCCTAAGGACAGTGGTCCTCAGCCGCCTACCCGACAGTTACTGTAGAGGTACCCTGGACCATTCTCCAGTGCGCGCTACGTTTCCAAAGGATGAGAAACGCAGTGAACAAACACATAACGGCCCAAAAATCATAAAAAGGTAAAAAGACATTAGCCAAAAAGGATACGCCACGTGGCAGCTGAGGTACTCCATATATAAAGGTGCCTAGGTTTCATTCTCCATCAGGTTCTTATTCACCATCAACACTCACACTCCGAAAAAATAAGTTTTCTTTAACCTTAAACCCTGATTTATAAAGGGCTAGCCAACTCTCTTTGTCATAAAAGCTTGAGTTTGCTAACTTGAGGGTCGGAGTGTGAACGCTGGGGTACCCCGACTTCACCTCTAACCTCGATTTCACTGTTTTGCAGGAGTGAAGCTTATTTTGATTTCTTGGTTCAAACCCTTCACCATTGTTACCACTTCCAGCAAAACTTATCACCTTCTCCAGACTTCCGAAGACACCACATATACAACAAACCAGTGAGGTACTTCGTCTGCGCCAAAAATATAAATTCATTATTCTAGATAGGCTTGTCTCTTTCTACCCCCAAAATTTGTCAAAACAATTAGCACCGTCTGTGGGGATACGCACAAAAAGCCTCCATCGCGGTTATCCAACTAGTTGTTGTGTGTGCTCCAATATATGGCACCTGACGTACCCCCGAAGGTTTAATGGCGGATCCTACAAGGATGGGAGATGACAGTAGTGGTGAAGGCAGTGATCCCGCAATGAGAGTAGCCCGTGTCAGCAAGGGTAAGGCTATCAAACAATCGACTCGTATTCGCCAAGAAGAGGAACCCATCTCTCACAAGCGTTTTGAGGATTTGGCCTATGCAATTCTTAGGGCAGTTGGATCTCGGGTACCTAAAAATTCGTACCCACCGATGACGCTAGATGGTCCCCACCTCAAACAAACCAACAAGCTATGGTGAGAACAGAGGTACCCGAGGCCAGCAAGCCAAAACAAGAGCCATCGGGTGCCCGTTCTAAGTTTCAAACCGTGGGCTTTCGAGACGAGCGTTCCACTACCTCTTGTAATTCCCGTAGCAGCCAGGGTGTGAGGTGTGCAAAACGTGCCCATGAGGATCTCCGTGACAAGTTAAACGCCAAAAGGGTTTCTCAAACAGTGGTAACATCGTCAGGTACCCTAGGGGTACCGCCCGGGCTTATGGAAAAAATGGAAAACCTTGAAGCCCAAGTGAAGCTCCTCTCCGAGAAGCAAAACATCACAAGTGTTCCAGCACCAATGACCTACCACTTGCCATTCACTATAGAGATTCGGACGGTAGCTCTTCCTGAAGCGTTTACCATGCCTCAGATACCCTAGTACTAGGGTACCACTAATCCCTCGGAGCACGCTGAGCTATACCATGATCAAATACTTATCAAGGGTGTCGATGAGAATGCCATATGTAGGATGTTTACATATACACTCACGGGACCTGCGAAGCCGTGGTTTTGGTCGTTGAAGGGGGAAGCCGAACCTTTGGCAGAATATGTGAGCTGCTTCCACTAAGAGGTGTTACGAACCGGATCATTCGGGAACTAACACACGCTGACCCATTTTGAGAAAAATTTAAGGTTGGGTAAGGTATGACGTTCTTTTCAAAAGAAGCGCCCACTTTCATATGAGGAAGCCCATTCCCTGGCGTTGCAGTAAATAGAAATGGATGAGAAATGCCATTTGAAATGCCAAGAAGATAAGGCTGAGGTCACAAAGAACAAGGAGAAGCCCAAGAAGACGGAAGCCCCAATACCAAGGATACCTCAAATGCGGAGCCCTCCACGGGGACGAGGGTTTAACACTTACAGTATCTCACGGGTACCCCAACCTCCAAGATCGCTACCACTAGAGCAGCAAGAGCCCCATTATTAGTTATTCTGAAGTTATACGGGGGTACCCTATAAGGACCAGATTGAGTCCAAATGTGAATTAAAGGTACCTTTGGATCCTCGAATTCGTAAAGATGAAAAACGGGGTACCCCGGTTGAAGAACTGGTTTCAGTCTCGATTTGGGCCACCGATCCAACAAAGATCATTAAAATAGGCTCCAACTTTTCAGAAGAACAACAAAGAAAATTCATAAAACTAGTAGAGTGATAACACTCTACCTCCTTCTGCTTATTTTGTTTATTTTCTTTAATACTTGTGTGTTTAAAATATATGCTTGGCTATGTGGGGTACCCAGAGTGTACCCTAAACTGGTCAGTTTCCTAAGCCTTTAATGACAATAACAAGTGATCCCGGGATCCTTCATATTCTCCTTAGGATAACAAAATAGTGTCATATAATGATCCATATCGCCACTCTCTATGAATGTATTTTCTTTACAAAGTTTGATAATGTGTGCTCTTTTATTTGCTTCTCGATTTTTTATACGGATGAATAGCTTACAATGCTATAAGAATATATTCACCATTAAACTAACTCTATATATTTCGTTGAGTATTGTTTATTATGACACAAGAGGGTATCCAGAGATCACCTTATTTCAGGGTACCCAAAGTACCTGACCTACCCCCGATTATGAAAATCTACTCAACATCATCCAGCAAAAGGGTACCTTAGTAGCCACTTTTATCATTATTTGTTCTCCATATTTGATTATGAGCGAATGGTAGATCATGAGGTTTCGACCATCTCGCATAAGGGTAGGCGAGTAACCACCTTTATCTAAATCTATATTTTCTATTGGATTTCATGCGAATTGTGGATTATGAGGTTTTTGACAATCTCGCATAAAGGTAGGCCAGCAGTTACCTTTATCTCAATCGCTATTGTCTATTTGATTCCATGCGAATGATGGATCATGAGGTTTCGACCATCTCACATAAGGGTAGGCGAGCAGCCACCTTTCTCTTAATCTATATTTTCTATTTGATTTCATGCGAATGATGGATCATTAGATTTTCGACCATCTTGCATAAGGGTAGGCAAGCAACCCACCTTTGTTATTATTTATCTTGCATATTTGATTTAGAGTGAATGATGAATCATGTGGTTTTCCATCATCTCTAAAAAAGAATCGCCACGAGTTTTGTGAAGATTTGAGGCAATTATTTCTATGAAAATCGCCATACGCTGAAAATCGGCAAGTATTTCTATGAAAATCGCCACGCCTGAAAGTCACTCCTCAAATACACCAAAAAGAACTCTAAGAAAGTTTGAGATAAGCAACAAGTATATCCGGAGGAATCGCAATATGTTTGATGAAATTGGTTGTTCCGCCATAAATTAACATCAACAAGAATGTCTAAGTAAACCGCCATACACTGATGAGATAAGATTAAGGGTACCCCTATGACAGAAAACTATTCCTCATATATACCAAGAGAAACCCTAAGAAAGCTTGAGATAAGCAGCAAGCATATCTGGAGGAATCGTCATATGAGAAATTGGGTTGTTTTGCCATGACGTAACAGATAGCTCAGTGAATATGCAAGCTTAAGGGTACCCGAGGTACCCCATGCACCTTGTCAGTAATGCCGAGCAACGTTACACAACAGGATGGTCATCTTCACTTTCATTTCTTAGGATAGGGGGATCAATAAAAGTGCTAGAAATAGCAGAAGCGCAGGCATTGGTATCAGGGGTACCTAATGGTGACTTTAGCTGAGGTACCCTAACTGAGGTACCCCAATTGATCCCCATGGGCTTTCAGACCAAGGTGCATGGGGAGCCCTGCTATTCTCAATTGCCTTCAAGATAGCCAGATGATCTATCTAGTTCTCTACTCTTGGAACCACCAACCCTAGATCAGTACTCCATTCTTAGGTTATAATGCGCTCAAAAGCATTGTCAACTATGTTATTCTATCGAAGTACAAAGCTCTCAAGCTTAACTTAAAGCTCTTCAGGGTCTTCCACCTTATGAGCATTCTCCTCAGAAACTTTATCAAAGTGTCCCCTCAAAGTCTTGTTCACTCTAAAGAGCTTCCCTTCATGAGGTTGGAGCCCATCTTTCTTTTTTTTGTGTACCTGAGGTACCTCTGAAGCTGCAAGGAAGGTAGCCCTGTGATTTTATTTTTGTCTTCGAAGCACATGAAGGAAAGTTACTCTTAAATCAAGTGGATCCTAAGATAATCAACGAATTACTTCTTAAATGGCCAAAAAACCCATTGAAGCCTTCACCAGAGCGATCTATACATGGTAGTCACTAGAAAATAAAATATAGGTGATGGTGGGGTACCCTCACAACACCTTCTACCCATACTTGGTGGTTCATCCTCAAAAGCAGATGAAAAGTTTGAGTCAATCAGCTCCACCCTCTTCAACTTGTCCAAATTGACAGCCATTTTTCAGGAAATAAGGGAGGGAGCCCATCTTTCTCTTTTGGGTTCTTGGGGTACCCCTTGAGTCGCCATCTTTTATCTTGGTACATCCGTGGTAGCACTTTTACTTAGTAAAGGAAGATGTAATGTCTGAGCTTTTTGGTGACCTAGTTCACATTCTAAAATGTGAGGAGGCAAGGTACACCTCGTAGAAGGAGTGGTAACTAGGTCACCCCAGGAGCTGCCCGGCAAGTTAAACTCACTAAGGAAGGTACCCCTAGTCCAGCTACTCACCAAGTTAAACCCCACATCACAACGTGTCACTCTTACTTAATATACAAGTTTCTTTTACCTCCAAATACTTATCGCAAAAAAGAAACTAAAGGGGTTGTTGTTTGGCGAGAAATATAAAAAGTAGCATAGTGCCACGTGTCGACAAGCGGAATAACTCCAACATAATTCGATGTACCCCGCATAGATTTGGGTACCCCGTATGATTTGAGGTACCCAGCACGATCAGAGGTACCCCTTATAACTCTGAGTAACTCAAGATACCCCGCATAGATTGGGGTATCCCGCATAAGTCGAGGTACCCCGCATAACTTCAGCATAATTCAAGATACCCAGAACAACTCCAGCATAATTCAAGGTACCTGAAATAACTCGAGGTACCCGACATAATTCAAGGTACCACGCATGGATCGGGGTACCCTATATAACTTGGGCTACCAGATAGATCTGACTCAGGGGAATCCTCTAAAAAAGTTAGCCATGAGGAATGTCTCCACCTCTTAAAAGATAATATTTGATTTCGTCAGAATTAAGAATCAAAATGCCTTGCTAAAAGGGGGGACAGCTGCCTGCCACCTCTATAAAAAATGAAGGACACTGTCTCAAGGACAGTGGTCCTCAGCCGCCTACCCGACAGCTAGTGTAGAGGTACCTTGGACCACTCTCTAGCACGCGCCACGTTTCCAAAGGATGAGATACGCTGCAAACATGCACATAACAGCCCAAAAATCATAAAAAAGTAAAAAGACGTTAGCAAAAAAGGATACGCCACATGGCAGTTGAGGTACTCTATATATAAGGTGCCTAGGTTTTATTCTCCATCAGATTCTCATTCACCATCAACACTCACACTCTGAAAAAATAGTTTTTCTTCAACCTTAAACTCTGATTTACAGAGGGCTATCCAGCTCTCTTTGCCATAAAAGCTTGAGTTTGCTAACTTGACCGTCAGAGTGTGAATGCCGGGGTACCCCGGCTTTACCTCTAACCTCGATTTCACTGTTTTGCAGGAGTAAAGTTCATTTTGAGGGACATTTCTCTTGGTTCAAACCTTTCACCATTGTTAGCACTTCTACCATCACTTATCACCATCTCCAGACTTCCGAAAATACCACACACACATCAAACCAGTGAGGTACCACATCTCCCCTAAAAATACAAATTTATTGTTCTAGATAAGTTTGTCTCTTTCTACCCCCAAAATCTGTCGAAAACAAATAATATTATAGAGACTAATACGCCTGAATTCAGAAACTCTTTTTGGCTCTTTAATTTTAGAGATCAGAGCAATGTAAATTTTGTTCAAATACGAGATGTCTTTTCCATCATTCATGACATAAAGACAAACATTTGTTACTGACTCACCAATGATATGCCAGTATTTTTGTAAAAATTCAGTATTTAGTCCATAAGGTCCTAGAGCTTTATAAAGATGCATCTAAAAAGGGCTTGACGGATTTCCTTTGTTGTAAAGGGTTTGTCTAGCATCTGATTCATATCCTCTATTACTCTAGGCTCAAACCCACTAATAACATCGTCAATTGAATCAAGAGAAAGATTTGTGGAGATGTATGGACTAGTAAAATAGTTGCACACCTCTGCTGTAATTTCTTTGTGCCCTTCCTTCCATCTGTTATTAGAATTTAGTGGCTCATCAATCTTATTTCTTCCTCGTCCAACTGAATCCCAAGCATGAAAAAAATATGGTATTACGAACTCCTTCCTTAAGTTAGACAGCCCTTGATCGCTGCCTCCACCTAAAATATTCATCTCGCAAAATATTATCAATCTCAGCTTCTACTTTCCTGATAGCCTCACAGTCTATTAAATTCAAAGGAGTATTGATTAAATTTGTGTATTGATTCTGCAATGCTTCCAACGTCTTGTTCTTCCTACCAAATTTTTCCTTACTCCATTCGTTCATCACTTCCTTCAAACTTTCCGCTTTATGTAGAAACATTGAAATAGGATTGTTGCAATTCAAAGCACTAACATCACATCATGAAAGCTCAATCAGTCATTTGCAATCATTATACAAGGACCAATAATCCTCAAAATAAAATCTACCGTCCTACCTATCCTTACTGTATTTGATGTTCTTCCTTTATTAAATTCAATCCAAATCGGCAAATGATCAGAGCCCTCAACCGCCTTATGAATAACTAAAATATTGGGAAATCTATTACACTACTGCTATAAACTTAAAAATCTATCTAACTGATCTTTAACTAGGCGTCCCTTAAACCTTAGATTTGTCCAAGTAAAAGGCACGTCTTTGTTGCCTAAATCAGTAAGACCATACTTCATGATTGTGTCTTTAAACTCCAAAACTGCACCCAAATTTCGTGTACCAACCCTTTCTTTCTCTTACAAACTAAGAATATCATTAAAGTCACACCCACATAACCATGGCAGAGGACTAAGTTGAGCTAATCTTTTCAACAAATTCCAAGAATGTACTCTGTGATAGCTATCTAGGTGCCCGTAAAACCCTATGAAACACCAAGGATCACCATCTTCCATAATTATTTCACTATCTATATGGTGCCCACTATAAGAAACAATAGTAAGGTCAACATCATCTATCCACAACAATGCAAGTCCATCGCTTAAACCATTTTGATCCACTATTAAAACAACTGTCAAAACCCAACTTTCTTTTGATACTTTACATTTGAATGGTCAACATCTTTGTTTCACACAAAAATAAAATACATGGTCTGACCCATTGGAGAACAAATTTAAGATTTCCGAACGTTTGGGTGTTTCTTAAGCCTCGAACGTTCCAACAAATGAGATTCATGGTTGCAGATATATGAACATCATACAATCCATCATGATCCGTATCTCCATTAATAATTTATTGCTGAATAAAGTTATCTTGAGTTAGACTTGAGCACTTAGTAGGAATCGTGAAAAAATTGAGCTATCCCAAGTCTCTTTGTTTCTTTGAGGACAGTGGGTCAACTTCCACAGATGCCTCTTGATACCAATTCCAGAGTTGGCCTTGTTCCCTATGACTTGCTTTATAGGCCATTTGTGAGGCTTACCAATTTTCGCGGGCTTAATTACATTTCTTAAGCCTATTATGGGCTTTTTATAGTTCATTTCTCCAGAATTACCATTATCATCATGAATTAAGCCTTTCTCATATGTTACAGTATAGGCCATAGCCTGATTAGGAAGCCTAATACTATCAATTATAGCCTCAGGCTAAACCTTCAAATTTGCTTTCCATGTATTATCTTCCTGGGAAATTGCTTCACCACCGAATTCATATGCTCGACTTGCAATGCTACTATCATGATTACCTAAAGTCACTATATTGTCCTATTTGCTACCATCATTATGTAAAGAGCCATGATCTGGAGCATTCCCATGCTCTGCTTCATCTTCTCCCTGTAGAAATGGTTGAAGTTAAACCTCTCTGTTTTGTCTTCATGATTTTGGGAAGAAACTCTGATTAGTTTTTCATCAGCCGACTTCGATTGACGCCCAATATCCACTCGACTTGATGCTTTCAACCAAGGGAAGTATTTAAAATCTAAATTTGCACGGACTTTTAAGCTACTGGATTCCTTATCTTTTGAACATTCACAACGAACATGCCCTATTTTAGCACAATTGCAACAGAAATCAGAAAGCTTTTCATACCTCACAAGCAAAATGATGACCTCATTTTCCAACTCCAGAGACTATAGTTTTACACACTTTCTTAATGGCTTAATAGCATCAATAATCACTCTCAATTGAAGAAAACGCCCTGTAAAGTCACCATACGACCTCACCTCCCCATCTTCAACCTCCCTGCTTTGTTTTTCTAGGAACAAAGCTATCTCCTTGTTCATACATAAAATTGGAACATTATGATTTGTATCCAAAAAGAGGTATGAGTAATGTTAGAAATATATATGTAAATATATATTAATATATTTATATATAGGGTTCTATCACTTTGAGGTCACCCATGAGGGATGCATGACCAAGAGCAAGTGATCATTTTGAGTTAGAACTCTATAATATCTTACAATATTATATTGAAAGATATTAAGTGATCATTAAGAAGATGATCATTCCAACAATTGTTTAAGCTTATTAAGTGATCATTGAGAAGATGATCACTACTTCTTGGAATGCTATAAATATAGGGCAAATCCATAGAAAATAAAGAATAAGAAAAGCAAAGCAAAAATATGCAAAGTGCAATTTGGAGAAAAATCAAGTCAAGAGAAGTTTAGAGGGTTATTGCAATGTGAATAGAGAGGATTTTCCGACTTTGTGATCATCCTCCAATCATAAATCAGTAGCGCAACCTTGGTTTATCGGTTTTTTGCATATAATCCTGGTATGTGTTTAAATTTAGATTTTCAAGTTTTTATGTTGATTCTTACTCGAAAATCAACAAGTAAAATCTAATCTTGTAAGATCCCCAACCCCTTTCAGCTTTGTTAGTACAATAATAGCATTCTTAAAGCTCCAAGGACCACTTGCAAATACCCATTTCTTGTTGCCATCAGAGTTGAATTGGAACAACAACAAGTTTTCGAGTACACATTCAATCATAATGATCTTCACCGTTTTCCACACATCATGTATCACAGCCTTAAATGCCTCCATGTTAGCCTTCTTATTTGTTAGAATTTTGCCCACCAAATAGTTCTGCATTTGCCTTTTCCCCAGCAACACAAGTGATTTGTCAAACAAAACCACTTTTCCATCATCTTCTGAGATTGACAACAATTTGCAAAATTTTGCTATTTCCTCTGTATCCATAATCAGCCAAGTAGCGAAACACGTCCCTAAACGAGTGGATAAGAAGTGGATAAAAGAAAAAACCAACCAAAAATGCTATTGACAATCTAGTATTGAAATTGGATTACTATATACACTCCTAAAGAGTGAAGAAAACATGATGGAAAATGCCAAGGTAAAGGCCATCTTCGAGTGGGAACTTCCTACGAAAGTGCCCGAGTTTCACTCATTCCTTGGATTGGTGAACTACTACTGACGCTGCATTAAAGACTATTCAGCCAAGGCGGACCTTGATAGATTTGCTCAAGAAAAATCAAGCGTGGTATTGGTCCGAAGAATGCCAACGCACATTCGAGGAATTAAAGAAGGCAATCTCCGAGGAACCAGTTCTCGCTCTTCCAGACCATACAAAGCCTTTTGAAGTCCAAACAGATGCCTTCGATTTCACCATAGGTGGAGTCCTTATACAAGATAGCCACCTCATAGTATTCGAGAGTCAAAAGCTAAATGATATGGAACACCACTAAACGGTGCAAAAGAAGGAGATGACTGCAATCATACATTGCTTGCGAGTGTGGCGACATTACTTATTTAGTTCACACTCACGATCATGACGAACAATGTAGTGACAAGATACTTTTAAACTCAAAAGAAGTTGAGCCCCAAGCAAGCTCGGTGGCAAGATTTTCTTACTGAATTTGATTATCGGCTTGAGTTCAAAACGGGTAAAGCCAATGTCGTTGCGGACGCTCTAAGCTGCAAGGCCGAATTGGCAACAGTTAGCATGAGCCAACCGAAGTCCGACCTTGTCTCATGGATGAAGGAAGGCCTCCAACAAGATCCACTAGTAAAAGACTCTTTGGGGAAGGTGCTCAAAGGCAAGACAAGGCGGTTTTGGCAAGAGGAAGGCATCCTCTTCATCGAGAGAGATCGTCTGCTCGTGCCAAGGTGGTCACCCAGGAATCGAACGCACCACTGCACTAGTCCAAGCCTCATAGTTTTTACCATACATGAGGGATGACATCGTGGCATACGTGCAGACTTGTCTTGTATACCAACAAGACAAGGAGGATCACCAACTCCCAGCGGGATTATTAGAGCCGTTACCACTGGCAATAAGGCCATGGGAAAGTGTCTCGATGGACTTCATCACGTCACTGCCCAAGTCTGAAGAGTGCAGCAGCATCATGGTCGTTATTGACCGTTACAGCAAGTACGCCACTTTCATTGTTGCACCAGCTGATTGCAAAGTTGACGAGGCAGCCCGGCTCTTCATCAAGCACATTTTGAAGCTTTGGAGAGTTCCGAAGGGTATTGTGAACGACTGAGACCCTCGGTTCACCAGGCGTTTTTGGACGGAGCTTTTCAGGATGTTGGGGACCGATCTCAAGTTCTCGACAAGCTTCTACCCACAAACAGATGGGCAGACCGAGCGCATCAATGGCCTCCTCGAAATGTATTTCAGGCATTATATGAGCGCTCATCAGTGGAATTGGGCAAACCTACTCGATATCTCACAATTTTTTTATAATTTACAGCGAAGTGAGGAAACGAGCAAGAGTCCATCCAAAATCATCATAGGATTCCAGCCCGTGACCCCCAATGCCATAGCCTCAACTTACGGAGGAAAAAGCCCCGCGGCATACAAGCTCGCCCGCGAATGGCATGAGGAAGTGGACATTACGCGAGTCTACTGTGACAAAGTCGCAAGGAAGATGAAAAAGTGGGCGGATACAAGGAGGCGGCATGTTGAGTACAAGGAAGGTGATCAAGTCATGATCAAACTCTTACCCCAACAATTCATAACTTTGGGAAAAGTTCACAAGGGGTTAATGTGAAACGACCCGCCCCGCACCCTCCGGGCGAGTCTATCTAATCTCGACCAATCGAATCGATAATAAGCTAATTATTAAAGATTCTGCCGAAAATTTCGGCAAAGTTTCCTTTGTAAATTTAATAATCCCAAATATGCAAATATGTAAAGCAAGCACTCCTAAAATAATTCAATATACACAACTCCAGTAATCAACATCCTCAATAAATTCTTAATCCCAAAGGAATAATATAACAATATTATACAATCCTAAAAGAACAAGATAACCATAGCATCCTAACAAAAATCATCTATGTCTCTAGCACCATCAAGTGGTCAAGACTCAAAATATATCTACAGTCGCTGGATCGGTCTGGTATACCTGCAACCTCCTGGTGAGACGGGAAAAAATATAATAACAAACGGGGTGAGTATAAAACTCAGTGAAAATCAATGAGTGGATAGTATTTGTTTGAAAATTTACTCTTATTTAAAACAAAATAACCATATCATTTTCAAATACGCTTTCATCAACCATATGCGAGAAATCAGTAATAAGTCATTTAACATTTAAATCATACTTTTAACAAAGAAAAACATATATTTAATATTGTACTAAATAATCATGGAAATCATATCACAATATCGTATAGAATATACAAATCTGAAAATCATCACTAAACAAGTACCTAGGGGAATAAATGTCATATCCGAACCTCAACGGACGGGCAATCAGGGAACCATCATGCCCCGGAGCTACAACGGATAGACAGGGACGTACCATCTCATATCTCATCATCTATATCTCAATATCTGTATCACTGTAATCATCACATTGCATGCATAAGCCCCCAAAAGGCAAAAGCGCCCAAACACACGGCCCAAAGCCTCTATGTGTGTTCAGACGGGCCCCAAAAGCCTCTCATCTCATATCATCAGTATCAACATATTTCCCCCATTTATTTCAATAACTGTTCATATCTCAACATCACTGTATCTGGAGGGGATGGGTACTGTCCAATGCTTTTAAAACAATATCTTATACTCATGTACATAAACATATAATCACATCTGAAATCTCATTTTCCATTATTCAATATATCTCAAATCCGCTCAATTCTAATATCATGCATTTACTCAACAATGTTAATAAAATCATATCATATCGAAATCCACTTTTCTCGTCTTTAAAATATTATCATAATCCATTTAAAATCGATACAGAAAATCATTGACCAAACATTTAAATATAACATCAACGCATATATAAAATCTATTCCCAAATCATTAATCAAACTCATCCTTAAAAATAAGAAATATCATCAAGTAGACAAAATCCATTTTCTAGAAAATTATTAAATCGAAACATCAACTATTCATTTATAAAAACATGTTGTACTGTATCGTAAAATCATTACTAAATCCGAAAATTCAAAATTCTTATTTCGCAAACATGCTTTACTATCATAATCACTATGAAAATATGTTTTGTATATTCCACTCACAGTGACAACGCCCAAACTCGGTATCAACAACGTCCGCGATTTGATTCTCGTTCACGGATCCCCCTAATAAAGTAAACGACATAATCATTTTCCCGTAAATATAGATACGACTAATTTTACGCATTAGAGCTCGAAACAAATATTCATTCATAATCAACTATTCTCGTGTGCCTCAAATTACCAAAATACCCCTACATGCCAAAATGACCAAAATGCCTCCAACACCAATATTTACTAAATTATCCTCAAAATCTTCAATTATCAAATTGCCTTAATTCATATCACAAAAATAACCACAATATTAAAAATTACGAAATTACCCTCGGAGTGTAAAATTACCAAAATGCCCTTGGATTCAATATTATCGAAATACCCATAAAATCATAATCTACCAACTTAACCTCAACAATTTAAATTACCAACTTATCCTCAATTTCAACAATTACAAAAATACCCACAGAATCTAAAATTACGAAATTACCCCAAAAGTATGAAATTACCGAAATGCCCCTCGCCGGTCAACGGTCACCGGAATTCAACCGGTAGCGACAGGAAGCTCAAGACTGAATGTTCTGGCCACGCTGAGTCCAATGGTACCGGCGGTGACCTCCAACGCGCGGCGACGGGTGGCGAATCGAAGCTCCAAAGGCCGTGAGTTTTCCGGTGGTCGTTCGACGGCAATCCGGCCGTTTTAGGTGGCGAGGTTGGTCGGAAAATGATGCTGGTGACGTGAGGAACAAGATCCAAGTGGTGGCGCGGCCTAAATCCGGCGAGATCGACGGCGACAAAAATGGGTGGAGCCGCGGTCCTTTCGGGCTAAATCATCGGCGTTCCGGCTGTTTTCCGGCGACAAGGACGGTGGGAATACGTTGCTCGTCTCTCAAGCTTCAAATCGATACCAAGCTCGATCCAAACGGTGGCCGGAATCGGGAGATATGGCCGGGTCACGGTCGCGGGTTTCCAGGTCGGATCCGGGTCAAAGTCGGGTCAACAATTCTCTCTCTCTCTCTTGCGCGCCTTCTCTCTCTTCGTCTCCAATTTATAGAAATGCATCCTTTTTTTTTTTAAAGGGTTGGGGAAAAGTCAAAACCAATAGGGTGCGGGGTGTTACATAATGAGGCACTACAAGGGACCCTTTCGAGTTGTACAGCGTGTAGGCAACGTCTTATATCAACTACAACTTCCGCCAAGGCTCAAGATCCATTCGATCTTCCATGTAAGCCTTTTCAAGCCATATTAGGGAGATACGGAAGACCCAAGTCGCAGAGAATCGAGGCGTGCACCAACCGTCATTGTCACTACATTCAATAAAGATGTTGACTACATCATTGCAGATCGCGTGGTTCGGAGGAGAGGCATACCACCATACAATGAGTACTTGGTAAAGTGGAAAAACCTCCCGGAGAGCAAAGCCACTTGGGAACGTGAAGATGATTTGTGGCAATTCACTGAGCACATCCAAAATTTCAAGGACGAGAGCGCGACAAGGACGCCGCGAGCTAAGGTGGCGGAGGAGGTTGCAGACCGCCCAAGTTGCTAGCCCAGTTGCCCAGAATTTCGGGCTAGAGAGCCCAAGACAAGGCCAAGAGTGCTAGCTTGGCCCGATTCCTGAAATTTCTAGGCAACTTTAGCACATTTGAGCTTGTTCATATCTAGAATACTCCACACAGTTTTAGCACATGTAAATATCTAGAATTCTAGGCAAGTTGTAGAATTTTCTAGAGCTCTAGGAGCTTGGCAAGCCTGTATATAAATAGGACATAACATTTGGCATTTGAGCATCAAGATTTGAGCAAGCAACTCAAACATTCTTGTAAGCTCTCTTGTAATCTCTCTTGCGAGTAATATAATTTTCCTCATTCGGCTCCATTGCTTTATTTTCTCTAGCTCTTCGAAAACCTCTAGGCTTAGCTAGTCGAGAAGCTCAAAGGCTTAATTAGCAACA
Organism: Atalantia buxifolia; assembly: GCA_030444775.1. Taxonomy (NCBI): domain Eukaryota; kingdom Viridiplantae; phylum Streptophyta; class Magnoliopsida; order Sapindales; family Rutaceae; genus Atalantia; species Atalantia buxifolia. The sequence goes on from CM059831.1 coordinate 31,716,517, forward strand.
TTCAGCAAAGGTTGTCTAAGTGCCGCACGGGTTCGTTACGCAAAACACTCATCCCGTGACAATTGGATTTGATTTACGTGCATGGCACGTGAATTTAGGCTTTTAGGTTTACAAAATAAAATAGCCTAAGAACTTAAAGGCGGTGGCTTTTGTCTTTTTCCTTTCAATACAATTAATTTGGGGTGCAAATTTAAAGACAATATAAGAGGAGACTCATGGCAGCATTGAAGGGAGAACAAGAAGAGGAACAATAGCCGCACTCAATTACAAGCCATAGTTGAGAGCCACAGCGACAATTTGGAGGATTAAAGCATAAGCTGATATTATTTTGTTAGGTTTTTCTTTCCCTATTTCAATTGTCTTGCTTAAATGTTTTTGTTTATGTTTATAAATTCGCTTAATTATTCTACGAACTAGTTTATTTTGTTATGGTTATGATATAGCATAACTATGAAAATTTAATTCTATAAATTTGTGTCAATTTTAGCTTATTTCTCTATGATTGAGTGATTATTATTGTGCTTAATACTTTTCACTATCTGATCATTTGATTGATTGGAGGACATATAATAGGACCAAGAGGAGATTTATGTACTTTTGCTCTGTATTGTGGTTGCCATGAATTACATGGGAGACAGAGATGTACTAATCTGATTTGTGCAGTTAATTTAAGAATACCATAGAACTTAATGATTTTACATAGAGATATAGTGTATTAGTATACAAGAATATATTTGATATTGCTTGAGAAAGGATATCAAAGGAATTAGGGATATTCAATTGTCAATATGGGTAATAATCTTTAATAGCATAGATTGAGAATAAAATTGAATTTTATGATGAAGTCACATACTATTGTCTTAATCTCTTGGATGATTTCATAATTGCTTGCATTTTATTTAATTTTTAGTTACTTTATTTTATTTAAGTTTTTAGTGTAAATTCTCTTGAACAATTATTCAAATAAATTAGGGTTAGAATAATTTTGATAGCTAATAGGATATACAATTTTTGTGGGACAATATTCGACTCTTCATTATATTAATTGTGCCGACTTGTGCACTTGCTAATTACATGGCAACTGTCGTGTTCTTTTTGATAAAACTAATCCAACCCTTCATGTTTTAAAATACATCTAAACTCCCTAAGTGTTATTCTTTTTTTTTTTTTTTTTACCTGATCTTACTAGTTTACTCTTGAGGATTTTTGATATTGAGATTATGAATATTTTTAATTATTTAATCAATTAAAAATAATTAAATGAAAAATTATATAAACAAGTAAGGGAATTGTCGTCATTTTCTTATTAATTCTAACAAACTTGTATTGGATTGGATGTGCTTTAAAACATCAAGGAGGTTATTACTAGTTTTGTCAGAAAATAGATGTAATTTCACGCTTTTTCGTTGCTAAATTTTGACTCTTAAATTCACTAAAAAACGTTCAACTATTTCACTAATTTTATTATTTCACTCTTGGCGATTGTTTAATATTAAGAATATAAATACCTTTATTTATCTGATTAATTAAAAAAATTTTAATTGTAATTAATTAAAAATTATAGGAAAAAGTAAGAAAATTGACATGATTATTTAATTAATTCTGAAAAATTAAATTCAAAATTAATAATTATATGTACTATTCTTTTGCATAATAATAATAGCTTGAAATTTTATATAAATATACACCCGCAACTGCTTGTTTTAAATACCCTCAACTTATTACTCTGCAAAAAAAATAGTGTGTGTGTATGTGCATACATATTGCGTTTAATTTTTCAATTAATTCTGAAAATATTTTCAGAATTAATTCAAAAATTTTGACGATCTCTTACTTTTTCTCATAATTTTTCATTTGATTTTTAATTAATTATGATTCAAAAAGTATTCAATTAATTATATATTTTTACGCTTATTTATATTTCCAAAATCAAATAATCATCATAGACAAAATGGTAAGATCAATAAAAAAAGATGACGCTCCAAGACATTTGGAAGTATCTTAAAATATTAGGGAGATATCTATTAATTTTGTCCAATGACAGTGTTTCGCTCATTTTCATATTAGTTTGGGAAACAACTTTTCATTAGGTCTTCGACGAATGCTCAGTTTTTCAATTTTGGCTGCAAATTAGGTATTCTTTACATGTACAGTTGTAAAATACTTTTAAATGGAATTAAAAAGAATTACGGCTACATCCAAATTCGTAACTGACTGCTTCTGTTTTCGTAGTCAATGACGATTTTTACAAGTTCGTAACATTGAGGTTGATATATAAAAGTTTAAATGTGAAAAGTACGACCCCAGTGAACATTACTGATCGCGGTATAGATCCCTAATGTTGGATCAAACTTAACGGCCAAGTTGGATTAATTTGTTATCAACTGATTAGTACATTGAATTTGGCACTCCACATATCTTTTGTCAAAAATATTTCTTTCCAACTAAAAATGAATTTGGCACTCCACATGTCATATCTTACGGCCAACTTTAATTATTTTCGTCTCCTATACATGCATATATTTTGGGATTTGATAGGAGTGGAGGAACGAGGAATACTTTGCATAGACGGGTCACACTGAAAAAAGTATAAATTTGACAAGCTTACAACATAAAATTTAGAAATTGGAGAACCAACAGAAAGGATTATAATAGCTAAACCATAAACAGTTGTAGGCTATAACAAATTTAGGAAAAGCACGAGGGCGTCAAACGTAAGCTTTGGATTAAATGCTAAAAATTCAATTGAATTTTTAATTTTCAAGGATTTGTTTTTGAGAAATGACTGCAGCCTCTATCTATCCAAATTTATATTACAACACCTTTAGGATACTCAGCTTTCAAAAAATGAAAAAAGAAAAAGAAAAAGAAAACCTTGGATGTTTTACATGGCCAACTTACTAAAGTGAAAATATTTATATTCTTGTCTTTTAGCAGATTTAGATAACACCAACCTAGGATGATTAAATAAAAATGGAAATATGTAAAACCCATGATGCTTCATATGACCAACTGGATTAATGGAAAACAAATTAATTCAATTTAATTTATTAAATGTGAGACGTTGGATTCGAATAGCTAGCACAAAATGTTTGACCTCAGCCAGCAGCAGAGACTTTTCAGCATGAGTCATTTATTTAATAATTTTCCAAAAGTTCTACAAATTGGCCTTTCCACTCACCATCACTACTCAAAAAGAGTGAAAGAAGTTCCAGAGGAAATATTGTGTGGCATAACTTTCTGAAAAACAACGTTCGCACATATGGCTCCTGCTCAAGTAGAAGAAACACCATCAAAAACAGTCCAAGAATTACCAAAAACTTATATCTGTAAGGGTGGTGATGCTGGAACTCTTGGTGCTTCTCTTCCGTACATAGACATTCCAACAATTGATTTCAGTCTCTTGTCATCTCCAACATCCGGCAAACAAGAACTTGAGAAACTTCGCTCAGCTCTTACCTCTTGGGGCTGCGTCCAGGTCAGTTTTTTTTTTTTTTTTTTCCTGCTAATTAATTAATTTTTGAATTATGCTGCAATTGATATTGCAAAACTTAATCTGCTGTGGATGTCTGCGTTTTATAAAGTACTGCAAAGGCATATTACGTGGTCTTTGCAGCTTTGTAGAGTCGATGCTCTTTGCACAACGACTTTATAGCGCTTTAAGAGCCCTTTATGGTGCTGTAAAGGTCCAAAACTCTTTAAATGTGGATGATCTCTCATGAGAATGATTAGCTTGTATAACTTATAATGCTCGTAGCTTAAACTTTGGAGTTTCAGATAATCAATCATGGAATAGACCCTGCATTTATGGACAAAGTGGATGAAGTTGGCAAGCAGTCCTTTGGTCTTCCTCTAGAAGAGAAGAAGAATTATGCCAGAGAAAATGGTGGCTACGCCGGTTATTCGAATCACATTATTGATTCCAAGGACCAAGCATTCGATTGGATTGATCGATTGCATCTTGTAACTAAACCAGAAGATAAAAGACAACTCAAATTATGGCCTGAAAATCCTGAATCTTTTGGGTAAATTTCCCTGAAGCCATATAATTCGCAAGCACAAACTAATTAAAACAACGATAAATCTTTTGTATCTTGCTTTTGTAGCAAGCAGTTTTTTTTTTTTTTTGGGTTATTACGGAAAAAAATAAGCTGTAAAAATCATAAGAAATATCTTTTACTTGACATCTAACTATGTTTATCAACACCTATTAACTCTCTCTTGTCTGCTGTAATTGGTTCAGGGAAATTTTACATGAATATACCACCAAGATAGAAAAGTTAAACGAAATGCTACTCAAGGCCATAGAGCGGGCATTAAATTTGGAAGAGAATTGTTTTCTCGACATGTATGGTGAAGAAGCATCAATGCTTTCGATATTCAACTTGTATCCTCCATGCCCAAGGCCTGATCTTGCCATAGGTCTTAAGCCACATGCTGATGCATCAGTATTTACTTATCGCATGCAAGATAAAGAAGTGGAAGGCCTCCAATTTCAGAAAGATGATCAATGGTATAGGGTTCCAGTCATTCCAGGAGCTTTTGTTATTAATGTTGGCGATCAGATTGAGGTAACTAATTGCTAATGCTAACCATCTAATGCTTAAGTTTTAGTTGGTATTATTTTTCGAATGATGGTACTTTCATCCATATCAGAATTTATTTTTACTTCTCTGTTCCCTGAAATTTTTTTAATTAATGCAGATAATGAGTAATGGAATATTCAAAAGTCCTATACATAGAGTGGTGACAAATACAGAAAGGGGAAGAATGTCCCTGGTGATGTTTTGTTTTCCGAATCCGAATAAAGAGATTGAACCAGTCAAAGGATTGGTGACCGAGACAAGGCCAAGACTGTACAAGACCATGAAAGATTATACCAGCATCATTGTTGAGAACTACCAAAAAGGAAGGAGACCAATTGAAGCAGCAAAAATATAGCTTCCTTTCCATCTCCACAATTCATTAATGTTACTAAGTCGTATTGCTTTCAACAAATAATTCAGGCCTCCTCATGGCTTTAGTTCTGTTTGTGAAATGTTTCTGTTGTTAATCTTTTAATTGTTGCTTCCATTTACGTTTCTTTCTTCAATGGGTATTCATTATTTTATTACTTTAACTCCTTCCAATAATAATTCAATTTCTATCTGTAGGTGCCGTATACCAAAAGGCACCTAACCATGCCACGTGTCCATCTTATCAGATAACAGAAGTTTTTCCGGGGTAAATAGCACCCAAGCTATTCTGAGGTAAATAACACCCAAGCTATTATGGGGTAAATAACACCCAAGCTATGCCGGGGTAAGTAGCACTCTAGCTATTCCAGGGTAAGTAGCACCCAGTTATTCCGAGGTAAGTAGCACCCAAGCTATTCCAGAGGAATAACATCTAAGAAAAACAATTCTTCCGGAGCTTATAAAAATGGCAAGAGGGGGGGGATTAATTCCGCAATCCATTAGCTTAAAGAAATCACGTCCAAAGGTCATACGAGTAAGGAAACATTCATGGCCGGAATAATTCCCTAGATCATATTCACCTCCACGTGTACAAGAATGATGGGTGACACATGTCATTAGATTGAAGGTTAAAGAAAAACCCTAAATCCACATCACTCATCATTTATAAATAGAGACCTATCTCTAAGAGAAAAAGGGGTCTTTGGCCTCCAAAAAAAAACGTTGTTCATATCTAGAGAGAGAAACTCATCTTATCCATTTTTCTTTTTTCTTTAATCTTAATCAAACACTAACTTGGGTGTCATATTGTCTTTTTCAGGTAGTCACTCCTCCGGAATCAAGGCCAATGACCGTAACAAGTTCTTCACAGGCCACAAATACATGTGAAGGTAAACAAATTCGAGCCACCTTCATTGTTGTCGTTTGTGGGGAATGTGTGACACTTTTTAAAAGCCATTTTCTCTCACTAAAACCCACACAACCACCCCTATACACTCACTTTTTTAGGTTAGATTTGGTTGTGAATAGTTGAAAAAAGAGGTGAATACTCACACATGCTTATGAAAAATGGGTTTATGTATGAGATCCAAACCTTAAAAAGGCATTAAAGCCAAAAATTCAAGAGAAAAAAATGAAGATCTCTTTTTTAAATGGCTTACTGGAAAAAAGAGAGAATAAAAAAGATGAAGGTCCCATTTGGTCAACATAAAACTTTGACCAAAAATAAAAAGTCAACAATAATCAAAAGCGCTTAAAATAGTCTCCCCGACTAAGCCTAAGACTAATTTATCATTTATTTTATTTTCTCTTCACTTTCTTTTTTGTTATGCTCATTCATGGCAACTGTGTTGACTTATTTACATTCCTGCCATTCTATTTATTCCGTGATACTTCTTTATTTTTCCACGGGTGAGGCCAAGGAAAACCCAACTATTCACCTTATCCGGGGAGATGTATGAAGGGTATTATGCCGACATGGATCAACATAACTATATGTTATAATCTAACAATTGTGATTCCACATCTAACATACTGTCACATTTTATTTTTAATTTTCCTATGTCATTCCTAGCTTTACTTAACTCACACACAAGTGAGGCTGAAGAAAACCTAAATATTCACCACCTGATAGGGAATAAATAAATGGGTATTATGCCGACGTGGACTAATTTAACGTTCCTAACATAATATGCAACTAACAAGTTTTTTACGCATCAAACCTTTACATTTCCGCATTTACTCTTTAGTTATTTGCAAATTTCATAATGTTAGACGCTGATTCCGGAAGAAAGTGGAAACTACGAAAAACCATAAATTAAAGGCGAAATTACTTGTGTTGGAGCAACTATCAAAAAGTAATCCCAGAAAAACTAAAAATAGGGGAGAGGCAAATGGCCACCAAAAGAGAGGGTTGGAACCCACATATAATAAACCCAAAAAGGAAACAAAGAGCTAATATTGATGAGGAATGAAGGTTCCAAAGAAGCAAATGGAAGAGAATTCAAAAGATCCTAAGGGAACTCTAAAATGTATTTCCAGATGTCTTCCACAGCAGAAGATGCCTGCCCTTGAGCAGCAGCCAAAAGAGTAGTCCCAAAAGTTAAAAACAAACAGAGAGGCAAATTGCCCATTAAAAGAGAGGGTCAGAATCCACACAAAATAAACAAAAAAAGGCACATAGGAATTGATAGTGATGAGGAATAGAGATTTCAAGATTGCCTATAAAAGTGAATTCAAAAGATCCTAAGGAGACTCTGGAAAAAATTTCTAGGTGGCTTCCACAGTAAATGATGGCATGATAGAAGCCGCCTAGGAAAAAACCTAAAGTCTATTTGAGTAAAATTCTGGACTAATCTAAATGTTTATCTAGATTAATAGCTTGTAAAAGACGAGTATTTCGTTTTACCTAGTACGACTATATGAACGATTTCAACTCTTGAGAATATTGATCCAATTAATAATGAACAACTTATGTACCCAAATGATTGATCAGAAAATATAAAAATTATTCTATAGTTTCAAATGACTTATGCACTGTACTAATGAGTATTCGTATGCATAAACATTCATATTTATGCATCTCACAGGAACCCACATTCATCATTGTCTTATGAGTGCTAATGATCATCTCATACATTGTCAATATGCTTCCAAAAATCTCAAAATCCATTTTAGAACTGACTGGATTGCCTAAGAGAAATTCTTATTTCTTGCTAGAACTTCAATATATGGAAAAATTCAAAGAACAAGAAATATTCATTCCTACATCAAGGGAAAGGAAGATTTCCTCCTGGAACTTCATTTTAAGGAAAAGTTCAAAGAATAAGAAATATTCCTTCCTACGTCAAGGGAAATGAAGATTTCCTCCTAGAAATTCATTTCAAGAAAAAGTTTAAAGAACAAGAAATATTCCCTCCTACATTAAGAGAAAGAAAGATTTCCTCCAGGAACTTTATTTCAAGGAAAAATCAAAAAAACAAGAATTTCCTCCTACATCAATGAAAAAGTAGACTTCCTTATAGAACTTCAGTTTAAGGGAAAAGTTATAAAAATAATTAATATTATCTCTTATGTTAAGGAAAAGTAAATTTCCTCATAGAACCTCAGTTTAAAAGGAAACGTCTAAGAGCAATTAATATTTCCTTTCATGTTAAGGAAGAATAATTAGTATATTTACACAAAAAATTTCAGTTTAGGAGAAAATTTCCCTAACAAAATTCGTCCGAAATAAATCACTATTCCCTAGGCCAACAAGGTGGAAAAATATTCCCAAGTTCAACAATAAAAAAAAGTTTTCCTAGGCTAATAAGAAGGAAAATTTTCCAAGAACAATAGGAAAAACTTTCCCAGGCCAACAATAAGGAAAAATTTTCCAATGCCAACAACGAGGAAAAATTTTCTGAGGCCAATATGAAAGAAAAATTTCCTAGGCCAATAGAGAGGAAAAACTTTCCTAGACTAACAATAAGGAAAAACTTTTTGAGTCCAATAATAAGGAAAAATTTTCCAAGGCCAATAACAAGGAAAAGCTTTACTAGGCTATTAAGAAGGAAAAATTTTCTAGGCCAATAGGAAAAACTTTCTTAGACTAATAAGAAGAAAAATTTCCTAAGCCAATAAAAAAAACTTTTCCTAGGCCAACGTAGAGGAAAAACTACCCCAGACAATAAGGAGAGAAGTTTCCTAGGCCAGCGTAGAGAAAAACCTCTTTAACTTTGCAAAAACATCAGCCTACACATTCGGAATGAGAAGCAATGAAGATTTCTTTAAATTAAACAACTGCTCAGAAGTGTTTGAGTACTTCTCAAATATTCTTCTGAGCTGTCTGCACTCATCCACCGGGGCTCTTGCAAAAATGACGCTGTCATTTGCCAAAAAAAAGGGAGAAATAGAAGGACCGTGACACCCAAAATCAACACCATGAGTTACATTTGCATTACTAGCATTTTGTAATAAACATGAAAAAGCTTCAGAACATAAGATAAATAGATAAGGAGAGAATGGGCAGCCTTGCCTTAATCCTTTTTGAGAGATTATATTGCCTGAAGAAATTCCATTAATTAACATAGAAAAGTAAGAAGTGGTAATACAGCGCAAAATAAAATCAACCCATTTGTTAGAAAAGCCAAATTTTAGCATCACCCTTGCAAGAAAATCTTATTCTAAATAATCATAAGCCTTACTAATATCTAACTTCAGAGCCATCATGCCATTTTTCCTTTTTTTCTTACATTTAATTTTATGTAAACATTCATAATCCACAATCATATTGTTGATAATAAGTCTACTAGCCACAAAAGTGCTTTGATTAAGAGAAATTATTATTTTTCTGAAATCAGCTTAAGCCTATTAGCCAATGTTTTTATAATAACTTTATAAATAATATTATAGAGACTAATACGCCTAAATTCAGAAACTCTTTGGCTCTTTAATTTTAGAGATCAGAGCAATGTAAGTTTGTTCAAATAAGAGATGTCTTCCCCATCATTCATGACATAAAGACAAATATTTGTTACTGACTCACCAATGATATGCCAGTATTTTTGAAAAAATTCAGCATTTAGCCTATTAGGTCCTAGAGCTTTATAAGGATGCATCTGAAAAAGGGCTTGACAGATTTCCTTTGTTGTAAAGGCTTTGTCTAGCATCTGATTCATATCCTCTATTACTCTAGGCTCAAACCACTAATAACATCGTCAATTGAATCACGAGAAGGGTTTGTAGAGATGAATAGATTAGTAAAATAGTTGCACACCTCTGCTGCAGTTTCTTTACGCCCTTCCTTCCATTTGTTATTAGAATTTAGTAGCCCATCAATCTTATTTCTTCTTCGTCTAGCTGAATCCGAAGCATGAAAAAAATGTGGGATTACGAACTCCTTCCTTAAGTTAGACAGCCCTTGATCGTTGCCTCCACCCAAAATATTCCTCCCGCAAAATATTATCAATCTCAGTTTCTATTTTCCTGATAGCCTTACGGTCTACTAAATTCAGAGGAATATTGATTAAATTTGTGTATTGATTCTGCAATGCCTCCAACATCTTGTTCCTCCTACCAAATTTTTCCTTACTCCAAGCGTTCAGCACTTCCTTCAAACTTTCTACTTTATATAAAAATATTGAAACATGATTGTTGCCATTCAAAGCACTAGCATCACACCATGAAAGCTCAATCAATCTTTTGCAATCATTATACAAGGACCAATAATCCTCAAAATAAAATTTGCCGCCCTACCTATGCTTACTGTCTCTGATGTTCTTCCTTTATTAAATTCAATCTAAATCGACAAATGATCAGGGCCCTCAATGGTCATATGAATAACCAAAATATTGGGAAATCTATTACGCCACTGCTATAAAGTTAAAAATCTGTCTAACTGATCTTCAATTAGGCCTCCCTTAAACCTTAGATTTGTCCAAGTAAAAGGCACGCCCTTGTAGCCCAAATCAGAAGTGCCTCTGAGATATTTGAGAATCCACTTCACTGTTGTCTATGTTTTTTGCCCGGATTAGAGAGAAACTGGTTGACTACACCAACTACATGAGCAATATCTGGTCTTGTACGAATCATAGCGTACATCAAACTACCAACTGCTGAAGCATAAGGAACTCTTCCAACTGCTGAAGCATAAGGAACTTATTTCATCTCTTGCTTTTCTTTCTCACTTGTAGGACAATGCTCAGAACTAAGCTTAAAATGGCCTGCCAGTGGAGAACAAATAAATTTTGCCATGCCCTTATTAAATCTTTCGAGAACCCTTTCAATATATGCTTCTTGAGATAACCATACCTTTCCAGATTTTCTATCGCGGGAAATCTTCATGCCTAGAATCTGTTTCGCCGGTCCTAAGTCCTTCATTGCAAAAGACTTGCTAAGCTCGCTCTTCAGATTGTCAATCTTACTAGCATCCTGACTAACAATCAATATGTCATCCATATAAAGCAAAAGAATGATGAAATCATTATCACCAAACTTCTTCACAAAAATGCAATGATCACACATAGCCTTGTCGAAACCATGATTCTCCATAAAAGAATCAAACTTTTTTGTACCACTGTCTTAGTGCCTGTTTTAGCCCATACAAATTTTTGTTCAACTTGCCAATAAGTTCTTCTTTGCCTTTGACACTAAATCTTTTAGGTTGCTCTATGTATATTTCCTCTACTAAGTCACCATGTAAGAAAGTTGTCTTCACATCAAGCTGTTCAATTTCCAAGTTCAAGCTAGCTGCTAATCCCAGAACTACTCAGATAGAAGACATCTTCACCACGGGAGAAAAAATTTCTTCAAAATCAACACCTTTCTTTTGACTAAAATCCTTCAAAACCATTCTAGTCGTATACTGCTGCTGTGAGTTTTTTTTCAGTCTTCAACTAATAAACTCATTTGTTCTTTAGTGCCTTCTTTTCTTTAGGTAGCTTCATTAGATCATAAATGTGGTTCTCATCCAAGGATTTTATCTCTTCTTGCATGGCTTTAACCCACTTACTTTTATGCTGGTTAGACATGGCTTCTTCAAAACATTTTGGCTCCCCTTTATCTGTAAGCATGATATACTCATGTGGAGGATATCTAGTAGAAGGTCTCTGTTCTCTAGTAGATCTTCTCAATTCTGGCTCAGGTGGTGGTGCTAATGGTTCTTCAGGTTCCTAGTCAACTGGTTCTGGTGGACCATCATTATTATCCTCTCCAGCTCCCCTATGATCATTATGAAATACAGGTGGAGAAACTGGAGTTGGAATAATAGGAATCTCTGGAGATGACTGAGACTAATCACTCTTCTCTATATCGCTAACTATCTGATCTTTTAGAAACAGGACATCTCTACTTCTTATCAATTTTCTTACCACTAGATTCCATAATCCATACCCAAATTCTTCATGCCCATAGCCTAAGAAAATACATTCATCGGCTTTATCATCAAGTTTTGATCTCTCATCTTTAGGGATTTGAACATATGCTCTGTAACCAAACACTCTTAAGTGTTTATAAGAAACATCTTCCTCGGTCCAAACTCTCTTAGGTACCTCACCATTTAATGGAGCTGAAAGAGAAAAGTTAATCAAGTTAACTACAGTACGCATAGCCTCGCCTAGAAAGATTTAGAAAGTTTGTCATCAGAAAGCATACACCTGACCCTCTCTTAAATTATTTTGTTCATCCTTTCTGCAACACCATTCTGCTATGGATTTTTTGGTACAATCTTCTCAAGTTTAATTCTATGGGATTTGTAATACTGCTCAAATGAACCTCTGTACTCACCGCCGTTATCTGCTCTGACGCATTTTAATTTTCTTCATGTTCCTCTCTCAATATAAGCATGGAAGAACTTAAATTTATCAAGCACCTAGTCTTTAAATTTCAAAGCAAAAGTCCACACTTCTCTAGAATAGTCATCAATAAAAGTCATAAAATAAAGTGCACCTCTTATTGATCTACTTTGCATCATGCAAACATCAGTATAAATCAAATGAAGGATTTACGATTTTCTAGATGGAGAAAAATTTTTAAAAGCTACTCTGTGTGTCTTTCCATGTAAGCAATGAACACAAGTCTTGAGGGATATACCTGTGAAGTTGGGTGGAAATCCTTTTCTAGCAAGAGTTTCCAACCCTTTCTCACTAATGTGACAAGCCTTTTAGTTATGTCTCAATGTCGAAATCTTTTACAGCCACATTCACATCTTCTTTCTTGATTTTAACTTCTAACACATAGAGGGTATTTACTTTCCTCCCCTTAGCTAACACTAGGGGGCCTTTTGTGAGCTTCCATTTTCTTTCACTAAATTGGTTGGTATAACCATCATCATCAAGCTTGCCTATAGAGATCAAATTAAGGCGAATATCTGGTACATATCTGACATCCTTAAGTAACAACTTACAGCCAATGCTAGTTTCCAAGCAAATGTCTCATATGCCCCCTCATTTCTCATCCGAACATGGTCATAATCACCATTAACATAAGATGTGAAGTAATCACGATGTGCAGTAGCATGAAACGAAACACCTGAATCAATCACTCAATCATTAGTGTGGCAAGTGAGATTTACTGAGCTCTCATCATAAATAATACTCAAATCACCATCAACTATGGTTATAATGTTCTCTTCGTCATTTTTCTGAGCATCGTCCTTTTCTTTTCCTGTTCTCTTTTCTACAATCTATACTCCTTTTAACGTGACCGATTTGTTGATAGTGAAAACACTTCATGTTTCTCTTCTAGGACTTAGATCTTCCTCTAGTGTTATCATTATTCTGCATGCACGAATTTCTACTTTGGCTTTTCCCCTACTTCTCTTGCTTTTCTGAAACAAGTACATCTGACTTATGGGGAATTTCTTCAACATTCTTTCTTCTAGATTCTTCATTCCGCAGCCTATCTGTAACCATATCTAAGGTCAATTTTCCATTCGGCGCTAAATTATTCACTGACACCACTAATGTCTCCCCATAATCAAGCAAAAAACTAAGCAACAACAATACTTATAACTCATCATCTATAATAATTTTCATAGTAGTCAACTGGTCAACCAAACCTTGAAACTTACTAGTGTGCTCAGTTATACTGCGCCCCTCATTGTATTTCAAATTAACAAGTCTTTTCATCATATTGGCTTTATTCTGTGCTGTCGGATACTCATAAATCATCTCTAATTTTCTCCAAAGAACATCAACCCTGGATTCTTTCGCCATATAGTGGGGCACACTTTGATCAATCCATGACCTAATAGTACCTACGACTTTCTGGTTTTATTGAGCCCATTTCTTATCATCTAAATCGACGGGTTAAGATTCTTCGCCTTTAATGGGTTCATGTAAGTCTTTCATGTACAAATTTTTCGCCTTCAATGGGTTCATGTAAGTCTTTCATGCACTGCAAATCTTCCATTCTAGACTTCTAAGTACCATAATTCCATAACTTTAATTTAATCATGCATGCTGAGGATTCCTTCATCTGAACCACACAAGTTATAAAAACACAAAACCTGAAACTCTGATACTACTCTGTTAGGAAAGGGACTACCAAATAGTTATAAATTAAGTGGAAACAAAACTCTTTCCCTCTTTGTGTGATTAAAATATGATGTGTCCAACAAAATCCAAAGAAAAAACCAACCACAAGAGACACAGATTTTTATATGGGAAAACTCAAAGCGAGAAAAACTATGAGACCATAGTCCGATATAATCTTTCACTATATTAATAGAATTACAGCACAAATTTTTCTCTAGATAATACTAGAGGATACCAACATCAAGAATCTTACTATTCTTGGCTTACAGTAACAACCTAATAATTATTTCTCTAACAAGTGGGTATCTCAAATAATAGGCAAAGAGAGGATAAAATAAAAATCAAGGCTAGTATGATTGTAGAGGGCGATGCCAGAAACTTTCCCTCAAAATTTGAGGGAAAATGGAGTTAATTTTGCCTTCCGATCATCTAATTAAAGATTGAAACTTCCACTGCCTTTTTCTCTCTCCTGCCGCTTCTTTTTTACACACCTTTCACTTGTTTTTATAGGCAAATTTCATGGAAATTATCATTTGCCCCCTTCAAGTTTCTATTAATTACTTAATTACCCAAACTTATTAAACTTTAGACTTTTGGGCCTCCAAATGAAGTGGACCCAACATAACTATTGATTGCTTCTTGGATGACCAAGATATCAAATTATGTCCTAAGTAAATACAGTACACACCTGTTGATTTTCTATCATTAATATCACAAGTCCAATATGCAACAGTATAACATATAAGCTTTATTTCTTCACTAGCTGAAAACTTTAATACATAGTCTTCTGTTTCCTTCAGATATCTAAGCACTCTCTTACAAGCCATGATATGTTGAAGTATAGGTGCAAATACATACTGACTTAATTTGTGTACTGCAAAAGCAATCTTTAGCCTAGTCAGAACTAAATATTGCAATCCTCTAATTAAACTCATATAGCTTGTTGCATTTTCGACATGCTGACTTAAAGATCCCTTAACTTCTTTATAAAGTTTTGTCCCTGTAACCATTGGTGTATTATAACATTTGCAGTTCAGCATATCAGCTTTCTTTAGCAAGTCCCTAATATATTTTCTTTTGGAAAGATAAATATTATTCTCAATATAAGAGACTTCTATGCCAATGAAATATGAAAGTCTTCCCAAATCTTTTAATGTAAATACTTTGCTGAAATCTGAGCTAAACTTTCAAGTTCATCACTGTTAGGTCCTGTTATCAGTATTTTATCAACATAAATCAAGATCAGTATCATTGAATCTTGTTTTCCCTTAAAAAATAGTGAAGTATTAGCATTATAATTTTAAAATTACTAATCTTGTTTTCCCTTACTAATTTGTAACTAATTTCAACCCATATAAGGCCTTCTTCAACTTACATACATAATCTGATGTTTCCTCATCAACAAATCTTTCAAGTTGACACATGTAGACATCTTCAGCTAAATCTCTATTTAGGAAAGCATTGTTTACATCTACTTGTCTAATCATCCATCTATGCATTATAGCCAAGCTCAATACGAGTCTCATTGTAGAAGCCTTTATAACATGAATAAATGTTTTAAAATAATCAATTCCTTCAGTTTGTTGGAACTCTTTTACAACCAACCTAGCTTTGTTTCCAACAATTTTGTATTTAGCTGAAGGTGATACAAGAGACCAGGTCTCATCTCTGATCAAGGCTTCTGTTGGTTAATTTTAAACTCAATTGCTAATGATGCCAATGTGCAAGTGTACACAACAAGTAATAAAATGATGAGTATTTAAGATCATCTTCACAGGGATTGATGTTACTAGAAATGCTACAACAATTACAACAACGCTTATCTTAATTTCAAGATGAATAAATTCAAAGTTGTTTACTACTGAAATGAAAATTTATAAAGGAATAAAACAAATAATTACAATAGTAAAATAAACTAAGTAAATCGCGTTAAAGAATCAATTGAGAATAAGGTAGTTGAATGATCAAACTCTCTTCATGGACTGACTGCGTTTCATCATATTAACACCAGTTGCTACAGCAATTCCTACAACATTAGGCAGAATTATATTGCATCCTCAGCTGTCGCATGTTGGATTACCCATACCTTTAAGTATCCTAACAATGACCATTTGCTATTCTACAATAGGTATGGCATTCTTAGCATCCATTCTATTAACCCTACAAGGTGAATGACTATGTCTAGTTTTTCACAAATCTTAACTTTAAATATAGCCCTTATGGGATTCAAGTGAAACTTAATCCAAGAAACTCAAATTAAGATCAAGTATGACCCTAATATTATCCATTAAGACAGGCCTGTTTGCTGCTCTATCTTAACTTAAACCATTAAATGGGTGGTCAGCCGAAATAATAGCTATAACAATAATGGCTAGTAGAGTAAAATGTTATAGCAATCACACAATAACTCATAAGAACAGTCAAAAACCCATTCTAGGTGTTTATCACTCAACTACAAGCAAGTTTAGTTCATGCTTTTAAAAAAAAAACAAAAATCAAAGTAATGGTCATGAAATATATTGGTTCAGCCAAAGAGTAGAGAAAAGAACGAGTAGAAGATGATAAGGACTAAACCCAAATAACTCTGCTGATTTCTTTACTGATGCAGACTCGGTTCCTTTGAATTCTAATTATTTCCTTCTTTTCCTCTTGATTTTCTCAATGTAAATTCATTGTCGTCGTTTCATGTGGTGCGTTTCTCCTTTTATACTGAAAATTAGGGTGAACGGAACCCTAGGGCGCGCATAAGTCAGTTTAGGAAACTGCAGATCGCAATTCTTCAAGTGTCCTGAGCAGAATTATTCCAGATTTGCTACAGCAATAGGTGCTACAGCAACGGCTACAACAACTACATTGTTCCGGATTTATTTCAATTCTTTTGTAGCCACGTTCTTTTCCATCTTTGCTAACCTATTGCATCAGCATTTCTTCCATGAATTATAAGCTTCTAAAAACCTACAATTATGTACACAATTTAAGCACGAATTACTGTAAATCAAGCAGAACTTATTAAGACTGAACTAAAATGAATGTTTATGCAAAATGTAACAAAAATGCAATAAAAACACATTATTTACTCTCTAAGTGTTATTGATTTAAGTATAAAAGTACCATGATAACTCTCATTTTATAGAGTTATCACACCTCCAAACTTAAACCATTACTTGTCCTCAAGTAATGACAACAACGCTAACACTTCAATCACACAATCATGCAACAAACAACTTAGCTCTGTCATCAAATTTGCAAGGATTCTTCCACCCTTAGATCATACTTTTAATCATGCAAAATAGCCTTAGCAATTCAATTTTAGACTTAGGCCCCATTCTGTCCAAAATGTGTTTGTGCCACTTTGATCAAATTTCAGAGGAGCTACAACATTACACAGACATCTATAATTCAAAGGTAGAGCATAGATATATTCACATATGGGGGAGCAAAAATCACAAATAAACTCGAGCTATGCTACAACAAATATAATTATGTATTTTTTTGTTAAACTCTTCAATGCAACATTGAGCTTTCATGTGATTGTCTGTCGCTTGTAATGACGACACTTAATTACTCACTCAAAGCACATATCAGAGTTGCTGCAGCAACACATCTAAGATGTTATATCTAGGTCTTACCTTTGGACGCCTTTGACTCAAGCTTGAACATGGGGCTCATGAACAGACCAGGTTACTCAGTATCCTAGATAGTGGACCTCTTTAATTTTCATTCATTCATCTCTTTCTTTATATATATATATATATATATATATAGTTGCTGTAACATTGCTCATAGCTCTTGTTGCCTTTGGACTCAAGTCTGCATATGGGGTACATACTCAGCCCTGGTTACTCAGCAACTTAAGCCATTGGAGCAAAATTTATTTCATAAGAAGCACAGCTCTCAAAAGTTTTCCCCAAACTTGAGATATTTTTCTACTTTTTTTTTCAATTTTCCTGGCTCTGCTACAGTATTCTCATAAAACTTAACCAAAGTTTAAGTGTTAGGACAGAATTTTAACCTCCATTTATAACTATCCCTACTTAGCATTCTCGTAAATATTAAATAATACTCAATTTATCTTCATTAGGTTTTTAAATCCATACACAAATATTAGATAATAGAGTTTCACCCAACACACAACACAAGCATAAACATAAACACAATACATAATAACACAACCCCCCTAAACTTGAAAGGTGTTGTGTCCTCACAATCACACAAATTAAAACCCAAAACAAACATGCATACACTAAATAAAAGGACATGCAGAGTGAATTAGAAAATGAAAGCTAAATGGAAGAAAATCTTTGCGGAAAAGAGTAAAATAAACTAGCTGGTAGGGGTTACTCCCCTGTTGCTGGAAGCACTACTGCAACATATGACAACAAAATCACTGCTTTTTGGAGGCACTCCGTAGAAGAGCCTTAGGAGAGTCCAATGGTGATGATACAGACAGTGTCTTTTTCTTTCTTGAGGATGGCCTGGTGGGGGAGGTTTTAGCGGGTTCAGCCTTCTAGGTGAGAATAGATCTGGTCTTCTCCGATGCCGGAGTGGCTGAAGCAGTGGCCCCTTCTAAAGCTCTTCATTTTCTCTTGCTGGTTCCTTTAGGATTGGACATAAAAGATTTGCTAGTAGTTTGTTTTGAGGTGGCTGGAGCTGCTTTTTCTGTTGTAGAACCCTCTCCTGTGATTGCAGCAATGATATCAAAAAGGCTCTTGGTTTCAGTTGATGTTTGTGTCACCTTAGCTGCTGCTATCTCCAACGCAGCATCAATGTCTTCAGCTTCATCCTTAGAGATAGAAGGGCTAGGTATTTTTTCTTTGCCCTTACGTAAAGGATTTGATATGGGAGGCTCCTCTGCAGGTTCTTCTTCCTCCTCAGTTGGGGAACTGTCAGTTGTAGACTGAATATCCTCTTCCGCAGGCTGGTCATCAACATTTGAATCAGCTTCTGCTTGTAGTTCTGCTGTAGCTTCTTCTTCTGGCTCATCTGAGTTAGCATCCTCTTCACTGACTTTTGCTGGAGCTTCTGTAGTGGATGTACCAAAATTGAACTACTGCAGCAATGAGTTAGGGAAATTGCATTGTGTGCTTTTCATGTATACAGCAAACTAATAGAGATGGTCCTCCAAGTGTTATAAATAACTCCAAAATCTATTGTTTTCCCTTTACTGGGTAGCAGCACTCTGAGTGATATTGGCATTTAATTCTTGGAGTCTCATTTCCAATCCAACAATTCATCTTGTCCTTTTAAAGAATTTGTTCGAGTGGGTCAGCAGAGCACAAAGAATGCGCTCAATGGTACGCGCAGTGAGAGTACTATCGTTCTTAACACGATCATCTTGTGCAGTAATGCGGACTCCCGACACCATGCAGATGCTTGTGATAAGGGAAGGAAATAACAAGGCAGTTGCTTTGCTCATTTTCATAGCACACTCTCTAATTTTCTTTTTCTATGATGACACCCACATCTATGGGTAACCCTCGAACAAGGACATACAATGTTAACATTTATGTTAACATAATGTTGATTTTGATGATAACAAACAAAATTAAGAATGATTAAGTTTTTGAAAGCTTAAATTATTTTTCTTACATTTTAAATAAATCATTATTTTCACATTATAAAGGTTTTATATTTAATGGAAAAATGATTTTATGAAATTGGTTGTTTTTCAAGTTTATGCTTTAATTGAAAGAATTTTGAAAACTTTGAAATCAACAAGTATTGCTTGAAATTTTGGAGAAGGATTTATTTGAAACATTTTATAGTATTTTGGGTCATATCATAATTTCAGAAAGTTTTGGGATTCACAGTGTATTATTTAGAAATTCTGAAATTGGACTTGTTTGTAAAGTTTCATAACGTTTTGGGCCATAGTACGCTTATATAAAGTTTTGGGGTCAAACTATCATTTTGCAAAATAGTTCATCAGTAGCGATTCGTAGAAGCATCGTGAGATAACGGCGCGATCCGACATCTCTAGATAACGGCGATCCGACATCTCCAGAATTGAAAATTAGCCTCTGGACGCTAACGGCGATCCGACATCTCTAGATAACGGCGATCCGACATCTCCAGAATTGAAAATTAGCCTCTGGACGCTAACGGCGATCCGACATCTAGATAACGGCGATCCGACATCTCCCAGAGTTGAAGATTAGCTTCTGGACACTAACGGCGATCCGACATCTTGATAACGGCGATCCGACAATTTGAAAATCCAGCCCAACGGTCATGTTGACGATCAAACGGCGATCCGACATCCTATTAACGGCGATCCGACAGTGAACAAAAAGTGCATAACGGCTAGTTTTTGAGTTCCAACTATATAAACTCAAATCCAAATCATTTTTGGTAATCTTAGCACGCACAAACAAAAGGGATACAACATACATTGAGCTTCAATTTCGTAAATCATCATTTATTGAATCATCTTTGTTCTTCATTTTGTAAATCTACTCTTTAAGAGAGTATTTGATTGTAATTTTCATTTCTCATCAAATTGTGAGTGTACAAGTGTGGGAAACACTTGTGGTGAAGAGATTGTGAGATAATCTCTTGTTGTAAAGGTCCATTGACACCTTGGAAGTCAATTGTAAACATTTGAAGCCTTGGAAAGGCTTGGATAGTGAAATCCTCAAGCTTGGGTTGCTTGGAGGCGTGGACGTAGGCGGGGATAGCCGAACCACGTAAAAATCCTTGAGTTTGCTTTCTCCTCCCTTACTCATTTATTATTGTGCCTTTATTGAATTTATTGTTTTCGAATTTATTGTTTTCGAATTTATTAAGGCATTAGATTTGATTGTTGTGTGTTTTGCTAAGATAATTTTTAAAATACCAATTCACCCCCCCTCTTGGGTTGCACACTTGCATTTCAATTGGTATCAGAGCAAGGTGCTCTTGTGTAGACTTAACCGTCTAGAGTTAAAGATCTATAGCAACCCAAATTAGCTTAACCTTCATGGAAGGCCAATCTACCACTAGACCTCCATTTTTTGATGGTAATGACTATCTTTATTGGAAAACAAGGATGAGAGTATTTTTACAAGCCTTAGATTATGAAATTTGGGAAATCGTTAATAATGGTCCTTTTATGCCTTTAACTAAAAATGAAGAAGGAAGAAATTCCAAAACCTTCTAGTCAATGGAGTGGATTAGAAAAGAAAAAGATGTCCTTAAACTCCAAAGCAATGAATGCCTTATTTTGTGCTTTAGATAAGAAAGAATTTCATAGAGTTTCTAGTTGTGAAAGTGCTTATGAAATTTGGAAGAAACTTGAAGTTGTATATGACGGAACGAATCAAGTCAAAGAGTGTAAAATTAGTAGATTCACTAGGCAATATGAGATGTTTCAAATGGAATCATATGAGTGTGTTCATGATATGTACACTAGATTCACCGATATTGTAAATTCTCTTGAAGCATTAGGAAAGAAATTTAGTAATTGTGAAAAAGTGAAGAAAATTATTAGATCATTGCCAAAAGAGTGGAGACCAAAGAGAACGGCCATAGAAGAAGCAAAAATCTTAATACTTTATCTCTTGATGATCTTATTGGTTCACTTACTTCTTATGAAGAAGATATAGCTAATGAAAAAATTGATGAAGATAAAAAGAAGAAGAGCTTTGCTTTTAAATCTTCTATAGTTGAAAGTGATGATGATGGAAGTGACTTTGAAGATGAAGGCATTGAAATGATTGCTAGAAAGTTTAGAAGGATCTTCAAGAAGCAAATCAAGAGAAGAAACTTTAAAGATCTCATGAGAGAAAACCTTAAGGTGGAGAAAGGGAAGAAAGAGGCAATTGTTTGTTTTGAATGCAAAAAGCGTGGCCATATAAGATCGGAGTGTCCACTTGTCAACAAATTTAAGAAGAAAGCCATGGTGGCTACTTGGGATGATAGCGATGAAGATTCAAGTGATGAGGAAGATTTGCAAGAAGTGTCAAACCTAGCACTTATGGCAATAGGAGATGATGGTGATCTCAATGAGGTAAGTGATCCTTCCTATGATGAATTACATGATGCTTTTAAAGAATTGTATGATGAGTGGATGAAACTTGGTAAAAAGAATGCATGCCTTAAGAAGAAAATGCTAGAACTAACAAATGAAAAGGATGCCATGCAAAAATGCATTGATTCATTGAATGAGAAGATAAAGGAATTAGAATTAGAGAATAAAACATTGCATGACAAAGTTGCATTATCAAATGACAAATGTAGCACTTCACACAAGCACATAGAATCACTTGCAAATGACTTGAAAAATGAAAAAGATACCTTGCAAAAATCTAATATTTCATTAAATGAAAAGATTAAAGAATTGGAATTAGATAATGAAATGCTACATGATAGGATTGCATCATTTACATATAAACAAAGTACTTCATATGAGCATGAGAAATCACATGTTGATAAATTAATGAAAGAAAATGAAGTGCTTAAGAAGAGGAGTAATGAGCTTAATGAAATTGTGTTAAAATTCACAAATGGTCAACATAACTTAGACAAATTGCTCAACTCTCAAAAATGTGTATTTGATAAAGGAGGACTTGGATATAAGCCTAACTTGAAACAAAAATATTATAAGAATTATTTTGTTAAGGCTACCTCCACAAGCGATCATAAAATTGTTTGTCATTATTGCAATCAAAATGGTCACATGAGTTATAGATGCCATGTTAAAAGAAATGCATATTATGGAGCAAAATGTATTTGGGTTCCAAAATGAACCATTGCTAACACTCAAGGACCCAAGAGTATTTGGGTACCAAAGCACACAACTTGAATTTTTGTAGGTACCACAAACAAGGAATGGTGGAGAGTTTCTTGATGAAAGCTTGTGAGAATAATTATTCGATCATGATATAGGAGAAAAAGATGAGGCAAGATGATTTAATTGTTTTGGTAACAATTCTTGTCATATTGATTTTGTTGAATGAATCATGATAAATGGATAATAACTTGAATTTGTGAAAGTATGCTTGTATGTTTACATGATAGAATTATCATTATGCATAACATTGAGTGATTTAACATGATGTCTTTGTTTGATTTTGATTTCATCTTCTTAATTGTTTATCATCATTGTCCATCTCTTATGTATGTGTAAACTCATATGCCATTAATTGTGTTATATCGTCATTCATTTATAAAATTTGCACACATGACTTATTGCACTTATAAATTTGATCACTTATTCTTTAAGCTCATAATGATGGCTTATCTTAATAGTTATGTTGATTTTGATGATCTATAGATTGCCATTATGTACTTATGCTTTACTTAAGTTTTGATGATAAAGAATATACCTTGATAATTACATTATTTTTGATGAAGTTTGATCATATGCAATCTATGATTGGCAAATGGATGCATTTTTTTTGTACTTTATTGATGTATTGTTGAATATGCATTACTTGCCTTAAATGATATCGAAAGGGGGAGAAATACATATACTTCAAGATTTTTAAGCTTATGATATTTTTTAAGTTATATTAAAATGTCACATTAGATCTTTGATAAGTTTAATTGTCTTGATTTCTAAAATGTTATTAGTAATTATGGAGCTTGGATAGTTGATAATATGTTCTTATAACTTTTGCATGCCAATTTGGTAAACAAATCAAAACCTCTTTACGAAGAGCAATTTTCAAAAATTTGGCTTGGGATGATTTGATTTCTTGGTGATTTTGATGATTGATGATTAATGATTATATGTGCATTACTTGATGAATTGATGGAGTTGTTGATTTGTTATAATTGTTTAAGCTTATATGGAAGTGTTTTAACCATGTTGTGTATTTGAGGATTTGTTCATTTTTAAGGAGAGATTTTGTGAAATTTTTGCTCGCTCAAAATGGGTAATATCTTCATTGAATTATTTTTATGATCGTGTTTTAAATTGCATCTATCTATTTTTATATGATGAAGGGGGAGATAAATATGATATGCTTTTGGATAAAATCATTTTGGTTAAAATTTTAAATTGGCCATATATTTAGGGGAGCATACAATATAATTTTGGATAATATGTATTTTGAACTTTATTGTTGTCCAAAGGGAGACAAAATAATATATCATTTTGATGTTGTCAAAAGGAGGAGAATAGTATGCATTTTGAGTATTGTTTTGATGATTGATATGCGATTATGTTGTTGATTTTGATGAATTTGAGATATGATAATGATTTGATTACATGGTTGTTTTATATGATGATTTTATGTTATAAGTTGCATAACTAGAATTTCATTTGGTAATTGATGGAATGATGATTCATGATCATTTTTATGGTTGATGGATTATGTGATGATTTATGATAATTTGGGAGTAATAATGCTTAACTTGTATTTGAGGCGATGCTTGTTGTTAGGGGAGATTCTATCAAAATTTCTACTCGGACAACATGGGTAACAAATTTGCTAATCTTATTCTTTTCCTTTAAGTTTTCTTTTTAATGATGAAGGGGGAGAATAATACATGTTTTTAAATTTATAAAAATTTTCTATTCTTTTTCTTTTCCAATTAAGTTTTTCTTTTTGATGATGAGGGGAGAAGAAGAATACATGTATTTAAATTTGTTAATTGGCAAATTGTAAGGGAAGCTTACATTTAGGGGGAGTAATTTATAGAATCATTCTTTAAATACATGAAAAGTTTGTCATCATCAAAAAGGGGAGATTGTTAACATTTATGTTAACATAATGTTGATTTTGATGATAACAAACAAAATTAAGAATGATTAAGTTTTTGAAAGCTTAAATTATTTTTCTTACATTTTAAATAAATCATTATTTTCACATTATAAAGGTTTTATATTTAATGGAAAAATGATTTTATGAAATTGGTTGTTTTTCAAGTATATGGTTTAATTGAAAGAATTTTGAAAACTTTGAAATCAACAAGTATTGCTTGAAATTTTGGAGAAGGATTTATTTGAAACATTTTATAGTATTTTGGGTCATATCATAATTTCAGAAAGTTTTGGGATTCACAGTGTATTATTTAGAAATTCTGAAATTGGACTTGTTTGTAAACTTTCATAACGTTTTGGGCCATAATACTGATTATATAAAGTTTTGGGGTCAAACTATCATTTTGCAAAATAGTTCACTGTAGCGATTCTTTGTAGCGATTCTTGTAGATAACGGCGATCCGACATCTCTAGATAACGGCGATCCGACATCTCCAGAGTGAAAATTAGCCTCACGGGACGCCTTGCAGCGATCCGACATCTCTAGATAACGGCGATCCGACATCTCGGTGAAAATTAGCCTCGGGACGCTAACGGCGATCCGACATCTAGATAACGCGATCCGACATCTCCCGAGTTGAAGATTAGCACGGACACTAACGGCGATCCGACATCTTGATAACGGCGATCCGACAATTTGAAAATCCAGCTTAAGCTGGCGGTCATGTTGACGATCAAACAGCGATCCGACATCCTATTAACTGGCGATCCGGCGGTGAACAAAAAGTGCATAACGGCTAGTTTTTGAGTTCCAACTATATAAACTCAAATCCAAATCATTTTTGGTAATCTTAGCACGCACAAACAAAAGGATACAACATACATTGAGCTTGATTTCGTAAATCATCATTTATTGAATCATCTTTGTTCTTCATTTTGTAAATCTACTCTTTAAGAGAGTATTTGATTGTAATTTTCATTTCTCATCAAATTGTGAGTGTACAAGTGTGGGAAACACTTGTGGTGAAGAGATTGGGAGATAATCTCTTGTTGTAAAGGTCCATTGACACCTTGGAAGTCAATTGTAAACATTTGAAGCCTTGGAAAGGCTTGGATAGTGAAATCCTCAAGCTTGGGTTGCTTGGAGGCGTGGACGAAAGGCGGGGATAGCCGAACCACGTAAAAATCCTTGAGTTTGCTTTCTCCTCCCTTACTCATTTATTATTGTGCCTTTATTGAATTTATTGTTTTGAATTTATTGTTTTCGAATTTATTAAGGCATTAGATTTGATTGTTGTGTGTTTTGCTAAGATAATTTTTAAAATACCAATTCACCCCCTCTTGGGTTGCACACTTGCATTTCAACAACAATGATACTAACCCCTCTTGTGAAACAGTGGTAGTGTATGTGGTTGGCATTAATCTGGATTTTAAGAATTTTACATACACCTTGGCAATGGGTTTTAAATCTATCCTATTAACCACACGCCCATCTTCATTAGCCCAAGATGCACCATTTACAGTAAAGGTCGTGGAAATTGTGTTCCATCTTTGGGGGTTAGTTTGTCAAGCAACTTGGTATACTCACAATTAACTTTAGAGGATAAATTATAGAAAGCATTAATAACTTGAGAGTCTAACGGCACTTGAGAATTTCTTACCCGAATGTTACTCTGTCCAGGTCCTAATAAATTGGCGTAAAATTCTTTCACCAGTGGTTGCATTGGGTCTCGTGGGTGGTCACAAAACTCAAGCCAACCACGCTTTACTATAGCATCATAGAGGGATTGCACAATTCCTGTAGGTTGCTCTGGAAACTGAAACCCTTTTTCTTCCAAAAGTTTGCGCGGTTCAATGAATTCTTCGTATTTCTCTTTTGCATGGTAGCCTTGAAGCGTGAAGGGTCCTTTAGTCGGCTGACTGTTCTTTTGTATCTTGGCATTGCTAACGCAGTAAGAATTAGATGGTAATATGCTTGAGGGTAAAACAAGAAGAATGAGTTCAGAAGTAATGGAGTTATACCTGCGAAAGAGAGGGAGAATAGGGTGAGAAGTCACTAATGATAGTAACTCCCTTATATAGGTGAAATTGTAAAAGAAAATCTGATAACGAGAAATAAAATAAGAAAGAATATATTTTAAATTCCTTAAGCATATCTCGTAGAAATGGGTAAGAGAAATCGATGCATTAATTTCAGAAATTTTCCTCCTTAATCTCTATCTAAATCCATCCCTCCATCCGTCAAATATTATCTCCAACGGTAAGTGAGATTCCATATTTAAGTTCTTCAGAACGGTAATATTTTTCTTTTGCAAAGACACCCAATTGTTTGCTCTAGCAACAGTTACATCTTCTGTTCCAATAGCTACTGACACATGGCTTGCTGCTGTACTCTGTGAACAATACAACCCCAATTGTTAGTATAGAATCTATTTGCCACACATGTCTCTTAAGAATTTCAAAAATAATTAAGACCAATCCAACACTAAGACAAAACCAATCTTTAAAGACAACAAAAAGTTAAGCAATCTAAAATAAAGGAAATGAAGAATAACTAATGATGAAAATAACACAAATAAAAATAAAATAAGAAGAAAATCAATTAAAAAAATCGAGAATCTATCTCATTTGAAATATTTGCCACCGCAATTGGTTGCCTCCATTGAGCGCTTGATTTAAGGTCCTTTAGCCTGACCTTCCTTGACTACTCATAAACTTGGTTCTTTAAGGAGTAGGACCTCCTTTGAACAATTTGTAGTTGAGTGTACGTATTGTTTAACTCTGTGCCCATTGACTTTGAATTCTTGGCCTGTCTTTTCATCTAAGAGATCTACAGCTCTATGAGGATAAATTCTGAGCAGCTTGAAAGGTCTAGACCAGCAAGATTTTAGTTTCCCTGGAAATAGTCTTAGCCTCATTTTATGGAGCAGTACTGGTTGACCAGGGATTAATTTTCTGGGTTGGATATGTTTGTCATGCCATTGCTTTGTTCTCTCTTTATAAATTCTTGCATTTTCATATAAGAACATACGTAATTCATCAAGTTCATATAGTTGAAGCTTTCTTTGTTCTGCTGCAGCATGTGTATCCCAATTCAATTGCTTCAGTGCCCAGTATATTGTATGCTCTAGCTCGATTGGTAAGTGACAAGCTTTCCCATACACCATTCGGTAAGGAGACATGTCAAATGGTGTTTTCTATGCTGTTCTATAGGCCCATAAGAAATCATGTAAACGCAATGACCAATCCTTCCCTGATGGATTCACCACTTTTTCTAAAATTTTCTTAATCTCTCTATTAGACACTTCTACTTGGCCATTGGATTGTGGGTGGTATGTTGTTGCTACTTTATGCCTGACTCTATATCTTACCATAACTGCAGCAAATACTTTGTTACAAAAATGAGTACCCCTCATCACTAATAATTGCTCTTAGAGTGCCAAACCTAGAAAAAATATTTGTCTGAAGAAAGTTCATTATTGTTTTAGCATCATTGGTAGGCTATGCTGTAGCTTCGACCCATTTGGAGACATAATGTACAGCAACAAGGACATATAAGTTCCCAAAGGAAGTGGAAAAAGACCCATGAAATATATTCCCCATACATCGAAGACTTCCACATCTAGAATATTCGTCAATGGCATTTCATGTCTTTGAGTTAAGTTTCTTGTCCTTTGACACCTGTCACAATATTTAGAAAATTCATAAGCATCTTTAAAAAGAGTAGGCCAGTAATAACTTAATTTCAGAACCTTCGCAGCTGTTCTGTGACCACCAAAGTGTCCTCCATATGCTGCAACATGGCATGATTCCAGTATGTGAGGAATCTCTTCCTCTGAAGCACATCTTCGTGTTACCTAGTTTGAGCATAACGTATACAAATATGGTTCATCCCACTGGTAGCTTCTAACATCATGAAGAAATTTCTTTCTCTGTTGGTAAGTCAACTCAGGTGGTAACAATCTACTTACTAAGTAGTTAGCAAAATCTGCATACCATGGAGGCCCTGATTGCTATAAGATCTGTGCTTGTTGTACTCCTAACAGCTGTTCATCGGGAAAAATTTCAGTGACGTCCTTTCTTGTCAATGTGCTCGAGTCTACTTCTAACCCCGACAGATGGTCTGCTACTTGATTCTCAGTCCCATTTCTATCTTTAATTTTCAGATCAAACTCCTGAAGTAATAAGATCCATCTTATTAATTGAAGCGACCCGCCTCGCACCCTCAGGGCGAGTCTATTTAAACTTTATCTAATCGAATCGATAATAAGCTAATTATTAAAGATTCTGCTGAAAATTCGGTAGAGCCTCCTCTGTAAATGTAACAATCCCAATCTGCAAATATGTAAAGTATACACTCCCAAAATAATTCAGTATCCAACCATAACCAACTTCTTCAAACAATACCAATATCCTTCAAACATATATGGTCAAAAATACAATAATTCATCCTTAATCACAAATAAGTAATTATACAATTCAAAAAGTCCCAACAAAACATCTATAATTTCTAACACCATCACGTGGCCCTAATTTCAAATCTAACTATCGTTGCTGGATCGACCGTCGTACCTGCAAATCTCCTGTGGGGGAAAAATATAATAAAAACGGGGGTGAGTATAAAACTCAGTGAAAATCAGTGAGTGGATAGTAGTTTGTTTGAAAATTAATTCTCGTTTTAAAAGAGATAATCATATCATTTCCAAACACGGTTTCATCAAACCATATGCGAGAAACCAGTAATAAGTCATTTAACATTTAAATCAAATCACTAATCACGAAAAGCATATGTAATGTCGTATCAAATAATCACGGAAATCATATCTGATCAAAGTATCATAAGAACTTAAATAAAACTCTTTTAATTCAAACCATGTACTCGAACATCAGTATCACATAAATCCGCATAAAATCAATGAAATCATACCACTTATAATATCAAAACTGAATACCGAAAACTATCACCAAACAAGTACCCAGGGGAATAATCTCGTCGTATCCGGACCTCAACGGACGGGCAATGACGTACTATCTGAGTACCACCAAGCCCTGGAGCTACACAGATAGACAGGGAAAAGCTATCTCATATCTCATCATATCCGGACCTCGACGAACGGGCAATGATGTACTATCTGGGTACCATCATACCCCGGAGCTACAACGGATAGACGGAGAAATATCATCTCATATCTCATATATCTTATCTATATTATCATCATCTCATATCTCATATATCTCATCTGTATTATTATCATCTCATATCTCATATATCTCATCTGTAACACTGTATCTGGAGGGGTTGGATACTGTCTAATGCTTTTAAAAACAATCTCTATACTCATGTATATAAACATATAATCATCTGAAATCTCATTTCCTCTTTATTCAATATATCTCAAATCCGCTCAATTCTAATATCAAGCATTTATTCAAAAATAATAATAAAATCACATCACATCGAAATCTACTTTTCTCATCTTTAAAATACTATCATATTTCATTCAAAATATATACGGAAAATCATTGACCAAATATTTTAATATAATATCAATGCATACATAAAATCTATTTCCAAATCATTAATCAAACTCATCCTTAAAAATAAGAAATATCATCAAGTAGACAAAATCTATTTTCTAGAAAATTATTAAATCGAAACATCAACTAGTCATTTATCAAAACATGTTGTACTGTATCGTAAAATCATTACTAAATCCGAACATTCAAAATTCTTGTTTTGCAAACAAGCTTTACTATCATAATCACTATGAAAATAGGTTTTGTATATTCCACTCACCGTGACAACGCCCAGACTCGGTATCAACAACGTCTGCGGTTCGGTCCTCGCTCGCGAATCCTCCTAATAAAGTAAATGACATAATCATTTTCCCGTAAATATAAATACAACTAAGTTTACGCATTAGAGCTCGAAACAAATATTCATTCATAATCAACTATTCTCGTACGCCTCAAATTACCAAAATACGCCTACATGCCAAAATTACCAAAATGCCCCCAACACCAATATTTACCAAATTATCCTCAAAATCTTCAATTATCAAATTGCTTCAATTCATATCACAAAAATAACCACAATATCATAAATTACGAAATTACCCTCGGGAGTGTAAAATTACCAAAATGCCCTTGGATTCAATATTACCGAAATACCCATAAAGTCATAATCTACCAACTTAACCTCAACAATTTAAATTACCAACTTATCCTCAATTTCAACAATTACAAAAATACCCACAGAATCTGAAATTACAAAATTACCCCAAAAATTATGAAATTACCGAAATGCCCCTCGCCGGTCAACGGTCACCGGAATTCAACCGGCAGCGACGGGAAGCTCAAGACTGAATGTTCTGGCCACGCTGAGTCCAACGGCGGCGGTGGTGACCACCCACGCGCGGCGACGGCAAAGGCCGTGAGTCTTCCGGTGGCCGTTCGACGGCAATCCGGCCGTTTCAGGTGGCGAGGTTGGTCGGAAAATGATGCTGGTGACGTGAGGAACAAGATCCAAGCGGTGGCACAGCCTAAATCCAGCGAGATCGACGGCGACATAAACGGGTAGAGCCGCGGTCTTTTCAGGCTTGAACCGGCGGCGTTCCCGTCGGTTTTCGGTGACAAGGACGGCAGAGGTATGACGGCCGGTCTTCAAGCTTCATTTCGGTACGTTGCTCTGCCGGTGAGTGGTCGGAATCGCGAGATATGGCCGGGTCACAGTCGCGAGTTTCCGGGTCGGATCCGGGTCAAAATCGGGTCAATGAATTTCTTCCTCTCTCTCTCTCGCGCGCCATCTCTCTCTCCTTTCTCTTTATAAAAGGTTGGGAAAAAGTCAAAGAAATGGGTGCGGGGTGTTACATTAATCTTGACTTAGCATCCTTCTTTGAGATTAAATACTTGATGGCTGCATGGTCTTTGTACACTGTCACTTTAGTACCCACCAAGTAAGCTCTGAATTTATCAAAAGCAAATACTACTGCTAGCAACTCTTTCTCTGTAGTGGTGTAATTATTCTGAGTTTGAGTAAGAGTTTTGTTGGCATATTATATAGAGTGAAAAATCTTATCCTCCCTCTGTCCTAAAACTGTCCCAATGGAATGGTCACTGGCATCGCACATCAGTTCGAAAGGTAGAGTCCAATCTGGTGATATAACCACTGGTGCAGTGATAAAGGCTTTCTTTAACTCTCCAAAGGCTTAAAGACAGTCTTTATCAAAATGAAAAGGCTTATCATGTTCCAGCAATGAGCATAATGGTTTGGCAACCTTGGAAAAGTCTTTAATGAATCTTCTGTAAAACCCCGCATAGCCGAAAAACTCCTAATTCCCTTGATTAAAGTAGGATGTGGCAGTTTATCTATCATTTTTATCTTTGCTTTATCTATCTCAATACCATTCTTAGACACTTTATGACCCAATATTATGCCATCTTGCACCATGAAATGGCATTTTTCTCAATTGAGTACTAAGTTGGTCATCTCACATCTTTTAAGAACTTCTTCCAAGTTATGTAGACAATCAACATACAACTTTCCAAAAACTAAGAAATCATCCATAAAAACTTCCAATGTTTTCTCCACCATATTAGAGAAAATAGACATCATACATCTCTGAAAAGTTATTGGAGCATTGCACAAGCCAAAGGGTATCCTTTTGAAGGTAAAAGTTCCATATGGACAGGTAAAGGTAGTCTTTTCCTGATCCTCAGGAACTATAGTAATTTGATTGTAGCCTGAATACCCATCTAAGAAACAATAGTATTGTTTTCTAGTAAATCTGTCCAACATCTGATCTATGAATGGAAGTGGGAAGTGATCTTTTCCAGTAGCCTTGTTGAGCTTCCTATAATCCAGTGGGATGTGAAGTGATCTTTTCGAGTAGCCTTGTTGAGCTTCCTATAATCCAGTGGGAAGTGATCTTTTCGAGTAGCCTTGTTGAGCTTCCTATAAACCATGCATACTCTTCAACAGCTTCCTATAATCCATGCATACTCTTCAACCAGTCACTGCCCTTGTGGGAATAAGTTCATTCTTCTCATTTGCTATCACTGTTATTCCTCTTTTCTTTGGAACACATTGAACTGGGCTTACCCATGAACTGTCTGATATTGGGTGTATGATTCCAGCATCTAACCATTTGATAATTTCCTTCTTCACAACCTCTTTCATAATAGGATTTAGCCTTCCTTGTTGCTCCACTGAATTATTGTAACAGTCCTCTAACAAATTTTTATGCATGCATATGGATGGGCTGATCCCTTTGACGTCTGTCATAGTCCATCCAATTATTTTTCTGTATTTCCCAAGCATATCTACTAGGCTCTATTCTTGACCTGTATCCAAAGTAGATGAAATGATTACAGGAAGTGTGTTATTATAACCAAGATAAGTATATTTCAAATGTGATGGTAACAATTTTAATTCAAGACTAGGAGGTGATTCAGTGGATGGTAAAGTTGTTTTTACTTCCCTGTCTGAAAGATTCAAATGCTCAACAAATCTGTTATGACTATCAGTTTGCTTTCCTCTCATTCAGTCTCTCTGGTTTGCTACAACATCTTCTTCTTTAAAGCTCTCAAAAGTGGTAACTTTAATGATCTCTTTACTGCTACAACAAAATTCACAACACTTAGGAAATTGTAATCTTCTGCCTCATCAGGGTTCTTTATAGCTTCTAACATATTGAATGTGACTAGTTGATCATTCACCCTCATTGTGAGGTCTCCTTTCTGCACACCTATCAGAGTTTTCTCGGTTGCTAGGAAGGGACTTCCAAGTATAATAGGTACCTCTTTATCAGCCTCAAAGTCTAAAACAATGAAGTCTACCAGAAAGATGAATTTGTCAACCTTTACCAGTACATCCTCAATTTTTCCTTCAGGATATACATGGGATCTGTCAGCTAATTGTAGAGTGACTGTTGTTGGCCTCCATTCTCCCACTCTCAATTGCTTAAATACAGATAATGGCCTCAGATTAATACTGGATCCCAAGTCACAAAGTGCTCTGCCATTATACCTAGTTCTAATGGAACATGGTATTGTGAAACTTCCTAGATCCTTCAATTTTTAAGGAATCTTACTTTGGAGCATGTGACTACTTTCCTGTGTTAAAGCAACAGTTTCAAATTCTCCCAATCTTCTCTTTCTTGCCAAGATGTCTTTTAGAAATTTCACATAATTAGGCATTTGCTCTAATGTTTCCACAAAAGGGATGTTGATGTGTAATTGCTTCAGCACTTCCAAGAATTTACCAAACTGTTTGTATTGTTTTTGTTTGTGGAATCTTTGTGGGAAAGAAGGTGGATACCAAAATTGCTGGGTAGTTTCAGGATGTACCAATCTCTGCTCATTTGGTTTGTTGTAAGTTGTTACCACTGGTGTTGCAACTTTGTTTTCAGCATTTATTGGTTGATTCCCTTCCATAGTTGCTGCAGCTTGACCACTCACATCAGTATCTTGATGACTGGGTTGCTGTAACACACTCTCCTCTTGAGGTGGCTCCTGTGAAAAACTGAGTTCCATCATTTTTTTGTCACATTAACAGGGATATCAATATTGTTTCCAGATCTTAAGTTAATGGCCTTGCAATGTTCTTTTCCCTCTCGTCTTGGATCTTCTGTGTTGCTGGGCAAACTTCCCTGAGATCTACTACTCATCGCTGTGACAAGCTGGCCAACTTGGTTTTCCAAATTTCTTAGAGATATGGCTTGACTCCGCACAATTGCTTCATTCTTTGCAATGTATTCCTTGATCAGTGTTTCTAGTGAAATGAGAGGATTATGGCTGGTGTGTTTTTGCCCTTGATTCTGCTGATGAAACCCAGGTGGTTGAGCATTTCTGTTTTGTCCACTCAGTGCTGCAGCATTTTGATTCTGATTACTCCATTAGAAATTTGGGTGTTGTTTCCATCCATGGTTGTAGGTATTTGAGTACAGGTTGTTCTGAGGCTATCGGTTATAATTACCCACATAATTTACTGATGCTGGATTTCCAAGACAGTTATCAAATTCATGTTTTTTACCACAATACATACTGGACAGTTTAGCAACTTGCTTTATTGCTACTGGAGCACACGTCATGGCTTTTACCATGTTAGTCAATGAGGTTACTTGTGCTGATAAAGTTGTAATTGCATCTATATTATGTACCCCTACTACTCCTCTTACTACTGGCTGTCTAGTTAATGGCTACTGATAATTATTGCTGGCAATTCTCTCCAAAATTTCATAAGCTTCAATGTAAGATTGTTGAGGTTATGGGGCCCCAACAATTCTTCTGTGCGCTTGTGGGTGTAACATCCTTCTGTGTAATTCCATTGAGGTGGCAGTAAGGTTACCAGTATGAATCGCCGCCCGTTGGCACAATTACAAATGTGTGCAGCCCCTCATGTCCATCCACCACTTAGTTGTGGGGCTCTGCGCTTCCATGGTATAAGGAAATAAAGTTGCACCTTGGCTATCAGCTATAACTTTTAGCCCAATGGCAAGTGCTTGATCCTAACAATTGGTATCAGAGCGAGGTCACGGGTTCAAGCCGCCATAGAAGCAATTTTGTGGGGGGGGAGGGGGTTGTTGAGGTTATAGGGCCCCAACAATTCTTCTGTGCGCTTGTGGGTGTAATATCCTTCTGTGTAATTCCATTGAGGTGACAGTAAGGTTACCTAGGGCGTAACTGCCCGGCCCGTTGGCACAATTACAAATGTGTGCAGCCCCTCATGTCTATCCACCGCTTAGTTGTGGGGCTCTGCGCTTCCATGGTATAAGGAAATAAAGTTGCACCTTGACTATCAGCTATAGCTTTTAGCCCAATGGCAAGCACTTGATCCTAACAAAGATTTGGATAACAAAGCTCCATTTACTGAAGCATCAACTATCAATCTTGTACTTGGATTCAACCCGTTATAAAAATTTTCTAACTGTATGCAACAAGGAATGCCATGATGAGGACATCCTCTGAGCAGTTCTTTGAATATTTTCCAAGCCTCATACAAACTCTCCTCTTCAAGTTGATGAAAAGAAGTGATCTCATTCTGTAATTTTGCATTCTTTGTTGGTGGAAAATATTTCATTAAGAACTTGTCAGCCAAATCATCCCATGTACTGATGGAATCAGATGGTAAAGAATTAAGCCATGCCCTTGCTCGATCTTTTAAGGAGTAAGGAAAAAGCCTTAATCTCAAAGCATCTTGTGTTGCTCCAACAATTTTAAAGGCATCACTTACTTCCAAAAACAACTTAAGATGAAGGTGAGGATCTTCATTTGGCAGTCCATTGAATTTACCCACTGTCTGCAGCATTTGAAACATCACTGATTTTAGTTCAAAATTTGCAGCTTCCACTTCAGGTCTGACTATCCCAAGGTATACAACTTGAGGAGTTAACACAGCATAATCTCTGATTGCATTGTCTCTGTCATCTGCCATGTAAATGATGTTGTTGTTGCCTGGTTGTCTCTGATTAACGAGTTCATTTTGCCCCTTTTGAACATTGACAAGTTGTAGTGGCCCGTGAGGATTCAAATTTCCCTCATCTTGCAAATTATCCATTTCTGAAGCAGTGTTTGAATTTCTTTGCTCTTTTCGCAATC
This sequence comes from Atalantia buxifolia, assembly GCA_030444775.1. NCBI lineage: Eukaryota > Viridiplantae > Streptophyta > Magnoliopsida > Sapindales > Rutaceae > Atalantia > Atalantia buxifolia. The sequence goes on from CM059831.1 coordinate 31,752,771, forward strand.
TTCTTACAGCCCTTTCAATCTCAGGATCAAATTGAAATTCAACAATTTTGTCCTTGCGCATGCAAGTCTTGATCTGTGAATAAAGAATGAATTAAATTAAATTGCCATAGTTAAAATTGATTTCACACTTTAAAGATAAACAATAAATCCCTGGCAATGGCGCCAAAAATTTTTTGGTTAATTTTAAATTAAATTGCTAATGATGCCAATGTGCAAGTGTACACAACAAGTAATAAAGTGATGAGTATTTAAAATCGTCTCCACAAAGATTGATGTTACCAGAAATGCTACAACAATTGCAACAGCGCTTATCTTAATTTCAAGATAAATAAATTCAAAGTTGTTTACTACTGAAATGTACAATTATAAAGGAACAAAACAAATAATTACAATAGTAAAATAAACTAAGTGAATTGCGTAAAAGAATCAATTAAGAATAAGAATCAATTAAGAATGATCAAACTCTCTTCATGGGCTGACTGCGTTTCATCAGATTAACACCAGTTGCTACAGTAATTCCTACAACATTGGGCAGAATTATATTACATCATCAGCTATCACATGTTGGATTACCCATGCCTTTAAGTATCCTAAAAATGACCAGTTGATATTCTACAATAGGTATGGCATTCTTAACATCCATTCTATTAACCCTACAAGGTGAATGACTATGTCTAGTTCTTCACAAATCTTAACTTTAAGTATAGCCCTTATGGGATTCAAGTGAAACTTAATCCAAGAAACTTAAATTAAGATCAAGTATTACCCTAATATTATCTACTAAGACAGGCCCTTTTGCTGCTCTATCTTAACTTGCACCATTAAATAGGTGGTCAGCCGATATAATAGTTATAACAACAATAGCTACTAGAGTAAAATGCTATAGCAATCACACAGCAACTCATAAGAACAGTCAAAAACCCATTCCGAGTGTTTCACTCAACTACAAGCAAGTTTAGTTCATGCTTTGAAAAAGAAAAACAAACATCGAAATAATAGTCATGAACTACATTGGTTCAACTAAAGAGTAGAGAAAAGAACAAATAGAAGATGATAAAGACTAAATCCAAATAACTCTGCTGATTTCTTCACTGATGCAGACTCAATTCCCTTGAATTCCAATTGTTTCCTTCTTTTCCTCTTGATTTTCTCAATGTTAATTCTTTGCCGCTGTTTCATGTGGTGCGCTTCTCCTTCTATACTGAAAATTGAGGTAAACAGAAGCCTAAGGCTCGCATAAGTCAGTTTATAAAACTGCAAATCGCAATTCTTCAAGTGTCCCGCGCAGAATTGTTCCAAATTTGCTACAGCAATAAGTGCTACAGCAACTACACTGTTCCATATTTATTTCAATTCTTTTGTAGCAACTTTCTTTTCCAACTTTGCTAGCTTATTGCATTAGCATTTCTTCCATAAATTATAAGCTTCTGGAAACCTACAATTATGTACACAATTTGAGCATGAATTATTTTAAATCAAGCAGAACTTATTAGGACTTAACTAAAATGAATGTTTATGTAAAATGTAACAAAAATACAATAAAAACACATCATTTACTCTCTAAGTGTTTTTTATTTAAGTCTAAAAGTGCCATGATAACTCTCATTTCATAGAATTATCAGTTTCATATTCCTCTTTCATGGCCTTATACTAATTTTTATCGTTAAGAGCTTCTTGGACCATGTCAGTTTCTTTGTTGATCAAGGAGGCTATATACAACTTAGGCTTGAATATTCCAGACCTTGATTTGGTATTCATTTTGTGTGTGGGTTGTGGAATCAAATTTTTGTTTGGATTTTGTTCAGTGTGTTGTTGATTGGTTATTTGTGGTTAAGGTTGTGTTTGAGTTGGTTCAGGATTTTGAGGGACAATTTGTAATGCTGATGATTCTGATAATGAATGACTAAATGATTACTATTGATGTAGATTATTTGTACGCTTAAGCAATGTAAGAGTTTGTTCATTACTTGGTAATCTTACTGAATAAGTATCTTCAAAGCTGCTATTGAGTAAGGGTAATGTTGAGAGATGATAGACTTGTTGTTTAGAGAAATTTGACATTGGTGTTTCTGATTTAGTGACATTTTCAGAAGAAGAAGAAGTAATTATTGTTGCATATGGAAATACAGTTTTATCAAAGACAACATGTCTAAGAATGTGAACTTGACCTGAGCTTGTAAGACATTTATATCCTTTATGAGATGAGCTATATCCAATAAATGCATTTGTTAGTATAAAATTCAAACTTATGTTAGTTAAAGTCTCTCAGGTATGGATAACAGAGACAACCAAAGCATTTAAGGAAATTATAATCTGGTTTATGCTTAAAAAGTTTCTCATATGGGGATAAGACTTTCAATACAGGTCTTGGCAGTCTGTTTATGTGATAAACTACTGTATAAATAGCTTCCCACCAAAATTTAAACGAAAGATTAGCTTGAGCTAAAAAAGTCGAAGCCAACTTAATTATATGCCTATATTTCCTTTCGACTAGACAATTTTGGTGATGAGTATTGTTGAGTGTTAGAAAATGTATATTTAGAAAGGAGAAAATCATCATTTTATACTTCAAGTTTTACTAACATTCCTACTTTTATGTATTTAAGCTTATTGTGATTTAATTATGTGTGTTTTATTTTAATTAAGTATTTTATGTATTTTAGGGGCATCGTGGTCATTTTACAATGAATGAGAGATCAGACAGCAAAACAGACATCACTTTTGAACTCAGGACAGTCGAAAACCTTAAGAGGAGCATAAAAGGAAAAATGTCACTATTCACATGTACGGCACTATTCACATGTACGACGACACTGTCTATGTTACTGTTCACGACACTGTTCACACATACGGAATGATGACGTGGCATTGACTGATGAGGTGTCATGATTCTATTGGACAAAATTTATATACACTGTTGATCGCTGACGTGGCAGCATGTTAGTGGACCAAAAATTACGTGTACGGTACATGCATATACACAAGATTATTTTCAACCAAACTGCGTCACTGTTCAAGTCGGTTGACTGTTCAAACTGTGTGGTCAAACCGTATCACTGTATAAACCACGTGGTCAAATCGCATACAGTTGATTGATGACGTGGCGCAATTCTGAGCGTCCAAACTGTGTTTAATCCGATGGCCATGATTTACTCAATGTATCTATAAAAAGGGGGCCTCTCCCCCCTAATTTGATATCCTTAAATCCATTTATTGACAACATCACCTATCATTCAACCCCCAAACTGGAGCTTACCATTTGAGCTCATGTGTGAAAATGCCACTTTTTATTGCAGCATATCGTTTTATGCAGATGCCGCCCTTCTTCATAATAGTATTTTATATCAATGTGAGTGAAAAGGCCACTTTTTACTGAAATCAGTTTCCCATGATCTACAATACCGTATTAAAGAGATGAGCTACGTAATTCAATCAAAAGTTCCTCTATATATATATATATATATATATATATATATATATATATATATATATATATATCGTGAAAGAAGAATGCTAACAACTAAATTTTCCACAAACACTCAAGAAAATTAGATATTGAAACTTTAAGCACAGTGCCAAAGTATAGATGGGTTGTCTTAAGAACCATTTAAGTAAAGAGAAGTACAATCTTTCCTTAGGCATGCTGGTTTTTATAGACGTTTCATTAAAGATTTTAGCAAAGTTTCTAAACCCTTCTGCAATCTACTTGCTAAAGATGTACCTTTTGTCTTTAATGATTCATGTCTTGTGGCGTTTGAAAAACTGAAGCATTTGTTGACAACATTACTTATCATTCAACCCCCAAACTGGAGCTTACCATTTGAGCTCACGTGTGTTGCATCTGATTTCGCAGTAGGAGCAACATTAGGACAAAGAGTAGATCGAATTCCCCATGTCATTTACTATACTAGTATGACATTGAATGATGCACAGTTGAACTATTCAACCACTGAAAAAGAAATACTAGCAGTAGTGTATGCATTAGAGAAATTTCGATCTTATCTCATTGGTTGTAAAATAATTGTATTTACAGATCATGCTGCTCTTAAATATCTTCTCAAAAAGAAATATGCAAAAGCTAGAATAATTTATTGGGTGTTGCTTTTACAGGAGTTTGACTTAGAATTCAAAGATTAGAAAGGGACAGAAAATATTGTGGCTGACCATCTCTCTCGTCTCCATTTTAACATAATTACAGAACCCTTAACATTGAATGAGTCATTTCTAGATGAGCAATTGATGAGTGTAGAAGTATTAGCATGGTATGCTGATATAGTTAATTATCTTGTTACAGGTAAACTTCCAGAGCATTAGACCAAGCAAGACAATGCTAAAGTTTTTAGGAAATAAAGAATTTTTTCTGGGATGACCCCTATCTGTTCAAATATTGTGCATATTAAATTATTAGACGATGTGTCCTAGAAAATGAATTTGAAAACATCCTTTCGTTTTGCCATGAACAAGCTTGTAGAGGTCATTTCAGCGCCAAGAAAATAGCGACTGAAGTTCTACAATGTGGTTTCTATTGGCCAGCTATATTTTGAGATGCTTACACCTTTTCCTCTTCATGTGATAGGTGTTAACGAGTAGGGAGCATTACACGAAGGAACATGATGGCACTAAATCCAATTTTGTTGGTTGAGATTTTTGATGTGTGGAGTATCGACTTCATGGGACCATTTTCCCTTTCTTTTGGCCATTCATACATATTGTTGCTGTTGACTACATATCGAAATGGGTATAAGCAATTCCATGCAGAACCAGTGATCACAAAGTGGTGATAGGGTTTTTGAAAAGCAACATTATTTCACGCTTTTGATTCTCTCGAGCAATAATCAGTAATGCTGGTGCCCACTTTTACAACAAATCATTCAAAGTACTTTTGACAAAGTATTTCATCACTCATAAAGTGGCAACCCCATATCATCCGCAAACCAGTGGCCAAGTTGAGATCTTCAATCGAGAAATAAAGCACATATTAGAAAAAAAGGTGAGGCCAGACAAAAAAGATTGGTCATTAAGACTCGATGATGCATTATGGGCATATAGAACGGCTTTCAAGACCCCAATTGGGATGTCACCCTACAGGCTAGTGTATGGAAAAGCTTGCCACCTACCGATGGAACTCAAGCATCGTGCGTACTGGGCCATCAAGAAATTCAATTTTGTCATGCAGCAAGCTAGCTTAGAAAGAAAATTACAGCTGGCAGAACTTGAAGAAATTTGCAATGATACATATGAAAATGCCAAGATTTACAAGCAACGAATGAAAGTCTTTCATGATAAGCAGATTATGAGAAAATCTTTCACTCCAGGTCAAAAAGTACTTTTATTCAATTTTCGCTTGCACCTATTCCAGGTAAGCTACGCTCTCGATGGTTTGGCCCCTTTATTGTTCATACTGTTTTTCCACATGGGGCAATTGAAATTAAGGACCCAAAGAACGGTGTCACTTTTATAGTTAATAGTTAAATATTAAAGCCATATCTAGAGTACCAACCACATGGAGAGAACACCGAAATAAATTTGAGTGAACCACCAAATTTGATTTGAGTTTTTTTTCTTCTTTCTTTTCGGTGATTTGATTTTTTTCTCTTTTTTTTTTACTATTCTTTGGCTAATTGAAATTATTTTTGCATAAGTGTGTTTTTTTAACCATTAAGTTTTCTTTTATCATTGTTAATCATGAGTGTCATAGCTAAACAGTTCCTCCTGGACATTTTTAGACCACTTCAACGTGTAAAATCTCATCTCAAAAGGCAGATTCGATTTTGTAAAACATATCGTATTTGGGCTCTGCAGCCACCAGAGTTAGTATCCCACGTTGAGGATTTAGAAAGACAACTTAAAGATATTGAGGGAGGTATCTTCGACATCCAGTTGGAGCTAGAGGTAAATTCCATAAAAGGACGATTGTAATTTTCTTTGTGTGTTTTTGTTTGTTACTCCGTTTGTGTGTTTTAGTTTGTCACCCCGGTCAAGTGGCGAATAACGGTACTCCATGACAATCAAGTCAGTTACTTCTGTTTCCCATAATAATAGATATTCTAAGACGAAAGAATGGACAACAATGAGATTTTAGAAAAGCTTCACAATCGATTCCTTTTACTTCCTCAGAATGCCCTCCTTACAATCTATAAAGCTCGGTCCGAACGCATGTGATTGTTCATGAGGAATAACATACCTGCTGATATCTACTAGTTAATCGAGGCCAAAGTACGCTTGGCAGGTGAGTTGCCTCCTAAATTTATTACATACATGCCTGGTTGTGGTAAAGAAAATTACGTAAGAAAGCGAAGAGCTCGAAGAATTTCAGTTGCTTGTCATAAGTATGTCAGAATGAGATGCGATAAAAAACCATGTTTTTTAGGAATGGTATCTGATAACAGGGAATATAAGATTCAATTCATTACGGATAACTTGAATAAGGAGTCATTGGATGATATCCTTTTGTCTCTTAAAACGCATCCCAGTGGATATGTGTAATGAGCGATTCTCCAGTTACGGCCATTATTCCAGAAAGTGCATACGCGATACAATCTTGGGAATCTGACTATAAACGACCTTGTTTGCCAGTTTATAAGAAAATTGGATGGGAAGCCTATCATCGACCCATAGAGGGCGTTGAAATCGTTTCTGGACGTAAAACTAAAGGAAGATGTGAGTCACAATCACAACTACCTGTAAATATCTTTTTACTTCGTTGTTGTTTTATTTCACTGTTGTTTTATCATTTGCATTATTGTCTTTAATAATTTTATTTATCATTTTTTTCTTTTTTACTATTTACTTTTTAACTATCGAGCCATGTGCTTTACGCGTTAATTGACACTGACATGCTACCTCATACACAGTTGTGACCCACTGTCACCAAGATTTTTAAATATGATTTGTTTTGTTAAGCACTCACAAATTGTTTTTGAGAAGTATCCCAATGGTAGCTACTCCCAATAAACAATTCAAGAATATTTGTGTGCTTTCTGGATTTAACTATGGCAAACATAAAGAGTTCGTTGAGGCAGCCATAGATCTTGGTCGAAGCATAGCAAAGAGAAAATTACACTTAGTGTATGGAGGAGGTAATCGAGGGTTATCAAAATTGGTCTCAGAAGCTGCTTTTGTCAGTGGAAGCTAAATGTTAGGCATCATTCCAATAGCCCTAAAACCTTTGAACAGTTTGTCTAACTCATCGACTGGAGAAGAGTTAGTCGTCTCAATTATGCAAAAAATAATAACTGAAATGCTTAATCATGCTGATGCTTTTATTTTCCTACCAGGAGATCTTGTGACTCTAGAGGCACTTATCACATTAACATCTTGGGCCCATCTGAACATTCATCAGAAACCCATTGGTTTGTTAAATATCAATAACTTTTATGATGGCTTTATCGCATTTCTTAACCATCCAATAAAAAACTATTTCATTCCTTTTACAGCGAAAAAACTTTTTATTTATGCTCACACTGCTAATGAGCTACTTGATCTATTACAAGCTTATAGACCAGAGCCAGACCCCAGGACCTTGGTGTTAGAGTATCCAAATAATGATGGTAACAGTAACCACAATAAGAAGTGCAAATTATATTTAACTCTTCGCTTATAAATATTTTCTTCTGTGTTGCACCACCCAGGTGATGTCTTTCAAACTCTACTTCTTTCCTTTAAAACATTGAGGACAATGTTTCGTTCTAGTTGGGGGGAGAGAATAGTCGACAATTGTGGAATCTTGGTTAAGTTTTTACTGATTTTTTGTTGTAGAAACTAACTGTTGCTAACTTTTTGTGTTGAAGATGACTGAATATGTAGTATAGTTACTCTAGAAACGTATCTTTTTTGTTTAAAAAAAAATTCCAGACATTTTCTTTTTCTTTATTAAGCTTTGATATTCATTTTTTTCTTCTTTTTAATTTCTCCTTTATAAATATACATTTTTAAATTTTTGAGTCGAAGATGGATGAATATGAAGTGTAATGCCTCTAGAAATGCATATTTTTAGTTAAAAAAATCATTTTTTTCTATTATTTTAAGTGTAACATTTCTAATTAGTTTTTCTGCATCATTTTCACATTTCTGCATGCATATTTTCCTTTCATGTTTAGAATAGGTTGGGGGTAGAATGTTGTTTGAAAAAATAAATTGTGTGATTTGTTTTAACATTGGATGACATGATGAATTTTAAATTTTAGTATTTGTATTATCTTTGGTCTTAAGAGATGTTAGGCCATGTTTGCTACTCTACATGTTGATGTCAGAGACAAATATGAGTTTCTTGAAGGAATGAAACATGTCATAATAAGTACCAAGTGAGTTTTTGAGTCTATCAGTTTTCTTGGAGAATAACCCTTTTGCCCATTCTTCATACAACTTAGCAGTTTATTATTTTATACACGATCTCTAGATTTCTTTTGAGTTAATCCTTAAAAAAAATTTGCAAAATTTAAAAAAAAAATGTGTGTTGCAACATCTGGAGGTCCATCTAAATAGTAGATATGAAAGATTATTTGGAGCCCGAAAAGACGATGGAAATGCCATCTTTGACCCGTTTAAGCCTTTCTAGCCATCCCTTTTATGAAATATCCATAGTTAACTCTTTTGAGCCTTTAAAAAAAAACTTTTCGTTGTCAAACTTATCATCTTGACCCACTCTAATTTAGAGTATTACTCGATATCTTACAAGTTCCATCACCTATATATGTTTGAAAAAAATATAAATAATTATTTTGTTCAGTGAAGTACTAAAAAAAATTGTTGTTTTAAGAAAAAAAACAATAATAGGTGAAATCCACCTTGCAACTTCAAAAAAAAAATCTCTATATTTTTCTCAAACATACACTTTGTTTTCCTTATTTCCCCTCCTTTGTTAGTCATGTCCCAAGCCTACGTTACGTCCTAATAAAAGTCTTTCTTGATTTTAAGAAATTATAGTCTGAAGTAGAAGTTAGTTATATGGGCTAAAAAGAAGTAGTGGTGCATAAAAAAAGAAAAAAGAGATAAATAAATAAATTGGGTTGACTAGTACTTTGTTCGACTTGAGATCGTGTTATTTATAAGTTGTGGGCATATTTCTTTCATTTTGGAGAGAGCGTGTAATATTACTTCTTTATTATTTTCTCTCAATTATCATTCATTTGAGTGACTATTTTTTGGATTTAATTTCTTTGTGAGAGTGTTACTACTAACAATGAGATTTCAGAGTTTGACATGTCATTCTTGAAAGCAGTTGTGACAAAGTCTACTGGGGTGATTCATGTGGATGGTTGATGTAGGTGTGATGTTTCTTTAGACTGAAGATAATACTTATACTTTTATTTGGTCTCTATCATTAGTCTAATTGAATAAACAAGATTGTTTAAAAAAAAATTATTTTAGGTTTGAATTTTGTTTTCACTTTATTTGCTAGGGACTAGCAATAAGCTGGTTGGGGGGTGTGTTGAGAGTGAGAATATGTATATTTATAAAAGAGAAAATCGTCATTTTATACTTTAAGTTTTACTAACATTCTTAATTTTATATATTTAAACTTCTTGTGATTTAATTATGTCTGTTTTATTTTAATTAAGTATTTTATGTATTTTAAGGGCATTGTGGTCATTTCACAATGAACGAGAGATCAAACGGCAAAACAGACATCACTTTTGAACTCAAGACAGTCGAAAACCTTAAAAGGAGCATAAAAGGAAAAATGTCATTGTTCACATGTACGGCACTATTCACATATACGATACTGTCCATGTTACTGTTCATGACATTATTCACACATATGGAATGATGATGTGGCATTGACCAATGATATGGCATTGACTGATGAGGTGTCATGATTATATTGGACAAAATTTATATACATCGTTGATCAGTGACGTGGCAGCATGTCAGTGGACCAAAAATTACGCATACGGTACATGAATATACACAGGATTATTTTCCACCAAATCACGTCACTATTCAAGTTGGTTGATTGTTCAAACAGCATGGTCAAATCGTGTCACTGTACAAACCCTGTACTATTAACTGATGACGTGGCGCAATCCTGAACGTCCAAACTGTTTTTAATCCGATGCCTATGATTTACTCAAAGTATCTATAAAAAGGGGGCCTCTCCTCCCTAATTTGATATCCCTGAATCTATTTTTACAGGTTTATTTTTTGTAATTCTTTCTCCATCTTGTATTTTCTACATTTTTTAATAAATTTCTATTTTACTCCTAGTTTAATTATGAGTAGCTAATTTTCTTCCAGCTTGGGTTGAAGGGGAAGTCTCAACATGTGTCATGGCTTTATTTGGTAAATTTATTTTCTCTTCCCCTCTAATTTTTGTCAATATTTTGACTTTTCGTCGACAAATAATAATAATCTTGTCTAGATACCGCCCTGGTTTCACCGGCTCCCTAGTACAAGGTTATTATTATTTGCCACGATAAACTCTTAGCACCATATTGATTAGAGTGTGGTTCATGAAGTGTGAATTCTCCCTCATGATTTAATTGGCACCAATAAGTAATATTTAACCCATGGTCCATGTTGATACAAATCCAAATACCCAAGCACTTCCATTATTATAGTTTCTACTTTAATTTAATTTTGTCATTTCAATTTAAATTTTAGGATATTCCAAATCATCTTTACCATAAATCCAACTACCCATTTAGAAAAATTAATTCTACACACAATTAAAATCCACCTCCTCGTGGGATCGACACTCGTCACCATTGATTTATTCTACAATAGATTCGTGTGCTTGAGAGTTTAATAAAATTTGCACAACAAGTATAAGGACATGAGTGTCTGAAAATGATCTCTTTCTAGTTTAAAAAATCAGTAAATTCTCTATATTTTTCCCCCCAATTAGATTACAGCATCTTGACTGTTGTATTGAACTGATTCTCTACTTAAAGTTTGAACAATCTAAAGACTCCAAAAGTTTCTGATTTAAGTTTAAGTGTATAAACCCAAGTATACCTAGTGTAATCATCAACAAAGCTAATATAGTATTTGTATCCATTTCTAGATGCAGTAGGTGAAGGCCCCCAAAGATCTGTGTGTATTAGTTCTAATACTTGTGTAGTTTTGGTTTCTGTTGTAAAGAAGTACTACCTATGAGCTTTCCCTAATTGACATGCTTCACATATAGAATGCACATGGCATAAAGTTGATTTTTTAGAGACCTTAATTTGTTTACAAGTCTTAAGCAAATGCATCAATATTGTTTAGTTTGGATGACTAAACTTTATGTGCAACAGGGTGAGTTCATCAAGTTTCTGTTTACACTTATTTGAACAAGAGTTGATACAAGCCTTAGAAAAGGCATTACGATGATGAGGAACATAAAACACATTTGAGCAGGACAGTATAGAAATTGATTTATGTAACTGAAGTTGAGAAAAGTGGGATGCAGGAAATGTATGAGAAGGAAGTGATGAAGATAAAGAAGAAGTTTTTAGCAGCAGCTTATAAAGACCTTTCTTAGCAAGGCCCTGTAGAAGAACTTGCCCCTTCATGTCCTTTACATAACAAATATTTCCACAAAATTCAACAGAGAGGGGATTATCATATGTGAGTTTAGAAATGCTGAGTAAATTTTTACTGATTAAGGGAACAAGTAACATATCTTTAAGTGCTATAGTGGTAGTGTGTGTGTAAGAACATTTTGAAGCTCTAAATGATAGAAAGGCATGACCAATATGAGAAATAGATAAGGCTTGACCATTTCCAATAATGAGTTGATCAGTACCTTTGTATTCTTCTTTAAAATGCAAATTCTCCATGTTATTGGTCAAGTGGTGTGTTGCTCCACTATCCAAATACCAGCCATCATCAGCAGTGCTTTCAAAATTAGCCATATAAGCTTCTGCTGGTGCATAGCTATCAACTTTAGAATAGTAGCTTGTTTCAGATGAAGGATGAAGAATTGGTGACATGAAAGAGTAATTATCACAGTTATCACAACCTTGATATGGAGAACAAAACCATCAAAGTTAGCAATATATGTTAATCTTGGCCCTTTGCCTTTGCCAAAACTCCTTGGAAAAGGAACATAATCCTCCACAAATCAATGACAGCAAAGGTCAGCAGCATGGCCAAGGTTAAAACAAATTTGGCAAACCAAATCTTCTAGATTGCCTGAAATTCCTTGAGATCCATTCATACCAGTAACTTTAGTTCTAGCAAACTGTGTTGAATTTCTAGGAGCTTGGAAGGAGTTAACATTATTTGGCCCAAATGCATGTCCTCTACCATATCCACCTTTATTATTGCCATTAAACACTCTTTGAGATTGAATAATATTTCCTCTTCCAACAACATTTAATATTTCCCCTTTGAGATTTAATATGTCCTCTTCCATATCTACCTTTATTATTGCCATTAAACACTCTTTGAGATTGAATAATATTTCCTCTTCCAACATTATGATTTCTACCAGTATTACCAAATTGAACACCAGCATATCCTCCTTTTCTAAAATTATTTCTCGATTGAGCATAGAATGCCCTTGGATAATAGGCATTTGTATAAGCACAATTTGCATTAAACATACTTTTATCATTCTATTCTTATTCCGATCTGGATTCATGTGTTAATAATAGTGCATAAGCATCATCATAATCCATTTTAAAACCAGTAATAAAGGTGGCAATATCACAATAGCCTGCTCCGAAGCCATTAAGAATTGTCAGCATGAGATCTTTCTCTATTATAGGGCTTCCAACACTAGCAAGTTTGTCAGCTATTGTTTTCATCTTAATGCAGTAACCTTCAACACTTATTGATTCCTTCCGAAGAGTATTTAACTCATATCTAAGTTGAAGAACCCTAGCTTCAGATTACATACCAAATTTTCTCTCTAAATTTTGATCCTGTGATCTCCAATTCTGATACTCAGGATTGTCAATTTTCTGAGTAGATCCATCAGCTCTAACTTGAGTAAAATGTTCCTCAGGTGCTAGCTTTGTTCCATTGATGAAACCTTCCAATCGGTTATCTCTAATAGAGGCTAAAACTTGAAAATGCCACAACAAATAGTTCGAACGATCTAGCTTAATTGGAGTATTGAATGAGAAATTGATTCATCAGTTCTCCAAACATCAAAAGAGCTTCCACAGTTTATGACAAGATTTAAAGTACCTTCACTGATTGATGATAGTAGCCATCCAAGCAAAGTTTGATCCTGTGATCTCCAATTCTGATACTCAAGATTGTCAATTTTCCGATTAGATCCATCAGCTCTAACTTGAGTAAAATGTTCCTCAGGTGCTAGCTTTGTTCCATTGATTAAACCTTCCAATCGATTATCTCTAATGGAGGCTAAAACTTGAAAATGCCACAACAAATAGTTCGAACAATCTAGCTTAATTGGAGTATTGAAGGAGAAATTGATTTGATTTTGTTGATTTGTATCAGTTGATGTAAAATTTCTAGAAATTGTTTGTTGAGTACTAAAGCTTGCTCTATTTGGCTGTGATACCATGTTTGAAAACTGAAATGTAACTGTAAATTCTATTTGGGAGCTAAGAAAATGAAGATAGAATTGTTCTAGAAACCTCTCAATTCTTATTCAATTTTCTCATTGTTATACAGATACAATCTCAATGGTATTTATGCTAAAACTAAAAGAAAAATTAATATCTAAAACAGAATTACAACTTGCTTAACAATTAAAGAAAACATACCGTAATGCATGCTTAACAAACTTGCTGAGCTGGCTTATTCTCTTAACTAATTGCTGACTCATCATCGACACACACGTGCTGAGTATGCAGCTCGCTTTTGTACATTATGTGCTTCCTTAACATGAAGTAGGTGTAACACCCCAAGTCTAAAACATGCAGAGCACGTGAAGAAGAAGGTTACTCACAAATCATAATCTCTACTCATAAATTACCAACTGGAATATCTCAAAATCTTATTCAAATAATTTCACAAGTTCAAAAAGTCTAACACCAAACCATCTCTCTAGAAATATAAAAATAATAATAAGTCCCAACTCCAAATTACAGGTTCATAATAGAAATAAACTAAGTGGAGACATGAGTTTATTTCTCCTCTTATTTAAATGGCAAACGAAAACGAAAATTACTAACTCCAAAACTAAGCACACTTCTCAAAGGAACTTAATCTGTAAAAAGTAATGACGAGGGGTGAGCCGTCAACTCGGTAAGCAAAACCATTCCTAACACACTAGGCCTATCGATACTCCAAATATTGCAAGCCTCCTTTTATTTAAAACATATGTCATATATATCATAATCCGTAATTTCATAAAATATCATATCACGATAAAGTAACATAAACTCATAGTAGTTCAGAATATCAAAAACATGATTACTTACAAAAGCAAATCATATATCGCATTCACAGAAAACAAAAGGTTAGCTCATGTCACATAGTGTCACCTATCGTCCTGGTGACTCGGCCCAGGCAGAATTAGAATATCGTGTGCACATTCAGAATAGAAACCCAGTACTGGTCCAGACAGATATATCGTATATTACGATCAGAATAACTATGGACAATGAGCCAAAACATTAAGAATCTCATGCAATCATCAATAACTGAAATCATGCATGAGTACAAAACATTCGTATCAGATTCATGAAGTCCATAAAAATAATTTAGGCATGCAACCTATTTTACAGATAAAATCATAAAACGTAGTCATGTAACAAAACAACTTACATATTTAAAAAGCATTTATAAAATACTTTGTTAAAAAGAATTCAGTTTTGAAAACATTTTTCCATAAACTGATTTTGTTACGAAAATCATTTAAATTTCTAAATAGTGTAAAAACATTTATACTTATAATAATATCAAAGTACTTATACATATTCAGTATACTAAGAATGAAGTTACTTACCTCGATAAGAGAATTCGAATTATCCACCTCTAAGCTTCTAAGAGCCTCAATCACCTCCAACACCTTAAACCAATACAAAATATGACTATCAATAACTTATTCTAAACTCTGATTTTCTAATTCATACCTGTACATGTCTGATTCTCAGAATTTTAACTCTTAATCTAAAATTCAGAATGATATAAAATTCTATGGGACTATTCTGGACATTCATGAGTATCCCATGTAAAAGTTTCAAGAGGATCCGATATCAAAAACATTTTCAAAACTATTTATTTCTCAAAAAATTCGAAACTGTTTTCTCATAACCTTAACCAAACAGAACAGGTTCTGATATTTTTATAAAATAAAATACTAATCAGAAAATTATGAAATTAAAACCTTTAATTACTGGACACGTATACTAACTTCCATATAAAATTTCATAATTTTCTGAGTTCATTTGGTGGTACTAATAATTTTGTAAACCCAATCGGAATGCTAGAATCGCAGTTTTCCAGCACGGTAGTTCTTATTTCGAAAATACATATTAATTTGAAAACGAAATCGAATTTGATGAAATAAAATTCATTAAGGAAGTTCTACATGTCTAGTTTCCAGAATGTAAATTTCCTAAGAAAATTTGTTCACAAAATATAAGTTTAAAAAACGAGATATCATGCTGTCCAGAATCATCCTACATGCTTATTATGCCAAGAGTTGATTAACCAAACTCCTGATTAATCAAAACCCTAAACAAAACCTAATCACAATGTAAATCATGCATTATAAATCCTAGATAATGCGATTAGGAGAATTGTGGGGGAAAATAAAAAAATAACATACCAATCGCTCCAATTCTCTCCTAAACAATCGTTTAAAGCCCTAGGGTTTGGTGAGAGCGTTGAGAGTAGCAGAGAAGAAAAAGAGCGTTGTTGAATTAGGGTTATAGAATTAGAAACATATGAATTTATAGGGAGTCTTAAGAAGCCCTAATAACTTTGGAAAAATAGCCTTTTTTGAAAAATTCTCTCATAAATAACCCCTATTTATAAGGGCAATAATGCCATTTAAAAATTCCATTAAAAAAATAGAATTTCGGCGTTACAGTAGGGGTGTTCAGAATTCAATCCGATCCGCTCAATCCGTCTGATCTGTGAAAATCCGATCCATGTAAATCCAATCCTTGGATTGATGGATTTGATATGAATTGAAAATTTAAAAATCCACAGTCGATGGATTGGATATGGATTTACTTCTATAAATCCATAAAAATCAGTGAAACCGCAAAAAAAAATATTTATTTATTTAGTTAAAAAATTATTATAAATTTAATTAAAAATATTATAAATGTGACATTACATAGTTACATAAGCACTATAACATATCATGCCATTACCCAATAATAATATAAAATAAAAAATAATTAAATAATCAAATATACAAATATAACTTGTAAAAATTGTAAAACAAAATAAACACAAATTCAGACGCGCTAGCAAAAGCAACCTAACATAACGCCAAGTTACCAACAATTTGCAAAGTCACCCAAATGCAAAGTAACATAACGTCAAGTCAGCAACAATTTACAAACAAAAAACCTTAAGCTTCCCTGCCGTCACACGCACTAGCAACATCCAATACTGATTCGATACACTCTCAACACCGATTTAAAGGACATCGGTCGTGCGATTCCGGCCAGAGCAAGCCATCTTCTTCCCCGAGTCCATCGAGGCACTTCACAATCACTGGTTCCAGTCAAATAATTGCACTATCACAACCTTTGAGATCGCCACTCGTACGGCTTCTCCTGGTTCCCATCGTTAACGGCTTCGTAATCACCACTTTTTGACAGGCGCAACAGCCCTGGTGAAGGATCGTGCTTGGTTTCAGAAACTTCGTCATTTCAATTAATTGTGGCTTTATTTGAACAATTAATTTCGGTGTTATATTAATGCATTATTGTTACTTTATTTGAACAATTAATCTTAGTGTGTTATATTTTGAAACTTTGAACGTATTATTGTAGTTTTATTTGAACAATTAATCTCGATATGTTATATTTTAAAACTATGAATGTATTATTTTATCTTTATTTAAACAATTAATTTGTTTAAATTTTATTCAATTTTAAATTTAATCGGTAGTAAAATTATTTTTATAGTAGTTTTTTTTATTTCATTAGTTCATGGTAAAGATGACAATTTTTCCCAATGGGATGGGATCTTGCGGGATCCCATCCCATTTAGGATGGGATTGAGACATATTTTTGTCCCATAAAAAAATTTAGGAACAGGAGTGAGATTTTTTTTTATCTCACTTGCACACACGGAACGGGAGTGGGAATGGTAAATTCCATCCCATCCATCTCATTGCCGATTAAAAATGAGAATTTTTTCAATTGGGATGGAATCCCGTAGGGTCTCATCTCTTTTGAGACGAGATTGAGACATATTTTTATCCCAAAAAACATTTAGGGACGAGAGTGTGACCTTTTTTTATTCCATTTGCATATACAGGATGGGACTGAGATTAGTAAATCTCATCTCATCCTGTCCCATTGCCAACCCTAGTTCATGGATTGGAGAGAACTAAAAAAATTTAATTCGGAAACTAATCGCAAAATGGTGGATTGGATATAGATTAAGTTAAATCCGCAGACGTATGGATTGGATATGGATTGAGTCAAATCTGCATCTGATCCGCAGATATATGGATTGGATTTGGGTTGAATTTAATCAATCCATGGGTTGAATTTAATCAATCCGTGGGTTGAATTTAATCAATCCGTGGGTTGAATTTAATCAATCCGTGGATTGAATTGGATTGGATTGAAAAATTATAATCCGCAAAATCGTTGATCGGATATGGATTAATGTCTAATCCGTAAAATTCGATCCGCGAACACCCCTTACATGAAGGGTACTCGAATCACATTATTTATTCCAGGGACCAAGTATTCGATTGGATTGATCATTTATATCTTATAACTTAACCAGAAGATCAACGACAACTCAAATTATGGCCAGCAAACCCTGAATCTTTTAGGTAAATTTCCCTAAAGCCATATAATTCATGAACACAAAATTAAAAACAATGACAATCTTTTTGTAATTTGCTTTCGTAGCACACAGTTTGACATTTTCCTTTTTTCTTTTTTTCTTTATTACTGAAAAAATAAGCTCTAAAGATGATAAGAAATAACTTTTAATTGACAGCTAACGATGTTTATCAAACACCTATTAACTTTTTCTTGTTTGTTGTAATTGGTTAAGGGAAATTTTACATGAATATACCGCCGAGATAGAGAAGCAAGGCCCTGGCGATAGCATTAAATTTGTAAGAGAATTGTTTTCTCGGCATGTATGGTGAAGAAGCATCAATGCTTTCGATATTCAACTTGATCCTCCATGTCCAAGGCCTGATCTTGCTATAGGTCTCAAGCCACATGCTTATGCATCAGTGTTTACTTATGTCATGCAAGATGAAGAAGTGGAAGGCCTCCAATTCCAGAAAGATGATCAATGATATGGAACTTTATTATTTTTCGAACGACGGTACTTTCATCGCTATTAGAATTTATTTTTACTACTTTGTTCCTGATAAATTTTTAATTAACGCAGATAACGAGTAATGGAATATTCAGAAGTCCAATATGTCGTGGTGACCAATACAGAAAGGGAAAGAATGTCCCTGGTTACGTTTTTGTTTTCCGAATCCGAATAAAGAGATTGAACCAGTCAAAGAAGTGGTGACTGAGACAAGGCCAAGATTTTATAAGACCATGAAAGATTATACTAGCATCCTCGTTGAGAACTACCAAAGAGGAAGGAGACCAATTGAAGCAGCAAAAATATAGCTTCCTTCCTTTCTACGACTCATTAGTGTTACTAAATTGTTTTGCTTTCAGCAAATAACTCTAGCCTTCATCATGTTTTTAGTTCTGGTTTTTGTCTTTGTGAAGTTTGTTTTTCTTTTTTCTTTTCTACTTTCTTGAATGTGTAATTGTTCTTTTGTGGGTACGAATAGTCCCCAACATTTTTTTTGACAAGCAGCTTGTTATTTTCAATAGTCAGTTTCATAAGATGTCTTTATTAGATTTGCATTTATTTAGTTTAATTGAACATTAGTGATGATATTGACAAAGTAGCACCAATATTTGTTTAGAAGATTTAGAATTTTGCATAAATTAAATAAGAAAAGTTGTGAAAGTTAAAATCATTTTATTAGGTTTTTCTTTTTAAAGGACACAAGGACTCCGTTCTTGTAATTTACCCTGCTAACTAGGGGTGATTAATTTTTTTTTTTTTTAAGGACACAAGGACTCAGTTCTTGTAATTTACCCTGCTAAGTAGGGGTGATTAAACAATGTTGCCGACACAAAATTAGTTTATAAAATTAGATGGGGTCATTTGAGCTCATTAAATTTTTTCTTTACTCGAAACAAAAAATTTATTTATTTTTAAAAATTTTTAAATCTCAAAATTGCCATTCATTTTTCACTGTCTTTTATAGATGAAATTCTCTCTGTGCCGTATCATCCCTGCAAACTGAATTATCACTTACGCTCTATTATCCATGACATTGATTCTGACTTTTACTTGGTAAATCAGAATTGCATTTTTAATCAATTATTTTTTGAATTACTGAAGTAAATCTCATATGCAGCTCGACCATGTGCACATCTCCGCTGGGACCATTAATGTCTTTTGAACAAAGCTTAAAATTCATGTCATTTTTAATTCGGTCAAGATTTGGTCAAACACAATGAATTTGTAAGTTCGGGATTTGGTGCTTGGTGTAGCTCAAGTGTGCTAGCTATTTATATCTCCATAAATTTGATTGTTATAAGTTTTGTAACCGACGCATTTAATTTCTTATTAAATGCACTTGTCACCACTGCCTTTAATATATAATTAAAAGCATAACCACAGCTTCTTAAACCTTTGATTTAATTCTTGAATTAAATTCAAAGTGTAAGCTTAATCTCATTAACCACATATTAAATTATAGATTTAATTTCATACTAAAATTCGAATTTAGTTGACTGTTACAAAATAAATTCTAAATTTAATTAGTAGTTATAAATAATAGATTTTGGAATCGATTGCATGATTAATTCTGAATTTAACCAGCCATTACAGTCTCTATAACTCCTGCTTTTATTCATTGTAGTCAATGGATGTACATTGAACGTCAATTTCTCATTTATCCTAGCATCATTTTAGGCATACAAATATATCATTTTTAAATAATCACAGAGAAGATTTGGAATCATCATTAACCTTCCACTTACACTAAGTAGATCCACTCAAAATTATATTTTTAAATAGCAACTCATTATGCTATTTTTCCAGCAATAGTCTCAGTAAAGAAGGAAGACTTGCGACGAAGTTAAACTGCAAAGGCATCCAAGAAATCACCATGACTGTCTCTAAAAACACCGCAACAAAGCGGCAAAACAATGATTATTTTTGGCAAGACCATCCGTATTAATCTTTAAATAAAGCAAAATTGAAGGGTTCCAAAGAACATGAATAATTTGTGAAGCAGGACACCTACGAATGTCATACCAATATGCTTGAGAACAGATAACTCTCATAAACAGTAAAAGAAAGCACTAGCCCCACGCACTAAGAGTGACCAACAACTACTCCAAATGATTCCGGGATTTTATACAGATTTTGTTCCAATCATAAATACTTTATTGATAATGTCAGTCAATAGTTAAATTTAGCTGAAAAATGTCAGCGACTACGGCGGAGGGTAGGTTAAGAACATATTATCATAATATTTGGGGTAAGCAAAAGCTAACCCTTAATTTAATTTTGTTGTCCTTACCACAGCAACCATGGATGCATTTTGCTTAACATACTGATAGTTCTAGTAGCAAGGTAACTTGCAAACACAAATGATAGTTGTTTCACTTGGAAGTTATTTTTCTCGAAAACTAAAAGAGAAAGTGAAGCGTCTCAATTGTGGAAATTAAAATTAAACTAGTTAGAAGAAATTTCTATAGTCATATAATGATGATAAATTAGTTTTATGAGAAGTGTTTGCAAATAATCTTTTGTAAATAGTAGCATGATGGCACTCAAATACTAGTACACACACATACATATATGTATTCTTCATTTTCATTCATTGCACAGCTGGCATCACTATAGGAACTTTTATGACCAAATTTAAAAGGGGAGAAAACAATCCATGTGATGAAAAAGACCTTAATTTTTTTTTAATTTTATGACCATTTTGGTCTTCTTAATTAATTTGTATTTAAAATTAAATAACGAGGACTTAAATGATGATGCTACAAGTTTAGTTATAATGTTTCGCCAAAAAATGGAAAAAAGGACTGCCCTGTAAATTAATCTTTTTTGCACAAAGATGCTACTTAGCCATAGCATATTAGGTTCATGGGCCTATATGACGCCAATGAATAAAAGCATGCTGACAACAGAGGCTGAGATTGACCTTATCTTTTTGCATTAATTTAGATAGTTAATGCTTTTTTAACTCTTAAAGTGCATTAACGTGATTGAGTTGATTGCATATTTTATATGAAGTATAGAAAATACTTGTCAAGTAAAGTAAAGTTGCCAATTCTCCTTGCGCTAACCAAGCAGTGCCATTTTTTTTTTTCTTTTCTTCTGGATAACTCAAACTCATCACATTTTTGCTTTATTCCTTCCAAATGATAATATTTTGATACCGCATACATTATCATATACAATTTTATATGTTGCTTAAGACATTTTAAGAATAATCAATTGATAATTTAAACAACGTAGGGACAACTTTAACTTATACTCATCAGGTTCTTTCTGAAGAGCATTATTCTTTCCCTTTACCCATATGATACAAAGGGTGATAATTTTACTACCAATTAGCAACTGCAAAAGCCAAATTTCGCAAAGCAACTGATGAAATATATGGCTCAATAGAACTGGAAGTTCTTATTCTGAGCCATCTTCTCTGTGAGAAAGGCATCTCAATAACACCTGGTTCACGTGAAATTTTTCAATTGAAGAATCTTTAGCAATTTCAAAAAGCACTTGTGAGAATGAGTGTTACTGAAGGAAGTTATTATTATTAATTAATTAATTGAAGAATCTTGACACAACTTTATCTTCCAGGATGCAACAATTTTATTGCTCTGGATAAATTTGGAAAAAGGAAAAAAATATCTGGCAAGCTTTCCTCGATCTTGGTTAGGTGAAATGTGAAGGTAGATGCACTAATGCAGAAACATATTGGGGCATATTTAATTAGAAAATGTCTGGGACTGCTCACCGACAGGGTGACGCCCCACCAGGGAATGATCACGGAAAAGTCAATGAAGAACGTGAAGATCAAACATCATGTTGTTGTCTCAAATCGTCCCGTTCTGCGAAGGCTGCGAATCGAGATGATAGAAAAGGTCACACAGCCTCAGATTCTGGTAAAACAACTATGCCAGATGGACAACGAAATGGTGAAACGAAAAAAGATGTAGACCATCCCAGCTGGATACCGGCTGCCAATAGCAGCAACGGAGACGCAATTCAAAGGAGAGATTATGTGGGCGGTGGAAGCCTTTCGGAAGAAAAGAAGCCGGACCGTATCGTGGAAACTGTTAGCGGGTCTGATGCAGGCCAGGGATTGTTAAAAGATAAACCAGAAAGCAACTTCGAAAGTTTTGAAGACAAGATCCCGCACAGTCCACAGAGAAAATTTAGCAGTCCTGAAGCTGATTTGTCAAGAAAACAACAGAAAGGTCACTCTCCAGTGAAAACTCTTGGCAGCACTGACGTACAACTGAAGGTTTACCCTCCAATGAAAATTCTTGGCAGCCCTGAAGTACAACAAAAGCTTTACCCTGCAACGAAAACACTTGGAAGCCCTGAAGTACAGCAAAAGCTTTACCCTCCAATGAAAACCCTTGGCAGCCCCGAAGTACAACAAAAGCTTTACCCTCCAACGAAAACTCTTGGCAGCCCTGAAGTAAGTCACCTGTTGTCGAATGAACCAAAAAAGGCCAACCCTTCTACGAAAACTGTTAGAAGCGCGGAAGCAGGAGGTAACTTCTTGTCAAAAGAACAGCAAAAGATTGAAAGTCCGAGGAAAACTGGAAGCGGTAGTGCTGAAGCAGGGCAGGCTTGGTCAAAAGAAAAACAGAAGATTGAACCTCCAAGGAAAACAGTTAGCACGGAAACAGATCAGCAATCGTCAAAGCAGCAACTAAAGGGTTACTCTCCGGTGAGAACTGAAAACAGTAGTACTCAAGCAGGTCAGCTAATGTCAAAAGAACAACAAAAGATTGAGGTTCCGAGCAAAATTGTTGGCACCCCAGAAGAATGTCGTTTGTTGTCGAATGAGAAGCAAAAGGGTCTTATCAAGCAGGAAACCAGCTATGGGAGCCCAATTGAGAAGAAATCGGACTCCCCAATGAAAACCAGCAATGCTTCTAAACAAGATCAGTATACAGATAACAGCAGTCTTGGACAAGGAAGGCAATTATTGTTTAAAGGACAACAAAAGGATGTTGTAAAGCTAGAGGCCATCAACAAAGATAACAGACAACCATCGCCAAACCATACAGATATGAATAAAAGCAGCACTGTACATGCATCAAGTGAGCAGCAAAAGGGACTTCTAAAGCCAGATGATATCTGTGCAGCTCGTAGAGACACAAGGCAATCCAACAAAAACAACTGGTAGCTTGGAACAAGCAGAGGTGCCCTTTGTCAAATAATTAAAAAAAAAAAAGTTATTCACAAGACATCCAACACGAAAGATAAGTTTATTTTTTCATTTAATTTAATACTCCTTTTATATAAATTGGAGATTTTTTTATGTGAAATTTTAAGTTCTCTAACATACTTGGTTCTTCAAATACTATTTACCTGGAATACTTATTATCTCTTGGCTGGTCAGTTTCTGCAATTTTCTCTTTTACAACTTAAACAAATTATCAGAATATTTCATACGCATTAATAACACCCCATATTATCTCTATAACAGTACTGCAAGATCTTTGTTGACTGTTACTTTTGTGATGGTAAGCTGAGTTATTAATGAAGGGAATTCGTCCATTTCAGAACAAACAGGCATTTCTGCTTTATTCCTTCCTGATTGATGATCATATTCTGATAGTGCGACATGATTTATCACCAATATATACTGTTCTAATAATGGTTTTATAAAACAAAATTACATCTTAAGGACTTGAAATTTAATGCTCCACTTGTTCGTTCCAGAGCACTACCCTTTCTCTTTATCATAGAACAGAGGAATTTTTAGTTTCTTCACACATATTTCAGCAAAGCACAGCACTATTGATGCTCCATTTAATAAGCATTGTTTTCGACAGATTTTGGGTGTAGAAAAAGGGTAATCTATCTAAAACAATGAATTTATATTTTTTGGGGGAGACGTGGTACCTCCCTAGTTTGTTGTGTGCGATGCTTTTAGGAGTTTGGAGAAGGTGAGAAGGGAAGAGGTAAGTGGTAACTCTGGTGGAGGTTTTGAACCAAAAGGAATGTCCCTCGGAATGAGCTTCACACCTGCAAAACAGTGAAACCGAGGTTAGAGGTGAAGCCGGGGGTACCCCAGCGTTCACACTCCGACGCTCAATTAGCAAACTAAAGCTTTTATGGTAAGAAGAGCTGGCTAGCTCTCTGTAAATTAGGGTTTAAAGTCGAAGAAAACCTATTTTTTGGAGTATGAGTGGTGAGGCCGAATGAGAACCTGATGGAGAACAAAACCTAAGCACCTTTATATATGGAGTACCTTAGCTACCACGTGACATATCCTCTTTGGATCACGTATTTTTCCCTCTTTATGATTTTTTGGGCTGTTATATGCATGCTTGGGGATCAAGAATAGCGTTCACGGCGTATCTCCCTTTTTGGAAACGTGGTGCACGCTAGGGAGTGGTCCAGCGTTTGGGGACCACTGTCCTTGGGGTAGTGTCCTTTATTCTTGGCAGAGGTGACAGGCGGCTGTTCCTCACTTTTCAGCACAACGTTTTGGCATTTAATTCTGATGAAATCAAACGTTATTCCTCAAGCGATGGAGACATTTCTTATGACGATTTTTCCTTAAAATCGTTCCGTAGGGTACCCCTAAATTATTTGGGGTACCTCTAATTATGGGGGGTGCTGTCCTTGGGGTAGTGTCCTTTATTCTTGGCAGAGGTGACAGCGGTCGCTCTCACTTTTCAAAGACAACGTTTTGGATTTAATGAAATCAAACGTTATTCCTCAAGCGATGGAGACATTTCTTATAGTACCCCTAAATTATTTGGGGTACCTCTAACTATGGGGGGTACCTCTAAATTGTATGAGGTACCCTAACTGTGAGGGGTACCCTGAGCTACTTCCCCAATTGCGTTGGGTACCTCTAGCTGTGGGGGTACCCCAAATTATTCTCAGCTAAGTGGGGTGCTTCAAAATGTGTTGGAGTTATTCTGCTTGTTGACACGTGGCACTCTGCTACCTTTTATATTTCTCCCCAAACAAGCATAATTAGAGTTTTATCTCTCAATGAATGTGCAGTCACAGTTTGATAATGAACTGGTTGGCATATATTCTTTTAAGTGGTTTCTTGGCCTATCATTCTTCAATATGTGAGGATATTGCGGGAGGAATAAAAGAGATTCTTAATTTAAGGTGTCCCACCACATGCTTGGGATTCTTTTGAAGAAAATTCATTTTTGGTAAACTTTCCAGCTGGATTATTACTTGGAGAGCCTTAGTTTAGTGCAGAAGCAATGGTGGAAAACAACAAAAATCAAAATGCCAGTGCTAATGCTCAAGGTGACAGTGGAACAGATTACGATTATCAGCCAACTTGTGATGCTGTAATATGATCTGTCCTTGGAGGCATAAATCACAAAATCTCAGGACTAGGCTCAAGGAAATTGTAGGATCAATGCAGCAGTGCCACACACACAACTCTGTAGATTGTCTTCATACAAGAAAACAATCTACAGAAATTGAGAAGCATCTGAATTCAAGCAAGGGAACAGCACTAGAGACCCTGCAAGTGAAACTCTTGCAAACTTTGAACCATGGAAAGGGCAACAAAGGACTAATATTGAAAGTGCTTCACGTAAGCCTTCGAGGTAAGTTATTAGATTCTCCATAGATTCCTGTTATCAGCAGCCATGTTTGTAGAAAATTGGAGCTTCAACTAAGGTGATAACACAGACCCCTGCACCCTAAAATAACTGATGGAGTATGAAGCTACTGAGCAAGCAGGTTCGTAGTTGTGGAAGGAGAAACAGAAAAATGTTGTTGCTTGTTAAGCAAGTAATTTGGGGGAAAATTTTTTCCTTATTTGTGTATTCTTCATTTGCCAGAGAATGGTAAAATCAAAAAAGTAAATAAAAGATGTCATTCGTGTGTATTTTGTGAGTAGAGAGCTGGAATATATTAAGTCACAACCGGTAAATTCTGGGATTTCAGTTGAAATGGTGTTCCAGCCTGCAGCTACATTGCTACAATATAACTTCTCTGATTTTACCTGCACAAAGAAATGGTGATAATGGGAAGTGAAGCTTTAATCAATTAGTCCCAATGGCTAAAAGGTTCTTTTTATGAATACAAAAGGGAATTCCTTGGCTGCAACCAACGCTTTGGTGCGCCATTAACTTTACAAAATTGAATTCCTTGGCTGCAAACAATGATTATTGCTTTTAATTATATGAAACACAGTTGGATTGCTAGCAAAAAGAGAAAGAATTAAGTGGATAGAAGCGGTGAATCAGTCGACACACGCAAAGCAATATTATATAATTCTGTAGTTAGTTGTAAGGAAGTTGCCTTTCCTGAGAGGTTGAAGTTGTCAGAAATGTAATTGCATTCTGTTTGGAAGCGACGCATAGAAAAGAGCAGATATATGCAGCAGAGTGGCTTAAAATAAAAAATTAAAAAAAAAAAACTTGGTAGATGTTTAGACGATTCGAACGATGGAACTTGTTGATTTTTATGAAGCCTCTATCTATTAGTTCTTTTAAGTATTATTCAGTTGTTGCTTCACTATTGCCGGAAGAAAAACCTTCACTGTCATCTCAACTCAAGCATGAGATTCATAAATAATCAATCTGTTCTGTAAATCAAACCATGTTAAGTGCCATACATATCTAGATTACAACAGCATCCGAAAGCAAACAAAAGAAAAAAGATACAAAATAAAACCATACAAGCTTAGACTTGGCCAGAATTTTAAGCACGCCC
Source organism: Atalantia buxifolia (assembly GCA_030444775.1). Taxonomy (NCBI): domain Eukaryota; kingdom Viridiplantae; phylum Streptophyta; class Magnoliopsida; order Sapindales; family Rutaceae; genus Atalantia; species Atalantia buxifolia. The sequence goes on from CM059831.1 coordinate 31,779,822, forward strand.
AACTGATAGTAGAAAGTAAAGCAATTGATAAAGTTTGAACGCAGTAATCCTTGAAAGCAAATAGATCATTTTAATGAGTAGACAGCTGGAATGGGGACAGAAATACTGGATTCCGGTGGAAATTGATTCTCTTGCTGCAGCGATGATATTTCCTGCTCCGATTTCCCTAAACAAGTAATTAAGGTAACGGTGAGAAATGAAAATGTCATTTTACAACTTTCCTTAACTATTCAACAAATGATGGACAATGGTCGATAAGCTCATATTTAAATACATAATGATTTTCCTCTGCTACAGAGAATGGATTAATTGGTTTGTGCGAGTATTAGAAACTATTAAGGAAGCTTAATGTCACAGGATAAGTGTTTTGCGCAACGAACCCGTGCGGCACTTAGACAACTCTTGCCGAGAGTTGCTAAGTAAGCCTTTGAGCTTCTTGAATAGCTAAACCTAGAGATTTTCGAAAGAGTTAGAGAGAAAAGAGCAATTGAGCCAAATAAAGAAAATTGTATTACTCGCAAGAGTGTTTGCAAGAGAGCTTACAAAAGTGCATGAGTTGCTTGCTCTAAGCTTGATGCTCAAATGCCAAATGCCATGCCCTATTTATAGGGAGGATTGCCAAGCTCTAGAGTTCTAGAGAATTTTACCAACTTGTCTGAATATCTAGATATTTACATGTGTTAGAAATGTTTAAAAAATTCTAGATATGTATAAGTATGAGATGTGTTAGAGTTAGCTAGAAAATTCTAGAATCGGGCCACGCTAGCACTCTTGGGCTCTTGGCCTGAAATTGTTGGCACTTAGGCTAGCAACTTAGGCGTTCCACAACATTAAGCCAATGTTGAGTCACAAATTAAAAGCCCCAGAATAGGCAGCAACGCTCTATCAAATCTATTTAAGAGATGAAAATAGATTATATGAACTTAGGTAAATAAGTAAAGGTTGAAGATATTGTATGAGGAGAAAAACTTACCCCAAATGTGAATTAACATCAAATTCAGTCCATGCTAATCACATTCCAAAAGGATAGATCTGGATGTCATACCGCTCTGTATCCTCGAAGTTCCGCATCTTTTGCCTCAGCTCCGGCTGAGGCCACCACAACTCCAATTTCTTGAAGCTCTTCATGCACCAAAGATGTTCAGGAAGCCTTTTCAAGTAAGCACACGGGTTGATAACCAAGCATTCAAGTTTCGGCATGGCTTCATTCCCCATAGTCCACTCCTCTAGCCATAGCATTGATTTCAGATGCAATACCTTGAGTTTTGGAAAACCATCAGACCCACAAGCCAGCTTCCTACCTGAATACGAGTTTTGCTTCAGTTTGAGCACTTGAAGATGTGGCAGCTTCTCTAGTGTTGGCATGGGATCATCTATAAGGTCAGTATTAGAAAAACTCAGATGGGTTAGACTTGGAGGGAATTGGTTTTCAAATAAGACAATTTTTGAGAGCCGTGGCATCTTGCTTTCGTTCACCAACTTCAAGGATTCAAGGCAGCTCAGTCCGTGAAGGCTTTTGGACAACAAAGATTGATAATAATTTAAATCTCCACATATCTGTAGACTTCGAAGTTCAGGCAATCTTTCCAATATATCTGGAGTACAGCAGCGAGGATGTAAGGATGAAATGAAATTGATATTTTCTAGAGAGCTGCAATATTTTCCTGGATGAGCAGGAAGAGTGATTAAGCCAAAATTTAGATGCCTGAGTTTGTTCAACTTCCAAATGTCATCTGCTGTATGATCTATATAGCTAGAGGGCATGTCTAGCGTGTACAGGCTCAAAAGATTGCTTAATAATGACGAAGAAAGGCTTTTCAGGGAAGGGATATTCAGCTTCAAATATCTCAAGCGAGACAAATTTTCAATTCCGGCTGGATATTGGTCTAGAACTAAAGATCCCAAGTCCAATACTCTGAGGAATTTGAACATTTTATAAATTTTCATGCTATCTCTGGGGTTCAGGCGGTCGCTTCCTGGAGAGAGGTATAAGAAAGAATGGAGGTACGAGTCAAGACCATCAAATGACTCCAACTCACCCAGATTGACGTTTGCGCAGAACCGTCTTACCCTTTTCCGTGATTTACCTTGCGGATCCATGACAGGGGCATAGATAAATTCCACCGTACAAGCTACTGCCAATATTGTAGGCCACACAAGACTTGAAAAAGAGCATGTTTTGATCGTGCCACTAGCTTTTCTTCTTTTCACTTGAATGAAGCCTCTATCTATTAGTTCTTCCAAGATCTTCTCAGCAGTTGCCTCACTGTTATCTCGTACGAAACCTTCAGCTATCCACAATTGATACAACTGCCTGGCGGATATCTCAGAATGTAGAGGAAAGACAGACGAGTAGAGACCGCAAAGTTTGAAGTATAGTTCAAACTTGGAGTATGTAAGGACTTGATCCCCAAAGGGTTCTGCTAGTATTTTCTCTCTATTTTCTTCTAGTGACAAACTTCCATGGTACAAGATGAGGAAAGGCCATCCTTCGTACGTAACTCTCAATGGTCCTCCAGCAGGCACTAAATCAAGCCGAATGTGCTGTCCGTTTTCCAATTGGAATGAGGTGAGGATCTCAATATTACTAACTGTTGTTAGCACTCTACTTCCATTCTGATTATCTGGAAGAATTTCTTGAATGAATTCCCATACATCATTTGTCCACACATCATCAAGCACAATCAAATACCGCTTGCTCATTAGATAAGCATGAAGATGAATTATCTTCCTCATTTCATAGTCTCGATCCTCCATAACTTCACTCAACTTAGATGAAGGCATCAGAAACTTCATTATGTTATCTAACAAGCTGTCAGGTTGATAGAGAATAGACACCGGAACCCAAGCCTGACAATCAAAATAATGCTTCACATAATTGCTGTTATAAGCCTCTGCAGCGAAAGCAGCCTTGTCTAAGCCAACGCTATCAAGTACTGCTACTACAGAAAGCTGAGGTGGTCCCTCTATCAAATGATCTAACAACTCCTCCATTTTATCATCCAGACCCACTATGTCATTGTCCATCTTCTTAAAACTTGAAGCTTCAGTTTTGAAGAATTTGAATAAACATAAAAATGCAGGAGATTTACGGTCTTCAGCTTTAAACAATTTGAACACGTCATTGATATCGAAGGGGATGTGCTCAACTTGTTGCATCCATTGTTTAATATCAATGATTTTACTTTGGAGTCCAAGCAGAGCGTCACGTATCTCCTTGGAACTGCTTCCACTCTTTTGTTGTTCCATGATGGTGGGGATAATGAATGTGTCGATGACCTTATCAGATTCATAGGCAAAGCGATTGATTTCTTTCATGATGGCCATAAGATCTGTGGAATGAATTTGATCCTCTGCAGCGGCACCGATTTGCATCAGAAGCCAAGCCAAGTCGTAGTCATATTCTCTCAGCCAAGAAGTAACGACTTCAATCTCTGTGTGAAGGTTTTGAATCTCTTCTTTTGCAGCATCCGGCAACATGCCTTCCTCACCAGCTAACAGCCTTCTCAGCCTCTCTGAAAATAGCCCCAAGTTTATGTCCATGCCGATGCCTCCTGAAAAATTTGGAGATTTATAGCATAATTATATCACTTGCAAGTTGCAACTAGTTAATGTAATCAGATGTTTACTAATATTTACTATGAGAAATTTATTGAACCACCCAAATCTAACGACATTCACGAATATTGGACAATATATGTCTACCTCTACCAATAATGGAAGAGGCATAATGGAGACCAAGAGGGGAGTCGATCAGTGGCTCTCACTTTGAGCAAGCAGCCGGTTATATTCACATTGCAGCTGATAAATTCTAGTTGAATAATATTGTATGTACAAAAAATAGTACAACATCTATAAAAGACGAGGGAAAAATTTATCCTGCAGTGAAATTTTATTTTATCCTGTAATGATGGTGTACTAACTGTAGTAAGTAAATCATTACTCATACAGTTTATGGATTTAATCATTATTAATTTTTTTAATTAACAGATAAATATTTTTTTAATTAATAGATAAATATTTTTTAACTTTTATTGAAAAAGTTAAATATTTTTTAAATACGAACAATATAAAAAGAAAAATGCAAATCAATCTAATCAATGAGTAATGTTAATTTTTAATTGTACTCTCCAACGATATTCTCATGACCTTATCAATTTATAATGCAAGAGTTAAATTACATAACTATATATAAATATATTTACATGCGAACAATCATCATAATTGAAATTATAATGTTATCTGATACATATCATATTAATGATACTTAGCAGAACCAAAATTTTGGATTGATTTGAGCCATATATAATGGAAAAACTATAAACTTAACTGGGCTATAATGATATAAAATCTCTAAAATTCAAGAGGCCAACTATCAACCATGGGGGCAATAATGGATAAACAATAAAATTTGGTATGTTATAACAAAATTATGTTAAAAAAAGGAGCCCTAGAAATTTATGTAGTTCCGCCGCTGATGGTACTATATGAAGACTTTAATTAAGAATTTTAATATGACCATGTTGACTGTCATAAAACTTATGAGTATCATAAATTATAGACAATAATAAGGGGCTTTTAAAGCTTAATTTGAAATGGTCGTGGAGCTTAGGTGAATTTTTAGAAAATGTAAAAATATTAATTGTTATATATATATATATATATATATAGAGAGAGAGAGAGAGAGAGAGAGAGAAATATTCCAATGAGGGATCTAATACTCTATTAAAGTAAGGGATCCTTTAAAAGACAAAAAAGCATACACTCCAATACACTATAAAATAAAATACACTGCATTAAAGTGTGTGTTTTTCTAGTCTTTTAGTTTATTCTTTACTTCAATGAAGTAAGAGATCGCTTATTAAATAATGACTTATATTATAAACGTGTGCGTGCCTGTGTGCGAATGTGCTAATCTAGTTTAGGATCTTGGACTTTATTAAAGTTCAGAAATTACATTACTTTACTCCACCATATGGTGTAATAATTTTTTCAAACTTTAACAAAGTGTAGGATCTTACATTAGATATTTCTAATATATATAGTTCTTTCCTGCAGATGTCAGCACAAAAATTCGTGAGGATTTGAGGTTTCACAATGATATGAAATGCTTTTACAATGATGTGAAGGGCTTTTACACTGTTTTGAAACCCTAAATTTGTGGGAAAATTTGTACCAGCATCCATATATACCTGATAATTTTCCTATGTATACACGTACAGAGAGAAAATGTTTTCAATTTGGAATTAAAGTTCAGGATGAATTTATGACATCATAAAATGACTTTTACTACATTGTAAACTAATTGATAATATAACTTACATCAACCTAAGAGTTGGTCCAAACAAATCAAATATAATTTAGTAATTGTCATATACTCTTGGGTTGATGTAAGTTACAATTTATGTAACTTATGGCGGTGCGTTCAATAATGGATAAACCATGATGATTGACACAATCGTATTGCTACCTAAATGATATGACAAAGCTAACTTTCAATCAGTTTTTTTTATTTATCTGATTTATCATAATAAGAAAATGAGAGCCAAAAATATAACTTGTGAATAAGAGTCAATCACAAACATGAAGTGGATATAATATTCATGGAGAAAACTTAAGAAAATGAAATTATTTTGGGACAATGCAAATAATAAAGTACCTGTTGTTCCTTAGAGCAATGACTAACTTCAATAACTCTGATGATTTCTTATTGTGTTTGAGCACGCCACAATCAAACTATTATTTGGAAGAAACAGAAAAATAATGTTGACTATGATAAATGGATGCTTTTGGTAGAACTGAAAATGATCATGCATCTGAAAGAAAACACAAGTTAAGAAAACAGGAAAGAGAATTTAAACTTTACTTGTAAGTAAAGGCAAAAATATCTTGGTTCAAGAAAAGAAAGAGATACCACACTAGCAAAACGAAAAAGAAGAAAGGCTAAGAAAGCATTGTAAGAAATGCTATAAAGAAAATAAAGACAGTTCAAGAAAAGAACAAGATGCTAATTATGTCCTGCAGTCCTGTTTATTATGCTTTTCTTCTTCCATTGTCTGAATTCCAATCCAAAAACAAAAGCAATATACATTTGCACTGGGATTCATTAAAAGTACGTTTGTCTGAAAATGAAATGAAAATAAATCATGATTACAAGATGTTTCGGACATTCTTAAAAATACAAAGTCAGTAAAAAAATGAATTAACTCTGCCTTCTAATAAGAAAAACATTAACGCAACTAAAGATGAAATTGCTAAATTGACATTTCAAAGAAGACCGTTCAACCTTATATTATTGCATAAACAAACTATGAGAGCCCAATGACAACAAGACCAAATATCAACAGGATTTGAAGCGAACAACAGAATAAAGACAAATTATTCATACAAATGAATCAAGAACTAGCTAGAAATTAATACAATTATTGAAGTCTATGAAATCAAACCTCTGTATTTTATCTTCTGGTTTAATGCTTCTTCCAAAAATCATCTGGTGCATGAAAGTTGCATTCTGATGTAGGAGTGCTTGTGAAGGAAGAGATATTCAATTGCAAATACCTCAGAAAGGATATTGGTCGATAATTGGTGCTCTCAAGTTTGGTATCTTGAGAGTTTGAAGTTTTGTGATCGGGTGCGATGAACAGAAAACAACAGAGGTATATATGGATCTGAAAAAAAATAAATAAATAAATAACCACAGAAGTTTCCAATTAAACAGAGAGACATTAATTTAGATGATTGGAATAAATGATCCTGTTGATATTTATGATGCCTCTATATCATTTCTTTTAAGTAATATTCAGCTGTTGCTTCTTATCAGGACATAAACCTTCATCATTACTTCATCATTGTCTCAACTTAAGCATGAAACTCATATGAGGACACAGGAATGAATATTGAGCTTGCTCGTGAAATTAGTGCTCTCTTCAGGAAAGGAGGTTGGTCGGTGCAGCTATTGAAAGATTATATAATCTAAAGATAAAGATCTACTGGAAACTATTATTCTTCATGGGAATATTGACAAGAGAATCTTTGACAATAAAGCTATGGGACATAGTTAAAGGACTGTAACACCCCAAATTCACCTAAGAATCTTAAAAAGTATTTAGAATGAAACCTCATAACATTAATCTCATTACTATTTCCAAATGAAAATAAATTTTGTCCATAGTCAAAACATGGTCTCTAAAACAATAAATATAACAATAATCCTCCCAAACAAAAATTTAGTTCTAAACAATAACCAATGTAACAACAATTGATTCATCAAGAAAATGCCAAAGTTTTTAGCTAACATATCCTCTTCTCTAAACCCAAAAGCCCACAACTCTTAAATCAATCTGCAAAATGTTGGAGATAAGGGGTGAGCCATCAACTCAGAAAGCAAACTCATGCATAAGCTTATGATAAAATACACAATAATCATTATAAAGTACCATAAATTCGAAATCGGTAATCATTTTATAATATAATAAATATGTACAATAAAACTCATAATCAGTTAAGTTATAACATAATAATCATTTTCAATTTGTTTAGTAAATCATTTATTAATAAAACATTTCATTCATTTAGTTGCTCATGCCACATAATATGGCCTAGACTCCCAGTGACCCGGCCAGTCAATATGTCACTTGTTATCTCGGTAGCTCACCAATAATTCAATTAGGGCATGTTTGGTAGCCTGCATAATATAGGATAAAAATACTATTCACATTAACCTAATACTAGCACATGCGTGGTTCCAAAACTGCATTGCGTTAACTTATAAAATTAATACAGTCAAATCCGCATAAATCAAACCCAAGGGGAGAGTCGAGTTTACGACGCATCGCATTATAGAGCAAAAAAAAATTAAAATTGAGAAAATTTTGCAAAATTTTCATGCCAACTCTTCACGATAAACTTCATATCAGCAAATCTAGCATTATCAATCGACCTGACAATCATCGTTCGATGCCATCATCGACGCCTTCACTATGCCACGCAACATCATAGCTACTGCTCCAGCACCACTTGCCTACTCTGTGAAGAAGATGATATGAAGATGCCTTTACTGTGGAGAAGCTAAAGCCTAGAGAAGAAGAAGAAAGAAGCAGAAAGAGAGAGAGAGAGGAACTGAAGAAGGCAAAGAAAGAACGAGAAACGAGAAAAAAGAAAAAGAAAAAGAAAACAAACTGAAGAAGACGAACAAAGAAGGAAAAAAAGAGAAAAAAATGAACAAAGAAGAAAATGAAATGGAGAAGCCAACGAAGGAGGAGAGAGAGGAAGTAGATGATGATACAAAAACATTATCCGAGGAAAATAAAAATTAAAAAAAAAAAGAGAAGAGAGAGGAAAATGAAAAAAATAAATAAATAAATCTTTTTTAATACATAAAAAATTAATAATTCAAATTAATCACAAAAAAGATTAACACAATACAGTATTGTAGAAAACATTGTAAAGTATTATTATAATATAATGTTAATACAATATAATATAATATAATACAATATAATACAATACACTTGTGTTTAAAATAATGTAATATAGTAGAATTTAATACAACGTACGAAGCACCCTTAGGATATTGTACCCTGCAATATTTGTCAGTAGGTGCGTATAGTACAACTAACTGTTCAGTCATATTAGTAACAGTAATTATGAATATTGAGCCAAAACCTTAAACATAATTTTTAATCTTTCAATACCAATCATTCAATAATATTTCAATAAAATACTCTTATAAGACATTAAATTAACAAAGCTTTACAAATAATTTCAAGGAAAACATTTTATAAGAAAACGAGTGCTTTAAAGTCATTTTAAATCAAATTTAAAAAAATATTTTAAATAAGCTTTTAACGAAAATATAATTTATTATAAGGTAAAATTACTTCAAAACCATAAAATGTTAATCCATATGAAATCTTTTCATACATATTTACATATGTACATATAGCAAATATTATACATAAATTCATTTATCTCGATATGAAGAAACCAACAATAACTTCAAACACACGAGCTCACTTTGATCTATCTTCAAAACTAAATTATAAGTCAAGAACTTCTTTAATAAAAAACAGTAACACAATCAAAATCTTCTCCTCCTCCTATTTCAAAATGTAAGAGGTTTTTTTTTTCGTAGTATTTGGCTGATATATTCTTTTCTTTGTTAGGTTCTAAGATTTTTATCAAAAACAAGATAATTAATATAAAAGGAGTTTTTATAAAGACAAGCCTTTTAATACCCTTATCCACTAAAAAGATATTTAATAAATTAAAAAGTTAAGTGATTTGAAATTTTAAGAAAATTAAAACATTCTTAAATATCGTTAGTCTAAAATGCTACATTCTATAAGATATACATTAAAATATAATAATAAAAAGTAATTATGGGTTTACAAGGATTGTTTCTGCTAATGGGAAAACTTTTTCTTGAGGGGCGAAAATGAATTACCCTTTTGTCCCACTAATATCTTCAAATCTTGATTTAACACTACACTCCTACTCTTAATTAAACAAAAGAAAGAAAATGAAAAATGAAAAAAATGAAATTACCTTCTGGTTAAGAGCTGGCTTCCTGGCCTAGTTGCGGGCAAAGTTCAAATCAAATTTTTAAGTCTTTACCCTTTTTTTAGGGTTTGAAATCGGGCGATCAGCCAAATAAAGTTGCTTGAAACTATTAAACTAGGCCTTGGATAGAGGGAGAGCTGGCTTCCTCAAGAAGAATAAAAAAAAAAGTCATTAACTATGTCGCATGCTTGCAGAATATTGCAGATGATTAAACCATTGAGCTCTATTGTTTTAAGATAAAAAACAGAGTAACACAAGAGCATCATCACTTATTTAATAATTTAAGCTGTAGAATAAAGCAAAATCATGTCTGCCACGGCAATAATGTTTTGATGGCTTGCTATAGAGACTATTATATGTTTCTTGAGCTATTTTGAGAACAATCAAATGATAATTTAAACAACTTAGTGACAACTTTAAATTATACTGCACAGATCTTTCTAAAGAGCATGATTCTTTCCTTGTTCCCCGTGTGATTTTAGGAATATAATTTTATAACAAATCAGCAACCGCAAAAGCCAAATTCTGCAAAGAAAGTGATGAAATATATGGGTCAACAGATTAATCAATAAAGGCATCTAAGGAACACCTGATTCACGTGATTTTTTTTTTTTTTTTTTACTACATTGAAGAATCTTATGAAAATGAAAATTCTTAAGAAAATTTAGAAAGCACTAGAGAGGATGAGTGTTACGCGCAGAAAGAAATTGGTAATTAATCAATTGAAGAATCTCGGTACAACTTTTATGTTCCCCGCTGCAACAATTTAATTGGCCTGGAAAAATAAAAAAATTCTGGCCTGGAGATGTGTTTATTTTATTTATATGCAGTGTTTTCTTAATTGAAATGTGAAGGCAGATGCCCTTATGCAGAAACACATAGTGGCTCATAATTAGAATATGTCTGCCGCGCGTCACCGTCCCCCAGATGGTGGGGGGGAAATAAAAGGCGAAGAGGATGATGATCAAACATCTTGTCTTGAAAAGATTTGTTGCTGTATGAAACCATCCCGTCCTGCCAAGGCTGCGAATCGAGGTGACAGAAAAGGCCACACAGCCTTAGGTTCTGGTAAAACAACTATGCCAGATGGACAACGAAATAGTGAAACGAAAGAAGATGCAGACCATCCCAGCTGGATAGCGGCTGCCAATAGCAGCAACGGAGAAGCAATTCAAAGGCAAGATTATATGGGCCGTGGAAGCCTTTCGGAGGAAAAGAAGCCCGACCGTGACGCAGGCCGGGGATGGTTGAAAGACAAGCGAGAAAGCAGCTTTGAAAGTTTTGAAGACAAGATCCCGAACACTCCAGAGAGAAAATTTAGCAGTCCTGAAGCTGATTTGCCAAGAAAACAACAGAAAGGTCACTCTCCATTGAAAAGTCTTGGCAGCACTGAAGTACAACTGAAGGTTTACCCTCCAACGAAAGTGCTTGGCAGCCCTGAAGTGCAACACGAGGTTTACCCTCCAACGAAAACTCTTGGCAGCCCTGAAGTACAGCAAAAGGTTTACCCTCCAACGAATACACTTGGAAGCCCTGAAGTTCAACAAAAGCTTTACCCTCCAACGAAAACTCTTGGCAGACCTGAAGTAAGTCACCTGTTGTCGAATGAACCAAAAAAGGCCAACCCTCCTACGAAAACTGGTGGTAACTTCTTGTCAAAAGAACAGCAAAAGATTGAAAGTCCGAGGAAAACTGGAAGCAGTAGTACTGAAGCAGGGCAGGCTTGGTCAAACGAAAAACAGAAGATTGAACCTCCAAGGAAAACAGTTAGCACGGAAACAGATGAGCAATCATCAAAGCAGCAACTGAAGGGTTACTTTCCGGTGAGAACTGAAAACAGTAGCACTCAAGCAGTTCAGCTAATGTCAAAAGAACAACAAAAGATTGAGCTTGCAAGGAAAACTTTTAGCAGCCCACAAGAAAGCCAGTTACTGTCAAATGAGAAGCAAAAGGGTCTTATCAAGGAAGACACTAGCTATGGAAGCATTGTTGACAAGCAATTGGACTCTCAAATTGAAACCAGCAATACTCCTAAACAAGGAGGTCACCTACGGCCAAAAGAACAAGACAAGGAAGTCATGCAAAAAGGCATCAACAGAGAGCGAACTATGCTGAATCCAGTCCTTCAAAAATAACCAACAGAAGCTCTGGCAATCAATTAGAAGAGCAGCAAAGAGGTGTTCCGAAGCATGGAAACGATAGTGAAAACCATACTAAAAAAATTTTATTGGCAGTTCTGGGCAAGCTGGTTTATTGATGTGGAAGGAAATAAAAAAAATAAAAAAAAGGATGCTGTCCGGCTAGGTGACAAATTTGATAAATATGCGGACACCAGCTAGAGAATGAAGCTGCCGAGCAACTGAAGAATGCTGTTACTTGCTAGGCAAGCAAAATAATTATAAAAAAAAAAAGTTGTGTTTAGTTTTCACTTGAAAACAGTAACATATATATATATAGAGAGAGACACACGCATACATATATGTGTGTGCGCTCGCGTGCTTGTTTGTCTGTCGTTTCTTCATTTTCTAATTTGATTGGAGTTTGTTGTTCAATTACTCAAATTTTACAGCCGGATTTCCCCATTAGAATTTTGGGAAAAACAGATTGTGTTATCCATAAAAGCATATAAGCCTTGGCCAATATATCAAACCCTGATACCAAGAAAAATCTCCTTAAAGCAAGTAATTGTGCCACAACATCTCTCACCTCCATCCGCTCGGTTGGAGATTCCACTGAGCAGAGAACTCCAATTCTGACTGTAACAAGCAAGCACTCCTCAATTTTGGCACCTTTGTCAGCTCTTGGGTGAAGAATCAAATCTCCATCACTTTTTCCGGCAATGTGATCTTGGCATATTCATGGCGAGTTAGGCCTTCACTGACCGTGTTATCTGTAGGTCGCCTTCTAATGAACATTTCTAGCAACATAACTCCAAAGCTGCATAGATCCCCTGGCAAAGACACTTTGCCTCCCATACCATACTCTTGGAGAACCCAAAAAAACAAAAGTCGATGCATTAATGCGGCAGTTTCCATATATAAAATTAGGAAAATATAAATATCAGAAAAGAAATAGTTACCTGGAGCTACGTAGTCTACGGTGCCCTTTATCCCAATTGAAGTTGATTGAATTTCAGGAACTGTACAAAGTGGAATGTCCGATAAAAAACTTGCTAGCCCAAAGTCACCCACATGGGCAACCATGTCATCATCGAGCAAAACGTTGCTCGGCTTTAGATCACCATGAACAATAGGCTGTTGACAGCGGTGGTGAAGATATTCAACTGTAGAAGCCACAACAATGGTTATGTTTAGTCTTTGAATCAAACTAAACTTGCACATTTCCAGGAAGTCATCGCTCAAGTACCACCACTTTTCTAAGCTTCCATTTTCCATGTACTCATAAACTAGAGCCTTAAAATCCACTCTTTTAAAATCAATACTAGAGCAAACAGTGATGATCTTAACTAGATTTTTGTGGTGGATATTTCTTAATGCTTCACACTCAGCCACAGAGCTCTTGAAAGCTCATTTTTCTATAAGATTAATCACCTTCACTGCAACTGTTGTTTGACTTTCACCTAAAATTCCCTGATACACAAAGCCAACGCTTCCCTGACCAATAATATTTGATGATGAAAATTCACTAGGTGCCTTACTCGGCTCGGCATAAGAAACTGCTGGAAACTGCTGTTCCATAGGTAACCAATCAGAAGATTCATGTGCAGATCTCCTTCTTTGAGAATGACCAATCAAACATGATATTATCACCGGAATCACCAGTTTGAGTAGAGTGACTTTTCTTGATCTTTTAGAGTGGCAGGATGGTAAATGCAATCCATCAAAACCATCACAAAGCTTTCCATTTCCCGCAAGTGAAATTCTTGTTTTATTGTTGAAAATGCCTTTTGTTTGGTACCTCACCATCAAAGTGATTGTAAGAAAGATTCAAGAGTACTAAGAAGGATAAATTCACAGGCAATCTTGGAAGCTGACCAGATATATTGTTGCTTGAGAGATAAAGTTCTTCAATGCTTTTCAATGAACTCAAGAGAGACAAGAATGGTTCCTTTGAAAGAATTGCCATACACAATATGATATTATAAGCTTGTCCAAGCACTTAGAGTAATGGGAATCTCACCAGAAATTGGTTTACAGATAAATCCAATGCAACAGCATTCTTCAAGTCACCCACTTCTGGAGGAAGAGAGCCGCTGAGAACCTTATCAAATAAATCTAAGAAAAGTGAAAGGTTGTTATCTCAAGAATTTGTTGGGGCAAAGCAGCAGCCAGTTTATTTTTTGGAGACAGACAACATTGTCAGATTCTTGCAATTGCCAAGACAAGGTTGGTTAGCCTGGTCAGATTACCAAGAAAGGAGGAGATGCTCCCTTATAAAAAGTTGAAATGCAAGTGCAGTAATTGCAATTTTCTAAGCTCACCAATTACATGAGGAATAGAGCCAGATAATTGATTTCACTCCGTAGCAAGTGAATCTAGATTCACAAGAATGCTAATCCCAGTATGAATGGTAACAAATATTTTGTTGCCTCCCATGATGATTTTGGTCATCATCGTTGAGAGGTTGGCTATAGAATGTGGCAGCACTCCTCCAAATTGTTTGCCATAAAAACCAAGCCATTCCAATCTGCTACAATTTGTTAGTATGGTTATAAAATAAAGATCACTGGCTACCCCCTATCCTAAATTATTTTTCCCAACATTTACACGTGATAGATGCTTTAGGCTGTTAAAATTAATTGCCACTTTCCCTCTGAATTGATTGTAGGATAGTTCAAGCCTTTCAAGATTTGAAGCATTGGAAAATGAATCTGGGAGAGGGCCAGTAAAATTGTTTAAAGCAATAACAATTTTTCTAAGGTTTGGAAGTTTGGCTCCTATGTCAAGTGGTAAATTTCAATTGAACCTATTATCGTGGAGATAAATCATCTCAAGCGAAGAGAGATTATAAACTGGAAGGACCATACCTGAGAATTGATTTCCACCTATGTTGAGATAAAATAAGCTTCTTAGTTGGCCTGGACTTTCAGTAGGGATGGCAAAAATTCCCACGGGAATGGGTATTCTCGGGGATTTTTCCCATTCGGGGAGGGTATGGGGATAATTTTATACCCAATTTTTTTACCCAATTTCTTATTCGGGGAGGGGACGGGGATGAGGTGGAATCCCCATCCCCTACCCATTTCCCCCTTTTAATTTTTAATTTTATTTTTATTTTTTAAAATTACTAGTAAATAAATAATAAAATTTAAATTATAAAATTATAAATATTGGTAAAAATAAAAAATATCAAAATCTTTATATTATTAAACTTTTAAGCGTAATTAACTAATTAAAATCCTAAATTTTTATTTATGACATTAAAAAGACCAGGTAGATTCTATTAGCCTAAAAATTTTGTTTTAATTCTAATATTAATTAAATATTTTAAACTTAAATCTTTTTTTATTTATTTTAGATGTTATAATTACCCACAACGTATCACAATTTTAATATCTAATATAATCTAATCTAATATTTGTTCTTGATTTGCTTTCTCGACTTAACTAGGTGAGATGTTAATTTTGAATATAAATTCGATTTTATTCTGACTTTACTTTTATGGATTAACTCAAAATCGAAAACTGGAAGTTGATGAGGATTCTCTCAATTAATTCTAATGGGGATGGGGAGAGGACGGGGACATACGCAAAATATTGGGGATGGGTACGGAGAGATTGGTCTCCTCCCCTCCCCTCCCCTCCCCATTGCCATCCCTAACTCTCAGGAATTTTCC
This sequence comes from Atalantia buxifolia, assembly GCA_030444775.1. Lineage (NCBI taxonomy): Eukaryota > Viridiplantae > Streptophyta > Magnoliopsida > Sapindales > Rutaceae > Atalantia > Atalantia buxifolia. The sequence continues at coordinate 31,795,179 of CM059831.1, forward strand.
CACCAAAATTATTCCTATTTAAATCAGCTTCCAGGTGAGATGAAAGATTCTGAATGGAAGCTGGAAGTTGTCCTGTGAGCTTAATGACACTAAAGGATAGATTCTCAAGCTTGAACAAGTTGCCAATCTCAGCTGGGATTTCTCCCGCAAGGATGTTTCTATGAGCAAAAAACAACATGAGCTTCGAACGAAGAGACAAATTGGTTGGTATTGTACCTGAAAAAGAATTATTGGCCAGTATTAGTTTCTCAAGCCTGAATAGATTTCCAAGTTCGTTGGGAATCTCTCCTTGGATGCCATTGTCTGCAATATTGATGAACCTGAGGAAGCTGAGATTCACAATATAAAGAGATAAAAGACCTCCGATGCTTTGGTTCCTCAGCTCTGACGTTGTTACCCTTTGATGCCGGTGACCACAAGTCACGCCTGGCCACTGGCATAAGTTTACAGAATTGTTCAATGAACTAGTGACCTCAAGTGGATCATGAAGCTCTGACGTTATGGCAAGTAATGCCAAACGGTCTGTTTCATTTGCATTGATTATGGTGGTGGTAGTGGTGCACAAGAGACGAAGAGAAAGTGCACTGAATAGTTGCAGAATGCTAGGAAGATGCTTTTTTTTAGTACTACATAGTTCAAAGGAATTGAGACACATAATTCTCCAAGACCTACTCTTTTGATTCTATTTTTTCACAGAGCTTAGTTTCATACGCATAAAAGAAGACCATATATTGCATTCACATTTCATTCATATAGTACACTGTAATAAAATAAAAGATCTTAATAAGAATGGAAGTCGATTATTCTTCATTAAGAATATAAGATAGTGAAAGAGACATGACAATTCCTCGTCCTTACCAATTTCTACAGCTTGCAATTCTTAAGCGCTTTTTTTTACAGAAAATGGATAGGCACATCGCCTATCGGTAGTTACCATCGGTAATGGTAGACCAACGTTCAAGTTGAGTGATAGTCTTCCACTTACTTTATATGATAGCAGGTGTATGATTTTGTATAGCATGCAAAAATAATCAAAATTTGAACAATATATGCCAGTCAGCAAGTCAATTTTTTATTGAAGATACATGTTCAAACAAGGCATGATGTAAATAATATTCCCAGATGTAATATTCCCAAATGCAGAAACACAACGTTAAATAATGAATTATTTGGCAATGTGCCCAAATAAAAAAAGGAAATGGCAAAAGCAACAGTATTGCATAAGATTTCAAGTAAATCTAGATATTTTGAAGAGTAGGAAGCTTAGGAGGTGATACCAAAAAATGATAGAATTAACCGCAAAAAGCCAGATAAATAATGATACGATAATTTCTTTGTGCCTATTATGGATCTGTACCTTTTGGATCTTATTAACCAAAGAGACACGATTTTGCACTACAGTTAGCTCATTTTTTTTTTTTTTTGATGGGTACAGTTAGCTCATTACCAATCAAGAATCCACAGTGAATCCCAAGAATTCTTGTTATGCATACGTTCCAACCCTCAACTCTCTTTTTCTAGGTTCATCCGATAGCATCATTCCAATTACAGGGTTTATACGTAATTTCCTTTTCTCCTGGGTAAAACAATTTGATATTTGCTGCTATATTTCTCCCAATTGATAATAGTCTGAAAGTGCTTTATGATTTAATCCACTATAATAAGTTGTTCTAATAACTATTCTAAGAAAAATCAAGTCACATCTTAAGAGCTCAATTAGTGAAAACTCTGCTCTACCACTCATATCAAACCTGGTTTTGTTGTAAAAGTTGAGTAGTTCTCTATCAATTCTGAATTGAAATTGGAAAAGTTTCTTTTGCTTTCTAGAAAAGTAGTCTCTCTCAATGAATGAGCAGTTACAATTTTGATGTGGCTGGCAATCTGGCATATATTCTTTTTGTGTGGGTTCATTTTGTTGCTAAGCCGATCTCTATGCTTCTCACAATTGTTGAGGATCCAAAGGAAGGAAACAAATTCTTTGTTGAAGAATCTTGGCAACAACTTTACAACACGTAACGCCACTAAAATGTTTTGGATTAGACCCAACAAGATTCTTTGCTTGTAAACTTTTCTGGAGTATTACTTAACTAAGTGCCGAAGCAATTGGTACACAAACACACCAAACCTAACAATATGAGTACTGCTCATCGTGCCCCTTTGCTGCAAAAACAAGAATCTAAAACAGAACATAAACAGCCAACTGGTTGCCTAAGTAGGATCTGTCCAAGAAGGAGTAAATCACGAGTTTCCCAGGACACGCTTCAGGGGAAAGGAAAGCAGAAAGCAGAGACAAAATCTACGAGAGCAATTGTGCCAGCACCAGATACAAAACAAAATGGTGTTTTCCAGCCAGAAAACAGCTATCGGAATGGTATCGTTAATGGAGAAGCATCTGAAATCAAGCAAGGAAAGAGCTATGCAGGCTCGGTAATTGGAACTGCTGGCAGCGTAGAAACTTGGAAAGAGCAAGAAATGACTAGTATCAAACAAGAAAGCATCAATGCAAGCCTTGGAGACGAGTGGTCAGATTCTCCAAAGAAACCCGTTAGCAGCAGCCATACTGAAGCAGGACAAATGGATTTCAGGCAAGAAGACTTTAAGAATTATGGCGAATATATGCACCCCAATTTCACAAAGGTAACCTCTAGAAACACAGGATACTTAGAAGAGTATGAAGGAGGAGTTCTCGAGCAAAAGAAGAACGGTGAAAGCAAGACAAAGAATACTACAAGTAGCCCTGAACAAGCAGGTCTATCAATGTGGGGTACAAAACAGAAGGATGTTGTCCGGCAGGTGAGCGTCAAAAACGAAGATGAACACACCGGTACCAACTCTCCCAAGCTAAATGAGAGGAGCTCTGAGCAAGTACGTTTATCGTTGTGGAAGGAGAAACAGAAGGATTTTCTTCAGTCAGCAAGCTTCAACAAAGATGATTATTACACAGACACCAGCCCTTCAAGGATGATCAACAGCAGTACTGGGCATACATTTGGAAAGCAGCAAAAGGGTGCCACAGGCAGCCCTGAACAAGCAGGTTTATCGATGTGGAATACAAAACAGCAGGATATTGTCCGGCAAGGAAGCTTCAGAAAGGAAGATAAACACACGGACACCAGCTCTACAAAGCTAAAGGAGAGGACTATGAGCAGCTCTGAGCATGTAGGCTTATCGTCCTGGAATCAGAAACAGAAGGATTTTGTTCGATCAGGAAGCTTTGACAAAGATGATAATTACATGGATACCAGCGCTGCAAGGATGACCAATGGCAGTACTGAGCATACATTTGGAAAGCAGCAAAAGTGTGTTACAAGCAGCCCTGAACAAGCAAGTTTATCAATGTGGGGTACAAAACAGAAGGATGTTGTCCGGCAAGTGAGCTTGAAAAAGGAAGACAAACACACCAGCACCAACTCTCCAAAGATAAACGAGAGGAGCAAGAGCAGCTCCGAGAATGTAGGTTTATCCTTGTGGAAGGAGAAACAGAAGGATTTTGTTTGGTCATCAAGCTTCAACAAAGATGCTAATTACACAGACATCAGCTCTGCAAGGATGACCAATGGCAGTACTGGGCACACCTTTGGAAAGCAGCAAAAGGGTGTTCCCAAGCAAGAAAGAAACATGGAAAGTTGAATAAAGAATGCTGTGACCAGTTCTGAGCAAACAGGCTTGTCACTGGGGAAGGAAAAACAAAAGGGTGTTGTTAGGCAACTAAGCTTCAACAAAGATGAACAACAATATACGGAAAACAGATGTGAGCCATAGATAACAAGAGCAACATTCAGCATATATTAGAAGAGCACCAAAAGGGTGTTCTGAAGCAAGTGAGAAACAATTTAAGGATCGCCATTAGAAGCCTTAGACAATGGAGATTCGTCATTAGTGTAACAGAAGCAGAAAAGTTTGTTGCCAAGGAAGAAGGCATCGGCAAAGATGAGAAAATTACAATATCTAGCCTACAGATATGGCCAAAAGCTGAATGAACCAAAATCAAAACAGCAGTAAAACAAAATACCGAAGCAACATCATGACAGCAAGTCAGCAACGGAAGCCATCCAGAACCTAAACAAGTTATCCACGGTGACACTGCATAAGGACATTGTGAGTTTGGTTTCTTATCAGCATAATTTCAAATTCCTTTGTACGAGATCTTTCTTTCTTTCTGGTTATTATCTTAATTTTGTTTTATTGTTCCTTTCTAAGTTTATAGCTCCGCTCTTGATCACTATTTTGCCTCGGTACTTCTTTTCATAAGATTTCACTTAATGATTATCAAGTTCCTTTCAGTATTAATTTGTCTGCCATTATGTGATGTTTATTACCATTCATTTGCAAGTCCAAATTTGAAAGTACTTGTTCTTGAGAACAATTGCAAATTTTACTAGCCACCCATTTGATTTCTAAAAGGAGAGGAAAGGAAAAGAAGTTCCATTTCTTACACGTTGCCTGATACTTGTGAACTCATTGCCCATCGATTCCAATTTTATGCTCATTTTCCTTAACAGAACAAAGAGAATATGAGATGATAAAGTAAATAGGGATTATTATTTTCAAAGTTTTCTTTTTACACAACTACTAACGACATGTTCAATACTTGGATTGTCTAGTATAAACAGTATGTATTTCACATCTCTGCTGCAAATGATTTACCACAACCACAAGTTTGCGTAGCATTTGGGTTCTTGAAAGAAAAGCCTCCACCAATAAGAGCATCACTGTAATCCAATTGCATTCCAAACAAAAAGAGGAGACTCTTTGGATCACAAACTGCAATAAGCCAGCAGGGAAGTGTAAATATTCCAAACAACTAGAGTGCAAAAAAGAAAAAAAAGTCATCAAATGAAGGAACTAGTACATGATCTCAAATGAGGAAGCGTAATGTACTAGGAACCCATGTGGGTGAAGAAGAGAAGAAATTGTTGGATTTATTTTCACAATTAGTTGAACGAAAAAATCATTCAAGTTGAATTTTTGAAGCTTTTATTAGTAAGCTCATTTGGTTAGTAATCACCAGTACCGTACTCCGATATTTAGCAGTGTGATTTTCGAACAAGAATGATCTTGATGTAGATTATGGACGACACATCTCTTCTGTCAACAAGGGCTGAAATATTAAGATCCACTTCCGTTTTAGGCTCGTTGGGACAAATGGTTCTCAATAAACATAATTTCTCCTCTCAACTGAAACTAGTGAGCCTAAACAAAAGTGAAATCTTATGGTCCAAACTCTTGGTTATATTTGGGATGACAGCCAGGACTTACTTATGTGGAGTATGACAATAGGACTCATCACATTACGAAGCATAATATAATCTACATAAAAATCAAACTTCTTCAAATATCGTAATACTTAATATACAGATCCTGTAAAAGTGGTAATCACCATCCAATTGAGCTTGAAAGTCAGGTCCAGGGATGGCAATCCCACAGATTCGCCCAAACCCACCCGCCAAAAACCACCCGTTTCTACAAGTGATTTTGCGGGTTGAGAATGGGTTTGGTATTACAAATTTAAATCTGCTGTAGGTCACAGGTGGATTTGGTATTTACAAAAAATCTGGCGGATACCCGGATCCCGAATGCAGATCCACCAACCCAAAATTTTATTTTAATTATTTTTAAAATTTTAATCATTAAAATTACATTAAAAAACCTAAAAAAAATACATAAACTAAGTTATTGGCAGCCATTTGTTGCTCATGACCTAACAAAGCCTTCTTAGATTTATCGGTTTCGACTGAAATTCCACCTAAATTTGGCTACTAATCTAATCAAAAGCTCAAGCATAAGCATCACTTTTAGTGCAAGGTTAATTGTATATTTGTATGCAACAGTAAAAATATATTTTTATAGAAATGTTTAGATAAATCTGATTTCTTGGATGTGGTATCATGATTCTGGATGTGATATGATTTGAAATAAATCTATTGCTACTGCCGCCATGGGTTACAGGCAAAGCCCGCTGCAGGTTGCAAGTGGGTTTGGTAATTATTAAATCCCGCATTAGGTAGCTTGTACGTGGGTTTGATCATATAAATTTTTTGCAAGTGCCGGGTTGGTAATGACAAGCCCGCTACAGCTGGTACCTATTGCCATCCTCAGTCAGGACATGTAAATGTTTGACAGTTAGTGGACATCTATTCACATTTCACATTCGGAGGTGAAATACACTATCAAGTACCGTAATACACTAAGAACAGTATGATGTACTACCGAGCAGTGTAATAGTCTGTGAATAGTGTAATGGAAGACAGACCCCGAGTTTAACAATATTGACTTCAGATCTGTTCAATGCTATAATGTTTCCCCAATGGTTCCCAAGATTGTTCTGTCAAAATTTCTAACTGAAAGCAGGTCCAATAGATAACTACAACAGCCCAACACAATACACAAGCAAAATATAAAAGGCAAGAGGAAGAAGAGAACACAAATGGATACCCGCCTATGCATTAATGCATGACAGCACACCATCAAAACACAATGATATGGTAGCTCACATTGAAATTCTCAGTAGAAATATTATAAATAATTAATATTCTCTTGAACACCGCAAATGTTGATGGATGAGAGAATACCACCACTTTTGAAGCAAGGTTTTCCCGACTGCCAGCCAGCTAAGTGTTAAATATATAGGTGTTCAAAGTTTGGATCCACCAAAGAACAACGATTCGACATCAACAACTCCATGTTTCATTTGGACTTGCTTCTAATTTCCCATATCTTGCCCCCACTCTAGTAAACAACTTCCAGTACTTTCTTTATAACTTCTAATCATTTTTCATATCTTGTTATCTTTAGCCAATCTATATATAAACAGAACCTGAAAAGTATCTTAGTTGTAGTAGATAAAGCCTTCACGACAATGAATTCGCGAAACAATGTCCCTCAAATGGAAAAATTAGTAATTAATTGTATAATCCAGTAGATTGACATGAAAGCACATAAATATTTGAAAAGCTTTTGTTTGATAAGCTTTCTTTAAAACACCTTGTCACACTTCTCAGGAAGCACCAGAAATGCTTTTCAGAACCTAAAAATCATTACTCTATTTTAACCAACACTATAAAGTAGGTATAAGCGTGTTTTTCATCATTCCAGCCAACACTGCAAGCATTTGACAATCTAGAAGTGCTTGCACCCTAAAACACTACTCTCAACAATTTTGTTCGGCAAAGCTTTCTCTAAGATAGCTAGTACTGCTTCTTAAAGAGCACTGGATATACTTCTCATACCCTAGAGAGCAATTAGCTAACACTACAAAGTAAGCAAAAATGTGATTTTGAACCTATATGGACAAGAATGAAATTAATTATTTCACCACTGAGCGTGTGTCAAGTGTTCTTTTACAAGAAACACTTAAGTTTAAAAACACCCTCACTGCTTCTCAGAAAAGTGCGTTGCAGGTCCTTTTTGTTTTTCCTTTATGTTCCAGCCAAACACTCTAAAGCACGCAAATGATGCTTTTAAATTTCAACTACCTAGAAGTGCTTTACACACTAATTCACTGCTAAACACAAATAAACCAACCAGCCAAAATAAAAAAACAAAAATAAGTAATCACATACCTATCACAAAACCATCATATTCGATCACCGAATCATCTGGTCTCGCATTTGCTCTGTTCTCAAACTCCATCGTGTAAGACATGCCTGAGCAGCCGCCCTGTTTTACTCCAATTCTTAAGCACAAATCCTCACTACGCTCAGACCTCATCTTGTTTAGATGCTTTAGTGCTTTCTCTGTCAGTAAAATCGCCGGCTTCAGCTCCTCCGTCGCCGGCGCCACCGCTGTAACGTAAAATTCAACAAATAAATAAAACGAAAATGAACAACACAATCACTTGATTAAACATCCAATTATTAAAAAAAAAATTAAATAATACTCAACCTATTATTCCTTATGTTTATTAAAAACTAATCAATCGCTAGTTAAAATTCCAGTCGATTTGTATAAATAAATAAATAATTCGAATTGCAAGCTTAAATCATAAGCTACTTTTCAAAATTAAACCAATTATAACAAGTAAAATAGGAAAACGATTACAAATAAAAAAAATTAATTTTAAATTTTTTTAAGAAACAAATATGAGTACCGGATGTAGAGGATGATCGGACTGAAACTGAATATCCACGGCTGAGATTTAATTTTGAGAAACGAAAGGAGACTGAGTTCTGATTACTGGAGATCGACGGTGTTTGACCGTTAGGAAGGCGAAGGAGAGAGGGGCAACGAGCAGTAACTGCAGAGAACGCCATTGGAGAGAGAACTGAAATGGAAAAAAATCTGCGTCTTTTGTTTTTGTTTTGGTTAAATAAAACTGTGAAATTCTGAGGTGCTTTATTGTGATCAGAAGATCTTGGCCGTTGAGATATTCAGAGAGTTTTTATTTGACTCGCTAATGAGGGTGGTTGTTGATCCGACGGCTGGAGGATTTCCAATACTTTGCTAATTTTTCCTTTTTTTTCTGATATTTGGTTATTTCTGTGGCTGCTATTATATTATATTACAGGAGATAGTTTCGGTTGCTCACTTGTTGTCTTAAAACTTCCTGCTCATCGTTATCGGAAAGGAACAACAATTCGAGTTGGTTAATGGTCACACGCAACACGCCTGCTCTACTCGCCTTGGCTCATTATTGTGATCTGAATCTTCGAGTCCTCTGTAAATGGAGGACTGTTTTTTTCCCCCTTATTATTTGTTTTAGTTTTGGATTTTTGGACTATATTTAAATTTTGATATATTAAGGCTCGTCTGGAAATTAGGGGTGGACAAAAAAATTATTGTCCTAAAAAAGTTTATCTGAACCATCGTTTAGATTCGATTTAAAGAAAAAAAAAACCAATCCGTTTAAACAAAAAAAAGAAAGAAAATTGAAAAAATTAGAAAATATTAAGGACATTATGACTTAAAATCCAAAAAAACTAAATAATTCTGTTTGGATTATTGTTTCTATAAAAAAATCGATAATTCAATTTGATTTGAAACTGAACTAAATTATTGCCCACCCCTACTCAATATACATAAAATTAAAATTCATATCCTAGAAAACCCAGTGGATTTTTTGACGAAAACAAAAAGAGATAAATTGGTTATTTATTAAATTGAATTCAAAATATTTAGTTGTATTATACTATCTAATGCAAGGAAAAGAAAAGACGCGAGGATATTTCCACACCGTAGATGGTGTAAATCCATCCCATGTCAAAGAATTGTTTATAAAAAAATTGACATTATTTTTAAAATTTTAATTAGGAAAAAAGTTTAAAGAACTAATTAATTGGATCACCCTCATAGTCAACAAATTTCATATAATAGATAGCATAAATTTCTTAGCATAAAAATTGTGAGATATCATGTCTTAAATACATTTTATTAGTTTAACTGAAACTTAATAATCATGTTAATGAGGTTCTAATTGGTTAATATTTTACATTCAATCTTAATTTGAAATTGTTAAAACTAATGTCCATTTTTTTTATAATTAGATTTTAAAGTGAGGTAGGTTTACACAATTTAAGGATAAGGATAGAAATATTACCGCCCAAATAAAAGTAATGTAAATAATAATAATAATAATAATAATAATAATAATAATAATAATAATAATAATAATATGAGTCCATTCTTTTTTTTTTATTTTTTTCCTTTGGGCTATTATTATTTTTCTACTTTAAAAATTTTAATATATGAAATGACTATAAAAAATATTTTAAACTTTATAGTCTATTATTTTGTTAGTATATCTTTACAAAACTTATCATTTTTACTGTATCTCTATTATTACCATTAGTTGACTAATTAATTAAGTAATAAAATATCAACTTTGGCCTTTAATGAATTTTTTTTGTCAAAAATAAATAAATAACATGCAAAGCACTACAATATTATAAATTTAAAGTATAAACCAGTTAAAAATAATTTATATAAACGTATATATTTAATATTTGATACCGCTGTTTGAGTATTTATCTTTCAAAGGTAAAATTAATATATTATTAATCAACTAACTAATTAACTAATGATAATACGAAAATGCAGTATAATGATAAATTTTATAAAAATATCATAATAAAATTACCGAAATAATACTTCTTATAATTATTTGATATATCGAAGTTCTTAGAGCAGTCAAACTACAATAATCCTTTTCCTTTTTATTGATTTTTCATATGAGTCCCATTCTTTTCTTTTTAAGCCTCAACAACGCAAAAGTCTTAATTGCTGTTAGTTTGAAAAAAATAAAAAATAATAGTAAAATCACAACAAAGCCCATTCAAATAAACAAAAAAATAATCGATTCAACGAGCAACTTCACCCACTTTTATAGAGATCCAGCCACTTTGCAACAGTTGTAGATATCACAACTTTTGTCTTTTGTGTTAAATTTCATTGGACCCCTTGCTTTCTTTTTTTTTTTCAATTTATTTTTAACTGTTATTTTTTATATTTGATTTATGTTATGATATTTTTATTTTTGGATTTATAATGATATTGTATGTTATTCATGTTAAATTGTTAATTGTTGGATTATAATTTAATTTTATTTGATATTATTAGTTAAATCGTTGAACTTTTAAATAATATTTTAAATTATTTAATTTTAATTTTGCGGATTCGAATATCCGAAATTTCCATCCACATCCGTTTCAGATATTACCTGCATCCGGATCCGTAAAAAAATTTACGGATCCAAATGTGGATCCCGATATAGAATTGTAAATCTAGATCCAGATCCAGATTTTGCCAACCCTATTTCCCTCTACTCCACAGGTGGCCCATGTTTTTTTCTATTTTCAACTTATAAATCAACAAATTAAAATCAACAAGAGCCAACTTGACATCATTTATTGCAAAAATTGAAGAACCCTAGCCTTAATCTCAAACTCATTTTGGTGAAATACCATACCACCTTATAAAAAAACATATAATTTAAAAAATATATATGAATTGACGACGGCATAAGTAAATTTATCAAAGAAAATCACTGATAAGTACCTAAAATGTGATGTTCTTAGTGAAGGCACATGCAATATAGTTTACAAAGCCATTGATACTAAGGTAAAATCCTAGTTCCTTTCAAAATTGATTGAATTTTTTCTTAATTAACCATTTAATTTGTTAAAAAAAGATTATTTGCTAAATTATTTTTGTTTGTGGATAGTGGGTAATAAAGTTAACAATTGGGACATATCGATCGGGATTCACCAACACCAATCCCTATCAATTGTTTAAGTGGAACATAAAATTGTATTAAATCCTATATTGATCATTTCATCGGGACAACAAAAGTATCGAATTCCTACTAGTCAAAGCATCAATATAGTCCCAATCTTGAATCTATGATTATTCTAAATGCAAATTAGCTCAAATACAGTTAATATAAAAAAAATTAATGTTGTAACTGTTATAAGATATTTAATTTACAAATCAAGCTAACAAGAACATTGAAAAGTTCCAGGTTCTAACACCAAAAACAAAACATCCAAAAGTTTCAAGGGCAAACCAAACCAAACATCCAAAAGTATAACCATACATTGACAATAAACAAAACCATTCAAATGTGTTGTCTTCAACTCCAAGTTTTAACTTCAATGGACACGAAACCTTCACTTTCTCAGGGCATCATCAACTTTGTGTATCAATTGAAAAGTAAAAAATCATTTGTTAATTGGTGCGCCGTGTGGTGGCATTATTGGTGTAGACTGTTCATTGGCGTGAGATGGTGGAATGGGCATCGTGCGAAAGGCTGCTTTTGAGTTAAAAATTGAGAATTAGGTTGCAAATTTCTTTATGACTTTTAGGAATTGTGTTTTAATTATAATTATAATTATTTGCTTATTTTTTATTTTAATAAAAATAACCTAATGAATTAAAAAAATACAAACCATCAGTTATTAATGATTAGGCGGTACAAAAGCAAGTATTGGTTTGGGCTTTAGCCAAATTTTAGAATTTTTTTAACATTTTAATTAAATTAGAAAATTAAAACAATTTGGTATAATTATGATTCCATCAGGATCCCAATTGAAGTCCTGACTTTTAATAAGAATAATTTTAATCTCAAATTCCTATCTATTTTTAATCATTTTTTAAAATCATTTACCATATCATGCACCATTTGGTACGGGATTTGGGATTTTGATTGGGATTCGATTTTTCTACCAACTTTAATTGGCAAAAGAGTTCTAATTAGTTGTTTCAAAATGTTATACTAATTAACAAAGTTATAATAATCTACGATTGTTATAATAATCTACAATGTATTACTTAGGAATATAAAGCTCTTAGTATTTAGCTTATTTGGGTGTATAGGCTTATTGAATTAATTCATATCAATATAATTTAATTAGAATAGAAGCATCGTAATTATGAATTTTATTTTTCTATTTTTTTACAAATGTTAATATGTTGAACATATTCTTACTATTTTGAATATTAAACGTTGAAATATTAATATAACATCATAAAAAATTGTAATAATTGGGAAATTTCACTATAATTTAAGTTGAAACTTAAATTATGTTGGGTCCATCTCACTTGGGTGGCCCAAGCCTAAGTTCTATTAATTTAGGTATTTAAATAATTAAAGAAATCTTAAAGGCACCAAATGAAATTTACCATGAAATTTGGTTTTAAAAGCAAGCAGCAGCCTAATTACGATATCGCAAAAAGTGAAGAAGAAAAAGTCGAAAGAGAGAAGAAGACTGTGGCTGGTTATTACAATTTGAAGTAAAAGTTTTTAGTCTTTAATTAGATGATTGGAAGGTTAAATTAACTCTAATTTTTTTTTAAATTTTAAGGATAAATTTCTGGCATTACTCTCTACAATTTTACTGATCTTAATTTTTATTTTATTTTTTTGTTGGCTATTATTTGAGATATTTATTTTTTAAAGAAATAATTATTAAACTGTTACTGTAACCCAAGAATATTAAATTTTTTGATGTTGTTAGCTTCTATTATTATCTAGAGAATAATTTATACTATAATCTCATTGATATAGTGAAAGATTATATCAGACTACGGTTCCGTGATTTTTCCCGCTTCAGATTTTCTCCGTAAAATCTGTGTCTTTTATGGTTAGTTTATTGCTTTGAATTTTGGCATCTTTTTTTTTTTTTTGCCTATTTATTTGTGGTACACATCTTATTTTAATCACATAAAGAGAGAAAGAGTTTTGTTTCTGCTTAATTTGTAACTGTTTGTGTAAGTCTCTTTCCTAACAAATTAGTAATCTGGAATTGTATTTTTTTATTATTTTACATTGAAGTTCCAACATCTAGATACTCAACTAATTTGATGGCTTAGGCTAGTGAAAGGAGTAATTGGTTGATGCTTTTCTAACTTGAACTGACGATGTATATTATTTCATTCTATCATTTTTTTATTCTTTTTTTAATTACCTTCCGTTCCAGTTCGTGGCACATGAAATGGATGAGATGAAGAAATTATGAATGATTTTTAATTAATTTTTAAATTTTAATTTTAATTTTATTCAAAACTAAATTTACTTATTTTTTATTTATTTTATATTTTTAACAATGAAAATTTTAATGAAATTTCTCTAATTTTAATTGTCTAATTATTTGCAAATTTGAAACAATTCAGACTTATGCATTAAAAGTTTTAACTCTTTAACTTTTTTTAATTTTCAAACAAATAAGGACCATAATGTTAATTACCAAATAGACACATCCTTGCCATGGACACTGCTTTTCCATTAAATCGGACGGTGAAGAGTTGAAGTCACAAAAAGACAAAAAGCGTGGTAACGTTGCAACTGTTGCAACGTAGGCAAGTCCACAAATTTATAGTATCTTATGAATAGAGTTGAATTATATAAGATAGGTAATAATCCTAAAATTTTAGGATTATTAAATCTCTATTCATATTAATCTAGTGAATTTTGTATTTTAAAATTTAGACTTTGTTTAGAATTGAGATGTTGTATGTTTTAATTATAGCTTTTGGAAAAAAAAACTTTAATTATAAAATAAAGTTAATAGTATATTAAAGATAGTTTTGAATAATAATTTTGAATAAAAATATTTTAAATTTTTTATCACATAAATAATAAATTAAATTAACTTAAATTAAAAGTTATAATAATTAGTATTTACTAACTATTTATTTTAATATTAAACAGGACCTTATAGATGTAGTAGTATTTTGTATTCATTGAAGAGTTGTTTTTGCCCACCGAAACAGAGGGATTGGACTGCCTTTTTTTTTTTTTTGGGGGCCAAAAGCAGTTCAACTTCTTATCTAAGAGTAATTTTTGATTTATACAAATGCTATTACTACATAAAGAGGAAAAAAGTCAAAAAAAAAAAAAACTAATACAAAGAATAAAACAAACAAGAAAATTAAAAGTAGTTTCAATTTTATTTTAGGAGCACGAACTTCAGCACGCACAACCTCCTCTTTGCTCAACTTCTGAAACACTTTCAGAAATTCCCTGGGGCTGGTAGTAACTGCAACAATTCAATTGAAGCCTATCTATCAGTTTCATTTAAAAGATTTATCAGCCATATATATACTAATTGATAACAAATCGTCATGTTACAAGTTTCACGTTCTGGGTTTTAATTTTAAAATCTAGATTTTATATGGCAAGTTTTGCGTTTTAGATTGCTAATGCAATGACTTAATTATACCATGGCCTTTATTAACACTCACATGTCTTGGTGTTCATTTTCTAGTGCAATTTTGGCCACGCATAAGAATGCTTCATCAATATTGTAGTCTTCTTTAGCTGAGGTCTCAAAATAAGGAATGTTTCCTCTGTAAGCGCACCATTCAAGGGCTTTTTTCTGAGAGACCTACACAAGATTAAGCAAATGAAATTTAGCCCATGCCATGGAGGAAATTTATCGAACACTTGCCGTGCATAATATTTACATACCACTCGACTGCTTCCACCGTCTGTGTCAATCTTGTTCCCAAGCAATACGAAGGGACAAGCCTCACGCTCACCTGGATCTGCCTGTTGAAAAAGTATACCAAAATTCAAAATTAGAATAAACTATTACACGAAAATGAAAATTCTTAGCTACGGACGTTTATAATATTTCAAAATTTGAATTTGAGTCTGACAATAAGGTCTAACCAAAATTAGATACTGCATTGCAGCTAAGCAATGTTGTTCGGTCTCAAAAATTCGCACATTTTAAAACGTACAGATATCAGTGTTAGATAAGAGCACCATATAACAATATGTTATCACATTAGAAAACTTAAGTATAACACAACGAGATGGTAGAAACAAGATATTTTTATGATCATATTATATATATATATATATCAAAAAATTAAATATCAGTTCATCAGAACCGGACCTGTTTCAGAAATTCTTCGCGCCAATTTTGAAGTGATTCAAATGTTTTTTGCACATTTACATCATATACAAGGACACAGCAATCTGCCCCTCTATAAAATGCAGATCCTAGACTTTGAAACCTTTCTTGCCCGGCAGTGTCCCAAATCTATCAAGTAAGAAAATGAATTAACTTAGTGCAGGAATTTGCTAATTATAATCTTTTTCTTTGCATGAAAATTAATTTATCAATCACTTACTTGCAAAGTTACTAGCTTATCATCAATCTGAAGCTCCTTGGTAACAAAATCGGCACCAATTGTAGCTTTGTATTGTTGGCTGAACTTATTATATACATATCTGAATGGATAGTTAAGAACACCAGACGGCAGACAGAACAATCCTGGATATACAAATAAAGTAAAATTTAAAAAAAAAATTGAAACTGCTTAAAATTTGCGTCAATTTTTTTAAAGAAAATCATTATTTTTTGCTACAGTGTCTTCTTGTATTCTGATAAACTTTCATTTTATTTATTTATTTTGTTAATTAGTTAATAGGTGAATAAGGAAATTTCAACTTATTTAACACTTTTTTTCTTTTATTTTAAAAGGTAGAAGGATAGGGTAAAGTCCAAAATAAATTTTCAAATCATATCGAATGACTAATTAAATAAATTTACTTAAACACTGCTCAGTCAGCCCAGCCCAAAGGACGACTTAAAAATATGTTATTTATCCGCTTCATAGCGTAAAATTAATTTTGTAGTTGGGCCTACAATTCTTGGAATTTGGAACTTCCAAATCTTGCTCATAGATGATGGAAGCTAAAAGATTAAGATTCCATAAATATGGATCCCCTAAGTTATCTTACTATTAACTTGGCACCATTGTTTTGTTAAGTAAGTAAAATTTACTCATTAGCCCACTTGGCACCATTGTTTTGTTACTTATTTTACATTAAAAAACTTGGTGATAAGTTACAATAAATGTAACTTAAGAAAATCCCACAAATATATTTAACTCGGTATAAAAACAATTCAACAAAAGAGATTTTTCTTCTTATTTAGTAGAGCTATATGAAAAAAAATATTAAATATAAAAAAATATATCTAATTAAACAAATGATTATAGTGATCTTATTCCCCAAAATCCGTTTAGAATTTGAATACATATAAACAAGACAAAAAACATGCATTTTGACTAAAGTTCCATGACATTTCTATCCAAAACGAGAACCTTCTTGCAAATTAAAATATTTATTTATGGATGTTTCAAAGGCAACTTCAGCTGGCTTAAATTTTTTCATCTTTCAACAATTAAATCTGTCACCTAATCACAGTGGTTAAAAGAAGCTTCATACGCCAAACCATTTGGTGGTGCCGGCACCGCTAATTGTCATCATAATATGAAAATAATAAATTTGGGATGAACATTTAATGCAATTTACATTAAATAAAAGAAAAAAGAGTTAAAATCAAGAGTAACACGTGATTTTTTAAATATAGATTTTTTTTTTGTGGTTCTGAGCTCCCAAATCTCAACATAATTCTGTCCCTAAAGGTCGCGTTTAATTTTACATAAATAAAGAGAGGGAGAATGATAATTTTATCCTTCATAATAAGTTGAAATTTATTAAAAAAATTTAAAATTTTAAATAATGTCATTATTTAACTACAGTTACAAAATTAACACCACTAAATTTTTTAATCAATCTCACCACCAACCAATGTATTAGCCATGCAAGTACAGAACGATAATATTTAAAAAAAAAAAAGGAAAAAGGAAAGAAAAGTAAAACAATAAGATATATGCTTTGAAAATTTTCAGAAACCAACAAATAAGAAACAGAAACACAAACTGCTAAAAAGCAATTTGTTGTCAAAAGTAAAACAGATTACATTATACGATTATAACATAATTTGAAGGATACTGATTCATCACAGAAGTTTTTCCCACTCTGAAATCATCCAAAAAAAAAAAGAATAAATAAAAAGCAAAATTACATGAGATTAAACTGAAGAAATTAATTCGAAACTACCATAAATTGGGGGAAAAGAAACACACCCGCTATCACCAAGAACAATTACTTTAAGCAAGTTTCTTCTCTTCATGTTCACAGAAATATCCATCACGACCAAAAACAAAAATCTTTAAATTTCCTTGAGCCTGCTGCTTTCTGGGAAAATTTATTTTGTTGGATAGAAAATGGGAACGCTTCAAAAAAGAAAGAGAGAAATGATGAATAGGATAAGCAAACAAAAAGCTGCCAGTGATATAAAATTTCAAGCTGGTTCTTGATTCTTCTAATGTCTTCACTTTATGATTTTCTTTTTCCTTTTTTCTTTTCAGTGATGCAAATTGAAGTGCATGTGACACCTTGCCAACCAAAAGGCCAAAGCTAAATTAGGCGCCAGCGAAGCTTGATTTTCAAATTCATATCTTATGAATTTAATGTCTTGTTTTAAAGAGTTTAATTAGTTTGTATTCATATGTAATTTAAATTTAAAAGTAATTTAATTAGTTTGTATTCATATGTAATTTAAATTTAAAAGTAATTTAATTATATTTTGCATCGTTGACTATTTGCAAATGCACTGTGAGTCTGTGAAATTGATCGTGCTTGCCTCTCTTTATTATTTGAATCTGATGGGTCACTTAGATTGACAGGTTGCGTGTATATACACGCACGCTCGCACACACATATATTTTGAATAAATTTTGTTTCAACACAAATTTTTTTACAATGTTTATTTTTGGGCCCTTATGGTTACGACTATAGTACCTCATAAATACAATACCTTACATTTTGAATACTATATAATTATTAAAATATCAATAAAATATAACCATTTAATAATACTCATTGTCCAGGCTATAAAATTAGACAAAACTGTCCAATTTCTGTTTAGTATGTCTAAACTTAAAATTTACAGTTTAAAATATATAAAAAAAAAAATCTAGATGTGATAATTCTCAAACCTATAGATTCGTTTGAATTGTCTAAAATGTGACAGATAGCTAATCAATATGTGGTAATTAAATAATGAAAAGATATATTCTTATTATTTTTAACAACAGAGATTTTAATAGTATACATGTTAGAGTGACTTTTTTCAATGATTATTGTCCACACTAGACTAGTCATAATATTTCCCACAACTTTTATCACCTTTTTCCCTTGAGCTTTTTTTTCTCTCTTTATTTAGAGCCTCTTTCTTCATAAAAATTATTTCAAACTTTAGAGAAATGTTTATTGATCTTAGCTGATGTATATACAAGTCGGTTAAGATACAATTTGGCTCTTTCGGTTCCGAAATTCGTCATAAACTTCTCTTAAATTCAAAAATCATCAAAAAATAGTAGCAAAACCATGATTTTGGTTTGAGGGGGTCATAATGGAAAAAATTATAAATTATAGTTGGTTTGGAACATTTTACATCATTAAAATTGAGGAGGCTGATAGCAAGGGCTATACTGGAGAAGTCAAAAAATCTGGCAGACTATAACAAAATTATGTAAATTCATATAGGCATACTGAAATTGCAACTCAGACCGTTATTTCTCCTATAATTTTTTCCATCATGCATGGGGCTTGCGTCTGGTTCCGCCTCTGAAATTAATATATCATATGCTAAACTTTGTCAATAACCTCCTGGATAAATATATATATATATATAAAAGTTAAAGTCTATCAAAATTCTCTAAGAGATTACCGCTTAGGTCTTGTTTCTATTGAGCTACAATATCTTAGTGTCACAGTTGTAGTGGAATTAAAATTGTAATTATAAAATAAAAATTGATAATGTATAGTAGATATTTTTATACAATAATTTTAACAAAAATAATAAATATATTATAAGTTTTTTATCATATAAGTGTGAGATCAAATTAATTGATTTTCTAAGCTATAACAGTTAATATTTACTAAATATTTTAACTGTTTAACCTCAATGATAAATAAGGTCTTCATGTCTAATATTTTTAGTTTTTAACACTTACTCTCTTGTAATTTTTTAATAATATTTTGTTATTGTTTTATGTTAATATTTTAACAAAAAAGTTTATTCGAGTTACAAAATAACCATTATTTATGTTAGAATTTTAAGTTAAAAGAACGAGAGATATTATGAGAATTATAAGAGGATAAATAATTTTATTAAAAAAAAAGGAAAGCGGCAATTCTTCAAACCTTTTCTGTGTAGAAATTTTTTATGAATTTTTCAGAAATTATAAATCTATTAATAGGCCAAAAGTTCAGAAGTGAATGAAAACTCACACCCGCCCCCGCCCCCGCCGCCGCCCCCAGCCCCCCCAGCCAGCCCCGGGGCGCCGCCCCGCGCCACCCCTTTCTATCTAAATTTATGAGCATTACATAATGTTGGTAGGAGGTTTAGTGAAAGCCTCCACGTATTAATTCATGTTTGCTCTTAGCTCACATTTCTCCTGTGACTTCACCTATCATTTTGTTAGTTGTTATCTTTCCCTTTCAAAAGGCCACACATATAGATTTGTCAAGGGAAAGTACATTTGAAATTTATACCTAATGCAAAACAAGAAAGTGGAGAAACTCCATATTATTCAAAATAAGTTAATAAAGTCAATTTTTTTTCCATATTTCTTGTTCTCGGTATCTGTAATTAATTTTAAAATAATTATACAATATATATCATATCGATATTAGAGACTAACTATTTTCTGGTCATCTATTACCATCTGGCAAGATTCAAATTGTAGGGTATGATACCCTTAATTAAAAAAATTTAGATCCATTTTATAAATGTACATCAATTGTTAATGTAAATTAATTAAACTAATTAATTTATGTGGTTTAAATCACAAGGTTCATAACATAAAATTTTTTATATATTAGTTTGATTTATATATAATATTTATCATTGTACTAATCAATAGAATTGACCAGGGGCGGCACCACTTCAGAGCTGGTCCCCCCCAGAATTTTTTAAAAAATTAAATTCATCTTGGACATGCTAGTTCAAAAATTAAGCAATCGTTTCAATAAGACGAATACTGAGTTGCTTCTCTCTGTGTGGCATGTCTATATTCTAATGACTCATTTGCACCTTTTGATAAACAAAAACTGCTTCGCCTTGCTGAGTTTTATCAAATGATTTTTCTCTAATGGATCTTATAGCACTTGAAACTTAACTTGATATTTATATTATAGATGTGGGTTCTGACAATAAATTTTTAGGATTGAAAGAGATTGGTGAGCTAATAAGAAAAATTGGTTGAAATTAAAAAAGATTAATTATATTCATTAGTTTATTTATTGGTGACATTAGCATTGATTTTACCGGTTGCCACAGCTAAAGTAGAAAGGGCATTTTCGGCTATGAATTTTGTGCAAAATCGTCTGCGAAATCGGATGAGAGATCAATGATTGAATAATAGTCTTGTTGTATTCATAGAAAAGGATGTATTTTGTAGTCTTGATAATAAGGTTATTCTTCAACGTTTTCAACATATGAAATCTCGTCGAGAACAGTTATAAATGTGTTGAATTAAATACTTTAATGAATTTTTAGTTTGATAGATGTTATTTGTGACTACTTTGTTGAATTAAATTACTATGTGAATTTAGCCCCCTAAAAATAATTTCTGGCACCGCCACTTGAATTGACCACGCTTTCATATTAAGCAGTTCAGTAAATATAGGAAGAATACAATTCTTACATAATTCAGACTCTCTCTTATTGTTACTGACTTGTCGCTACCTCAATTGAATCTACATAGCAAGTACCATCCGTCTTCTTGTCTGCGGCCTTGATGTAGAATTCTTTCAATGCTGCATTTGATCTCTTTATCCCAAAGAGACTAGTCAACAAAGTAGTATGTTTAAGACTGAGAAGAATATAATATAAATATTAAAACTCCATGAAAAGTTTGAACAGGTACTGTTTACTGCAATGTTCAACCCTGACACTGTTCATGCATTATTCATCCAGCATTGTCCACAAATTCTGTCTATATACTGTTCATCCGAACCTATTTTCAAATGATAACCTGTCTTCCATATGCAGATCACAACTCTATTTATAAGGTAGGGTTACACTCTTATAATAATTCATAATAGAGTATATATTCCTTTAATATTGATTTGCTTCTAAAATAGGACTGCTTGTGTCCTAAATAATTTCTCTAAAATAAAAGTATAAATCCTAATTTTAAGAAAATAACTAAATTAAGGAGTCTCCCAATTAATGCCAATTTTAATTTAAGAATTACAATTTAATAAAGACACAAATATTAAATTATCATGAAATATCAATTTAAATAAAATTTTAGGTCTTACCACCCTTGAAGACCGTAATTAAACCCTTCAATTAAACCCTGTGTTATTGCTTTAGCCAAATTCATTCTTCTTCGTATATATATATATATATGGCCTTTTAGCGGCCATTTAGACCCCAAGTAATTTGTTTGTTTCATTCTTTTTTTCTATGTCAGCAGGCTGCGGCAACAACAAATATGCTGCCAAATCAATTGAGGCCAATTCCAGGAAAGTGCTTCCTTGTATATATGTGTGTAAAGTCCAACGATCACTTGTAGACATCATTGACAATATTATCTGATAATTAATTCAACATCGAATTCTCTCTTCAATTTTCTTTCCAGTTCTTTCTTTCTCATATGTTCAAAAAATCAAGATAAGTCAGTCATTCAAGTCATATATGCACAATACTGATGTTTCTAGATCTAGAAATGGAGCAAGATTTTTTTTTTTGAAGCTAGAAGCATCTTTGTCATTGGTACATTTACAATAAGAATGCAATTTTTTTTTTATATTTTCAAAATTTATATCAAGATTTTCAAAATTTTCATAAAAATTCTTGATTAATGTGTTATATATATTTAAGTTTACTTTTAAAAAAATTGGAAATTAAAAATGTAACTTGCAATTTGAGATATACCAAAAGGTTTGGTAATTAGAATTTTAAAGACATTGTATTATAGCTTTTCATTTCTAATAAACTAGTGGAGAGATTCGGGACAATTTCGAATGTGCAAAAGCTTCATGACTGAATTAATATGAGTGTCCCAAAAAAAAAAAATGAGTGTGAGGAATATTAATAATAGTGTTTGAGTTCCTCTTACATAAATCTTAAGGAAGGTTTTCAATATTATTTTTATTTGTGGATGTAGCCAATATTCTCTCACTTTGCCTGCGAAATTCGATCCCTGAGTCTCCATTTTATTTTGTCTGTACAAGTTTGAATCTTGAGGAAATTATAAGGCTAGAAAATTTTATTTTGTCATTAAAAAGCTTTGGATCCTGAAGAGAATATTGGTTAAAATTGATTCGAACTTTGGTGGTGACAAAATTTATAGAACAATATTCCTTAAATTTCGTTCTTTATTGGTTAAAAAAAAGATCCGGTTATGGTACCACGCTCATTGAAAATATCACTCAGCCCCCATTTACTTATTCTTATTTAAACTTTACTTCATAAATATTAAGTTCATTTCTCCCAAACCCGTGAATCTTTCAACGGTCGATCAACGGCAAATCAGCTCACTCGGTGGCTGTGGCTAGTCGGAAAAGATAGAGGGAATTGTGGGGAACAAACCTCGAGTGGTGGGGTCACCGGAAATCGGTGAAATCACGGCGAATTAAAGCCGCGGTTCACGGTTTAGATCGGCGGCTTTCCGAACACTTTCCGGCGATAAGGATGGCATGGAGATGACCGGCATCGCACGAGCTTCCGATTAGTACCAACTTTAGCTGGTGGAGTGGCCGGAAACAGAAACGGCAGCCGGGCCGGGTTCGCGGATTAGGGTTGACCCGGTTCATTTTGCCACAAGGTCGGCATGAAAATGACCGGCATCGCACGAGCTTCCGATTGGTACCAACCGTAGCCGGTGGAGTGGCCGGAAATGGAAACGGAATGCGGGTCGGGTTCGCAAGTTTTGTGATAAAGACAGTTGATATTTTGATACATGTGCAATATAGAATAAAAATTTGTAAATAATAGATACTATAAGGGTGCTAACTAAAATATTCATATGGATTCAGTAGAAATTAATTTAATATTTATAAGAAAAATGTAAATAAAACTGAGTTAAGGGGGCTGAGTGATATTTTCAGGGGTGGTACGGTACCACGCGTGGTATCGTAGCCGAACCCTAAAAAAAAAGTTATAGCAATTATGTCCCTAAAAAATTCCTAATACTTCAGTTCATCCACATCGTTAAAATGTAATAAAAGCAAAAAGGTAAATATGTACTTTGGGTAAAAACTTATTTAGTCCCTATATTTTAATATTAATGTCTATTTAGTCCCCGTATTTTTTAAAATACCTCGAAACATCCCTGCCGTTAAAGTATTGATACTCCTACCGTTACTTTTTATTTTTTTTGCTTATTTTTACAATATTACCCTTTTATAATAATTTTTTATTTAGAAATTAATAAAAAGAAAATAATTAAATTACCAATTTAACCCTAAAAAATAAAAAAATTATATTAATTTTTTTGCAAGCACCATTTGCACACTTAGTAGTTTGCATACAATTTTTTACAATTTAATTTTTAACAATTAAAAACTAATATTTTTAATTTTTTAGAGTTAAATTGGTAATTTAATTATTTTCTTTTTATTAATGTCCAAACCAAAAAAATTATTATAAAAGGGTGCTTGCAAAAAAATTAATATAATTATTTTATTTTTATTTTTAGGGTTAAATAAGTAATTTAATTATTTTCTTTTTATTAATGTACAAACAAAAAAATTATTATAAGAAGGGTAATATTGTAAAAGTAAGTCAAACGAAATAAAAACGAACGGTAGGGGTATCAATACTTTAACGGCAGAGATGTTTTGAGGCATTTTTAAAAATATAAGGACTAAATGGATACTAATCTTAAAATACAGGGACTAAATGAGCTTTTACCCTATGTACTTTTAATAACAATTATGATATCGTGTATCAAATTTTCTTATATCAATTTGGATTTTATATTTAAAATTGGGTCTAGTTGTGGTACAGCTAAATTCAATCGTTGGATCCAGTAAATAATTGTTCTTTTTCTGGATCTAATAGTTGGATAGAACTGTAATACCGTACAACTGTAGTACCACAATTCTAACCTTTAAAAATTACATTTATTCTTCAAAAGTATTCTTTTTCTATTAAAGTTGTAACGATTTGGACAAAATAGGATGCTGAAAATTCATGAACAGCGGATGAAAGTATCATTATCTGACAAAACGAAACCCAAAAAAGAAAAATTTATAACAATATTGAATAAAAATTGTTTCTATGCAAAACAATTTAAGATGCATATTTAAGTGAGATGGTCAGTTTTTCTTATACTGAAATTAATATACATCACTTATTCTTTATTTTTTTTTAATAGTCAATTAACCAATGACAACATAATTTTATAATATTATTCTTATTTTTAAATATATTTTTATTTGTAATTATTACAAACTAAATAAATAATATAAATAAAAATTTAAAATTTAAAAATAAGAAATATATATTTCAGTGTGAATAAAAAATTAATAATAAGAATTATTTTTAAATATTTTTCTAATAATAAATGTATTTTTTCTTATAATAAATATATATTTTATATTTTAAAGATAAATTATCAACTAAATGAATCATCTACCTCTCTTTTCATTTAAATTTTTAATATCGTAGAGATTTTTAGATATTATAATAACTATAGAGGAAATTGGTAATCTTCCATATATTTAATATCTATTTTTAATTTCGAAACATTTCAACCTATAATTTTCAAAAATCTTATTTAACAATACTAAAAATACTTTTAAACAGCTCTCAAAATTATGTGTTTTTTGCTAGCTAGTCAAATCCATGACGTTTCGCACTCGCACACAAAAGTGCTTTTAGGAAAAGCAATAAAAGCCAAATGACCTTTACGTCTGTTGGGATCATTAATTATAAGAGACAAAATGTCCTTGGAAAAAAGTGGCCAGCTAGCTTAGATTACGTGCTATTTCTCGCGACGGCTTGACCGAATGGTCATTTCCGATAATTTTTGTCCATGTCCATTGGGTCTAGGGCTTTAGTCTCCATTTACATCATCTCTTGACTGATAGTTTTTTTCCCAGGGCCACAAATAAATGTAAGGACCGGACCGGTATTAGTTATTTTGATATGAGAAACTATCATTCATTCACTACAAGTTTTCTCGATGTTCAAATATATTCAAAAAGCTTATAAATTATATCACTTCTCCACCTTTTTGTTAAACTTATAAATTATAAGTGATCATTGAAGTATAATTTAACAATTGATAGACAATTAATACTTTTTGTAATCATCACGTGAAAAACTTATTATAATAGGCCTAATCGTATTTTTTAATTTGGACCGTATTTTAAGGAACTGATTCTGGTTAAATTCCAGTGGATGTCTAGAGTTGATCTTTTAAAAATTTTATCCTACATAAATATATATATTTGTAACTTACTGAAAATATCAACACAAATATCAAATCAACAGTGCATTCAAATTTATATATACCAGTAATTAAAAAAAGAGAAGCTAGAATATTAGAAGCAGCTTCCTCGCAATTTTCCAATTTTTAATAAAATACAAAAACAGATTCAAAGTTGAATCTAGTAGACACGTGATAAAATATTAAAATTGATTGGGTCAAGGATCTTATCATAAAGACATTTTCCTTGCACTTTCTTCTTCCATCCTAGAAAATGATGGATGTTAATGGAAATTGTCTGCCTAATTATTTATTGATTGGAGGGATTTGCTTTCTATATATTGTGAAATATTTGTCAACCATTCGCCCAGTGGACACTACTCTTGCTATTGACCCAAAATAACACAGTTCTAAAATTTTCATTCACCACTCATATACATATACTATGCGATATTAGCTTACAGGAGTTTGTAGTTGATCTTTTTAATAAAATTTTTAGATAAAGGTGGGTGACAATAATTTTTGTTATTTTAATATGAATTATAATGCACTGTATTACTCAAAATAACTTGAACCCAATACCCAAGTATATATTATTTGCTACTGAATATTTTATGCATGTACGTCACACCATGAGTTTGTTTTTAAACTTCACACTATTAGGGTTAGTTTGGTAATATTGTAATTTTTAAAATAATTATTGTTAGCTGTGTTATAGAAATAATCAGTTATGAAGAGAGTTAGTTAAACTTTTAGTAAAATTTATGTTTAATAATGCTGTGAATTTTAAAAGTAAATGTATGTGTTTGATAAATCTTATTGTTAAACTATTTTAACAATGTAAATAGCTAAATTGAACATAATGTTGAATAAAATTTATTTAAACATTTATAAATATGTATATAATTTTTTTTATTATGTACATATAATAATTGATAGCTAAAATAAATATTTTATATTATTAATTTTATTTTTTATTTTGTTATCGCAATATAATTGGTAAAAATAATTATCTCTTTAAAACTTATGATTTTATTTCCTAATTAATGAGGATAATTTTAGATTTTTATAATATATATGCAGATATAAATGAAATTATATTAAATATAAAAGTGATTCTTAAAATAAGATTTTAAAAGCTACTCATTCCCTATTTTTCAAAGTCAGCTCTGTGATAGAGTGATTTTATCAAAAGTGATTCCTAAAAAAGTTCACCAAACACCAAAATTAGCTTTTAATTTTTTAAAATCACTTTTGTACCTCCTACCTAAATAGGCCCTTACTTGGTGTTAGATTCAAATATACATTTCAACTTTACTATTTAGTTTTTCGAACACATATTTCAACATTACTCTTTTTTAAGAGATTTTTTTTTTAATTTTAATATTGATATTACAATTTGACACCTATGTACATTTATGGGTGGGAGTAATGTAAATTAATTTTATGTGACACAGCTCGAATTTCGGATCATATACTAAACATTCATAATAGTTCTATTCTATTAATATTCAAAAAATATATTTACTCTACCCATATTTATGAGAGAGATTACAAGAGTTCCAATTTAAAGTTATAACTTAAACTTGGTTGGCATTAGACTGGTGTTTTTAAAGAGATTTTTTTTTTAATTCTGTTATACACAGATTATTACTGATATTACATCAGACATTACAATTAATAATTACAATCATATTATATAACTGGGACCACTGCCATATATTAACACACTGAAGTACTTACTCAGATACTTTAAACCTTTTCTAATATTTGAGGGAGTGCCTACTCTACTCACATTTCGTAAGAGAGAGACTTTCTCTACTTAATTAATTGATAATTAAGCGACTACTGAAACTAACATCCATAAAGTTCTTATGGAAACTCGAAACCCTTGCACTCACCATTGTAAGTGCAAGACTTCTCTCATTGAACTAAAAGCCTATTCATTTTTTAAGAGAGTTAACTGAAGCATCTTTCACTCAAAATTCATGTATTTAGTTAAGTCGATATCAAAACTTACAAACTATCCCAATATGCCATGGAAATAGAAATAGTAACATAAAAGAGAGACGGTGAAGCCCAATACCTATGCGCATGCAATAAGAACATGGAAAAAGAAACAAATAATTATTATCGAAAGAGAAAGTAACATAAAGAAGAAGAAGAAGAAGAAGCAAAGAAACTACCAAATGATAGTGTGTCTTTGCCAAAGTCATGAGTAATGCTTTTTCTTTTTTAGGTATTGCTTCAAGTCATTTTCAAACAAAATATAGATACTCAAGTACGTACTAGTGGCCGAGTAATAGTGTCTTAATAGTGTCTCTGTGCCAAAGTGGTTTAATCATCAACTTTTTTTTTTTGAGTTTATTACTATTTTGTTTAATTTTGTATAATTTTATAATTTGGCTGGAATGAGCTTACTTTATTTAAAACCACTTTTCAAAAGTACATTAATTAATCTAGGGAATAAATAATTTTACCGAAAGTGTACGTCAGTACAAAAAGTTATTTCCTTGTGGATAAATATTCAAGTAAAAGAGAAACACTCATCATTTTTGTTACAGATAAAGTGAGTTATGTCCTGGTGGATAAATCTTCGAAATTCAAAGCCGATAGCGTGTCACAAGATTCTTAAATTAAGAATATTGCTGGCTTTTTATTATTTTTAATCCCTTAGACTTGTAGTGTTTAAGAGATATCCAATATAAAAGTTTTGTTCTTACTCATATTAATCTATACAGAAAATAATTCTGATAATATGATGAGTTAGTTAATGGATTTGATCAGTTATCCTAATGTAGAATAGGGATTTGATCCCAAAGATAAAGTTATAATTAATATAAAATAAGATGCTACGAGCATGTCTAATTACATTTAATCTTTTTTCAAATTATGTAATTATTATATAACTCAATAAGAGTAATGATATAGTCATAAATTTTTGTATAAACTTATTTTATATAAACTGATGTGGCATGATAAAATTAGTTGAATTAAATATCTCTTGGCCCATATTATTTATTTATATTATTTTATACTTTCATTCAACCAATAAATTAATGTCTATCAGTTTGTACAAAATAAACAGATAAAAGTCCATATCAGATCATCACTCAATCAACTAATAATGATATAAAAACTCAATTATTAATAAATACATATTAAAAAAATATTTTTTAGTAACACGTTATTTAAGATAAAAACTTTGTATCTCAATTTTATAAGTATATATCATGGGAGTTGCTACCTTACATTTAACGTAAGATACAACCCTCTCACAAATGGTGGACCCTAGTGGAGTTTATAGATCACTTGTGTGAGAGGGTTATACCTTACGTTAAACGTAAGGTAGCAAAACCCATATATCATTAGTCATAACTTATCTTTTTATATCAATTTACGAACATATATCAAAAAATAAATTATTACTAAACGTATGATAAAACATAATTGACTGATTTATTGTAAAACATAATGGTAGGAATCCTTTTTTTTTTTTTTCAGTTTCCTTTGTAACCATTTGTTTCATTGTAATTACAATCAATAAACCAAGACTACGTACAAAGTGTAATAATTTGGCTTCATCGCCTAAACTTATATAATTACAATGCTTAGTGATTTTACAACTAGTGATTATTGATCTTTAATCAAAGAATAGTTTTGTCACTTCTAAGTGTCTGACGGAATCTTTATTTAGCTAGCCATCCACATAGGATCGAATTCTGAAAAAAAATTAGAAAGTTAAAAAGTTGATTTAAATTTCACCAGCTTCTCTATCTTTAAAAAATTAATCATTAAAAAATAAGAAGGGTAAAAGCTGGTATAATTTCAATATTTTGAAGTTAATATCTATTTACTTCTTGTATTTTTTTAAAATATCTCAAAATATTTTATCGTTAAATTATTGATACTTTTACCATTACTTTTTGTTCTTTTTTACTAGCTTTTATATTACCCTCTTATAATAATTTTTTTTCATTAATTAAAAAATTAAATTACTAATTTAACTCTAAAAATACACTAAAAACAAAAAGAATATATATTAATTTTTGTAGAAGTTCACGTATGTCCAAAAATAATAATATTGTAAAAAACTAAATTACTAACTTTTTTTGGACATTAATAAAAAATTTAATATATTAAGTCTTTAGTAAATTGTTTCACAAAAATTAATATATATTCTTCTGTTTTTATTTTATTTTTAAAATTAAATTAGTAATTTAATTTTTTTATTAATGAAAAAAATGATTGTAAGAAAATAATATTTTAAAAACAAAGTAAAAGAAATAAAAAATAATTACAAAAATATTAATAATTTAATACTAAAAATATTTTAAAATATTTTTATTAATATAAAAATTAAATAAATATTAATCTCAAAATATAGAGATTAAATGAACTTTTAACTATAAAAGATAATCTAGTTCACATTCTAGCCGGTCAAGTCATATCTAGTTCACATTCTAGCCGGTCAAGTCATATCACTAACGTTGGACCCAAAGACTAAATCAATTGAATTAAAAAAAAAAACATTGTAATAAAAATTTCGCAAACACATTACAATGGTTTCATGGTTTGCATGTACTACCAAATAATCAAATATCACCATCAACTGCCGCGTGTAAAGCTACTGTTCGTGGACCAAAATTTGTGATCTTTTTTTTTTTTTTTGAAACGACCAAAATTTGTGATCTGAATTGCTCTACATGGTATTAATTTATCCCACCAAAGATATTGATAGCCTCTCAAAAACAAAGTATTATTGCGCGAGGGTCCCAATTACATGAACTAAATCGATGATACGTCAGCCTGATGAGATCATCGTGTCCTATCAGATTTTGAAATGTGGCAAAGCGAAGCACCTTCATTGTATACCTCCAGGAAAGTGCCCATGAAGCAACAGCTAAAAGGAAAGAAATATATTTTTATAATTATTATTTTATAATATTTTGGTTATTTTTTCTATGTATATAAAGAAACGTTGTCTAAGAAGCATAGCCTATCTCTTTTGTTACAGTCTTTTTGCTGCCATTTTCTCCACTCTTTCGCTTTGCAGCAAAATGAACAACCCTGGAAGCCCTAACCCTAACCTTCATAATTTCAGTTACTTTCCTGATCATAACATTGATCATCATCAACATCAATCATCAGAATTTGAGCTATCAGACTACCTCTTATTTGATGATCATCATCATGGATTTGATAAAGATGCCTATTCATCCCAAAGCATGGCATCATCAGATAAGATCATCATGGGCGGTTCATCAGGTGGTGCAACATCAGAAAAAAATAACATGCAAGTGACGTATATTTATATTTGACACACATACGCGTTTTCTTATTTAATTTATTTTTATTTATTTATTTTAATGATAGCATAGAGTATTAATTCTTGATCTCGTGTTGATATTAAAATTTTTAGAAAAAGTAAAAATGGGATGAAAAAAATGAAGATGGAAGTGGGACAAAGATTTGCATTTCGAACAAAATCGGAGCTGGAAGTTATGGATGATGGATTCAAATGGAGGAAGTATGGGAAGAAGTCAGTCAAGAACAGCCCAAATCCCAGGTAATTAATTACTTAAGCAAGTAGTTTAATTAATTTGTTACAATGAGTAGTTTATTTTGAATTTATGTAGTTTAGTCTTTAGATTAGCTTAATTGCTTAAAAAATAGTGAAAAGAATGCTTGTTCACGGATTGATGATTATATGAATTATTTCTGCTGCTATGGGTGACTGAAACTTTGTTGATATTGTGTGTGTACACACACACACCACTTGCATGTGTGTGAGATAAAGTAGATCTTGTGGTTTAATGGACCCCATGATCATCAGCTTCAAATATGATGATGTGATTTGGCTGCTTATAGCCATTTTTTATAGAGCGGTTATATATTCATTGCATTATCACAACAGTGACATTATATATTTGATTTATGATCAACTTTGTTGGAGTGAATATTAACTTGGCTGCTGGTCAACTTTGATTTACAGAAACTTAATGACCATAATAATTTATTATTCAGCTTCTACATGATGAAGGAATGCTTATGGATTTCTTTTTTCCCCCCTCCCTAATACACTGATCCAGATTCTAGATTAGATTATTGTTAATAATAATTATTATCTTCTCATTCAAAAGACAGCACATTTTGTTCACAAGCTAGCTAATTCTTTATTCCTCTCCTTCTCCTCTCCAAGATTTGCAATGGACTGATTAATTTTTAAAAGGAACTCTGAAGAATTTCTGTTACCACCATATCAATTAAGCTAAAGTAGATAGTTGCAGAAGTGAGAATAAGACTTATTTTTTGGATGGAGATTGATGAGAATGTATATACAGTATATGAGCCTTTATGTATAGGTATTAAACAAAACTATATGTGTATGTCTAACTACTTAATAGTTTTGGGTGTCGATTAATTCAAATGGTTAACTTAGGTGGTACTAGAAGTCTAGGATTTGAACTATGCACACACAAATAAACATATGATTGAAGATTAATTTTATAGATATGCGTGCTAATTTTAAAATAAAATAAAATAACAAAAACATTAACCTCTCCAATTCAACTCTGAGTTATTACAAAATAGTTTGAGAATTATCTTATCTTAGAGACAAATAATCTTGTGTAAGCCTCTATTGTCGTCTCTATGCATGCTCTTGCACTAGAGGGAGAAGACAAGTTAATATCTCACATCATTATTTGCACAAAAAAAGGGCAAGCATATGGTCATATGACCTATCAATTCATCATATAGCAATTAGCAGACATTGGCATTCATTATCTGAAGGAGACGGAAGAAGCATCACTACCCACAGAAAGCGCAAACAAAGCAACAAGATAAAAGGGTCGATACTCATCTATATATACATAAGTAAGCCAAATGGTCATTCTGTGACGCAGTATGAGAACGAGATAGAACAAATACAGTATATCAGAAGTAGCGCTGTAAGATGTTTCCATATTATTTATACGAATTAGATATTCTTTTAGATTGGTGTATATGTGTATTGTTAACACATACTTAGGCTTCTCATTTTGCTGATGAGAAACATAAAATAGGAGAAAGTAAACTTTTGCTTATTTAATGTGAGCCTAAGAACTGTCTCTAGAGGGAATAAAATATAACAAAGGTAAATAATTGAACACTATATTTTAGGATTTATTTTCCATATTTACATGCACATAATGATCACGATTGCCATATATATACAAGATAATGGTCTTCATTGTTGCTATATTATTTGCATGCTATAGTAGTCTTGATTCATGCAATGTTTGCCATCAATAAATAATTATCTCGATTCTTGTCATTTTTGCATCACATAATTATCTCGATATTCACCTTCCTTGCAATACAATATGGTCTTGTTGCATCAGATAACAGTTTGATTCCTATCATATATGCATGTCAAATTGATCTTGATTGAAAATGATCTTCATATGATTTCTATCTTTCGCTCTGTGAATTATAATATAATTTATTTTTCGGAATTTACGTATAATACATTAATTAGAGAAGTAAATAATAAGTGCAATCCCTTTTGAGTATCAGTTATTAGTTAATTTCAATTGATTAATTTTCTTAAGATGATGTTAAAACTATCATGATGTAATCCAATTTACAGATAAATTAAAATTTTAATTTTTGCTACCTCGAGATAATTAATTCGGTTATATATTCCTTGTCATAATAGTATGTATACAGTTTTGAAAGATACATATACAAATGCATCTTGTTCATTCTTTAGGCTTATCCTCTAAGATGACAGTGATGTGCTCAAAACTAGCTAGGGGCTGTTTGTGAAAGCTAAATAATAGCAAATGGGATTTAAGAAATTGACTACCACTTAAGTTACAAATTACTGGCCTGGCTTTTAACTCTTCAAAAACATGTGTTAGCTTTGAAATTTAAAGTTAAAACAAATTGCTTATTATTAGCTAAAAGTATGTAATCTTAATTTATTAATTTAGCTTTTTTAAACAATATTATATTCTTAACTGGTGCTATCTAAATGAAATGATAAAATCTTTTATCTTAAGAACCAAAAGTTTAATAGTCGAACCCTGCTCACATGGGTAAAGAGGATCGGATTACTATTAAACTAATCAATATATATTTTTGAAGAGCTAAAAATCAGATTGGATTACTATTATATTTTTAGCCGGTGGTATCAAATTGAAATGATAAAATCTTTTATCTTAAAAACAAGAAGTCTAAGATTTGAACCCCGCTCATATGGGTAGAGAGGATTAGATAACACACACATATAAATATAAATAGTATTCCTAAGGAAGTAATTAATATGCTCAATATATATCATTGGACTAGTCAAACGTAACAAAGATGTAGACAAGATTTCAAAATTTGGGATATGGTGCCAAAAATTAAAACCTATAGTCTACTGTGAAAGAAATAAATCGTTATACCGATTCTGAGAGAGAGAATTTGTTTACGCTAATGAGGTTGGCTTATTATTACTGTTATTTTTTTGTTTGCTTAAAGTAGATTATTTGTTGCCAATAAAATATTGGGGTCTACTTCCTAATGACGATGGGGCTGCGAAAGGGATGCTTTCAAGTCACACATAATTGACTGCCCCAGCAAAATAAAGCTTTCAAATTAAATTTTTTCATAAATCAATGAGGATATTAAAATATTTGCAAGTGGATGCATTTTAATTTTTCATCTGTAACAAAACTGTCATATAAAGTTTTTCAGTTCCTCGTTTTTTTTTAACTCAACGCATGCAAATTCATTAATTATTGCATCCCAATTGGCAACTTTTATTACTTATATTATAATGTGGAAGCAGGAATTATTATAAATGTTCAAGTGGAGGATGCCAAGTGAAGAAGAGAGTGGAAAGAGACAGAGAGGATTCAAGCTATGTGATTACAACATATGAAGGAACTCACAATCACGAGAGCCCTTCTGTGGCTTATGACTATTACAATCATCATCAACAACAAATGCCCCAAAATGGCTGGACTTTGCAGCCTAATTCTTCTTCTTCTCCTCCGTCTTCATCTTCTTCCTAAGAAACTTCTCAAGCTTAACTAAGTAATTCTCCCTTGTAAGCATAAATTTACCAAATGCTGATGAAAAATATTACAATAATTATGGTGCTTTATGTGTAACTAATTTCTATGTTTCTCGTTTGAGACTAGATATGAAACTACAAAATGACGAAACGAGCCAGCCAGCTAGCTTGTATATATGCATGGTAAATACTGATATTTCCTATTGCAGGAACAATGAGTTTTTGTGAAGCATGCTTTTGTACTATTTTTGTAAAAAATGAATTCCTTGGCCGTTGGGACCTAGCACACATAGGCCAGCAGTGTAACCTAAGGGAGTAGAGCACAAGAAGTCGTGGTCCTTAAAGAGAACAGGACCAAACTCTTCAACAGGTACTAGACCAACTTATCGAAGAGGAATAGGTACTGGATGACACCACAGGTTCATTATTCTCCCCCTTTCTCTTCCGCAGGTAGCGCCTTTTCTTGTTTTGATATGCCCAAAGGTTAGGTGCTGTTTCAGATAAAGAAAAGAGTTCAAAACCTTTATGCATGCACCTCCGCATAAGTGCTGCATACGTTTTCCGGTCGGGATAATTGGGAAAGATCAAACCAATTTAAACCGCTTGCATCACAGTAGTAGTAGCGTAAAGGCCGTGAGTCGGGGGTGAACTGGAAATTGCTTGCTCAGATACAGTCTTAGACGATTTCTTTTAACAATTCTCCCAGCCCCTGTGATGCACCATATGGATGCTGACACCTGTCTGACTAACTATAAGCCTTTGTAAAATATGTATTGGATAATGTATTCCTTTGTTTATAACTTTATCATTTGGTCGTGGCTACACAGGCCGAAAATCCCGTAATCACTATTTTTGTAAGCTTTCAACACTACTCGACAAGCTTTTCTTATCAAAGGCCCTCTGGTGTTTTTCATCCATTTCAGCTTCTATCAATTTTATAACAATAATCTCTGACATGCGTGGACCTAGAATGACTATGCATAGATCACCCCTCTTTGTGTGTTCCGTTCACTTACAGCGCATTCCCACTTTTATAATCACTTCCGGTACTGGTGGGGGGGGGGGGGGAATTACCGTGACGGTCCGTCCAGACACTTTCACTCACTTAAAAGAGGCCTTGAAGGAGTGAAAGAGAGAAGAAAGAGTAGCCGCTGGGAAGAAGTGAGTCTTCTTCTAGTTGCCCACTCTCGATCGGATCCAGCATCTGGAGTTCTGGTTAGTGCTGCCTATAGTAGAAGAGCAAGAGGAGAAGCTGATGAGGAGATTAAGCCAAGAAAAGGCTTCGCCGGAAGAATTCGAGAGAGTATAAGGTGAGGGAAGAGATATCCAATTTAATATCTTGTGATAAATTGGACCACATAAGAATTCATCGTACAATTAGTTTACTTGCTTACTTGTTAAAGTGAGGAGTAGGGAGGGCGATTCTAAGAATTCGGATTATGGTCGGGTCATAAGAGATGGCATAATGGTACTGTCATGTGAAATTAAAGGGGTCTCCTATAGGGATTAAAGAAGCAAGGAGCAAGCCTCCCATAGAGGCAAGTTAAGTTGTTGAGCCGTATGATTCTAACTATCTCCTGCGTTTCCATAGATGGTAACTCCTGAAGGTGAGGGGTGCCAAAATCTCGCATTGTTGGTTAGAACTGGTTACTGAGCTATGTATGATCAAAAATGCTAAATGTCAAGAAGAATGAGAGAAAGCTGAGTGAAGGAAGCATGTGCTGAGAGAAAAGAGAATGAGAGAAAAAAAGCTAAGAGAGGAGAGAGAGGGAGCAAAACAGCAGCCAATGTTGTTGTTTCTCTCAGCTTTCTCTCATTCTTCTAGCCATCTAGTAGCACTCATGTATGATTAGGCCTCTTAGTTTTGGGTGGAGTCAAAAGCAAGATCATACAAACTTAGACCCAAAGTGAACCATATTATACTATGTAGGAATGAGTTTTAAATAAGAGAATCAGGCCTTAAAGGTAGGGATGGTAAAAATTCTCATAGGAGTGATGATTTTTTGGAGATTTTTTATATTTGGAATGGTATTAAGACGATTTTATACCAAATTTCTTATTCGGAAAAGGGACGAGAATAATTTTTATCCAGTTTCTTATTCGGTAAAGGGACGAGAATGACGTGGAATTCCCATTCCCTACCCATTTTCTTATTTCCTGGTATTAATTTTAATTTTTAATTTTATTTTTTAGAATTATTAATAAATGAATAATGAAATTTAAATTATATTAAATATTAGTATAAATAACAAATATCAGAATATTTATACATATCTACTATGAAAATTTTAAGCCTATTTAAATAGTTGTAGTTCTAAATTACTATTTGACCAAACCTTATTCCAAAAGCGTTGGCCCAAAATTGTTTTAAATTATGAGTTATATTGTTTATATTATTTTTATTATTTTATATCTGAAACCTAATGTTATCTCTCAATTTGTCATATTCCGCGAGGAAGAACATGAAAAGCATGAGATGCAAGAGTAAATGCTTTTATTAAAAATATTAATTTCAGTATCTATGGCCATTTCATTTATTTCATTATTGATATAAAAGTAATTTCTTTTTATTATAAGATCATGAAGATTGACGAAGATAATTATTCTGATGATTTGTATTTTATAATCTAATTTTTGTAATGGATTAATATTAGTGTAAAATATATTGTCAAACCTTACTTTGGTTTAAATTTTTATTTTAATATGATTAAATCAAGTTAAGAATTTAAATTTAAAAATGTATCACTTATTCAGGATCGGGGATCTCCTCTTATTATTCCGGAAGGAAACGAGGATCTTCTCAAACAATTATAATGGGGACGGAGATATATATAAAATATCGAGAATGTCAGTCTCCTCCCCTCCTCTCCCCGTTGCCATCCCTTCTTAAAGGTGAGGGGGTGTCAAAATCCCACATTAGTTGGTGAGAAATAGTTACTAAGTTATGTAAAGTCCCATCTCAAAAAGTACGAGGCATTTTGTTTTTGGGTGGATTCAACACAAAACCATGTAAATTCAAACTCAAAGTGGAAAATATTATATTGTGTGGAAGTGAGTCTCTTAAAAAAGTATGAGAATCAGACCTACCTCACAATGTAGCCCAACGAGTTCAGACATTATGAGAGCCAAAGACAATTGCAATTTGGTCGTGTGAGCTTTGGTGCGTAAATCATAACACTAAGGATGATAGATGTCAGAATCTCATGTTGCCTGATTAGAAATGGTTATTAGTTATATACAATGAGTTACTTCTTTACTGTCACTTGAAAATATCATAACACCCCAAAAATAATTGGTTTTGTTTAAGAGTAGATTTTTTAACACCTCATTAAAATCCTTATAAGAACCTCCTCTTCAATTTTATTTCCTGAAACACCCCGATTTTAATTTATTAAAAAAAATCCCATAAAAATACAAACAGTATGTCTTTTAAAATTTTATTATAATATACATAAACATTCCAAAATCTTTTTTCATATCTCCATAACTCAAAATTCTTATAATTTTCTTTAAAAAATTATTTTTATTTAAAATTTAAAATATAAATATAAATTATAAAAATAAAGTGAGCATAAAAAAATTATTAAAAATTATTTTGATTTAGGTGTTTAATTAAATTTTCATTCTAAAAAAATGAAATTTTTTGATAATTCCAATAAAAAAGGGATTTTATGAGGAATTTTGTGGGGCTGTAGGGAGTCTTACTCATTGCATAAATTCTTATCGGGCAAGGTGGCCCAATAGGACATTATGTTCCCCTAACTCCTAAGTACACCCAATCCATACTGGCATTTGTAACGTTTTCTTTTTGAATATAAAATAATTGTATTGCAAAATGTTTAATTATCAAGTGCAATGATATTTTTGTTTATTTGTAAAAAGATAATAATGTAGTTATAAATTTTTATATAAATTTATTAATAAAATTAATAAAATTAAATATTTATTGATTTATATTATTGATTTATATTATTTTATATTTTTATTTAATTAATATAAACCCACCGCGAAGTGTATGCAGGACTCCAACAAAGTAGCAGAAAAGAATGACAAAAACTTAACAAGAGCTTTTTGGCGCGTGAAAACCACCTTCCTCTTGCAGAT
This sequence comes from Atalantia buxifolia, assembly GCA_030444775.1. Taxonomy (NCBI): domain Eukaryota; kingdom Viridiplantae; phylum Streptophyta; class Magnoliopsida; order Sapindales; family Rutaceae; genus Atalantia; species Atalantia buxifolia. The sequence goes on from CM059831.1 coordinate 31,834,081, forward strand.
TCGACGTTTCTTCTTCTTCACAAATCGTCATCAGCGCCTTACTCAAATCAATCACAAATAATATTTTACTCTTTTAGCAAGATATGTAAATTAAAAATTTAGTTTTCAAATTGAAAAGTTCAGTTCATGATCTTGTTCTCTCAATACTCAACTCTATAGCGAGTTTTAACAGATACTCACTTCCTATTTTTGCAATTTTGAAGACACCCAGATCGGGTTTATCGGGATTTGTTTGTTAGATCTGTGAACCAGCGAATTTGACGAACTGGGTATTAAGCATTGTCTTGAATTGTTTCGATTCCGTCGAGAAATGTTCGCCGTTGGGGTTTTGTGTTTGAGCTTAGATCCTGGCTTGAATTGCTTGTGATATGGAACCCATTTGGAGAAATTGTAGTTGTGGATTGAATTTGAGTAGTTTATTTGATGGGACTTGATTGCAAAGAAGTTTGTAGTTTTATGGTGTTTGATTTCGGTTTGTTTTGGGGGTGATTTTGATTAAAAGTGAAAACATGTTTTGGAAGGAACGTGAGAGGGAGAACAAAGAGCTTAATGGTGGCCCACCTACTGGGCAAGTTCGAGCTCTTGTTGTTGGAGACTCAGGTATATATATTGTCTATTTATTTATTGTTTAAATCTGAGTAGGTTATTGATATGTGTTTGTGAAAACTTAATTTATGCTCGAAATCATATGAGCTTGAAGTAAACTTGATCTTGGTATTGAATAAGTTTAGTTGTTGCTTATTCGGATTGATCGAATTAGAAGAAGCAGAAGTGCGAGTCTGGTAGACTGTTGAAGCATGTGCTTTTAATTTGGAAGATTTATTAGGATATAAGAACTTAAGATTTGAATAATTTAGTGACTGAGAGTATTAAGTTTGTGGAGTTGGATTGGTCAGCAGTCCGATCTTTTTGCATTAGTGATTGAAAAGAGTGTGAAGGTTTTGGTTTGGTCAAACTGTTAGAACACAGATGGTTGAGGACTTGTTGTATGTTATTTGTGTGACAAGAATCTGAAAAGGTTGGATTTGATACCAGCTAGGAAGATAAGTTGGCTCTTTGCCTGTTAGAACACAGATGATTGAGGACTTGTTATATGTCATTTGTGTGACGGGAAACTGAAAAGGTTGGATTTGATACCAGCTAGGAAGATAAGTTGGTTCTTTCCCATTCTAAGATTTGTATTCGCCACATTCCATGACAGATGAACTTGTAAAATGCATGTAGGTCAATCCCTTTCCTGGTTTGATCTTTGGATTCATGATGAAAGTTAGGATTGACATCTGTGTTTTAGCTGAGAGATTAATTTTAGTGCACACTTGGGGTATCCCTTTCTTGCTTTGTAATGCATCATTATCATTAGTACATGAATGTAAAGCGAATCCCTTCACAGCCTTAATGGACTACTAACATTGATTGTAGGACACTTGGTTGTACTGATCCAGAAGTTTATAAACTTTTATATTTATTCAATCTGATCCGCTCATCATGTTACAGTTATTCCATGATATAATTTGATTTGTTTTGTTATTCGACATGTTTTGTTTTACTATTAAAATGTGTCAGTAAAAAACAGTGCTAAAAGCTGGAGCAATCAGAAAGCTGTTATCCTTAGAATGTGTAGGTTATGTATGCACATTGGCTGCTCTCTAGATGTCCCCCTTTTTATTTATTTAAAAGAGGGACATCATTTCCAACATAGTCATAATTAATTTTATGATCCTAAGTTATTTTAAACTTAACATGTCCGTGCATGGAATCTGTGGCTGCTCTCTGTGCATGCTATAGTGGCACTAAGAAGTGGAAGCATGGAGTAATTCTACAGATTTGCTTTCATGATTTGCTTAGCACTCAAAATTGTCGCGGCCTTTCCCACATTATCAATTTCATTATCTCTCTTAATATCAATTTCATTAGCTCTCTTAACTTCATTATATGTGTTAGACTCTCACTTTCAAATTTTATCATTTTGGTAGGTGTGGGGAAAACTTCTCTTGTTAAGCTGATTGTCAAAGGTTCTTCTTTTTCTCGCCCTTCCCAAACAATTGGATGTACAGTTGGTGTGAAGGTAAGGCTTGACCTTCCCTTCTGTTGATTAGACTGAGAGTTGCTGCTGGAGTTCATATTTTCACTAATTGCTTATTGATGTTATTATCCAGCACATTACTTATGGAAGTTCTGGTAGCTCCTCGAATAGCATCAAAGGGGATTCTGAGAGAGATTTCTTTGTTGAACTTTGGGATATATCAGGACATGAGAGATACAAAGATTGCAGGTCTATTTTCTATTCTCAAATCAATGGTGAGTTTATGATCTTTCTATTTTCTTGATAACCAACTGTATGTCAATTTCTATGAATAAGAGAAGGCTCGAGTCTGAAGAAGAAAAGGATTTACAAATCTATAACTGGTCTACCTAACCATATTTAAATTAAATACCCAAAACTTCCTGTGCTTGTAAGAGTATTCGCTTTAGTGGTTGCTTTTTAATGGTGGAAACTCCGATTTGTGTTGGATTTAGATAAATAGGATCATTTATTGCTTGGGTTACAAGGTAAGGGGTGGCAGAGGCCACCTCTTATCCCTCTTTTATTCAGTAAGACAACATGAAAAAATAAATAAAAATGGTTGCTTGTCCAATTCAGCTAAAACTCTGGACCTCAATGATTTGAGAATTATGGTAATGTCTGTTGAGATAATCCTGTTGACTATCTTGATGCGTTGACATGAATTGGAAGGAATAATTATATAAATATGCAGTTGTGATCAGCCTTGAATTGGTTTGTGTTACTTGTCAATTCGCAGAATCTATTTTTTGTGCTGTAGTTGCACCAGTTAAGAGAAACTATAGAAAACTCTTGCTTCTTTGGAGCCTGATTAAATTTTTTACTCTGTTGAAATATGGTGCCACACGATGGCAATTTGAAAATATTATTTTCCAGGAAGCTGGTTGGCTAACATCTAAAACATCTTTTTGTTCGGTGAAATTAAATTGCATACCATCTTGTCCATATGAAAACATTTTCCTATTCCAACAATCAAAGTTTTTGTTCATGTTACATGCTGTGCCGTTGATGATTAGTGACAATTCTGACATGAAACTTGTTTACAGGTGTTATTTTTGTTCATGATCTGTCGCAGAGAAGGACAAAAACTAGCTTGCAGAAGTGGGCAGTTGAGATTGCTACAAGTGGAACATTTTCAGCGCCTCTTGCTTCTGGGGGTCCTGGTGGCCTTCCTGTGCCTTATATTGTTATTGGTAACAAAGCTGATGTTGCTACAAAAGAGGGTACAAGAGGAAGCAGTGGCAATCTTGTTGATGTAGCACGTCAGTGGGTTGAGAAGCAGGGTTTGCTTCCATCTAGTGAGGAACTTCCACTGACTGAGAGTTTTCCTGGGGGTGGAGGTCTTATTGCGGTAGGCATTCGCTTACTCTGATGTTAACTGTGAGAATATTTTTTTTAATTTGTTAGCAATTTTACTGCCATTGCAGAAGTTAATAAGGATGTTTAGATACATCATAGAAATTTAGTTGGTGCATCATAACCTTGATAGTAATTGAAATTATTCATTTGTGGCATCTGAATAATATAGACTATCTGTTATTTGACATGCGTGTTTGAAAGTAAGGGCAGTTGTGTGATTTAAGCGGACAGTATACTATTGAAGTACATTGATTGCACTTTTGGGTCCATTTTCTGTTAGTACTTTGTTCTTGGTTGCTTTGCAAAATATTAACAATGCAGTACCTAGTTGACATTGATTGCTCAAAATTTTCTTCCTCTTGCGTCTTGTCCTTAATTTTTAATTGTGTACGCTTATTTGTTACTTTACCTTTTCAATAAAATCAAAGACAGGGAAACGTTGATCAAGCCTATTGGAGTTGCAGTTGGGTAGAACTTCTTCAAAAATTATTTCTTTTCTCTTGGTTGAATGGGAAACTAATTTCTTTCCATTATTTTTATGTTCAATGCTTTGATGCCATGGCAGACCCCTTATTACTGTGTACATTTGATGTGTGGAATATTTCTTCTTGTACAGCAAAGAATGTAATCCACATGCAAGGAATTCTGGGAATTTATGTAGGGCAAGATGTGACAGCAAGAAAACTAATCTTTTTCAGTCCACATTCATGATTAGGTTGGATCTTTAGTAATAGAATCTTAGATGAGTCAGTTGTGCTCTGTACTTTGGTAAAACAGGTTAGAGTCTTCCAGGGGCGTTGCGAGCCTTTCAAAACTTCATCTGCATTCTTTAGCTGATTAGATATTTAGGAAAGAAAAGTCAGTGGTCAATATTATCTGGTTTAGTACTTGAGTGGGTAATCTTATTTCAATCTGTCAATTTGTTCTGATTCAACTGATTTTTGGTGTTTCTATATCAGAGTCAAACCTATGTAATGCTTTAATCACTGCACATGTGCAGGCTGCCAAAGAAGCAAGATACGACAAGGAAGCTGTGATGAAATTTTTTCGCATGGTCTGTATTATTGTCCTTTTCATTTTTATATAACTGTATAATTGTCCTTTTGCAGCTTTGCTTCTTGTTTATGTGGGTTTGCTTTGTGTTGTCCTTCCTGAGATAACCTGCCTTCTTTCAGTTGATCAGGAGAAGATATTTTTCAGATGAGATGCCTGCACCAAATCCATGGTCTATTTCTCCTACACAGAAACCCATCCAACGATTAGATGAGAATTCGAGCGATGATGATAAGTTCTACAGTTCAGGGTATGCCCATGTGAAGAACTATTCTCTATTTTTCTCACAAATCTTTCAATTGTTTGGGTCATTCATGTGTTATTAGCTTTACATTTCCAACAACATGGGTGCTAATTTTTGTTCTAATGCAGTTATAGCAGTGATCCGTACAATTTGCTCCCTCCTCTACCAGCACAGCGCAATCTAACTCCACCTCCTACCCTTTATCCTCAGCAGCCAGTTTCAGTTCAAGAAAATTATAACCTCCCAAGATTTTCCCTAACTGGCTCTCAGGAAATTAGCAGTTCTGCTAGATCAAAGCGTACGGATATTAATGTCTAGTTGTTTATGCCTCTCACATCTGTTGCCACAAAGACTCTGCCTTGCCAGGACGAACAAATATTTTGCCATATGATTTTTTGTTTAACTTTTCTTGTTTTGTTTGTAAAAACTGGTTCATCAATTCTTTCACATATCCACAGGCTATCATCACAATGTATAATGATCAATTGTCAACCTGAAAGTACAGTTAATTGTTTTTAATGGAGCTCTATTCTGTTTTTTAATGCCTAGTGAAAAAAGATGTATAATGTGTTCATTTACAGAGCTTTTTGTGTTGTGTTCCAAGGAGCTGAGGAGTTGTTTGTTTTTTTTTTTTTTGGTATTAAGGATAATTTTATTGGATCAGAATAATGTGGTTTCTGCTAGATCTTTAAAATTAATGGAGAGTTCAAATCAGAAAAAAATCGAGTTCACGACTCTTGAAAGCTTTAATTGTTCAAATTGATAATCATGAGAGGCAAAACCCTCAAGAAATAGAATTATAACTCTTAAAAGAATGTATTCGATGAAACTAAATAAGTTTTCATTTTAAGCTTCCCTAAAGATTTGTCAGCTTCATATCTTGATCTTAGTTATCTGCTGATACAATTCTACAATTCCAGTTTAATAAAGAAAATTCATAAAAGGCAAGCGATTACAAGTTTACAAAAATATTTCCCGCTGATAAAACATAAAAATAAATTTCTCAAAGCTCATCTTGAACCGCTCCTTTATCAGGGGAGACACTATCCTTCACCTTTTCTGCTGTTTTATGCACTGCTTCTGCAACTGATTTTGCAGATTCCTCCACAGCCAATTTGCTCACTCCTGCAGTCTTCGTAGCTGCTTCTTTCACTTTTTCTGCTTCCTGCTTAGCTCCAACGTTTGCTTCATTTGGACCTTTAAAACTGCATGCCCAGAGAATCTTTATGCTTCGGAATTTATGTTCATAACAAGTGATCAGAAAAAAAAATAAAAATTGTGCAAGTTTCTTAATTGAAATTGATTAAACAACTAACATAGCTCTCTCATTTTTTGATGAAAAGGGAAACGTGACTATAATAATTAAATTGGTAAATATCAAGTACATTCAAGAAATAATTAAACACTATTTTGTCCAACTCACGTTTCCCTACACTTGAAAACTTCACCCTTCCTATACCAACAATGCGGAAAAGCATTTGTTTTATATTTAAAGCTGATTTTTTTTTTGAAGAAAAATTGTAAATGAAATTATTCAAATCTCTAAATGTGCAATCCTTACTCTAAATTTGGAGGAGAAAACTTTAACTGCATTTCATGGACGATGGACTTAACTTTCTCCCAAGAACTCTTATGAGACGCTCTCAAACTAGAAATTGTTTCAACCACAAATTGTGCAAAAGAGGATTTCTCTTCTTTGTTTTGGGCTATGTTTTGTCCTCCATGATCACCATTAACTGCTGAAATAATAGTTTGAAGATAAAGTAGAATAATGAGCCAGATAAATAATTTTGGGATTTTCCTAAATCTTTCCATGGCTCACTTTGCAAAAGAATAATATTAGCTGAGGATTATTTTAACACTTTTGCTGTATTGTAATTCTGTATTTTCTCTTGCTTGGATATTGGATAAGATGGTTTCGATGTAGTTATTGGAAGTTTGTTCACGTTTCTGTAAATTCAGGGTAACGTGGAGTTACCAGCTTGCATTCAGCTATCCATATATTGAACAGTTCAAAGGAAGTTGAGAGTGGAGAATTTTACAAGTGGTAAGTATTTACATAATTAAAAGCTATTTACCCTTAATTACGAAGAAATATAACTGAAATAAAATGTCTAAAATGCACGGTCAAAAAGTTAATTAAAAACCCACGAAATGAAATGAATATTTGTTTTAGGGGTCCCTCTATATGATGCCGTTTAAATATACAATAATGTTACATTTTTCTCAAAATTTAACCCAAAAGATTAATTACCAATGAAGTGATTACATGCTATAGAAGTGATAGAATGATTTTTCACAATTTCTATAAATTATTTATTATATTATTTTTAATGCATGATGAGTGTTGCCTATAAATTTTAATATACATATAATTCTCAAAATTCACTAAAGTTTTGAACTAATAATATGAATTTGAGGCAAACCTTCAATTTTAAAGTTAGTTAGTTTTTGAATATGAGTTAGGCACATGATTTTTATATGATATCAAAATCAAACTGATGAACAAGTAGACTCAAACTATCCAAACTATCTTATCACGTGATAAAGACAGAATAAATATAAACCTGAATAGGGTGATAAAAGAATATTCTCACATCTATTAAGAATGATCTTAGACTAATAATATAAAATTAAAACAACCACCAATTCTTAAGTTAGTTTTGGAGTGTAAGTTAGACACAAATTTATTAATTTAAAGTCAATTCTTAATTGATGTGAGATTTTTATGTTTGGTTTTTAGTGGGTTTGTATGTATTTTAGGATTTGGTTATATTATACACAATATTCAAAAAAAAAAATTATGATTAATGATGTATCAGTTGCACAACTGAAGACTTGGCTTGATTCCTTTGACCATGAAATCTATATGTAACCGCCTGCTAAATCAAGTGGAAAAGAAATTTGTATAGATGGTCGAGTAAAAAAAATAAAAAAATCTCGCAGGACCAAGCCTCCAACTATGACCAATCCTTCAACTATGTTTGGTTTATGAATGAATTGTAAAGTTCTTTTATACGGTTAAAATTTTGAATCGGTCGAGCAGTTTAATATGACATCAGAATTCAGATGTAACTTTACTGCAATGTCTCGTTTCATATACTATCTGACTAAATCGATTAATATTATTATTATTATTTAAATAATTTCAATGTCGCAGGTTTCAGGCTTCTTTAAGCTTTTGGTCAACACAAATGCTTTGCCTATTGGCATCAAATTTTGACTAATTGCTCCCAAGCCATTCCATAATTCTCTCTTGCAAGTTGAACCTTCTAGATACACACATACGCCCACGTACACACACATACACGATCTCATTTTTTTTTTCATGTCCTATTAAATTTATAATTTTATAATTAATTAAACACTTCTTTTATATTTTTGTTTCCTCACAGACGCTTTGCATCAATCCTAAACTTTTTTTCTCCTTTTATTTTCTTGCTAATGATTTTTCATTTAAAAAATTACGTAATAATTATTTGAGTTCCCTTTTAATTTTTTGGAGTTAAATATATGCTTTAATCCTTTAGAAATTTATAAAAAAATTAGAGTTAAGTGGAACAAACTGAATTTTTTTAATCAGAAAGAAATTAAAAAATTAAAAAATATTTTAAGAATTAAAGTAGATTGTGATAGAAAAAGAGTGTTACTTTTATCATTTCTAGGCTCGGCAAACAAAAAATATAAAGAATGTCAGGTAAAATTATTCAAGAGGACTTTTACTTCTCTTCAAAAGGAAGACCAAATATATTCAAGAAGACTGACATTGCAAGAAGAAAAATTAGAAAAATGCTTGTCGTAGAGAACCACGAGAGAAGGACGAGAGAAACAATGAAGAAAATGGTAGAGAGAGAGTGAGTGAGTAGAGAGAGAAAGAGTAAAATTCTCTCGTGCTTCTCTCGTTCTTCTCTCTCTTTAGCACTACTCGAAAAATTATATAACAACACGCAACTCGAAAAGGCATATAATAATAATATGAGGAGTGGACACGTATTGTACATGGAAGCAGCAGCCGGAGAAATTTGGTCATTTTATATTAACGTTATAATTCAACGAAATAATTAATAATTACTTATTATAATAAACAAAATCAATCTATAAAATAGTAATAAAAACAATCAAATGTCATAAAAAAAAATTAGAAAGTAAAATGATTCATCGTTTTTAAATGTTCTTAGACCATGTAACAAGAAAATTTCATGATGAAATTAGCAAAAAAAATGATGCATCGTTAATTTAGGATAATTTTTTTAAAAAAAGTCAATATCCATCCATAAACAATATTAAATTTTGTAGGCAATATTCAATTAATGACATGTATAGAATTAAGGAAAAGCTACTGACCAAAAGTTGATTTAGATGGATAATTATTTTAATGAAATCCATTGGATGTGGGCCTTAAATAAAATACATTTTTAAATAGGAAATGTAATTTTGTAAATATTGATTTTTTTTTTAACTACAAAAGTGTTAATGCATAATCTTGAGGGGTTTCATTCTCAAGTTCAGAGTCAAAAAAAGTAGGTTTCCCATCTTTGTGATCACTGTCGAGAGTGGGACAGAAAATGTAATTACAGAATTGAAAAGACTGATGAAACATTTAAATTGAAGACTTAAAAGACAAGTGGTGAATGATTCCTTGCCTTGTTAACACTGATGCGTTTGTTTTCAATTGGTTTTCCATTTTAAAAAACACCATGACATAACTATGATTGTGATGAGGGGTGCTATTTACATATTATAAAACCGGCAAAGCTACCAAAACCTACATTTATAACTAATATATCTATATGTGTATATATGTAGTTATATACTGAGCGCTACATCAACATCATCCATTGCCATTTTGTTAATTTCAGCGTATCCTACTCCAAGAATTAAGATGAGTTCATTCCATGACCAACTCATGAAATCACCAAACGATGAGGAAGATTTCATGCTGGTCTTGGAGCTTGCCCACTGCTCATTAATTCCGATGACCATGAAAGCTATCATCGAGCTTGGTGTGTTAGAGATTTTAGCTAAAGCTAGTCCATCTCAGCTTTCTTCTTCTTAGATTGCATCTCAGCTGCCCACAAATAACCAAGAAGCCCCAACGGTACTTGGTCGAATGTTACGACTCCTTGCTAGTTACTCTCTCCTAACTTGTAATCTTGTCACAAATAAAGATGGAAATGTTTTCAGAGTATATGGTTTAGCGTCCGTTTGCAGATATTTGCTTCCAAATGAAGAGGGAGTTTCTCGTGCTGTTGATCCTTGGTTTCTTTTCTAATTTCTCTGCGACATCTTTCATGAGTCATGAAAATTCCTTTATATCATTGTGAAGCACTCTTTACATTGTTGTAAAAGGGTATCTTTCCGCACGAAATTTGTGCTGACGTTCACATATGAGTATTTTCAATCTTTCACATACATTATTTCCATTCATTTTCTTTTATTATTAATTTTTTTTTGAATTTCAGTATCTGTGAAAGAAATTTTATATCCCCGAATTGAATTGGTACCACATGAAAGATTGTTTATTGGAAGGGACCCTACCTTTTTATGAAGGCACATAATGCAAAAAATCCATTTGAGTATGCTATGAAAGATGCTAGAAGACGGAACCTCTTCAATCAATCAATGCGCAGACGGCTTTAGTTATGAAGAAAATTCATGAAATCCACAAAGGATTTGAAGAGATAAACCAATTGGTAGATGTTGCCGGTGGTGTAAGTGCTAATCTCAGCCTACGAGTTTCTAAATACCCACAAATTCGGAGTATTAATTTTGACTTACCTCATGTCATTAAAGAAGCACCTTCTTATCAAGGTATTAATTAGTTTAAAAGAAAAAATTAGTGGCGCTTCGGTTGTTTGGTGAAATGATAATAATTTTTTTTTATTAGAGATGGTCATATAGACCCACTTTTTTATATTTATGCCAAAATGAAAGATAGTTAGGTTGTTATTATTATAGAAAAAAATAATTGTCCTAAAAAATTTTATGTCAATAATTCCAAAAATATGAGATTTCTATGATTATTTCATCGAACTTTGAGTGTCACTGACGTTTCCTCTCAATTTAAATATAAAACATGATATATATTTTTCTTTACATATTGTAATTTTTTTTTAAATCGTGCTATTTTGAGTTATATATTTCGCTTAATTATCAGTTAAAATATCATATATAATTTGCTTTTTTCTTTTTCTTAATTTCGCTTGCAGGTGTGGAGCAAGTTGGAGGGGATATGTTTGTTGAAGTGCCTAAAGGAGAAGCTATTTTCATGAAGGTTAGTTCTCCAATTAATTTTTCCACTTGCCAACATATATGTTAACTCTGCATAAATTCTGGAAACTAATATAGGAAATTAATTTTCATATAAATCTTCAGTGGATACTTCATAACTGGAGTGATGACCAATGTGTGAAGATACTGAAGAATTGCTACCATGCTCTTCCAGAATCCGGGAAGGTCATTATGGTAGACTATTTAATACCAGAGTCCCTTGAGACTGATATTTTAAGCATGTTTGTCTATATGCATGACATACAAATGTACACTGTATTTCCGGGGGGAAAGGAGAGGACAATTGAGGAGTTGAAGGCCCTGGCGACAAAAGCTGGATTTACAGCCGTTAAACTTGTTTGTCGTGCTTACTGCTGTTGGGTTGTTGAACTCTACAAATGATCTGAGCTTTGACAAGCGTACAGGTCATTTCAAGGTTCTAATTTAATAAAATAAAATAAAATGCCGACGCCAGTCCTGATTATCTTGCCAGCATCTGCTTCTATTTCTTGTCATGTTTCAGTAATTTCTTCTTAATGCTTGCGTGCAAAAGTAACCTAATAAAATCTTAGGTTGGATAATCCTTGCTTGTTTTGCTTACCTTCAACTCTTTATTTTGACAGTGCATTTTGCGCGTGCTGAAACAAATTATTGATCCATTTCTCCTAATGAAGCACCATAAATTATCGAAGACATAAATCCACATGTAAGCTGAGACAAATGACATGATGGTTATTGATAGGAATCACATAAAGATAACTGTTCAAAATTAAATTCATTGTGTCATTGTGACATGTAAATATGACAGGAATCAACAGCATTATATGATACATATACAAAAATGATTAAGATTATTATGAGATGTACATATAAGAATGATCAAGACCATTATCTCATATAAATATGAAAATTATAAGGACCATTATATCAATTTATTATGAAAAATAAAAAATATTATATTTGATTATTTATCTTTGTTAAGTTTTGTTCTCTTATTTAAACTATAGGCCTTTAAGTCACATTGACAATACTAGAGTTCGGTTCATTTACCGAGTGTTTTTACATTTCGTATAAAAGCCCATGAGCCCAATTGGAATGATCTAAATTTAAGACCCAAAACCCTCATGTTTTTGTTTTCATCTTTAAGCGCAACATAGTTCATGTTTTATTTTTAATCTTCTTTGCCTATATAATTTACATTACTTAATTTAGTTAACAATAGACATCTGAAGGATTTAAGGGAACATACCAAATTAAAAAGAAAGAAAGAAAAAGAGATAGAGGGAAAATAACAAGAGCAAAAGGAAGAGAGTAGAAGAACATGAAGAAGAGAGAGTGAGAGAGTTGAAGGGGAGAGAGAGAGAGAGAGCTAAAGTGGAGAGAGAGAGAGAGAGCTAAAGTGTTAAGCAATTTATCTCACAATTCAAAATAAGTCTTGGGATATAAATGAATATGCTTGAGGCAGCCCTTGAACTATGAGGAAAAACACCTACCATGACTGTCCCCAGTGTGATGATTTTTTTTCTAGAGACCTACAATTATAAACACATGATAGAATTTTTTTTTATCATGCATTTATGATATAGTTGTGATAGAAAATAGTCTATCAAAAACCTACGATAAACTTGTAGTAAATTATTTAACTATCAAAAATGTATAACTGATTCTTTTATTTTGACTTCAATTGCGTGGGTTTAACTTTATTTCGAAAAATATTTTATTACAAAAAATAAAGGGAAATGTTGTCATTTCTTAGATTATTCAAATGACAGCGTTTAGGGAAAAATAAATTAAACGAATGAAAGACACAAACCCTATTCATTTCATATCGATATTTTTAGTTTTTATAACTGTTAAAGCGAAATCCAAACACACAGTTCTCTCACCCTCACAGCAAACCCATAGCTTGAAATCCTTGCACCACCTTTAAAACACCGTCGATTTTGATAACCCAAACCCTTTAGTTATGAAAATCGCAAACCCTCACTGAGAACCATATGGAGAACCCACCGAACGCGTGTTGCCACCCTCAAATTTCAAAACCTAAACTGGGAACCCACCATCAATTGAGCACGTTAGAACTTGATTGTTCGACTGATACAGGTAATTATTGTTCGAACCCTAGAAGAGAAGTTAGAAACCGTAGAGGTGTAGTTCTCAAACTCATTCACTGTGATGGAATTTTTTTTAAAAATTTTATTGGTTAAATTTACTATTTCATTGACATTACCGAACCTTAGAACTACAAAATGACATAGGCTTTGTTCTTGAGTGGGCCAAATCACATGCATGTAGCCGTATGTTCACCATCTTCGAATTGGGAATATAGTTACTATTATTGTATTGCCTCCGAGTGTTTGATAAAAAGCCTAAATCAATCTCGGCACTTTAATTATTGCAGGCCATTTCTACGTATGAGAAGCCAAGGAATATCAAGCTTATTATATTCATTCAGAAAGCAAAGCTGATACAATTTATAGCAAAGCTTGATGAGGTGTTGTATTTAATCTTGCTTATGCTTAGTCTAGGTGTACAATTCATCTGTCACATATTGTTCAATTTATGTTGACATAATGTTGCTTTGCTTTTTAAAGGACTGGGTTGTGTAAACTTACAGGAGATTCAAGGATTGTGAGAATCTAAATCTATATTTTATATTTTATATGAATTTGGCTTATTGAAATTATATTCCAATTGAATAATCAATGAATAATGAAATTTACTTCTGTGATTTTAAAAGATAGATGGAGTAAAATTATGTCAAAGGCTTACACATATTTCTTCCCAGATACAATTTGGAACTTTGTGCTTTGAAGAAGAATTGTAAACTTTATTGTAATTTTAAGAATTCAACAAGCTTCATTCCTTTTTATCTACAAGTGATGCACTTGAGCACTAGTTACAGAATAGTAATTAGCAGTATATCTTGATCTTTGGCAGTAGCTACAAGGCTGATGCTAGTGAAGCTCTAATAATATTACTGCTTTTTAAAGGGAAAAAAAATCATTTATGAGATCAATTATCTATCTTGTTGAACTTTATTCTTGTAATTAAGGTCCATCTGAAGTTGCTTGCTTGTTTTTCAGAAAGATGATCTGAAGGTTGTGATTGATTACTTGTGGGTTGATGGAAATGTCTCTATGATTGGTTTATGAGGCTGTTCAATTGGTGCTGTCACTAGGTATATTTATTTGTTGTGAGCTTTATCTTCCTTTCTCCATTAGAGGTGATGAATAATGAATTTTAGTAAACTTTTAATTGATGGTCTTTGCTATAACAACTTTCTTAGGTTTGCAACTTTTAAAACTTGGAACTATTGATCTCTATGTTTAGTGATATGCTTATATTGGGGATTGGAATAAATTAATATGATGGTTTTATTATTATTATTGTTATTATTATTTTTATTAGTAGCTAGAAGAGATTAAAGGGGACTTAAAGGTGTGGCTTTCTTGCTAGTTGAGCTCTAACTGCTGCCTTTGCTGCTAATCTGGTGTGGCACTTCCATTTCAGTGCAATTACATAAGCTATCATACTTGATTAATTAATTAGTCTGTGGATCGAATAGTTGAATTGATGAATTCTCATGTGTTGGCTTTGGGCCTGTTGGAAGATAGAGGTGGGCAAATTAGAGTTCGAATCAACCCGATCCGATCTCAGGTTAGTTAGGTTGGAAGAATAGTCATCTGAATTCAATCCAAACTTATAATCCAATCCGATTCGATTATGTTTGGACCGGCTCGAGTCGGATAAAAATTTGGACTGAATTTGGATATGTTCAAGTTGAAATAACATTCAGGACAATTGATTTTTTTTTTTTTTTGGATAATGGTTCAGTTGATATTCGAAATAATAAGAAGAGTAATGATAATAAATCATATTTTAAAACAAGAGGTGACACGACTCAAAAGTGTTTAATTTACTCCCAAATATAAGAGTGCTTAGTTATACTATAACTCGGTGAGTCTAAGGTCAATCCACAAAGAAAAGATTTAATTTGTTTATTTTAGTTTATCTAAAACAATGAGAATAAAATTTAAATATATCTAATTTAATTTGAGCAAAACTATGAAATTAAATTAGTTAGAACTATGGATCCACTCTAAGTAATAAATATAATCTAATAATTTTTTTATTTTATTGCCTAAAAAATTAATTGTATAAATTACGATTATTTTCCCATTAATTTTATTATGGATTAAGTACTTAATATGCCAAAACTTAACTTGTCTACAATAAGTCAAAATATCATTTTATCATACTTTATACTAAGATATTAAGAATTCATTGTGCCAAACTCGTATGTTTGTCTATAATAAATAAAAAATTTAAACTATAAAATATAGATAAAATTAAATAGAAAATAATTTAATTTATACAATTAAAAATAGAATTTGATTAAATCATATTTTTCTACTGAGAGTTTCACCTTACCCTAACTATTAGTATTTACCTAAACATATTTGAAATAAAAGGAATTATTAAAATTGAAAAATACATAATTAAAAAAATGGTATTTGAAAATTGGAATAAAACTAATTTTATTTATTAAAAATATATTATAAAAAGAGATGTTAAGAAGAATTTGAGGGGAAAGAGGAGAAGGAAAGGTGTAGAGAGGTGTGTTCCCCCCCTAAATTTATACTAATACATGATTAATCCACACCACACAAATAAATAAAACTAATTTATCTTAACCATACATTTGTCCCACAAACAAAACATAAACTTAACTTAATCCACTCAAACACACTCAATTCATTCCACTAACAATTACCACACTTAACATAGTAAAAACTTATAATTTCACAATTACTATATTTACCGTGGTAAAAACTTATAAGTTTACAACAAAAGTCGTAAATCTTCCTCGATAATAACCTATCTTCTCGGACTTCCGGAATTTAAATTTGACATTCGTACATTTGTTTGGAGCCTCAAATTACGTGAAATTATTATTTTTACCTAATAAACACATAAAAATACACAAAATCAAATATTTAAAAAAATAATTAAAAATGCACAATATGTTACATAATTACAAATGTAAATTATAATATAAGCATAAAATAACATTTTTACCCTTTAATAAGCATACAATTTTTAACACTAATCAAGGGGCAATTGACATTGATATTGAAATTGAAATTGAAGTAGCCCTATTTCCTTTAATCACAGTTCTTTTATTTGACTTTTCTTGATCTCCATTACCTAAGTTTGAAAACTCTCTCCCTTTCTTTTTTTCATCCTTAAAATCCAAAATCAAATCTTGATTTTTTGAATAACAATAAAACCCAATAAATCAATAGATCAGAGATAGAGCGAGACAAAGCAAGCTAATCAACCCATTTCTCCAGCAAACAAGAAACAAGATGCAAATATACAACGAAGCAAATTGTCGATCGAGGTGGAGCAAGCTGGCTGCTGCAGCAGTGATTGTGGTGACTAGTACACCTGGGATGGCCTGGCTTCCGCTGATGCGTGTGCTGCCGAGATCCGACTGCCGTCTGTGCTTTGTGTGTGTTGGGAGGGTGGTGTTGTGTGTTTGTTTGGTGTGACCGTGTGAGTGGATTAGGTTTAGTAAGGTTGTGAAGAGTGAAGGCTGTGTTGTGTGATTTTTTTTGTATGTGTGTTTCACTCGATTTTGGTTTTTAATTTATTTCATTTTTTTAAGCCAAATCAAAATGAATTTTCAGATCGGATCGGGTTTCATCTTATCCGATTACAATCTTATCGGGTTGGCTAAAATGAATCCGATCAAATTAGATTAATAACCTAATCCGATTTGAACCCAACCTTCTTTTAATCATGTTAGGTCGGATCGGATCGAATCAACTTATTTGCCCAACCCTACTGGAAGAGGACTATAGTTTGCATAGGTTTGGTGCTGGATGTTATTAAATGCTGAGTATTTTGCTTGGTTTTGGATTGGTATTTGTTGGCTATTGGCTTGGCTTTGGAATATTAATTAACTAATGCAATGTAAAGTTTGAATTGCATGTTTTCGGAATTTAGAAGTACTTTGGATATGTTTATGGATAATAAAGTTCAGTAATTTAGTTCATTGGCTTTGGATTTAATTACATTTAGTAATATATTTTCTTTCGTATAATTTTATAATTTAAGTTTTGAATTGAGGAAGCTAAAATTGCATAATTTTTTTATTTTAAAATAAATAAATAAAATAAATAGACACTTTTTTTCAAAAAAAAGGGATAGAAAATATTAGTCATAAGACAACTGTTATCCAAAAAAGAAAAATTACAATCTAAAAATTTCTAAAACAATGAAAATTTAAAATAAAAAATTAATTTCCTTCTTATTGGTAGTATGACATAATTATAGCAGGTAAAATTTATTACAACTTGTGATAGATTTTTATTTCTTATCTTTTCTTGACACTGGCTATAATAACGGTAAGAATAATCGTCATCCACCTCCCTAAGATGATAGTTTTTATCTGCATAATACATCATTTTCTTTTAGTGTTAATTAACTCACTTTTTTTTTTTTGGCGTTAGAGTGAGTTAAAGAGTCTAATTGAAGTTTAACTTTTTTTTTAGATCCATAACATTGATGATAGTCTATTAGAGAGTGGTGGAAATATTAGAAATTATGTACAGTAGTTAAAAAAAAGATAAACAATGATGGTTGTTTATTGTCATACACTCTATTAGATGACGGTTCGATTGCCAAACCATCGTTAAAGCATGTTTAAGAAATTTTGAATGATGGTTTACGTATGTCATGAAATTCATGGTGTATTATCATGAATTTATCATGCATATATGACAAATTTCTTTCATACTATCACCCACGCATAACTACCATATAAAATGAATTAATTAGAAATTGATATTTAAGGAATATTAAATCATTTCAAATAATGAATATTTAATTTTCGAAATTATTTTAAATTATTTTGTGCGAATTGAAATTAATTTTAAATTTTTGGTGGCAACTATTAGTAGTAATAATTGATTTTGTAGGAATAACTTTTTTTGTTGTTGCCAATTTCATTATATATATATTATCATTCTCTAGTGAGGACATTCTCATTTTTTTCATGTGGACACGCTTTTAAACCATATGATTTAAGAAAAATTATTTTAATATTATTAAACTGCACGACTTTATAGTTTATTAAAAAATAAATCAATTAAACCCCATGGCTTAAGGGTGTGTTTATATTAAGAAAATAAGGGTCCCTACATTTAAGAATTATATAAATATAAAGTACTAATCTAATAAGAAATTATGACCGTTATTAAAGTTTGAGAAAATTATTAAGATATATGATTTAATAGTATAATTCCATTACATTTCCTCCACAGCAAAATAATCAATTATTTCCACACTAGATAAATGCAAAATTCTGGTAAAATTCTCAAATCAGCTAGTTTTAGTAACGTACAATGCTAAAGACCCAAAAGTTAAATAACACCACAACGTACTAACCACCGTCAAAGTCAAACTTATATAAAAAATTGAATCCCTCTGAATCGTCAAAGTATTTTCTTGAATCTTTGACGTATTCTATTCCCCATAAATTGAACACCTGTAATCAACAAAGAAATCAAGAATAAATTAAGAATAAACAAGCGCACATGGGCTGCTTTAATTTAAAAAAAAAAACCCAGCCTTGAATTTTCTTGGTGCCGCCCTTCAGGGGTATTCCTTTAATTTTTTTTAAAAACTTAATTATTTAATATTAAAATCTTTAATTTTGAGTATTTCTTTTAATTTTTATTAAGAATCTTTATAATTTAAAAGATTATAGATGAAAAAAATTTCTTTCAACAACCTTTATGATTTAAATTAAGAATAAACAAGCGCACATGGGCTGCTTTAATTTTTTAAAAAAACCAGCCTTGAATTTTCTTGATGCCGCCCTTCAGGGGTATTCCTTTAATTTTTTTTTAAAAAACTTAATTATTTAACATTAAAATCTTTGATTTTAAGTATTTCTTTTAATTTCTATTAAGAACCTTTATAATTTAAAAGATCATAGATGAAAAAATTTCTTTCTTTCTTCTCTATAAAGAAAATTATTACATGCATTATTTCATTAAAAAAAATAAAAAAAATTAATTTCTTGAAATATAAAGTCCATATCCATTATATAATCATTAATTCATCATTTCAACTCTCTATATACTACCATTCTAAATATTTTATTTGAAAAATAGTATTGCTTTCATCTATTGTTTGTTTATTTTTGTATATTTTAGATTTTCTTTTCAGAACTTTTTAGAATTTTCTTGATTATCTGTTGAAATACAAGAACCAAAAATGAAATAAATTTTGAGCTCTTTATATTTTTTTAGTATTGAAATTGTTGAATAAAAAAAGTCCTCATAGAATAAATTTGCTTAAGACCCTAGATATTCTTAAGGCTCTGCCGCCCCTGTGCTCAATAAAATTCAACAAATGTTCTTTTTTCTTTCTTTTTATATTGTTTTAAAAAATCAATTTCGAACATATAATCTATTTATATATACTGAGCATTACAGCATCAATATCACCCATCGCCATTTTGTTAATTCACCATATCATACTCCAAGAATTAAGATGAGTTCATTATTCCATGACCAACTCATGAAACCATCAAACGATGAGGAAGATTTCATGTTGGTCATGGAGCTTTCCCTCAGCTCATCACTTCCGATGACCGTGAAAGCCATCACTGAGCTCGGTGTGTTAGAGATTTTAGCTAAAGCGAGTCCATCTCAGCTCTCTTCTGCTGAGATTGCATCTCACCTGCCCACAAATAACCAACAAGCCCCAATAGTACTTGAACGAATGTTACGCCTCCTTGCTAGTTACTCTTTCCTCACATGCAATCTTGTCACAAGAAATGATGGAAATGTTCAAAGAGTATACGGTCTAGCATCAGTTTGCAGATATTTGCGTCAAAATGAAGATGGAATTTCTCTTGCTCCATATTTGTTCTTAATGCAGGACAAAGCTGCTATAGATCCTTGGTTTGTTTTCAATTTCTTAATTACTTTTTTTTTTTTCTAAAATCATGCTCAGGTGTAGCTGTGAGCATAAAATTTTGTAGATATGTACTTTTACAGTATTGTGAAATATTTTACAACTATGCAAACTCCTTTGCAATGTCGTAAAATATTATTACAGAATTGTATAGGGACGTTTCCTGTAAATTTTGGCACCTGAGCCTTTTCCATCTTTAATTTACATTATTTCCATCCATATTCTTCAAAAGTTTATTTTTTCAATTCAGTAATATGCCAAATATATATATATATCTCCGAATTGAATAGGTACAACTTGAAAGATTGCTTATTGGAAGGGACCTTGCCATTCACGAAGGAACATAATGCAAAAGATCCATTTGATTACTATACGACAGATGTTAGAAGAGGGAAACTCTTCAACCAAGCAATGCATAATCACACTACCATAGTCATGAAGAAAATTCTTGAGATATACAAGGGATTTGAAGAGCTAAACCAATTGGTGGATGTCGCCGGTGGTTTAGGCGCAAATATCAATTTAATAGTTTCTAAATACCCACAGATTAAGGGCATCAATTTTGACTTGCCAAATGTCATTAAAGATGCGCCCTCTTATCAAGGTACGTATACCCTTAGTTTAACAAAATAGCCACAAAGATTCATTTGCTTTTAGAAATGATCACACAAGTACATTGTTGGACAATCTGCTTAGATACTGTGCAGTCGGGTCACCATACCAAAGGGAATAATTTTCTAAAACGGCATCTATGTCACCATTTTTGGAAACAATGGTGTATCCATGACAATTTCATCTAACCTCGGCATCGTTATCCTATCCCTCAATTAATTTAAATGTAGTAAATATATTCTATAAATATATAACTAATTAAAAAAAAATATTTTTAAACCTTGCTTGTTTGAGTTTTATATTTCCTTTAATGTTCAGTTGAAAACAAGTATATAATTCGCTTTTTTCTTTTATCTTAATTTCTCTTGTAGGTGTGGAGCATGTTGGAGGAGATATGCTTGTTAAAATTCCTAAAGCGCAAGCTATTTTTATGAAGGTTAGTTCTTCAATTAATTTTCAATAACCAAAGAATTTGACGGAGTGGTTTTTAAATAGTTCACTTTGATTGATCACTTGAATTTAAATTGTAAGCAAGGTACCTAAAGAGCCCAAAAAATTAATTTAAATTTCACTCACACTACCTTTTGAAAAAGAAATTCAATCAAATAGGGATTCTTTTTTAAACAAATATCTATGTAAATTCTAGGGAGATTTTGAAAAATTACAAGAAATTAATTTTTTTTATATATCTTCAGTGGATACTTCACAACTGGTCTGATGATCAATGCTTGAAGATACTAAAGAACTGCTACGATGCTCTACCGAAATCCGGGAAGGTCATTGCGGTAGAATCTTTAATTCCAGATTCCCGTGGGACTGATATTGTTAGCAAGAATAATTATATGCTTGACCTACTAATGTACGCTGTATTTCCCGGAGCAAAGGAGAGGACAATAGAGGAGTTGAAGGCCTTGGCAACAGAAGCTGGGTTTGGAGCTGTTAAGCTTCTCTGTCGTGCTTACAGCTATTGGGTTGTTGAATTTAACAAATGATCTAAGCTTTGATAAGCGTGCAGGTCATTTCAAGGTTCAAAACTAAAGAAAATAAAATGCAGACGCCTGTTCTTATTTTGTCTGTATCTGCTTCTAATTGTGGTCCTGTTTGAATAATATCTTCTTAATGGAAGATGGATATTCCTTGCTTATTTCTCTTATCTTTAATTCTCTATTTGGACACTGTGTTTTGGGCTTGCTGAAACAAAATTATTAGACTCATTTATACTAATTAAGCTCTATAAATTGTCAAAGAGATAAGTCCACGTGTACGTTGAGACAAGTGATACGAATTATACGAAGATCAATCATTCTCCATCAAAGCCATTTTGAGATGTGTGTGTGTAGATCAAGAATCAACATCGTTATTGGTAGGAATCATGCAAATATCTTTATCAATTAAATTTAGGATAAATACTTATTGAATTTTTATATTTTAAGTTATGTGTTTGTTTAGTTCTTATATTTTAAAAAATCAGGAATTTGTCCGTGGCATACCCCAAAAATAGGGTATTTATCTAAAAACATTCCCATATTTTAAAATTTCTCATATATGTCTTTTCTCATGTACAGTTACGAAATTACCCTAATTAAAAACCTAAGTCTATCCAAACTACTCACAACTAGTCACGTAACAACACCCCTAATTCTCTCTCACTAACAGTGTCTCCTTTAGCCCGTCCTTCTTGATTTGCTTCAGGGGTTGAACCTTTAACTCAATATACTAGGCCTGTTCCAATTCTTGATGAAGCACTTGAAATACAAGTTATGCAACCCAAGAGGGGGGGGTGAATTGGGTTTTTTAAAGATATGCAATACGATTCGCACAATAATTTAATCTATTGCCTTAATCAAATCAAAAACAATAAATTCAATCAAGCACAATATTAAAAGAGTAAGGGAAGAAAAAGCAAACACAAGATTTTTTACGTGGTTCGGCTATCCCCGCCTACGTCCACGCCTCCAAGCTCACCCGGCTTGAGGATTTCACTATCCAAGCCTCCCAAGGTGTTGTGCAAATTTTGTTGAACTCGCAAGCGCACGAATCTATTGTAGAATAGATTAATGGTGTTGAGTGTCGATCCCACGAGGAGGTGGATTTTAATTGTGTGTAAAATTAATTATGTAAATGGGTGGTTAGATTTGTGTGGAAGTGATTTAAATTATGCTGGAATTTAAATTAGATTGACAGAAATAATTAAATTGGAAACTATTGAGATAAAGCACTTGGGTATCTGGATCCGTATCAACATGCACCATGGGCTAAATATTCCTTATTAATACCAATTAAATCATGAGGGGGAAATCCACACCTCATGAACCACGCTCTAATCAATATGGTGCTAAGGGCTTATCGTGCCAAATAATAATAACCTTATACTAGGGTGCCGGTAAAACCAGGGTGGTAACTAGACAAGATTATTCATATAAAAAAAAAAAACTAGACAAGATTATTATTATTTGTCGACGAAAAGTCAAAACCTCCACAGAAATTAGAGGGGAAGAGAAAATAAATTTACCAAATAAAGCCCGTGACACATGTTGAGACTTCACCTTCAACCCAAGCTTGAAAGAAAATTAGCCACTCATAATTGAACTAAGGGTAAAATGGGAATTTATTAAAATACGTAGAAAATACAAGATGGAGAAAGAATTACAGAAAACTAAGCTCAAAAATGGATTCAGGGGTCTCAAATTAGGGGGGAGAGGTCCCCTTTTTATAGATACATTGAGTGAATCATGGCCATCGGATTAAAAATAGTTTGGATGCACAGGATTGTGCCACGTCATCGATGAACAAGAAGAATACGGTTTGACCACTTGGTTTGACCACGGGTTTGAACAGTAACACGGTTTGCACACGGTTTGAACAAGAACGCTGTCCTGAACAAAGCGGTGTCAAAAAGATCCATGAACGACATACATGTGAATAGTCAGTATGTGTGAAATCTTATTTTTCCTTTTACGCTCCTCTTAAGGTTTTGATGTCCAGTTTAAAAGTGACGTCCGTTTTGCTATCCGAAATCTCGTTCATTGTGAAATGACCATGATACCCCTAAAATACACAAAATACTTAATTAAAACAAAACATATATAATTAAATAACAAGGGACTTAAATAAATAAAATTAGAGATGTTAGTAAGATTTGAAGTGTAAAATGACGATTTTCTCCTTTATAAATATACACTTTCTATCACTCAACACAAAGCTTCAAATGTTTACAATTGACTTCCAAGGTGTCAATGAACCTTTACAACAAGAGATTATCTCCCCAATCTCTTCACCCCAAGTGTTTCCCACACTTGTACACTCATAATTTGATGAGAAATGAAAATCACAACAATAAAACTCTCTTTAAGAGTGGATAACCAAATTATAGCTCAATGATGATTCAATAAATGATGATTTGCGAATTGGAAGCTCAATATATGTTATATGATCTTGTTTATGCTTGTATTAGTCCTTAAAATGAAGTTGGGATTAGTTTTTATAGTTAAAGCCCGAAAACTAGCCGTTATAGACAAATTCCAGCAACCAAGCGGTTAGCCGCTTGATTTATCCGGCTAGCCGCTTGTAACAGTGATATTACCGTTATTTTTGAATTTTGCTACAGTAATACTGTTCACCAAAATTACACTTTAGCCTAAAACTTTCTATAATTATACTATGACCCTAAACGTCATAAAACTTTACAAATAGGTCCAATTTCAGAATTTCCGAATAGCATTGTATTTCAAAACTTTCTAAAATTATGATATGCCCCCAAATATATTATTATTACTCAAAGAGGTCCTTTTCAAAATTTAACATAATACCCATAATTTTCAAAGTTTTCAAAATCTTTCACTTTAGTCCAAAATTTGAAAATATAAGATTTTCCTCAGGCGGCTAGCCGCTAGCCTCAGGCGGTTAGCCGCTTCCTCTCTGTCCAATTTTGGATTTCATGTGATTGAATTTCATTCGGGTCCTCAAACTTTCATAAATTATAATATGGCCCAAAACGTTTCAAAACTTTGCAAATAAGTCCAAATCTAAAATTCATAATAATATTTATCAAACTCAAAGATTGTAAAACTTTTCATTTAAGTCCAAATTACTCAAATCCACAAAATACTTTATCTTATAAATATAAAACCTTTTAGTTATAAATATAAAACTTTTTAGTTTATGAAAAATAATTATTGAATTAATCTTTTGAGCTTCTCAAATGTTAAATCATGCATTAATTAAATCATACCGGCTTTACAAGAATTTATCGCAATAATTCGTCCGTTGAGCTCTAAACTTCATTCTTGATTTCGTCGTTGTCCGTGGAGTGTCTTGAACTTGATTTCACTTGATTCACTTGCATAAATATTATCCTTCAAAAACTAGTGAAAATGTGAAATACAATATTTATTATTATTACTTAAGACACATGTTTGTTATCATCAAAATTACATTATATGTAGCCCTTTAGGCTAACAGCACTGCAATGCGTTGAGGAACTGAGAGCTCCAACTACTTGCTTCTCCAATTTTGATGCAGATTGGTGACGGTGGTGTTGCTGCTGGCATTGAGGATTCTGTTGTTTGTCAGGCTCGATTGCAGACCCTTTGGTGCGGTATTAGATGAGGCTAACGCCAATGATGCGTGTGTTTGTGTCGTACGAAGCCAAGTTTCCTCTCCACAAGCTCTCGCCCGCTTAATATTCTTCTCCTTCACTCTTGCTCTAATCTCGATTTGTTAAAATCGGTACGAATTTTTTGTGAATTTTAATTATTATAATTCTCAGTCTCTTACCTTATTACATCTTGTAATTTTATATTTTTATGTTCCCTGTTATTTATTCTGTGTTATAGTTTAGGAAATTAATAAAAAAGAATTTGAGTTTTAGCTTTTGTGTTTAATTTTGGTATTAAAAACAGCTAATATCGCATGGATATTGCAATTCTTTATCTTTTTATTATATTTCTTTTTGCAATTTTAATGAATTTTGATTTCGTTGTAGTTCGTTGCTTGGTGCTTGCAATATTGCAGGGTTTAAATTTTTGTTGATTTAGGATTTTTCAGGCTTTTTATTGATACATTGTAGCAATGGTTCAGTTTAGGATTAAACTGATTTTGGTTGAGAGATGACAGTTTGGTAGGTTTTAAGATGCTGAGGACTCAGGCAACTACTGCCTTTCATTAATGGTTATTTTATTGAATGCTATCAAAAGCATTATATTCTGGCTCTAGCATTGTATCATAGGCTTTTCTTGGAAATGTGGACTTTTTTGTGTTTTTCTTTGCATAGGATTGTAATCGAGTAGATCTTGTATTATGTGTTTGAAACTTGATGCCTTGTCATCTGTGTACGACATGGCCTACTGATGACACTTGGTTAGGCTGCAGAGAGAATTCTAAAAGGACTCAGATGACTCATCAACTTTTAAATTACTTGGTGTTGTAAGTAGTAGCGAGGGAAAACTTGTTCATCAATTTACCTTGCAGGAATTTATTTCTTGAGAGGTTTTTTTCTTTTTTTACAGCAAGCATGATAGGTATTGTCGAGATATGTTTTATTCTCGTTATATTTTATTACAGTCAGAATAAATTTTATGTTCTTTGGAGGATCATGTATGACATTGTATCTGCCCCTAGTTTAATTCTTTTGACTGATCATATCCAAATCTACTGCATATTTGTTAGTGAAAGAGAATCAAATGTATAGTTTATATGAGATCGTTAGTGAGATTTAATAGTTTTGGTCCAATAATTTGAAGAAGTGTTTAATAGTTTAGTGCTGATCTGGAGAGAGCTTGAGATGAGCCCAGGCTTGTAAAATGGATAGATATCCAGTGAAGTTGTGATTTTGTTAGTTGTTTGTTATAGATAATTATACCATTCATATTGAATTTTGAAGTATGCTTTTCTGATCCTTTTTGGTTCTCACATTCTTGACATAATAGCCATGCATTTCTGTGTATTTTGAATAATGCGTGGCATGGCTCATATCATGATGCCTCTTCATCTTGCAGGAACTCCTTATTTTATATAAGAAATGGAGCTAAGTACTGTAAATGATGCATCAACCGACTGGATTTTTGTTAATGTTTGCTCAATTTCAAGTCCCACTTGATCAATTACTTCTTGGGATTTAGAGCAAGACAGCTTTTGCTTCTTAGAGCAGTCGTGTAAAGAATTCTTTCCTCGACAGCAGTCGTCTAAAGAATTCTTTGCTCGACAGCAGTCGTGTAAAGAATTCTTTGCTCGACAGCAGTCGTGTAAAGAATTCTTTGCTTGACAATAGTTGGGTATGAACACCTTACTCCACTATATTCGTGTAATTAGTTCTTTATTCGACTGCAGTTTGTAAAGAATTATTCACTCGACATGCGTCGGGTATGAACACTTTATTTTCAATGTTATAAAGAATCTATGGTTTATATAGTGGATTGTAGTTCAATGTATGCTTTACTTGACTGTTGTCGTGCAATGAATGATTTACTCGATTGGTATGTCGTGTAATTTTTATGACTGGTTTAAAATATATTATTATACAACTTTTCAATCATTTTATATATTTATTGATAAATGTTTTTTGTATTTATGCAGATGGAACCGAAAATCAAGGAATTTGAATACTTTAAAGCAAAGATTTCAAACCGATCTTCACTAGAGGCAGTAGAGGACATTAAAAATAGACTCTCTGAGGAGTAGAAAATTATTTTCAGGCGTTCCTATTTCGATCATTTTTTGGATGTGAAAGAGTTAAAGTTTTCTGCTCAGTTACTCCACAACATTTTATTGAGAGAAGTGAAATCAAATGAAATTGCAATGTGGTTTAGGATTAGACGTAAAAATATTTGATTTTCATTAGAGGAGTTTGCCTTTGTGATAGGCTTAGATTGCAGTCCAACATATGAGCCCAATACTAAAAATACTGATGATGATAACATGATAGTTGATGAGTTCCTCGATGGAAATTGTGCAATCATAACAAAAGAACCTCGTATTGTAGGCTGAGTCAGATGATGACATGCAAATGGTGAAGCTGGCTATGTTATATTTTGTTGAGTCCGTGTTACTTGGAAAGGAGAATAGAAATCATATAAATGAAACTAATGTAGTTCTTGTGGACAATTTTACCGAGTTTGATGAATTTCCCTGGGGACGCATTTCTTTCAAGATGACAATTGATAGTTTGAGAAAAGGCGTTAAGATTGTCCGCATTTCGTAGGTGTATTTGCTGATATTCATGAATGAGCATTGGGTTCTTGGTGTGGTTGATATACTTGGGGGCAAGATTTCTATTTATGACTCCATGATAGACTTAATAAAGGATTCAGTTTTGGTGAGACAATTGCTGCATGTTGCAGACATGATACCTTTGGTACTTCAGAAGATAGCATATGACGAAACACATCCAGACTGTGTTGAGGTTATATCAAAGATTCCTTGGCCCATCGTGCGAGTACATCACATCCCGCAACAAAATTCAGGGTATGTACACTATATATTGTGTTTTGAACTTAAAAATAAGAATGATGATTTTTAACAATTGATTTATATTAATTTTTTTAGTGGTGATTGTGGAGCATTTTTGCTGTGATATTTGGAGGTCCTAGCCCATGGACTTGATGTCAATTCATATTACCAACAAGATCATGTTACACAACTTCGAAAAGCATTGGTTGTCAAATTTTTTGTGCATAAGTTATGGAAAAAAACTGCGTAGTGTTGTATCCTTAAAAGCTTCGTTGATGTGTCATTTTTTGGATCATGAGATGTAATGGTTACAATGAGTATATTGTTAATATTTGATGT
This sequence comes from Atalantia buxifolia, assembly GCA_030444775.1. Taxonomy (NCBI): domain Eukaryota; kingdom Viridiplantae; phylum Streptophyta; class Magnoliopsida; order Sapindales; family Rutaceae; genus Atalantia; species Atalantia buxifolia. The sequence goes on from CM059831.1 coordinate 31,862,463, forward strand.
CATTAAAAATAGTTTGTATAAGATAATTTGTACAATATATGTGACATAACAGGATGGACATATATGCTCAGGGAATGCTCTGTAAAAAAATACACGACTTCAGTCGTGTATTTGCACTGATACACGACTGCAGTTGAGTATTTGCACAGATATACGACTACAGTCGAGTATTTGCTGATTTTCCTGAAGCAGCTAATTTTGGATTTCAAATGTTTAGATTACATTCGGGTCCTCAAACTTCTATAAATTATAGTACAACCTAGAAGGTTTCAACAGTTTGTAAATAAGTCCAATATCGAAATTTAAAAATATTTACTAAAATTAAAGATTACAAAATATTTTCATTTTAATCCAAATTACTCAAAACTTGATTTCACTTGCATAAATATTATCCTTAAAAAACTAGTGAAAATGTGAAATACAATATTTATTATTTTTACTTGAGACACATGTTTGTTATCATCAAAATTATATTATGTATAGCCTTTTAGGCTAACATTTACAATACTTGACAAGCTCTCTGTAAGCAAATACAGGACTGCAGTCGGATATTTACACAGATACACGACTGCAGTCGAGTATTTGCAAATATACATACAATCGGGTATTTAAGATATCAAACTTCAATTTATAAATAACAAAAGTAGTTGTACATCAAACAACATAAATCCAATACTTATTCAAATCGTAAATAAGTTGTAATACAATGGAAGTTGTTGCACAATCAAGACTAATATTTTTTTGCATCTTGAACCCAAACACTCGGTCCATTTATTATAAGCCCCGGGTCGCCTCCCTTGAAAACAATATAAGCCATACAAACATGTTTATTCATCTACAAAACAAAAAGTATAGAAATTTATCAACTAAATATTATAAATATTAAAAAAATTAAAACAACAATAATGACAAGTATATAAGGTTGATAGTCGTACACGTGGTTGTTTACATTTCATTCGGTCTAACTACAGGCTCATTGTTAGACAGTGGGATTGCTACACTGCAAATTAGTCGATTATGTCCTCGAGAACTACACCTACCACACTTGCGGCCAACTTCTCTTCGCCTTGTGATGCTATCCTAATTTCTTGTGGCCGACCCTTTTTTTGCTTTTCCACAGGGGGCAAAATCTCATTACTTTGCACTTCTTCTGAAATCTCCCATTCTTTTTCTGTGCCAATAGGATATATTGTTTCTGCGTATGCTGCAACTCATGCTTCACTGGAATAATAACGAGAACACATATCATATACAGACAATGTTTCTCGATACCTATAAACAGCTAATGCATGTTCACAAGGTAGTTGATCGAGTTGAAATTCCCAACAACTGCATGTCTTCTTAAGAATGTTGACTTGACCATCAAGGTCACCATTTCTAACAATAAACTCGTACATATTTAGTGTCACCACTTTATATGTACGGGAACTCTCAAATTTTTTTAACAACTCCTTTTTAGCCCATTTTGTAAGTCGTGTGTGACAATTGACTGCCTCTTCTCGCCTATCACAAAACCACTCCCGTAACTTATCAATGATTGCATCCAATAACTTATGAATGGGCAATTGTTGGGGGTTTTTAAGAACAGAATTCATGGATTCTGCTATGTTTGTTGTCATAATACTATAACAGAACCCATCAAAATGAGAACGAGCCCACTTTTCATACCCTGCATCCTCAAGATATTTTGCAACTCTTTCATCGACCTTTTGTGTCTCACTCATAAAATAATTAAAATGCTGTGGTCGATAAGCTTTTGCAGCTAGTTCAAAAATTGCACCTACCTTAATTTCTTTAAACTTAGCTCGTAAGTTTAGCTTTAAGTGGTGCGTACAAATACCATATGCCGCATTTGAGAATGCAATGTTAACATTTTTCTTAATACTTAGGTGTCGATCTGAAATGAAAACCAAATTAGGAATTTCACCTATTGCTTCTTTTAACTTCATTAGAAACCATCCCCATGATGCATCATTCTCACTGTTACCAACACTAAATGCAACAGGATAAAGTTGATTGTTACCATCAAGTGTCGTTGCAATAAACAAAGTTCATTTAAATTTTTCCTTCAAGAACGTGCCATCAATTGCAATGACTGGCCTTATTGATGAAATAAATCCATGTATACAACCCCCAATTGCCATAAAAGAAATATTTAAAGTTATTTACATTTCCATGAATGAAGGAAGTAACTTGAATGAATCCTCAGGCGTGCTTTTCCATTGTATATTCTCTTGCTTTCCATGCCTTGTGGTAACTTATTTCATACCCAAACTGTTTCTGAAAATTTTCTCTAATATCACCAGGCCTATATGAGGATGAAGCACCTTCAAACTTATGACAAATATTTTGTCTGATAAGGTTAAATGAAGCATGACCATGATCTCTCTTACGAACATCAACTGCACAACTATGGACACTATAGTACTTTGTGATTTTAAACATATTGAAACTTCCAAACTTCATAGCACGAAGTCGCCACTTACAAATATCGTCAATACACCTAACAACAAGTATATTCTTCCCTGATTTGAAGGTTTTAAACTCAAAAGTATTCCTTAGAGCTTCCATAGAAAGCATTCTTTGCAACTCTTCTTTCGAACTGAACAATTTTTGCTCCATTAACCCATCACTATCACCAACAACTTCCATAGATGACAAGTTAATACTATTAGAGTGCGAATTGTCAGTGTCGAATGAACTGCTGCATGCAAACAAATTAACTCTAGGCAAATATCTATTATCGGAGGCCAGGAAACTCATATTAGAAGGTGCTACATTCCCCACTATCGGATCACTAACGGTTATCCTATCAACATCATCATGAACAATAACATTCACATTTTCCTCATTTGGCCTCCTTCTATCATTGGGTTGCGTTTTAAGAACAAATTCAAATATTGGCTGATCTTCAGCAATAAAATTGTTCGGGCTTAAACCTTCACCTCCAACATATGGCTGAACAGGTTCTTGTGGACAGCTATCCGAGCCGAAGTTAGGGTCAACATGAGTAATAGGGGTCACCAAAATCTATTTTTTTGTAGATAATGCAAAGAGGAATCTTCAACTCAGCTCTACTAATTGTTTCCTCTAGAAAATAATCTACATCATCATCATTCATAATTGGGACGGGCAGCATTGGATCGAATGTTTTGAGCTTGAACTTCATTTCAATGTCAAATTCAAAAATATCAATGCAAATAACCCGAGATACTCTTTCTATCAATTGTGCATACGTTGCAGAACGGGGCACTGTGATCTCTCTTGCCTTCGTACCATTAAATCTATAATGGCCGTTTTGCTTTATCCATTCACCACGAAACATAATAGGCACACGTACTGAAGTCATTTCCTGCAATAATATAATATTTGATTATACAACAAATACAAAAAACAAAATCAAACAAGATATATAACGAAGTGAACTGTCTGCCTATTTACACGACTAACGTAGTGTAATTATTAGTTTACACGACAATAGTTGTGTAACTTACTAAAATATACAACTATAGTCCAGTACAGTCGGAGAATATATTTATTAACAAAAAATGTAATCTTTGTACTAACAGAATACTAGGTGTCATAACAGCTACTATATCTTTCAAATTTCCACAATTGTTGTCGTGTAAATTCATACATACATGACAAAAGTCATGTAAGTTACAAAAATACATGACTCAGCAAATAGTCTGAGGACATATTTCTTCTTTAAAAAATATTTTTCTTGCACTGATAAAATATTGGGGTCTTATAACAGTTCAAACATTTTACATATATGTATAATTATAGTATGTAAGTTCATACGTACACGATAATAGTCGTTTAACTCATTAAAACACACGACTATAGTCCAATAATATTACAAGGATATATCTAGTAAAAATATATATATTTTTTACACCAGTAGAATAGTGTAAAAGATAATTGGAATCTTTTGCACATTTTCACGACTACTGTCGTGTAAATCCATATATACACGACTGCATGTCGTGTATGTTGGGTGCAGAACAATATTTTGGCAACAACTTTAGATTTTAACAAATGTAGTTATAAAATTCATCAAATAACAGTCATGTGATGCAAATGTAATAAAAATGTGAGTTGATTTATTGTTTATCATAAACAAAAAAAAACCTAAAAATAATATAATGTCAACAAAATGAATAAATAACACAAAATATAAATGAAGTTTCAAATACGTTATTCATGAGATGAATAATGCACCCAACTGCAAACTAAAATCTCAGTGCATTGGCTGTTCGTGAGTGATTTTGAGTGTGGAGTGAGTTTTTGTTATGTAAAGTTAAAAGGAAAGAGAAGTAAAGAGAAGAGTGCTGGAGATGAATTGTGTGTGCTTTATATTTTTCTTTAGGGATATTTTAGACAATGTACCACATAAAAAGACATATCTAAATAATTTTCAAGCATGGTGTATATTTAACTAAATACTCTATCTTTAAGGCATCTTTAATTAAAAGCCCCTTAAAAAGTATCTCAAGATACACTTATACTTTAATATGTGACACCCATGCTCTTGTTTCTTTAATATATTTTTATAAATATGTGAAACTCATGTCCTTATTTTTTTATGTTTTTACAATAATACCCTTGTAACAATCTTGGAGACGTTAATTAATTTACTTATAACAAAAGTTAATAAAAAAATTAACCCTAAAAGTAAAAAAAATAAATGCAATTTTTTAATTATTATTATTTTACTTTTATGATTAATATTTTATAAATCATTATTAACAAAATTTATGCAAAAGTATTAAACATTACTTTAAAATTGTGGTACATGTATTATTGTAAAAGTAAAGAAAAAATAGGAACATGAGTGTCAATTATTAATAACATGAGTGTCTTGAGATATTTTTCAAAATATAAGGATTAAATTGAGACTTAAACCAAACAATAGGGACTACACAACCATTTGATAGGAATCAACACCAGTATATGATGCGCAAATAAAAATGATTAAAACTGAAAGAATTTCTTTTCGATATGATATGGACCTCTTATTTATGAATAGAGATGTTCTTAAAACTGAAAGAAATAAAAAAAAAGTGAGTTGGAGGGGAAAAAGAAAGACTGTTTAAACAAATCTTTTTTATTGAAAACTTTAGAGCAATCAAATCTCTTCCTCATCGTACTGTCAAAAAAAAAAAAGAAACTCTTCCTCATCGTTAAAAGAAAAAAAAAATCTTCTTCACATGAAGTAACTAATTGGTCGTCAGTACTATGAGATTTCTAGTTAGTCGATTTGTTGGTCGTGAAAAGGACAATATACCAATGGATTGTGCCTATTAAATCTGGTTACTATTTATTCCCACGCCGCATCATAATATCATGTTTGTCTGAAATTGTCCCTAATTATGTCCATGACAATAACAACCAATTGACTGCCCTTGGGAATGTCTCACTTCATTTTTCCACGGTAATTTAGCTTGTGCACTCTTGTATCCTTTCCAAACTTTTCTTTCACTTGGAAACCTTATGTGTTTGGGGGGTTTGCCTACGAGTTAAATCCTAAAAAAACAACTAAAATTATCCCAATAATATTAGAGATCTCAATATTTGAATTCCAATTTGAGTTCCAATACTATGTGTTCCTCATCTATTGGATGATGGATTTCACAATTGGTAAAATTACTTAACCACCATTCAGTGGATGAATGCCACAACAAATGGGATTTAATTTGAGACTTAAATATTGGAATATCTATCATTGCTCAAATTTTCCTTTTGCTTAGAATTAGTATTTTCATTTATTTTTCACCTCTCAAATTTGTCAATTGCAATTTTTCTTTAAAAAAAATACATTGATTTATTTATTATTATGACATTAGAGAGTTCTGATTAAATTAAAACATGAGAGAAAAATAATTAATTTCATCAAATAAGATAAGCTTTTAATTATTTTCTCACTTGACTTAAAAAGTAATTAAGTTTAGAAGTGAGGAACCCAAAAGCACTTAAGGAATTCATTTAGTGAAAGAATAATATATAGACAAAACATATAAAACAAATTCGAGCTACATTAACTCTATTAGATTACACTTTACCACCAAATTTAACTGTTCTATTGATTAAATAATGGATCTTCTGAGGATCAAAATCTTTCTTTATCCATCATTTATAAATCTTTGAATCTAGGAGAAACCATATTATAAAACACCAAAACAACAAATTAAGTCATCCAGATAATACGGACATTTATTTAAATGATATTCATACTTGCACAAACGATAGTTATTCAGATAATACACTAAAACTCACTCCTTATTCATATTAAACAAGAGGATTAAGACATTTCCCAAACTTGTTCAATTTAGCCCATCTATCATGCACCCTAACATGTGATCCTTGCTTCATATAGAGAATAATAGATAGACTGGAGCCAACACACTGTCCTTCCACAACTTGAACATTATAGTTATGAATTATGCCGGAAGCCACAGCTTTCATTTGAGTGAAAGTGACCTCTTTGCCAAAACAAGTCCTTGGTCCTGCATTGACTGACAAGAGCTTGTATGATGGCTCTCGTTTGATCCCTCCTGTTTCGAAAATCCATCTTTCAGGCTTGAATTCCAAGCAATCCTCTCCCCATATTTACTTCATTCTTCCCGTTGCATACAGAGAAAACAAGATCTTTGTCCTCGGAATGGTGCGGTTCCGCTTGGCAGAGTGTCTGGCACTAAAAGAATTTTATGCTGAAAAGGAACTGGAGGATAAAGCCTCAATGCTTCACACAAAGCACCATGTAAATAAACTAATTGATTTAGCCCTTGTATGTCAAAATCCCACCATTTTCCGAATTTCTCAGCTGGCACTATCGAGCTAAGCTTTTCCCTAATCTTGGTTTCTGCTTTTGGGTTCTTCGATACAAGCCAGAAGAACCAAGTGAGAGATGAACTAATTGTGTCTCTCCCCGCAATCATGAAATTAAAGACTGTATCTCTCAGGAAATTATCGTCAGCACATTTCAATTCTCCCATAATGGTTTTGTTTTCTTGCAGTTATGATGTTAACAAATCCACCCCATCTAATTCTCTCGATAAAATTTCTTCATTTACCTCTCTTCTTTTCCTTTGCATGTATTCGAATATGACATTATTCAACGCCTCCTTATCTTTTTTCAGTTTCTTTTCTTCTCCAATTCTAAGCCATCTTTGTATCTTCCACAAGCTTTCCGGAGCAACATGCTGATAAAATATTGATTCCTCAGCATCTTCCAATGCCTTTGGGATTGAACTTCAGGAAATTCAATGAATTCAATGAATAGGCAACAAGGATCGTAGCCCGTAACTAATAAGCAGGTAGAATCAAACGTAAACCTCTGGAACAAATCTTGCAAATCAACTGTTGTGCCTTAATTGGACATGTGATCAAGAATTGGAATCAACCCTTTCTCCAATTTAGCTTGTTTGGATTTCACCAAAAACTTGTAGAAGCTATGATGATTCATCAAAGCTTGGGCAAACCTTCTTTGTTTTTCCCACAAATCGGAGGCGGAGTTGAAAATCCCATCTCCCAAAGTATCGAAGATTTGCTTGAATTCTGGTCCTTTTGGGAAATTTGAGAAGTTTGAGCTCATTATGTAATGTATATTGGCTGGATCAAATGTGGCCAATATTTCCATGTTTGCAAACTATTAACGTATAGAACATATAGAAGTCATATAGAACTCGGTTGAACATATAGAAGTCGTATAGAACTCGGTTTTGTTTTTAAAGAAATTAGATTTGTATATGTATTATGAATCTGAAACTAGTTAGGATTCTATTCTTATCAAAGCTTTAGGATTGTACATCTATATATATGTAGCAACGTTAATGCAAAAGCAAGTAAGTTCCATTTATCAAACTCTGTTCTTTATTTTTCATGGTATCAGAGCAAGTATCAGATTATAATCTTCATTATTTTCTTTGCTTTTGTTTAACTCTCATGGCAGACGGTTAATCATCAAAGCAACTTGCCAATCTTAATAAACAGGAGGATGATGTCTTCCTTGTCCACCCATCAGATAGCCCAACTGCAGTATTTGTTTCTCCTTTACTCACTGGTGATAACTATGGTACGTGGGTAAGAGCAATGACTATGGCTTTACGAGCGAAAAACAAGCTCGGTTTTGTTGATGGGACTATATCAAAGCCAAATGATGGCGAAGATGATGTTGGTAAATGGCAACGTTGTAATGATCTTGTTGGATCTTGGGTATTGAACTCCATATCGAGTGAACTTGCGGAAGTGTGTTGTATGCACAATCTGCAAGAGAAGTATGGCAGGATTTGCAAGAGCGTTTTCAGCAGACCAATGCGCCAAAAATCTATGAACTTAAACAGGCCATCTTTAATTTACGACAAAGAGATTCATCTGTTTCACTTTATTATACTCGAATGAAGGCTCTTTGGGATGAGTTGAATTCTCTACAACAAGTAGGACCATGTACTTGTGCGAATGCAAAAATTGTCAATCACTTGCAGCAACTAGATCGAGCTATGGAGTTTCTTCAAGGCTTACATGATAGATATACAGAAACAAGGAGTCAGATTTTGTTGATGGATCTTTTTCCCAATGCAAATAAAATTTTTTCCCTTGTGAGGCAAGAAGAAAAACAACAAGATCTTCACGCCATTGGGGGATCTCCAAAAGCTGCAGCATTGACAACACAAAGCCGTAATTCATTTGGAAATAAGAATTAGAATAACAATTCTGCAGTAGATAACAAAGGAGGAAACTGGAATGCAAATGGTGGAAATAATTCAGGAAGACCATCATGTGAACACTGTGGAAAATTGGGCCACACAAAACAAAAATGTTTTGAGTTAAATGGATATCCACTAAATTGAAGAAGACGTGGACATGGAAATAAAAATGAAACTAAAGCTGCCATGACAACGAATAGCAATCAAGATGCCCAACTACCAATTTTTACTCAAGAGCAATATAAAAAACTCCTAGCTATGTTGTCCTTTTTAGGTAGTTTACATACTGTGAATCTTGCAGGTATAACACTTAATTCCTCTTTATCATATACTTGGATCATAGATATAGGCTCTACTAATCATATGTGTAGTTCGTTAGATTTTTTTCACATCTATGAACCATGTCATGTTCCTCTTCACGTTCAATTACCAGATGGAACAATAGTACAAGTTACCAACATAGGGAAATTCTCTTTTTCATCGGATTTTTTATTAGACAAAGTGTTTTACATTCCGAGTTTTAAATTTAATTTACTGTCTGTTAGTCAGTTAACCAAATCAAATAGATATTGGGTAATTTTTTCTTCCAATTTTTGTGAGTTTCAGGACATGTACACGAAGAAGTAGATTGGTTAAATTTAATTTACTATCTGTTAGTCAGTTAACCAAATCAAATAGATATCGGGTAATTTTTTCTTCCAATTTTTGTGAGTTTCAGAACATGTACACGAAGAAGAATTGATTGGTTAAATTTAATTTTCTTGTCTGTTAGTCGATTAACCAAATCAAATAGATATCGGGTAATTTTTTCTTCCAATTTTTGTGAGTTTGGGACATGTACACACGGTTAAGATTGGCAAGGGTAGACTTCGTGAAGGCCTTTATTACATTCAACTTCCAGCTGCATTTTCTTTTACCTCCCGAATTACCTCTACACATGAGATTGATTTTTGGCATTAGAGACTTGGTCATCCTTCTCTTGGACGTTTAGAGCACTTTTCAAAAACTTGTCCTATGGTTAGTTTTAATAAAGAATATATTTGTGATATTTGTCCTAAAGCAAAACAACCTAGAAAGCCGTTTTCTATTAGTAGCATTAAAAGTAAAATACCTTTTGAATTAATCCATTGTGATGTTTGGGGTCCTTTTTCAACTTCAAGTTTTTCAGGGGCTTATTATTTTTTAACCATTGTTGATGATTATACTCGATGCACTTGGTTATATTTAATGAAAACCAAATCTAAAACCCAATTGCATTTATGCTCTTTTCATGCATTGGTAAAAACTCAATTTAATGCTAACATTAAAATTGTGCGTTCTGACAATGGGACTGAATTTCTTGTTAAAGATTTACAGAAATTTTTTTTAGACAAAGGAATTATTCATCAAAGAAGTTGCGTTGGAACACCGCAATGTAACGAATGGTGTGGTTGAGCGTAAACATCGCCATTTTCTCAAGTTGCGCGAGGTTTACGTTTTAAAGCCAATTTGCCAATTAAATTCTGGGGGGAGTGTGTTCTTACTACATCATATTTGATCAATAAATTGCCTAGTGATGTTCTTAATGGAAAAACCCCACATGAAATGCTTTTTGGTATAGCACCAGATTTATCACGACTAAAAGTTTTTGGTTGCTTGTGTTTTGCCAAAAATTTACAAATTAAAAATAAATTTAATCAGCGGGCAAAAAAGGGAATTTTTATCGGTTATCCCTTTAGTCAAAAAGGATATCAGATTTATGATATTGAATCTAAGACAATCCATGTGTCACGTGATGTTCTCTTTTATGAACATATTTTTCCTTTTAAGGATGCTAAATCACCAGTCCTTTCTACACCTTTTACACATGTCACTGATGAGTTTTTATTAGATGAAATTTTTTTTGAGTCAAATATTTTTTTATCACCTTCTCCTAATGAAAACATAAGTTCATCACATGCTCTTCATGAACGTGACCCACCTTTGCAAGACACCGATCAATCCATGCACAATTCTGACTCTCTTGACACCATTCATGAATACACCATAACTGAAAATTCACCTACCCAACAACCTAGTTCACCATCAGATGCAACCTTAGATTCATCACTTCCTTTAGAAAACCCAAGTATTCAACCTCCCATACGACCCCAACGTGATAGACGCCCACTAGCTTACCTTCAAGATTACTGTACCTTAGCTTCTCACAATTCTACACCTGTTGATTTTGTTTCTTCGCTACCAGGTAAAAGATATCCTCTTCAAAATTTTATTTCTTACCATCGTTTTTCTCCAGTACATAAGTCTTTTTTGTCTGGCATTACCTCTACAACCGAACCAAGTTCTTTTCATGAGGCAGTCAAGTTACCTAAGTGGCACAAAGCCATAGAGGATGAGATAAAAGCTCTTGAGAAAAATAATACGTGGACTCTGACTTCTTTGCCGGATGGAAAAAAGGCTATTGGTAGCAGATGGGTATACAAAATTAAATATTAATCCGATGGCACCATTGAGCGTTACAAGGCTCGTTTAGTTGCTAAGGGATATACTCAAACAGAAGGCATTGATTATCATGCTACTTTTTCGCCTGTTGCTAAACTTGTCATTGTAAGAGCTTTACTTTCTCTTGCGGCTGTTAAGGGCTGGATTTTAGAACAATTAGATGTAAGTAATTCTTTTTTACAAGGTGATTTGGAGGAAGACGTTTATATGCAAGTACCACAAGGTTTTTCTAAGCAGGGGGAGCATCTAGTGTGCAAACTCAACAAATCTATCTACGGATTAAAACAAGCATCCAGAAATTGGTTTTCCAAGTTTTCTACTACCATTCAACAAGCGGGTTTTCGCCAATCTAAGGCACACTACTCATTATTTGTGAAAACTAATGCCAATGTTTCAACCTTTGTGTTAGTTTATGTTGACGATATTATTGTAGTAGGGAATGATGCTGCCGAGGTTAGCAGAATTAAAGATTTCCTGGCACAAAAATTTTACATTAAGGCATTAGGGAAGTTGAAGTATTTTTTGGGGATTGAAGTGGCACGATCATCACATGGGATTTTCTTGAGTCAGCGAAAATATGCCATGGATATTCTCAAGGATGCTGGTTTACTTGCTGGACGGGTTTCTCATTTTCCAATGGAATAACAACTTCGGCTTTCATCTACGGATGGCGAACCTTTATCAAATCCTTCAAGTTATCGACGTCTCGTGGGATGGTTGATTTATCTCACAGTTACTAGGCCTGATATTGTCTTCGCAGTACATGTTTTAAGTCGGTTTATGCATGAACCGCGCACTACTCATATGGATGCTGCCATTCGAGTGCTTCGGTATTTAAAAGGCTCACCAGGCAAAGGCATCTTATTATCTTCAACAAGTGACTTACATATCCGTGGTTATTGTGATGCGGATTGGGGTAGTTGTCCTACTACACGTCGTCTGTTACTGGTTATTGTACTTTCCTTGGTACTAGCCCTATATCTTGGAAGACAAAAAAGCAAAATGTGGTCTCTTGATCTACAAAGCCAGGTCGAGTATCGCTCCTGGCTGATCTTTCCTATGAATTACAAAGTGGCTTAAAACACTTTTTTGCTGATTTGGGGCATCTTCAACATGGTCCTATTGTTTGTTTATTGTGATAATCAATCAGCTTTATATATCGCCGAGAATCCTGTCTATCATGAGCGAACAAAGCACATTGAGTTGGATTGTCATTTTGTGCGAGAGCGTGTGCAATCTAATTTGTTATTACCACTGCATATTCCTACTTCCATGCAAGTAGCTGATGTGTTTACAAAGCCTCTCGGACATACTCTTTTTCATCATCATATACGCAAGTTGGGCGTTATTGATCTCCACGCTCCACCTTGAGGGGGAGTATTAACGTATAGAACATATAGAAGTCGTATAGAACTCGGTTTTGTTTTTAAGGAAATTAGATTTGTATATGTATTGTGAATCTGAAACTACTTAGGATTCTATTCTTATCAAAGCTTTAGGATTGTACATCTATATATATGTAGCAACGTTAATGCAAAAGCAAATGAGTTCCATTTATCAAACTCTGTTCTTTATTTTTCACAAACCAAGGACATTTGAATAGAAATGTGTATTGCGTTTTCTCTAGAACTTCTGTGCAATAATCATGTATACGATGAACGTTGAGAAGAAGGCATGGCAAAGATACCTACGATGGAAAATTCTTTGGAATTCCATTGTTATTGCTGAAACAATATCGAAGAATCAAGAAGCAAATTTTGCTAAAAAGATATCCAAAAGGCCAAGTAAAGCCATGTGAGATGTTTGGTAAGGGCAAGTCTCTCTCTATAAGCCGTTTCTAACTTCACACACACACAGTGGCGAAGCTAGCAACATATTTTGAGGTGGGTTATTAAATTTTTTATAAATATTAATAAAGACAAATTCATAAATTATAATTATTTTTTTTTTTGAAAAAGCTAACCCCAACTCATAGCTTCGCCACTGCACACACACACACATATAGAGGTTTTAAGGTGTAGATGCCTAAATAGAAATTTTGTGTGGATTTATTATTAATATTTCTATTCAATTGATTGTAACGTCATATAATATAATATTGGATTTACACGAAATTTGTATTTAACTATCAGTATCTAAGAATATAAAAGTGAAAAGTTGTTTGGATTGGGTATCAATTGAAAAAAGCACATGGCCTAACTTGTAATTTAAAAAAAAAAAGAGAGAGAGAAAAAACTCCTGAGATTACCTCAAACTTAATTTTAAGTCTAAAATTTATTCTGAGTCGATATGGAATACACCCACTTACCATGTCACATGAAAGCGGGTCGATATGCAATCTCATGATAAATCTATTATAATTACATTTTGAAAAATTACAAGTTTAACTCATACTTAAAAAATTAACTAAAGAATTGATGATTTACCTCAACCTCATATTTTTTGTTCATGACTTGTTATCTGGCATGCAGGTTACTCTTCTCATCACAATCTAATCAAATTATTAATCATAATAATAATTATTATTTTTGGCTGTGAGGTTAAAAAAAATTCATTGGTACCATGTGTTTCTTTGGCTCAATGACGGTGATGATGAGCCGTTTTCGGGTTAACAGTCCACCGACATTTTGTCTTATTTTTATCGATATGATGGAAGTAAGCGATTGTGATCTTCAAGTTGCGTCTACTAGGGAAAAAAATAAGTAGAAAACAAAAATAAAGACTAAAAACTAAATGGAATTAAGATAGATTGTTAGGTGGTGTTTGGTTGGGAGGAGATAATGGAAAAGATGAAAGTAATTTAAATTTTATTTTTATTTGTATTGTTTGGTTAAACAAAATATATAAGAATTTATTTCTATTAGAATTTAATATTTATCATAATGTAGAATTTGAATTCCATATCAAGGAGTGAAGAATTTAAATTCCTCTTATATTGGAAACCAAAGCTTTCAAAATTACCCTCTAACTTTTTAACTTGTTTAATGACATTAATAATTATTATTTATAATTTTGTTTTATCAATTTAATGTTATAAATAATTTTATATTAATTAAATTTAATGATTGATTTAAGTATAGAAATATAAATTAACCGACGCCGGATATCTCCCAAACCGTCACCAGACATCCGCTAGAACTAAGATCGAACTCTGAACCATCGCCGATCGCTACCGACTATCGCTAACCCACCGTTTAATTATATATATATATATTTCTAATAAATCATTAATTGTTTTAGGACTTTTTGACATTAAAATTTTTTAGTATTGATATTAAATTATATTTCATTACTAATATAGATAGTTTAGTATCTAAGGCAAAGGATAAATTTGTCTGAAGAAAAAAATTGTAATTCTTTTCCTTATCAAATTTTATGATAAACCAAACAATTAAATTCAATTTCACAATTCTCCTCCACTCCTTTCTTCTCCCTTCCCCTCTATTCCACCATTTTCCTCTCCTCCCCTTTCTTCAAACTAGACATGGCCTTAAATCGGCGAGGGCAAATTTAATTTACTTTAAAAAAATTGATTTTTCTCATGTATTTTGAAATAATTTTAGATCTAATATATTCTTTTCTGTGATTTTCATGGGGAAAGTATAATTTAAACCTATTTTCTATATATTATTTATAAACTAATCACAAATTTTATTAGGGACAAATGGGATATGTAGTTGAAATTTAAACAAAGTTTTATGCAAGTTTGTGGCTTCGCCATTGGTATTAAGAACCTTAACCTAAATATGAACTCAAAAAAAAAAAATACTAAAGTTATACTTTTAATTTCATGGCTTGAAACAATAGAACTCACCAATTATGAAATTTTACATTTTAAGCTATAA
Source organism: Atalantia buxifolia (assembly GCA_030444775.1). Classification (NCBI taxonomy): domain Eukaryota; kingdom Viridiplantae; phylum Streptophyta; class Magnoliopsida; order Sapindales; family Rutaceae; genus Atalantia; species Atalantia buxifolia. The sequence goes on from CM059831.1 coordinate 31,877,497, forward strand.
AACATGTAATTATCTAGGAATTAATAAATCTTTTGAGAATTGCAACAACTAATAAATTAATTATGAATTATAAGCTATAATAAATCAATACATATAATTATAATCAATTAAGAATTAAACAGAAACATAAGTGGATCCTTGATTTTGGTTGTACCTTTCATACGAGCCCTTATACGAACTACTTTTCTGATTATCATAAATATAACGAGGGAAATGTCATGATTGATAATAATGCAATGTGTAAAGTCATTTGGATGGGTAATATGAGACTTAAGCTGCATGATGTGTCCATTAAAGAAGTCAGACAAGTTAGGCATGTACTGGACCTAAAAAAGAAAATAATAATTTCTCTAGGGATGCTTGATCAAATGGGTTGTAGAGTTAAGCTAGAATATGAAGAATTGAAGATCTTTAATAGTTCAACATTAGTTATAAAGGGCACAAGGAGAAACGGTGTGTACGTCATGGATAGGAAAGTAGTTAGTAGTGAATTTGAGGTAACAACTAGGTCAGATATGGATAAAACCAGGCCGTGGAATCTGAGGCTTGGACATATGAGCTTAAAGGGTCTTAAAGAATTAAAAAAGCAGGGAGTCTTAAGGGGTGATGAGAGTAGAGAAATAGTTTTATGAGGATTGAGCTCTAGGGAAATCAACAAGAACTAGTTTAAGAAATCCGTTCACAAAACCAAAGATATTCTAGATTATGTGCATTTAGATTTGTAGGGTCTTCTCAGGAACTATCATTAGGAGATAATAGATAATCTTATGTATATGATTGATGATTTTTCAAGGAAAGTTTAGGTTTATGTTCTCAAATCTAAAGATCAATTGTTTGGAAAATATAAAGATTAAAGACATTGGTTGAAAACTAAACAGGGAACACTACTACAAAAATGACTTTTACTGACACTTAGTTTCTGACATTTTGTAAAAAGTGCAATAATTGTGTACATATGCACTATTTTCCGATTTTAACAAATAGGTATCATAAATTATTGATACTAATGTGTCAGTAAATCAAATATTAGTGATCACTGACATTGAAGTATCAGAGATTAAAAAAAAAATCATTAAAATTTGCTTTAACTCCAACTCTAACCTAGGACTTTTAAAATTCAAAGCTTTACCATAAGGACAATACACCGTTGGACCTCGTAGAATTAAGATATAACTGCGCTAATAAATTAAAAAACAAAATTAAAATAACAAAAGCAAAATATAACACAGACTTGGAAACCTTTTTTCGTTTATGCACGCAAATCTTTGAACCAAACCCTATCACTATCTTGCTTTCTCTTTCTCTTTTTCCTTTTTGTCTTCTCGATCTCTTGTGTTTCCAGTTGTCCATTTACAAACTCAATTCAATTAACTCAGACAGATAATGAAAAGCTAAACCCTAATTGAGGCTTCTCTTTCTTTTTTCTTTTTTCATTTTTTCCCCAAATCGAAAAACAAAGCGAAACCCTAATTGAGGCTTCTTTAGTCAGAGTTTTTTTTTTCCTGTTCAAATTTCACTTTTTTGGTTCACTACTCGAAACCCATTTGCTTGAATTTGAGATAATTGTTGAGAAGTTAATTAATTTGTTTGCTATAGAAGGTTCACCTCTGCCTAAAATTGTGGAGGAGGATTTTAGCGACTTTAAGGAAAAAGGGGTTTATTTTAACAATTGGTAATGGCTTAATTTTTTTTGTCAATTTAATTAATGGGTCTGTTTTATTTTAGCTTATGATTATTTTTTTAATTTTAATTTTAATTTTTTGGGTTGTTGCCGATGTTGAGAAATTCATGTTTACTTAGAAGGTTGCACTTTTCTTTACGTATTGATTTAGTTTCTTGTTTAAGTCTTGTGGCTTTGAGGCTTTAAGCAAAATGGGGTTTATTTTATAAATGAGGATCCTATGTGGGCTTATGGAAATTGGATGTGTTTTAGCTTAATTTGCCTGATTAATATGTTCTTGTTTTTGTTCTTTATTGAGCCTCTTTATTTTGGAGTTTGCAGCAATTTATCATTTCATAGTACGATGGAAGTTTAAAGGGGAGTTTATTGGTGGATTGTGTTAGGAGTTGGCCCTTTTTTTAATGAACTTTATGTGATCTGTTTTAAGATTGAGAATAAAAGCTTTGATCGGTACTTGTATAATAGTCCATAATTTGAGTAGTAGGCAGTAGGACACCATTCCATGATAATGAGCATGAGATGCTTTGTATATATAAAGCAAGGCAATAGTTTCTTCAGCAGTTGACTGGTCTCCAATGTGTTCTCAAGAAAATCTGCCACGACAATGGCCTTGATTGCAAGGTAACTTATTTATCAAATTAGCTATTTCCTTTTCGTTTCGTTTCAATTTAATTTAATTTATTATTAATAATTGGTTAATTTTCTTTTTCCTTTTAACGGTGATTTGAATAGTTTCTATCTGGAAAAAGCATTGAGGATATTAAAAATATGCAACTAGAAAAAAAAAGCAAAGAACTGGTTGAGCTCTCCAAGATTGCTAGGAAAAGGTATGTATTGTGGTTTTTTTATTCCTAATTGCCGGTCGTTGATAATTACATGCTCAATCATCGTTATATAATCAGCTATTATTTAGATGAAACGGATTGGACAACTCTATTTTCAGTTTACAATAAATCTTGCACAGTATAGTACTAGCTGAACAGAAAATTTTGTAACTGAACTGATCCGATTAACAATATTATATGTTCTTTTGAATGAGTATATGATTATTGTTTAATCCAACACAATCTAGATTTTTTGTAAAACTAGTTGTTTATAGTCTCTGCTGCCTAAAGTTGTAACTTGGAAGATGGAAGGATAAATAGGATTGTGGTGTTCCTTCCATGATTCTTCTCATGTAGCATATCGTTGTAAGAGATATTTGTGCTTGCAAGATACTATGTGATTACTTTTCCTATTATGTTCTGGAAACATTTTCTTCCTGTGCCTGTGTTAGAACCTGGTTTTTTTTTTTACTACCACAAATTTCCCCTTTTTAGTATATGCTTTTTTTAAAACTGATTTTTAAGTTATCACGGATGGCTCTTAGCTTTCATAAACTGTTTTCCAATCAGTTGTGACCCTCGGATAAAATAATTGATGGTAGTCTTATTGATTCGAGTATTAAAAATCTGAGACTCAAGGAAATCATTTACATTTTATGCCAACTTCTGGGTCTTTCTAGATTTGTCATAATGTGAAAGTGCTCTCTTTAAACTTCCTAATTGTTTGTGGATGCAATGGATTTCAACCTCTAAACAATGAAACATCTAAATTACATGGAGTTGCCTCCCCTCCTAATTTGCAGCAACAAGGAAGCAAAAACAGTCCGGTTGGGCAGCCCCACATCTTGCTTAATGCAAACCGGACAAAAGGAATCATGGCCCTGGATGAATTTAAACACGGATTCCCATCAGATGGCTTATCAATGCTTTCATATAAATGGTGGGGTACACATGTTGTTTCACATTTATATTTTATATATGAAAGCTGTATGAAGTACTTCAAACTGACTGGTGTACTTCAAATTTATAGGTTTATCCATCAATTGTTCTAAAACCGAATTATGAACTTTTTAAAACTCCATTCATGGCTTTTATTATTATTTTGGGTATTGTTGTACCCAAGACTTCAGTGCAGGTGGGCTCCTAGCTAGAGAAAATTACAAGCTTTGGTGTTCATGACTGTCAGGTTCTTATGGCTATTATACTGGCAGGAAGCATATGGTTAGTTCAGTCTACTCACTAAAATAATTAACTTTTGTTGAGTTGTTTTAATTTCATATCCATGCTTGCTGTTGGTGATCTCTGTATGTCTGCTATGTTTTGATGGTCTTTTACTTTTTTACAATAATTATGCCTAATTTTCTTTACTTGATTTTAATTCCTGATCCCATCACTATGGAAAAGTAGAGAAAGAAATATTTCTCAAATGTTATTCAACATTTTGTTTAGAGATGATAATTTTATGTCTCTCTCTCTCTCTCTTTTGGGTCCTTATTGCGCACACTCACACACACATAGAGATATATAACACATCAATTTGTTAATAAAATTAAATGAAATTCTTAATTAATCACGTTGCTTCTTAGTTTCACTATTCTTTAAATTAAAACTTTAGCTTGGTGTTTTTTCCCCCTTTTGTGTGGGTAAAATTTAATTCATAAGTAGGTTATAAAATTGAGCTCTCCCTCTAAATATGCTTTAGACAAGAGAAAAAAAAAACTTATACAATGATTAAAAAAATGAAGACATTTTTAATTTAAGTCTTAATTTTTATTAGTTACCTAACTTATGAATTAGCTTGGCTAATTAAAAAGCCATTATGGCTCATCTAACTTGTTCATCTCCTGTTTTAATTTCAAAGCTTCTTTTGTTTCAATTTTGGGATTTTGTCCAAATTATTATTGTAAGTGCTTAATTATAAACCTTCTAAATATCTACTTTTACTCGTCCATCTTCTACGGCTAGTTACTCGCTTATGTTTTAAGAGAGGTTAATATATAATAATGATTGGAAAAGTGGTAGCTAGATTTTTATTTTTTATTTTTGTTTCTATAGATTAATTAAGTGATGAACATTTAATTGGGCAAAACCAGCTTCCTGATGATCATGTAATATGCGAATGCACTACTAGATTTATGTGATTTTCTTTTACACAGTTTTGAAATTTACATTTCTTTGTTTAAGATTGCCACAGATTTCTCATAAGGCAAATGTTAGGTACATGCATGTACCATACAACCCTATGGGTACTATTCATGTGAAGGGGTTGTATGGTACATGCATGTACCTTATGGGATCCTTCTTATAAATGTTTTAATTTATAGGTGGAGCATCAATTGCTAGTCAATGGGGGACATTCCAACAATTTAAGATTGATTAGGATTACTTGTAAGTTGAATGCTTTCAAATTAATACATATGTTCAATTTTAATTTATAAGGTTTTCATTGATAAGCATGCCATGTAATTTTTGAAAACAAAATTCTTTCAAATTAATATTCTTGATCTTTGGAAAAATTATTGTACTTTATATATTGTTTCCAAATATCCAAGGCTTATTTTTGAGGTGTACTAATTGATTTTATGTACTTGTAGGTGGGGAAAAATGAAGTCATGCGTGGATATTCAGTGACATTCTTCTGCTTATTTTTGTAGGTTAATGTTCGATGAAACTTAATTTTGTATTTTGTTGTTTAGAACTGGTCGAAACTCAATTTGGTACTTATATTTGTTTTTTCCAGACAATGATGTAGTTGAATTATGTTAATGTAAGTGATGTATTTAGGATGTTTATTATATGAATTGTGTTGTGAGATTTGGTATATTTAATATATTTTGAGTTTTATTTTGATTGTAAAACAAGTAGAAAAATAAAAATAAAAATATAATATTAACTAAAAGCAGCATAATATCATTAAATAGTAACACTAAATATTTAAAATGACAATAATAACTTTTGATGTTATTGAATCAGTGTGCTCTTGATACTGTAGTCACATAATTCACTGACGTATAAATAATATCATCAAATACTAACACCATCGTGTCATTGTTTAGGTGATATTATAACGACACTAATTACTGACACAATAATCACTGACACTAAAAATTAGTGTCAGTGTGTTCTAGCTTGAGCATTACTGACACAATTAATAAGTGTCAGGAAAAGTAATTACTAACACTAAATTAGTATCAGTAAAGCCCATTTTTCTAGTAGTGGAAGAAGATTAACAAGCCGAAGACAGATAATGGCCTTGAGTGCTGCAATTAGGTGTTTGATAACTTCTGTACAATTAAAGGCGTTGCAAGACAAAAAAACAATAAGATTAACTCCACAACATAATAGACTAGCTAAAAGAATGAATAGAACTTTAGCGGATAAAGTCAGGTGTATAATGTTTCAATCAAAGTTGCCAAAAGGGTTGTAGGCAAAAACCTTATTGACAGCTTGTGTATTGGTGAATCTTAGCCATTCAACAACTATTAATTTTAAAACACCTTTTGGAATGTGGTTTGGTAAACTCGCAAGCCGTAGTAACTTATCTACATGTCAATTAGGGTAAATTAGGACCTAAAGCTTTAGAAGACAACTTATTGGAAATCCAGATGGAGTTAAGGATTGTAAGCTTTGATGTTCAGATTTAAATCCACTTAAGTGTACAATCAGTAGAGATGTGGTGTTTAATGATAGTTCTATGATGAAAGAAAGACAACCTGTTGAAAAAGTTGAACCTTGGGCTAAGAATAATGATAGTATTTAGTTTAAGGTGGAGCGCTTTGAATAGAAATCTTCAAGTGAAGTTGTAGATTCAATGAAAGCGATTCATATACAGGTGAAAATGAAAAATATACCCAATAGTGGAGATAAACTTAACTTCAAGGTTAATGTCTAGTTAAAGGCAGAGAAAAAAAATAGACTATTTAGACCTCTACAGAGATATGCTCTTGCTACCTTACATTAGATTGATGATGAAAAGCCAAGAAGTTACTAAAACGCAATTCAGAGCTCACTTAAGCCTGAATGGTAGAAGACTATGGATGAAGAGGTACTATCACTTCACAAGAACAACACTTGGGAATTGGTGAAGAAACCTAATAACATAAAGTTAGTGGGCTGAAAAGAATCTTCAGAATCAAAGATGGTCTAACCACTATTGATCCTACAAGATTTACGGCTAGTTATTAGCTAAAGGATATGCTAAAAAGAAATGGCTAATTTTAAAAACGTTTTCCCACTTGTAGTCAAACATGCTTCATTAAGGGTGTTGTTAGCAGTTCATGATATGGAGCTTGATCAACTTAATATTAAAACTGCTTTCTTGTATGGAAGGCTATAAGAAAAGATTTTGATGATTCAACCAGAGGCGTATGTCGATCTAAAGAGGGCTAATTATGCGTGTTTGTTGAACAAATCATTGTATGGGTCAAAAGAATTCCCTAGGCAGTAGTGTATCAGGTATGATGAGTTCATGATTTCTCATAGATTCGTTAGATGCTGTTTTAATTGTTATATTTACTACAAGGCATTGAAAACTAATCTTTATATATACTTGCTGCTGTATGTGGATGATATATTGATAACTTGTAAACAAAAAAGTGAAATTGAAGCCTTAAAGCTGCTGCTCAATTTTGGGTTTGATATGACAAACTTAGAACATGCAAAGAAGATTTAGGTACGAAGATAATAAGAAATAGAAGAGAGGGTACAATATTTCTCTCACATGAGAAATATTTACAATAAGTGCTTGGCACCTTTAAGATTTAACACTGCAAATCTGTCATGAAACCATTGGCATCTCACCTCATACTATCAAATCAGCAATGCCCTAAAACAGATAAAGAAAGGGCTGAAATGGTAACTGTTCCTTATGCCAATGTTGTAGGGTACATGATGTATGCTATGGTCCTAACAAGATTTGATATTTTACGTGCTCTAAGCATTGCAAGCAGATATATGTTCAGCATCTAGTAAGGAGCATTAGAAAGCAATCAAATAGATATTGATGTACTTAAATAGAACTATAAAAAACGGACTACTATATGGGAGATCAAATGGAATCAATGGTGGATTGTGGGGTCGTATAGACTCAGAATTTTTTGGTAATTATGATAGGAGAAGGTCTTTAACAGTGTATGTATTCATGTTGAATACCTACGTTATAAACTGGAAAGCAGGTCTCCAACATGTTATTGTTATGCCAACAATAGAGGCTGAATACACTAAAGCCACATATGCAGTCAAGGAAAGTTTATGGCTCAAAGGAATGTTGGCTGAGTTGCGATGCTTCAAAAGAATGTTGATATCCACTGTGACAGAGTAAAAATCCAATTCATCATGAGAGAACCAAGTGTAGTGATGTCAAATTACACTTTATAAGGAATGAAGTGTCCAAAGCAGTGATAAAAATGGTAAAGGTTCACACTGACGGCAACCCTGCAGACATGCTTACGAAAGTAAATAATATCTAAGTTCAAGGTTTGCGTAAACAAGGCTAGTTTGTGCATATTTGAAGTTGCAGAGGGAAGAGCAGAAAATCTAAACAGGATTTGATTTTTTTTAAGGTGGAGATTTGTTAAGTACAAGTGAAACAAATCAAGTGTTGACGAAATGACAAGAATGACGTGTTTTGGTGGTTAATGACTTAAACAAAACAACCAGCTAATTGTGATTTAATTTTGCTTAATTAAAAGACAATAAGCTTTGCCATTTTGGGCTTAATGAAACATGATCAGTGACGTATAAAGGCTGTTAAGAGGTCGTCATTACACATGCTTCTCATGTGCAATACTATCAAGCTTCTGGGTTTGTTATAAGCTGTTAACACAACGGATTCTGGTGTAACAAATAGAGAGACCTAGAGAATTCAAGAGAGGGAGATAGCTTGATAGAAGAGAGTTTTCTTATTCCTTGAATCTCGCTTTGAAAATCTCTTTGTAAAGAAACTTGAATCAATTAATAAAGTTGATCGGTTTTTTTCTGGTGGATGTTAGTCAATCAAAATTAATTGAACCACGTAATTGATTGTGCCTTGTGATTCCTTGCTGATTTGTATGTTGTTTTGGTAATTTCTGGTTTGATCATTTCTGTGTTCACGTTCAGATTCTTAATTGGCTTCTCAGATAATATTTTAAGCATCTTGTTATTTAAATAATTATTAGTAAGATCGTTGTAAACGTATTAAATATTACTTTAAAATTGTAGTAATTATTATAAAAATAAAGAAAAATGAGAACATAAATGTCTATTATGTAACAGCAGTGATGTTTTAAAGTATTCTTTAAATTATAAAGTGTAAATAGACACTTAATCAAATAAGAGGGACTAAATAAGCATTTGATAGGAATGAACACCATTACATGATGCACATATAGATCATTATTTTGATGTATATAATAATTACGTGATGTATATAATAAGGCCATTATATGATCGACACACATATGAAAATGATCAATAACAGTACGGGATGCATATATTACAAAGCTCAAGACCATCACGACTTATGCAAGTAACAAGAATCGAGAATATTATGGGATGTAACTGTGGAAAGAACAAGACTATTACGGCATGCACATTTAAAACCGTAATTATGTAAAAATATGACAATAATCAAGATAATTATGTGCCTGTAAATATGAAAATGAAAATCAAAATATTGTATTTGATTTTTTACTTTAATTAATTTTGTCATATAGGTTAAAAAAAACTTTTCTCTTGCATAAATAGACCTTTGAGCCACATTGTCTTATTGAGAGTCTAGTTTATTTTGTTTCTCTAAACTTAAAATTTATCTAACAAAGATATAGTAAGGATCAAGACTATTATGTGATGCACGTATATGACAAAAATCAAGACAATCAACACCTATATAAAAATTTCAAGAATCAAGATTATAAATGATGTATATATGTGGCAGCTATGCATATAGCAAGAACTAGAACGATTGCGTCATACACTATCAAAAGAATCCTAACCTTGTATTTGTAAAAGTGAAAATCAACTATAATTTTTTTATTATATTGTTTATCTTTTATTATGTTTGGTTATGATATGAGCGTTATGAGTCTGAAGATTAAAAGGATTTTAGTTTTATCAAAATCTCTCTTTAAGAGACTACCGAGTTGAATAAAACTACCTATTATTTGGACTAACTTGAATTTGAAGTTAGTAGATTGAGCGAGAGACATAGCATATCACATTAGGTGAAAAATGTACACTAAAATAACCTATTATTAGGTAGGTTTGATTGATCCTGATAGTGAAATCCATAAATTAAATAATAAAAAATTATGAGTCTTATCATGAAATTCATCTAACATTAAGCTAAATGATAGGTTTTTAATGCTGAGAAAGTAAACTTTTTCTATATAAAATTTCTTGATATATTGCATATCTCAAATTTAAGAATGGATATATTTAAAAAAAATGAAAAGTAGTGACTAGAAAAAAAAATTGGAAAAAAAGAAAGAAAGTGGCTTAAACAAATATTTTTCATTGATAACTTTAGAGCAATCAAATCTATTCTTCACATCAAGTAATTAATATTATAAAGGATTTGACTATATTGGAGTTGCTATAAGGTAGAGCACTTCTTCATAATTATAAGATTAAAGTTATAATGAGTTTTTACTATTTTTTACTTTACGTGTGTGGCTGAGATTCGTACTCCACCGTAAATCTGTTCCAACATAGTCATAACCTATTATAAATGGTCTCAACGTCATGATATCTAGTTAGTCAATCTATTATGTGTGAAAATTACAATATACCGATTAATTGTGCCTCTTAAAACAACCTATTAGTCAAGAGGTTTAAAGGATCCTATTAGTGGGATTCCTAAATTAAATAATAAAAAATTTATGAGTTTCATTATGAAATTAATTGAATATAATGTCAAATGACAATCGATGCTGAGGTAATATATTTCTCCCACACAAATTTTTTTCGATATAATGTAGATTTCATGTTTATGAATGAGAACATTATTAGAACTCAAAAGAAAAAATAAGCGAGTTAAAAAAATTGGAAAAAAAAAAAGAAATGGGTTTAAAAAAATTTTATTGATAAATTCAGAGCAATCAAATGATTCAAATCTCATCTTCACTGTAATTAATATTTTAAATTGTCGCAACACTACACTATCTAGGTAGTCAATCCGATCTTGACAAGGACGACATGCCAATTAATGTGCCTCTTAAAACTGATTATTATTTACTGTTACCCAAAGACCACAATACCATGATACGTCTGAAATTGTCCCCAATTATTTCCGGGAATTTTACAAAAACAACCGCAAAACTTTAGGCTATTTTCATTTTAACCACACAAAAGAAATTCTATCAACATTAGCCAAAAGAAAATTTTTGAGACCAAACTATCCCTCTCCCCAACTTCTTCGTTTACCCTCATCTCTCCCAAACCGAAGAAAACCTCACAACCGGCGGCAACACTAGCGCTCATCGGCGGCGGCTTCATCCATTAACGGCACCCGATCTAGCATCTACAGTCTTTAAAACTTAGGTTAGCAATTTTATTTAAATTTTCTTCATTTAAAATGAAATTGAATGTTGAGAATGTTGAGAATGGTGGTAGTGGTGTTGTTTGTGGTGGTGTTTGTTATTTTGGGAGTGTATTGTTTTGGGTTGTTTTGAATGGAGGGAACCGGTCGAACGACGAGCGCTGGAGCGCGCGCGCCGCTCAACAAGCGACGGGCGCGAGCTCGCACTTGTCGCTGGCCAGCACACGCGAGCTTGCACTCATCATTTGGGCGGAGCTCGCGCTCGTCGCTCGCCGGAGCTTGGCCGCGAGCTGTCGTCACCAATTTTGGTGCATGAGTTTGCCCGTCGCACTAAAATTGCAGTTGTTTTTTATTGAACTATATTTTTTCTCTCGTGTTAAATGTTATGTTATAAATATTACGAGATACATGGCGAATAAAGAATTCGGATTAGGTAGGATGTATTTTCCTTATACCGATCATTTTAGGGCCGAATTTCGAGCATGTGTAATTTATCTCATAGTAAAAGTCATTGAGCGAAAATTGACAAACCGGCGAGTTGAATCATTCAAGAAAGATATATTTGGACATTTTTTGGAATGTCGAAGCTTTCCATTTAGTGGTGTAATTTTACACAATATTTTGCTTAGGCAATTGATCGATGAAGCAAACAGCAGGGAGAATCAGTTATGGTTTCAGATTGGTGGACATTTGATTCGGTTGTCAATTGTTGAATGGTGTCTGACATGGACTTTCCTATGGTGTAGATAAGGCAGCAACCAATAGCACAAACCATAGACTACTGAAAAAGTATTTTAATGGTTTGTATCGCAACATCACTGTTAAGCAATTTGATGCATTATTTGAGCAGTTAAATTTTGAGGTAATGGATGATATTGACGCATTAAAGATTGCACTGTTTTATTTTGCGGACAAGATTTTAAGTGCAAGAAAGGGTCATTGTCAAATCAATTTCACATGGCTTGATGAAGTCGATGATATAGAGTATTTCCGCAATCGTCCATGGGGTTTTTTGTCTTGGGAAATTATATACGAAAGTCTTGACTGTGCATTATACGAGAAAGATGAGAAATTTATGAGGATGCGGTTGGAAAATCCTAAGCATAAAATTGAAAAATACAATGTTTATGGTTTTACACCCGGAGTTCAGGTGCGTTGTTTTTTTTTATTTATAAGTTTTATAATATTAAATATTTGATAGTTGTATTAATAATTTTTTCACTTTTGGTTGGTGTAGGTTTGGATTTACGAAATGATCGGAGGTTTACCGTCAGAATGGGCTGTAAAAACGAAGAAAAAAATTCCCCGCATTCTGCAATGGAAGCCCATGGCTTCTTCAAAAATCAACTTTGCTGGAGTTTATTCATTCTTAAATGACGAATCTCGTCTTGTAAGTAATAAGTTATGATTTTTTTTAACATTATTAAATTCATATTCTATATATACTTAGTTATCAATTTGGGTTAAATTCATGGTAGGGGGATGTTTTACAAACTCTTGAGCCGAATGGAAAGGAGAAGAGTAAAAAATATTGGCTCACTGTAAAGGATTACATGCCACGCATTCCAGACTGGGTTCATCAGGTCGGTATTCTATGAGTACTATTGTTTATTTAATGGAAATTTGATTTTTTTTTATTTTAAATGCTACTTTATACAGCACCAACCCTCAATCAACGCGCCGCCATCTATTACAAAGCAATCAGACGAGCATGGCGATATACCAAGCCCAACACCCGAGCAGCATCATGAGACTTCTGCAGATGAGGTGCTTGCATATGACCACCAGGAGCAGACAGACCACTCTGATGATGCATGTGATTATGAGGTTATAAAAATTTTTTTTATGCATAGATAATTTTTTGTTATTTATTGTTATTATAAAATTTCCTTTACTTTTTTTTTTAGTCGAGGACAAAGCAGTTTAATGATTATATGCGACGACAAATGGACAAGATTGATCGCAACATCCACGAACTTAAGTCAGAATTTAAAGACTTTAAAGAAACCGTGGTGGGATTTATCGATTCATTTTCTAAACGTCCCAACAAGGATTCTCCTACTGGACGCTCGTTCACTGTGAGTACATATGCTTTTGACAATTCTATTCATTTGTCTTTTAATTTGTTGATTGTTAATATGTGTATCTTACCGAATGGACAGGCCCCAGATGACTATGGAGTGTATACTGATGTGGGCAATCCAAATTTTTCTACTCCCACATCATTATATAGTTTCTACGGGGATGTTAGTGGGGAGAGCGTGCAGGTCTTTACTGAGGCACCTCTGGGTATTAGTAGGTTCGGCCGAGCGTACAGACCGTCGTACGTTTTTGATAGTCCTTACATGATGCCTCCATTCAGGCGAGGAAAGACTGTCCGGCGTTTACCTCTACCGCAAATCATGGACCATGCGATTGAGTTGAGTACGAGTGTGGATATAAATCTATTTCGAGGATTGGAGGATTCTAGTCTGTATGCTGAGTTTGATCGATGGTTCGCTGGTCATATGACTGTAGATCAGATAGTTCAACACTCGCGGTCGTTCTTCGAAGTAATTTTGGGTTTAGCATCGATGGGATGGCTAGGCGATGAGGTAATTATATTTTTGAAGTTGTTTGAGTGTTGTGGATTTGTGAATACTATTTTTTAAATCGAAATATTTCTGTTCCTCGGCAGCATATTCACGAGTATTTTTGTTTGCTTAGCGAGAAACAACGGCAGTATCCGAACGCCCTAGTTCAACGTGTCACATACATCGACACATTTTTTTGGGTAACGTACCGAGATAATTTATAGTTATCATTTCTATTTGTTTATTGTGACCTTTAAGATTTGTTAATTTATGCTACTTTCTTGGTTATCCATGTACTAGGTTTTCTTGAATCAGTTATGGAACAACGGAGATTGTTCGGTTGATTCATTAGTCTTCGATAACCGCTTGAATAGCTATCTTGGTGGGCGACAACACACTATGTCCAAACCAATGACGGATGTGGATATGGTATGTATTTTATTATATTTCACTGTCGTAATTAAAATATATAAGTTCTCACTTTTTGTTGGTTATTTGTCAATTGTATTGGTTTGGACATGATTAATTAATGTAAGTTTTAATCTGCAGCTGCTCATTCCTGTTAACTTGGATGGCGCGCATTGGGTATTAGTCCGGGTTGATCTTCGTAAAAATAAAATTTGGATTTATGACTCATTACTGACATTTCAAGGTGACAAAAGATACAAGCTGAAATTCAAGCCACTTGAAGTTATTTTTCCCCGATGGTTGGAATATATTGGCTTTTATAATATTCGGCCGGAGTTACGGAGTGACGACCCTTGGAAAGTTATTGCAATTAAGAGCGTCCCACAACAACAGCCCGGAACTGGAGATTGCGGTGTTTTTTTATTATTGTTTACGATGTATTTAATGTTTGGGCTTAAATTAGAATTTAACAGTAGTCATGTGCAGTTTTTTAGAAAGAAAATTGCAATTGACATATTTAATGATGATATTATATTGTAAGTCGTTGTTGAATTGAAGGTTGGAATATGTTGTATTTTTTTTTATTTATAAACTTAAGTTTAATATTGAAATTTATGTTACAATTTATTTATGTTGTTTAAGAATGATGGTGTGCTGGTGGGGTTTGGTGCGTGTGCTGGTGAGATCAAAATTAGTGCAAAGTGGGCAAGTCCCACCTTTAGGAGGATGCGGAAGACGGGGGGTTTGGTGCGAGAGGCGCGGCATGTCGCACCAAAGTTGGTGCGACAGGCGGGGTGTCGCACCAAAGTTGGTGCGACAGGCGGGGTGTCACACCAGTTGTGCGACCAAAGGTGCGCAGGGTGTCACACCAAAGTTGGTGCGACATGCGCCCGTGTCGCACCAAATTTGGTGCTACCCCCCGCCTGTCGCACCAATTTTTGCTGGTTTTTTTTTTCTCCTGAAGTATTTATTAAATTTATTTATTTTAATTTGTAAGTTTTGGTAGAATAGAATGTTTAAAATTTAACTTAATTTTTTTCAACAAGATTGCAGTTGATATATTTAATTTGTTTAAATTAAAATTAATAACATAAAAAATTCAGGGCACATAAGTCTTGAATACATAAAAAATAATAATAGTTTTAACTAAGGAATACAATTAATTTTGACTCGATGCAATGAGATTCTTACATCGCTTACGATTATGTCCTAGTTCGTTACACCGTCCGCATCTAACAGTCCGTCGGATAACGTCCTCACCAGCAGAGGGTATTCTGAGCTCTTTACGACGACCAGGTTGTGGTGCCTCAACTGGTGGATTTGCTTGCATCTGTTGAATTTCGTCTGGAACTTCCCAATCAGCCACATCGCCAACCGGCTCCACTGGTTGTGCGTAAGCCATCACCAATGATTCTGTAGTGTAAAAGTCTGAACAAAGATTTATGAAATCCACTCGGATAGTTAGACACGCCGCAATTGCATGAGCACATACAAGCTGATCAAGCTGAAATACTCTGCAGGAGCAAGTTCTCTTTTGCAGGTCAACTAAACCTTCCTTAATGCCACCACCAACAACTTGAAATCGATGCGGAGACACTGGCCGAATGATCATTCTTTCAGCTATAGTTTTTCTCTCAGTGACTATTTCATCCGCCCATGCTGTTAGTCGAGTACTTATTGATTCAGCCACAATTTTCCTATTATAAAACCATTGCTGCAACGTTTTCCTAAAGTAATCAACAAGATGAGTAATAGGAAATTTTCGCGGTTCTCTCATTAAAGAATTAACACTCTCTGCAATGTTGGTGGTAAGTATACTATACCTCCTCCCTTCAAACTGAGACCTTGTCCAATTACATGTACCGACATTATTTTCTAAGTAATCAGCCGCACCCGAGTGGATCATCCACAATCCTTGAAGTTGTCTTTTGAAATCCTCATGTCCATATGCTTTTGCTGCATTAATAAAAGCAGGCTCAAATTCATCCCAAAGAGCTTTTGACATCCTAAACCTTGCTTTAATGTTACCTTTGACATGGTAAAAGCAAATACCATGACTTGCATTGTGAAAAATTTTCAGAACGGCTCTCCTTATGGCAGTGTATCGATCAGAGATAATTACCAATTCAGGTCTATCGCCAATCACTCCGTGTAACTTCATCATAAACCATTCCCAAGCATCATTATTTTCTGAATCTATGATCCCAATGGCTAACAGGTATAATTGATTGTTACCATCCAGACATGTTGCTACAAACATACTTCCACGATATAACCCTTTTAGATGAGTACCATCAACAGCAATGACAGGCCGAATGTACTGCATAAAACCCTTGATGGAAGATCCAAGTGCAACAAAGTAGTACAAAAAATTACCATCTCCATCCCGCTCGAGGTGAGTGACTGAACCCTCATTCGCTTTACTCAATACGTAAGAGCATTTCGGGAGCAAGTTGTATGACTCTGCAGGGTTGCCTCGAACTATTTCAAGACCAACTTCTCTGGACTGATATGCTTGTTGGTATGTTAACTAAATACCGTATTGTTGTTGCATATCTGCTCTTATGTCATTCGGAGTATAAATTCTCTTGTCTTGAACATATTTATCTGCAATAATATGACCGACAACCCGGCTCCTTACTTGATGACGGCCGTCAACCAATACCTCATTATGACAAGTGTGTATACTATCAATTCTCCGCACCACCCAGGGAACATTTTGCTCATTCGAACTTCTAGTTGCTCGAATATGAAATGTAAGTGTGCAACCCAAGAGGGGGGGTGAATTGGATTTTTGAAACTTAAGCTAAGCAAATCACAACACAATTCAATCTAATGCCTTAATGGAAGTGAAAGCAATAAATTCAATAAAAAGCAATAATAAAAGGATAAGGAAAGAGAGATTCAAACACGAGATTTTTACGTGGTTCGGCCAACCTCGCCACGTCCACGCCTCCAAGCTTTCCTAGAGGATTCCACTAAGCAAGCCACCAAGGCTTCAAATGCTTACAATTGACTTCCTAGGTGTCAATAAACCTTTACAATAAGAGATAATCCCCAATCTCTTAACCCAAGTGTATCCCAACACTTACAATCACTCAAAAACAAAAGATTACAAATTGTTTTCTCTCACACAATATTTAAGATTACAAGTCAAAGCCCAATGTATGAGATAGATGAAGTAAGAATGTGTTTTTAAAGCTCTTATGAAGGTTGTTCACGAATATAAGCTCAATGGTAGTGTTGTAAGCAAGAGTTGTTTGAATATGAATGAGCTTATTTATAGTTGGAGCTGAAAACTAGCCGTTATTCACTTTTTGCTCACCGCCGGATCGTTAGTGGGATGTCGGATCGCCGCTTGTCTGGTCAATATGACGGGTTGGGATTTTCAAAATGTCGGATCGCCGTTATAGAGATGTCGGATCGCCGTTAGTGTCCGAAGCTTAAATTGCTTTTCTGTTTGAAGTCGGCGAGCCGTTATCAAAGATGTCGGCAGCCGTTATTTTCCGAAGCTAATTTCACAATTCCATTCCAGTCGAACCGTTATCTTCATGTCGGATTTCCATTCTGTTTGATGTCGAGCCGTTATAAAGGATGTCGAGCCGTTATCTTCCGTAAGCTAATTCTCATTCCGCTCCGTGTCGGCGAGCCGTTATCAACATGTCGGTTTTCCGAGACTAAGATTGATTCATTTAAAGTCGGCGAGCCGTTAGCAAAAAATGTCGAGCGTTATCTTCCGTAAACCGATTTTCGTTCGATCGATATCGTGAACCGTTATCGAACATGTCGGAGCCGTTATCTACCATTTTCAAAATACTCAAGTTTTTTTTTTTTTTTTTTTTTTTAATAAGCTATTGCTTATTAAGCATTTTTCATAGAATGTAAAAATCTTCATGGTGTGAGAATTATGATTTGAAAAGTATAAAAATTTTAGACTTTTAAAGATTAATTAATCTTCATCAAGTTTGTTATCATCAAAACAATATTAAAGAAATATTAGTGTTAACAATCTCCCCTTTTTGATGATGACAAACTTTGAGAAAAAAATATTTGTTCAATTTTTGCTCCCTAAATATGTGCTCCCCTTTGAAAAAGAATTGTAGAGTTTAGCTCCCCTATTTTCATACACACTTTTAAACCATGCTTAAACTCAAATCAAATATTTTATTAACAGATTTTAAATTATTCTCCTTCAAAGATCAAAAAGAAATGAGTGCGATTAGCTGAAAAATAGAAGTTACCATGTCTTGCGAAAATTTTGCGTAACTTCCTCAAAAACGGAACATATCCATAAAAACAAAACAGTTAAAACACTTCCATATAAACTCCAATTTAGCAACAACCTTCCAATCCAACACAATCTTCATCAACATACTCAAAAGATAGTCATATCATCAAAACACAATCATACACAAATTTCAAATATCCAACAAAATCAATCACAATCATAAACAAGGTTCAAATCTCCATCAAAAAAGAAACAAATAACATCATATAAAGTGCATGAAATGTGCAATGTTTGTGCGAAATGCATATGAGCAGAAACTAGAGTGGGGGCTGTGAAGAGGAACTGCCGGGATCATAGCCGAGATGACCGAGAATCTTGCGCTGCCCAGCAATCAACTCCATCTGCTGATCAAGCACCTGCTGCCGAAAGGTTGTGAAGTCAGAGTGAAGGCTGCCGCATTTTGCTGGGAGAGTGTATCAACTCGTCAAGAGCTGTTGAAGACGGTCTCGCGAGCGCAGGATGCGGCAGAGGCATGGTGGCTCGGGCTTGGGCACATCATCTCGGAAGATGTCGCCGCGGCCGCGCCGCCGCCGGTTGCTGGCCGCCGCCGCCGCCGATGGTGCTGCTATCGCCGCCGCCGCCGCCGCCGGGCGAGAGACACGTGGTCAGCCCCGGGCGTAAAGTCGGGCAGCTCATCCGCTTGAATAGATATCGCTGAGCATGCGATTATCCTCTGGGGCAAGTAAGGTGTCTTCATTTCTGGAGGAGGTTGTTTTTACCCACCGCCCACGTTTCTTAAAGAATCCTATCGAAGACATAATATCACGACCTAGTTTTCGGGTCTCGACATACACGGGCTCAGTGATAGGAACATCGAAATGTCTCATAATCCTAGTAATAATGCTGCCATATGGAAGGACCGGTTGGTCACTTTAGGAGTGGACAACATATGACGAAGGATAATGTAGGATAAGCTCACATTTCGTGTACGGATGAGGGAGTCTAGTATACCGACATCTAACCTAGTTACCTCTACCTCCAGATGACCCTGTCTAGGTGTGACCATATGTTGGAGGATGATGTGGATAACTCGAACCCGAAATGGAAGAAGTTTGAGACCTAAAGGACAGAGAACATATGTCATTGGATAGATCTCACGTCTACAAATGTTCCGTACTCCATCCTATGACGGAATCCACTAAATTCAAGCTCCTTCCTAGTGGTATAAATATCGATGCCTCCGTAACGAATCCCAAGAATACGACACAAATCTTCCTCACTAAACTCAATACGAACCCCTCCTCCTACATATGTAATAACACGATTTTGCCTGAGGGGAAAGTTCCATATGGAATAAAAGACACGCACAAGATTTTCATAAACATGTTCTTCTATACTAAAGGCCTCATTCCAATGCCTAAGCATGTGCGTAATACTACTCCCACAAATAGTAATATCTGAAAATTCTTCAATATCAAGATAAAAGGAGGGAGTTACCGGTTTTCCCATGAACTTATCGTGAAAACGCTGAGCGGAGTGACATTGCGAAAATGGAGACTTTCAAAGTCCGAGAAAGGCAGGAGAGGATCGGGTTCACGCATGAAGCATTTTTGGTTCGGGCACGCCTTGGTCGTGAAGCCATTGTTGTTTTGGGAAGAAAATAAACGAATAGAAAAGAGAGATGGAGTGTTTAAAGAGAGATTATGAACGAATTTGAAAGAAATTTGAGCCAATTTGGACAAGAATCTTGTCGCGGGTTCTGTGGTTTTGATTTTGGGATTTTTCAATTTCAAGCTTTAAAAACGAATTTTGATCGGTTTAAAGGATGTTAAGGATGATGAAAAAGGTTTCTAGAGCTTCAAATTGACGCAAAAAGACTGAAGGAATGACTGATTTGAGAAAGAAAATGGTGAGCAGTCGCGGGTTGAGAGAGAGAGAAAAACAGTCGCGGGTTGAAATGAGGAAGAAGACGCGAGTCATGTTCACTTATCTGGTGATATCGGCGAGCCGTTATATACATATTTCGGCGAAGCCGGCGTCAGAATGTGTATAAAATGTCTTTCTAAAAACCGGGGAGCCGTTATCAACGATATCGGCGAACCCGGCATTGGTCAGAATGTATTTTTAAAGAACGGTGAGCCGTTATCTGAGATATCGCCAACCGGCGGCCGGCGTCAGAATGGTATCAAGTGTCTTTAGAAAACGGTGAGCCGTTATCCGAGATATCGCGAACCGACATCGCCCGTAATGTATGAAGCTGTCTTTAGAAAACGGTGAGCCGTTATATGAGATATCGGCGAACCGATGGCCGTCGTAATGCTTGGCAACGTTGGCCGAAACGGTTAGCCGTTTATTGAAATAACGGCGATCCGTTTTATACAACTTATGATTTCGCACATCTAGTTTAGTATTTGGCCAACAAATAATATATTTCAAGATCATTTAATTGATCCAAAATATTTTATAAGCCATTTTAATGCATGATTCACAAGCTTACATACATTCAAAAATGTTTTACATGCATTCAATTCATAGAAACATTCAAGAATCAATAAGGCAAAATTATGCTTAAGCATTTCATGGCTATTAAATCATCAAAATATCAATCAATCAAACAATTTTGTAGACTCAATGACATGAATAGAAAGGTTAATGTGAAAATTTCATCATCCCAAGTTCATGCCGAATTTTTGAAAATTGCTCTTCACAAGAGGTTTGGTAAATATATCGGCAAGTTGTTTTTCTGTAGAAATAAACTTTAATGCAATGTCTCCTTTTGAACATGATCTCTCAAGAAATGATGTCTTATTTCTATATGCTTGGTTCTAGAGTGTTGAATGGGATTCTTTGAAAGATTTATGGTGCTAGTATTATCACACTTGATAGAATTTGTTCAAGAATAATGCTATAGTCTTTAAGAGTTTGTTTTATCCAAAGGGCTTGTGCACAACAACTTCCCGCGGCAATATATTCCGCCTCGGTGGTTGAGAGTGCAACCGAATTTTGTTTTTACTTGAACCATGAAACAAGTGAATGACCAAGAAAATAGCAAGTTCCACTAGTACTTTTTCTATCAACTTTGTAACTTCAAAGAAAGTCGGCATCCGAATAACAAGTTAAATCTATATGAGTTCCTCTAGGATACCAAAGACCAAGATCTATAGTTCCATTCAAATAGCGAAAAATTCTTTTAACAGCAAGCAAATGAGATTCCTTGGGACATGATTGAAATCTTGCACACAAACATACACTAAACATGATATCGGGTCTACTTGCGGTTAAGTAAAGTAAAGAGCCGATCATACTCGATATTTTTTAATGTCAACTTCTTTACCTTTTTCATCTTTGTCAAGTTTAATCGTTGTGCTCATTGGAGTGCTCTTGGTGTTTGAGTCATCAATGCCAAATCTTTTTAGCAAATCTCTGACATATTTCGCTTGGTTTATGAAAATTCCCTCATTGTTTTGCTTGATTTGGAGTCCAAGGAAATATTTCAGTTCTCCCATCATACTCATCTCAAATTCGACTCATACAAGATGAAAACTCTTTGCACAAAGATTCATTAGTAGAACCAAAAATAATATCATCAACATAAATTTGAACAACAAGTATATCTTGATTCTTATTCTTAATAAAAAGAGTTGTATCTCGCTTTTCCCATCGAAAACCATTATCCAACAAGAAATTTTTAAGCCTATCATACCATGCTCTAGGTGCTTGTTTTAAACCATACAATGCTTTTGATAATTTGTAAACATGATTTGGAAATTTTTCATTTTCAAAACCAGGGGGTTGTTTGACATACACTTCCTCCATAATATAACCATTTAAGAAAGCACTTTTGACATCCATTTGAAATAAAACGAAATCTTTATAACATGCAAATGCTAACAACATCCTAATAGATTCTAATCTAGCTACAGGTGCAAATGTTTCATCAAAATCAATACCTTCTTCTTGGTTGTAACCTTGAGCCACTAATCTAGCTTTATTTCTTACAACCACACCGGATTCATCCATTTTGTTTCTAAATACCCATTTGGTACCTATAACAGATTGATGTTCCGGATTAGGGACTAATTCCCACACATTGTTTCTTTCAAATTGATTCAACTCCTCTTGAATTGCCATAATCCAAGACTCATCATTTTCCGCATCCATGGGATTTTGGTTCCATTTGAGAAATAAATGCAGCATGTTCGCAAGTGTTCTAAGTGATGATCTAGTTGTAACACCTCGTGAGGGATCTCCTAAAATTACATCTGTAGGGTGAGAAGAGACATACCTCCACTCCTTGGGGAGTGTTTGAGAATTACCTCCATTTTGCTCTGCATTTGTTTCTTCATGATGCTCTTCTTGAATTCCATGAGGTGCATCCTTTTTGGTTGTCATTTGATGATTCTTCTTGATGTTCTTCTTCTTGCATTATTATCAACAACTCCTTTCTCCGCAGGAGAGGATTAGACTCATCAAAAGAGACATGCATAGATTCTTCTACAACCAAAGTTCTTTTATTATAAACTCTATAAGCTTTGCTTGAGTTTGAATAGCCAAGAAAGATACCAACATCAGATTTTGAATCAAATTTACCTAGATTATCTTTTGTGTTCAAAATAAAACATTTGCATCCGAAAACTTTGAAATAGCCAATGTTGGGTTTTCTATCTTTCCAAAGCTCATATGGAGTTTTATTAAGATTAGGTCTAATCAACACACGATTCAAAAACATAACATGCGGTGTTGGCGGCTTGACCCAAAAATATTTTGGTAAAGAGTTTTCATTTAGCATGGTCTAGCCATTTCTTGAATAGACCTATTCTTTCTCTCTACAACTCCATTTTGTTGAGGAGTCCTAGGTGATGAAAATTGATGCTCAATGCCAAACTCATTACAAAACTTCTCAAATGCATGATTTTCAAATTCTCCACCATGGTCACTTCTAATACAAGTAATTGAATATCCTTTTTCATTTTGAACCTTTTTACAGAAAATTCTAAATGCATCAAAAGCATCATCCTTATTAGTTAAGAACAATACCCATGTGAATCTAGAGAAATCATCCACAATTACACAAGCATAATATTTGCCACTTAAACTAGCATATCTAGAAGGACCAAATAAATCTATGTGAAGTAATTGAAGAGGTTTTGAAGTAGAGATATTTTTCTTGCTTTTGAAAGAAGTTTTGATTTGTTTTCCAAATTGGCAAGCTTCACAAATTCTATCTTTTTGAAAATTGATTTTCGGAAGACCTTTAACCAAATCATTTTTCACAATTTTGAAATCAAATCCATACTAGCATGACCTAATCTTCTATGCCACAACCAACCATCATCATGCAATGCGGAGAAACATTTATCATTTGAGAATGCACAATCTATATTGATAGTATAAACATTAACACATCTATTTCCTACAAACAAAACCTTGCCATCACATGCATTCTCAATAAGACATTTTGATTCATCAAAGATAACTCTATATCCTTTATCACATAATTGACTAATGCTAAGAAGATTGTGTTTCAAGTTTTCAACCAAACATACATTTTCAATAAGAGTAGAGGATACATTACCGACATTGCCAATGCCAATGATTTTTCCTTTTGAATTATCTCCAAATGATACCTCTCCACCATTTTCGATTTTGGTAAAACTTGAAAACCAAGAATAATTCCTGTCATGTGTCTTGAACAACCGCTGTCCAAGTACCACTTATTCTTCTTCTTCTTCAAGCCCTGCAGAAAAAGTCTCAAGTTTTAGGTACCCAAACCTTTTTGGGTCCTTGTGAGTTAGCAATGGTTCCTTTTGGAACCCAAACACATTTCACACCATAAAATGCATTTCTCTTTACTGGACATCTATCTTTCATATGACCATCTTGATTACAATAATGACATGCAATTTGATTGTTAATAGATGTATTCTTTACAAAGTAGTTCTTGTAATATTTTTTTGTTTCAAATTTGGTTTGTAACCAATTCCTCCTTTGTCAAACACACACTTTTGTGAATTAAGCAAGTTATCCAACATCTTTTGCCCATTTGTAAATTTTAGCACAATCTCATTTAGATCATTGCTCTTCTTTCTAAGCATTTCATTTTCATTTTTCAAGTCATCCACATGTGATTCTAAATGCTCATGTGATGTGCTAGAGATCTCAAATAATGAAACTTTATCATGCAAAGTTTTATTCTCCAATTCTAGGCAAGCAATCTTTGCACTAAATGATTCATTTTCATTTTTAAGCTCTACCATTTTCCTTTTAAGGCAAACATTCATTTTACCCATCTTCATCAATTCATCATGCAATTCTTTAAAGGCATCATGCAATTCATCATATGTAGGAAGATCACTTACCTCATCAAGTTCATCACATGATTCTTCTCCAAAAGCCATGAGAGCTAAGTTTGTCATTTCTTGTTGCTCTTCCTCATCACTTGATTCCTCATCGCTATCATCCCATGTGGCCACCATAGCTTTCTTCTTGAGTTTGTTGAGGAGAGGACATTCCTGGTCGTATGTGTCCGGGCTTCTTGCATTCATCATAGCAAGTGATTGGTTCTTTCTTCTCCTTTTTATTCTTGTAACCTCCGAACTTTCTCTGCTCATTATTCTTCTTGTAAAATTTTCTGAATCTTCTAGCCAACATTGCCAACTCCTCATCATCCATCTCGCTTTCCTCATCACTCTCACGTTTTGAGGCTTTGAGAGCAATGTTTTTCTTCTTTTCCTCATGCCCTTTTTCTGCTGCCAAATCCTCTTCATATGAAATGAGAGAGCCAATTAAATCATCAATAGGTAAAACATTTAAATCTTTGGCTTCCTCAATGGCAGTCCTTTTTGGTCTCCATTCCTTAGGTAGCGACCTAATGATTTTCTTAACTTTCTTGCTATTAGAAAAGGTTTTTCCTAGGGCTCCTAAAGTGTTCACTATGTCCGTGAATCTAGTATACATAGAATATACACTCTCATTTTGTTCCATTTGGAATAATTCATATTGTCGAGTGTACCTACTAATTTTTGACTCTTTTACTTGATTCGCCTTCATACACGACCTCAAGTTTGTGCCAAATTTCATTAGCACTTTCAGCTGGACACTCTATGAAACTCCTTCTTATCAAGAGCACAAAATAAGGCATTCATAGCTTTGGAATTTGAGAAGCTTTTCTCTTCTCCAAATCATTCCATTCCGTGAAGGTTTTGGAATATCTTCCCCTACTTCGTTTTTAGTCAAGGGCATGAATGGACCATCACATACAACTTCCCAAATTTCATAGTCTAGTGCTTGTAAATAAATTCTCATCCTAGTTTTCCAATATGGGTAGTCATTCGTCAAAGAACGGTGGTCTTGTTGTGGATTGTCCTTCCCTAAAGGTTGAATCATTTTGGGTTGCCATGGATCTTTTACTCTAGACTGTTAAGTCCTAACAAGAGAACCAAGCTCTGATACCAATTGAAATGTAAGTGTGCAACCCAAGAGGGGGGGTGAATTGGATTTTTGAAACTTAAGCTAAGCAAATCACAACACAATTCAATCTAATGCCTTAATGGAAGTGAAAGCAATAAATTCAATAAAAAGCAATAATAAAAGGATAAGGAAAGAGAGATTCAAACACGAGATTTTTACGTGGTTCGGCCAACCTCGCCTACGTCCACGCCTCCAAGCTTTCCGGGCTAGAGGATTCCACTAAGCAAGCCACCAAGGCTTCAAATGCTTACAATTGACTTCCTAGGTGTCAATAAACCTTTACAATAAGAGATAATCCCCAATCTCTTAACCCAAGTGTATCCCAACACTTACAATCACTCAAAACAAAAGATTACAAATTGTTTTCTCTCACACAATATTTAAGATTACAAGTCAAAGCCCAATGTATGAGATAGATGAAGTAAGAATGTGTTTTTAAAGCTCTTATGAAGGTTGTTCACGAATATAAGCTCAATGGTAGTGTTGTAAGCAAGAGTTGTTTGAATATGAATGAGCTTATTTATAGTTGGAGCTGAAAACTAGCCGTTATTCACTTTTTGCTCACTGTCGGATCGCCGTTAGTGGGATGTCGGATCGCCGTTTGTCTGGTCAATATGACCGTTGGGCTGGATTTTCAAAATGTCGGATCGCCGTTATAGAGATGTCGGATCGCCGTTAGTGTCCAGAAGCTTAAATTGCTTTTCTGTTTGAAGTCGGCGAGCCGTTATCAAAGATGTCGGCGAGCCGTTATTTTCCAGAAGCTAATTTCACAATTCCATTCCAGGTCGGCGAACCGTTATCTTCATGTCGGATTTCCATTCTGTTTGATGTCGGCGAGCCGTTATAAAGGATGTCGGCGAGCCGTTATCTTCCAGAAGCTAATTCTCAATTCTGCTCCAGGTCGGCGAGCCGTTATCAACATGTCGGTTTTCCTGAGACTAAGATTCAGTTCTGTTTAAAGTCGGCGAGCCGTTAGCAAAAAATGTCGGCGAGCCGTTATCTTCCAGAAACTGATTTCTCAGTTCTGATCGATATCGGCGAACCGTTATCGTAAACATGTTTCAAGCCGTTATCTACCATTTTCAAAAAACTCAAGGTTTTTTTTTTTTTTTTTTTTTAATATGAAGCTATTGCTTATTAAGCATTTTTCATAGAATGTAAAAATCTTCATGGTGTGAGAATTATGATTTGAAAGAGTATAAAAATTTTAGACTTTTAAAGATTAATTAATCTTCATCAAGTTTGTTATCATCAAAACAATATTAAAGAAATATTAGTGTTAATGAATACGCCATCCACATGATTCCGAACAACAGTGAGCCTCGAAACGTGTCGTTGTAGACCGTGCAATCTTGAAATCAAACTTATCCCTAAGGCCAACCTTACACAGTTGTAATATCAACTCATTCTTCTCAGCAAATAGCTTACCCACACTGATATCATCTGATTCACAACTGCTAATAAAGCTTGGACCAACCGTGTTCGAAGGTAAAATTGGAGCAAGACTTGTGAGGGGATCAATTCTCCTTCTCGATCGAACCATTGGAGGAATAGATTTATTACCTCTGTTATTCACAGGAATATCATCATCACACTCATCCTCATGCTCAAATGACGGAATATTAGAAGGACCGGCTTCTCCATCATCACCTGTATTATTGAAATGACTGTCTCTCATACTATTAGCAGGCTCTGCACAATCATTATTCACCTCTGTCTCAGCATGAAAATCATCAGTATCCCGAAAGTCGTTGTTGTGATACGGAGAATGCCGTTGCTCTAACGACGTCCTTAGTGGTAATATACCTTCTCCAACATCTTCTAATGTAATGCCGTCGTTATTAATATTATCATAATTATCGTTGATTGGAGAGTAATATTGCTGCAGCAACATTGTCCTTGGCAACGCCTCTTCTTTATTATTAGGGCCAGGCATATTTGCTCCAAAAAAAGTTTCTGTTTCAACATGTGGCTCAATATCTTCACTCGGTACTCGAGGTGACGTGGTAACAAATATAGGTATGCATCCATAATTGGCCACATTAGATGCCATATATAACACAACTCTCACCATTTCATCATCACATATATCCAAAGGCATTGCACATATACGATATGATGTATTACTAGACTTTAAAGTTGTCTTCATTGTAATACTATATTCATTAGGATTTAATTGTAACACCTCATAAACTCTCGATAAAAACTGATCAAACAAACAATTTTTCCCCACTAAAAAAGCTCTGTTTTGACCATTCACATACTCCATACTGCCATTTTCCGCCGTCTCCCACCAACCATCATAACACAATTCTAGCACAACTGAATCCATGAGGTCTGAAAGAAAAATAAAATATTTATCCACTGTCAAAATTAATAAAAAATACAATCAATCTATTTTTAAGTGCGACAGGCAGCCTGTCGCACCAAGCTGCGACAGGCTGCCCACTGTTGCAGCAGAGGGTAAATTGCTCCGACTGTCATCAAACAACTGAAATTATATTTAAATATTAGAAAATAACTCGTATTACTCACTGATGTCGATTAATGTTGAATCTGGATAGATTATAATTGGATTCCCGTCGGCGTTTGCCGTTGCCTTTAGACGTCCACGCTGCTGATAATTTGTAAAGCTGCTTCTGCTTTTGGTTTGAGAACGGAGAAGAAAAATTTTTTTTTTATTCGTAAATAAGGGTAATTTGGGGAGAACAGCGTGCGTTTGGCTAATGTTGATAGAAATAAGTTTGTGTGGTTAAAATGGAAAAAAGCCAAAGTTTTATGGTTATATCTGTAAATTTCCCATTATTTCCAGGGTCCGCTTATAACACAGCGGCTGTATCTAATACAGCCGCTTTTTTTTTTTTAATTCAGCACATAACCGGCCACCGGTACCATCGTTTTAATTGGTTAAAGAGGCCCAAATTAAAAGGTAACTATCATACAGGTTCCTCATTTTAGGTAAATATCAAAAAAATCAATGCAAAATTATTAAACTATCAAAGACACCCTCAACTTTAAAAAAAGAAAATACTTCTTTTGTCTTTTAATTCATGGAAAATATAGTTAATATATTTAACTTATGCACTAATGAAAAAATATAATTAAATAAAATTAATTAGACTACTATATTTAAAAATATAATTTTATTATTTTATTAATATTATATTATAAATTAAATGATATTTTGCTTAAGAAAGTATCAAAACAATTTTATCATCTTTAATCGCATTACAATCTAAATATCTAAACATATAATGAAACCAATTTATTTCTAAATATTTGGAAGAAATAAATCTCAATATCTCACAATACAAATATAGGGACTTAAATCTCTACCTACTAAAATGAGGGTAATGTTCATCCAACTATCGAATTATTATCATTCCAAACATCGTAATTACCCCTCAAATGTTGTTGTTATTATTAGAGGCTAACATTAATATGTTATATATACCCCAAATATAAAGCATCTAATATTTGATATTTTTAAATAAAAACTCACAAACAATCTCTTATACAAATTAATTCATACAAACTTATGTAAAATTAATTACTTTATTTAATCTTTTTGGCTATAATATTTTTTTTGTTAAACATTAATCAAATTCATAATGGTACACGACATGGATAATTACAATTTGAATGCAACTAATATTGAATAATGGTATATTATATTGTGCTTACAATCATATAATTTAAGCATGACAATTATATTTCTAAATAAAATCAAATTATTTGAGTAATACTGCACTCACTAGATAGTTACATGATTTGTAATTTTGTATATTGAATGATGCGCAATTATCACAAAATTTGTTCAATCTTACATATATATCCATATTTTTCTGAAATTAAGTTAATTTATATAACAACTAAAACTAATAAAATTATATAAAAATATATAAAAATATATAAATTATATATCCATTTTCATATTAAGGAGTATGTTTTACTAAATTTACTTTTGAAACTCTCTTTGCTATTGGAGAGAAATATAATCTTATGAATCTATTTTTATTTATGCATGTTGAGCTTGTTATAATTTTATGCACTTTTAAATATGTTTTCGTTGTACTTCTCACTAAATTTAATATATATAATTTTATTCTAGTGGTAAAGGGAATTGAATTTGAATATGACTTTTTTTTTTAATATAGCTTAATAACAACTAAATTTACTCCCATGCATTCAAACCTCAACTATTTTGTTTTGAACTCAAATGATTGACAACTAAATTAACTGGTAGCCATAATTTGATTATTAATATATTTACAGAGTAATGTATCTTATCTATATTAAATTATTAATATAATTGTAAAAAATTAATTTTATATCAACACAATATATATCTGTGTGTGTGTGTGTGTGTGCGCACGCGCGTGTGCGTGTGCATGTGTGTAAAATTTTCACATAAAAAAATTTCATCTTGGCGGGTAAAAATGAAAATATTATTTACCTAATTACAAAAATCAATTTTGAGATTTTGAATGGTCACAATAAATCTATCTATGGAAGTTTTATTATTCATCAAATTTTTATTGTCTTTTTTATTAATTTGAAAACTTTCATATTTTAAATACTCACGTTATGACATTTCTTTGGTAACCCTAGCCACTCTCCTCAAACCATCAAACACGTTGTCCCATGTCAAACCCTCACAAGCCAGCAAGCGAGCAGTTGCCGCCGTCTTCATTCCTACACCCATTACGGTCCTGTGTATTAGCCATTAGCCGTTACCATATCTCACTTTCTCTACACCCAAATCCTCGACCTGCGAGCTGAATCAAGTGGTGGAGGTCAATCAAAGGTTGTCGTTGACCAGTCGAAAGAGCCATCATCTCTTGCGCTACCAAAGCACGAAAAAAGTTGGAGATTGAATTTACTAAAATCGATCGGGTTATACCTTATAATTAAAAGAAAAAAGCATAAACAGTTCAAAGCTAAACACTCAAACCAGATCCCTAAATTCCCAATTTTCTAAAGCCACAAAACAGAACAGACCCTAACACTTTTAACACAGCCACAACCTAACCCATTCCTCTCGGTTCCTTCTCTTTCAAATTTGAAGCCAACGGCTGCCGTCGGACAGACTCACATGCTTACAATCTAAATTTTCAAATGACTCAGATGCGCCCAAGGAATTTACAACCGAGCAGGTGCTGTTTTATTTCTTTATTTATAGGTGTAAAAATAAGAATTTTATTATTTGAAATTGTTTTACTCTCACTAAACAGAGTTATAAATATGGGCAGGGATTGCAACAAGATGAGGAGATACAAAAAGTCTAGAAAAAAAACAAAGCCAAGTAAGAAAACCTTTAGTTATTTGTTTTCTGCTACATATATAAAAGCAAAATAAGTTATCAGTTTTCTAGAATGTGAATGCAACAGAGTTCGATAATTTAATTTATTTTTTAAAAATTTTAATTGTGCAAAGTTTAGGTCAGTTGATGAATAGTGTTTATATATATAGCACCAAATAATATAATACAGCATATGCGGGCCGATGTAAATTTGAGCCGTGAACTCTTTTTTCGAGGCTTTGGTATGGGGCCTAGTAAGCGATGATCTGTATAATCTAGTTAATCCTTTTTGGTGGAGCCAAGTATTCATAGCTGATGGTGGAATGGAATTTGCCTGAATTTTTTGCATCTTAACATTTGGATCGAGAATGAACTTTTGCAAACTTGTTAGTTTATAATTCTGAATCTCATTTCTTTTTTCTCCAATTCGAAGCTGTGTTAGTTTAGTATTGTGGTTTTAAATCCTTTTTAAGAAAATAATTGTTAAATATATGTTTTTTCTTTGAAAGATTTATTTACTGAATCTTGTTATGTATTTTTCAAAGAATTCTTTGTGAGGGAAAGAAACATCGGAGACTATGGGCTCAAAATGGAACACCACTACCTTTAAAAGTAGGTGAAGGCATCTAAGATGTATCAAAAATCGAGCCAGAAAAAGAGTCTTTGGGTTTGAAGCTGTTTTCTTTAGTATTGTTTTCTTTATTATTGTAATTTATAGTTGAATATTTTGAATTTGATGTTTTTGTAACCTGAATATTTCATCATCGTTATACCCTTTTTATAAACTCTGCTAAGGCCATTGTGTCTACCCTAGTTAATGTTGGGACCCAAGGTTTCATTGAGGGAAGGATATGTGTATATACATTTTAATTTCCTATATTACCTTGATTTCATTGATCTCTTAAAAGTTTCCATTTTTAAAATATTTAGTTATTTGCATTCTGTCTTTCTTTCTAATTGCAGCTTCCATTTTTGATTGATTGATTGGCTTTTGGAGGTGAATCAAATTGTGATTGAATGCATGTGTTCTTGATAGAGCAAGCTCTTCCAAAAGTGATTATTTGAGTATTATAATGAGATGACGATAGCAAGTTTGTTCTTTCTATCTAATTCTTTTTTTAGTTATATAATTTTTTGAATCCATAATATAGGTAATAGTTTTAATATGTAATATTATTGAGTTGCCAGAAAGTCATATTATACTTTAAAGAATTGTTGTTAAAGCTTGAGGTTTAAAATAAAGAAGCACTTATAGATCTAATTTTTGATCATCCAGATCTTGAAATATTTCATTTCTCCATTTATTTTTGTTTATTGCAGATGTATTTATCTTTCAAAGATCACTTTTTTGTTAAATGAAAATTGACATAAACGTGATCGAGATTAATTTTTATAATCTAAATACTGTTGCTAAAAAATAGAACAAGCATGGTGGTCAAGATTAATTTTTATATTCTAAATATTGCTGTTAAAAAAGTCTCTTTAAAAAACTGTAGTTAAAAATTAGTGTATATAGGTTTGTGTATATTTTGTATTAAAGTTTTTTCTACTGAAAGCAAAGTTTGACCTTATTCAAGAAATTTGGGACATGCATTTGAAATTTTGAATACTGTTTATTGTTTCGCAGAATTATTTTCTAATATCATTTGGTTTTCTTTTTTACATTCAGAGACCCTTCTGATCTAACAGCATCAGAAATCTAGCTTTTGAAAATTGTAAATTGATTTAGTTTTGTATTGGTTTTAGTTGATGCTAAAAGTTTTTAAAATTATTTTCCCTCAAGCTTGTAAAAAAATCTCATATACTTGTTTGGATGAATGGAATTTTTGATTTGATTAATATTTCTATGCACTGGATAAATTAATAGGGCATTTTAATTTCATTTACAAACAAATGCCAACAAACCACTTATATTCTTATGTTATAACTGCAGTGTTATATTTTTTTAATCCCATAGTAGTCATGATAAAAATTGAAAAACTATTCCTAAATAATTGTATTTTAATTAAGTCCTAAAAATTGAATAACTTATTTTGGTAAATGGAAAATTATAGGGATATTTAAACGAGAATGATATTAAAAAAATGTTAACAACTTATAAGTTTTTGAACGAACTAATGCTATATAGTTGAGTAATCAGCAAGAATTGGCTACCATCTAATTCGGTTGTAAATGAACTTAATTTTTGTTTAATTCATCCTCCAATTGAGCAATTCTTTTTAACTTCTTTTAATCTATAAATTGAGTTCTTATTCTACAAGTAATCTATGATTTCTCCATCTTCAAAGAGCAAGCAAGCATTGAAAAGTTGAAATGAGAGATTTTTTTGTGTATTATTTTTTTACTTTTTAGTATATCTAAAGGTTCAATTGTACTCTTGGAATTCGAGTGAAATTATTAATGTGAAACTCCATTATTAAGTGCAGATCAAAATTGTATCAGTGAATGTAGTTTCTTATACCATAGTGTTCTGTTGTAACACCATATTAGCTGGAATATCCATCCAAATATATTAAGCTTTAAAAATAATTTTAGCTACTAAGATAATTTTTGTTTAAGTCGTGAAAAATGATTAACTTATTTTGTTTGTACAAGGGATAATCAAATTTATGATCATATCTCCTGAAGTAATGAATATTGATATTGAATAAATAAAAATACTTTCATTATTGGTTATTAATTTTTATGACCTATAAAAACGTATTGCAATTCGGAGTAATAAAAAAATAGTTTAAAAATAAAAGCTAACATTATTGTTAAATTTCGGTGTTGAATTTACCTATTAGAGAAAAATATCCTTTCAATATTTAATTTAGGAAGAAAAATTAATGTTTAATATATTTTCTTTTTTCTTGATTACATTGATTTTTTTATTTTTTTTGCAAAATATTGTTGAATTTGAATTGCGTTTACTGTGTTTAAAGCATTCATTAAAGATAAATAAATTGTGGCTTAGTAGAATTGGATCAAAGTAATACTAATTTACAAAATTTTCAATTTTAATAGAAAAGTTAATTTTCACAGTTCATGGGATAATCATAAAATAAATAAAAAATTTTGGTATAGTAATAAATATGAAATGGTATGGTATAAAGTGTTGCTACTATAGCAATAAATTTTCATAACCATATTAGCCATAATAAACTCTTAAAATTATTTTAGTTAAGTCTTGAAAATTTAAGAACTTATTTTATTAATTAAAAATTATATCCATACTTAAAAAAAAAAAAAAGAAGGATACTCACTATAAAAAAAAATTGTTAACAAATCTCATGGGGCAAGATAGTAATAATAATAATTTTAGTAAGAGTAAAAATAATAATAATAATAATAATAATAATAATAATGATAATAATAATAATAATAATAATAATAATAGTGATAATAATACAAGTATAATATAATAATATTTATAATCAATAGCATAAAGTTTGGGCTGAAGTAATAAGAAATTAAAAAAACTAATTTGAGAAGAAAACATAGTGGTAAAAATTTAATTTGAATTCAAAAAAATCTTAATTCTTGATTTATTTTAGTTTAAAGATAAATAAATATAATTAATTGAATGATAAAATGGGCATAACATTTATAAAGATCAAAAGTTAAGTATAAATAAATTCAAGTTCAAGAAATCTCCTGAAGTCAATTGATCCCAAAAAAAAGAAAAAAAATTCAACACAAATAGATTAAGAAAGTTTCAATTTTTGTTAGCTTAAATATTTTTTATAACTTATGCCGTCATAATTTTTAAAAATAATTTTTTGGAGAAGCACAGCAATTGCATGCGCTCTTACATGTTATTTTTTATTTTGTCGAAGTTTT
The DNA here is from genome assembly GCA_030444775.1 of Atalantia buxifolia. NCBI lineage: Eukaryota > Viridiplantae > Streptophyta > Magnoliopsida > Sapindales > Rutaceae > Atalantia > Atalantia buxifolia. The sequence goes on from CM059831.1 coordinate 31,912,323, forward strand.
GAAAAATTAAAAAAATTATTTTAAAAAGTAAAGAGAGAGATGAAAATAAATGCATTAATTTATTTTAACAATAACTAAAAATAATCAACTAAAATGATAAAATGAGAATACATATGTATAGAGACTAAAAGCTCAAGTATATAGACAATCAAGTTCAAGAGATCTCATAATATATATAAAAGGGAATTAGATTATGGACCCAAAATATTAGAAAAGATTAAGGGTTACAATAAAAAAATTTTCAGTATTATATGGTAAATAGATATTTTATAAAATAGTAAGGGTTCAAACATAATTCAACTTATTAAAATTATTGTTTCCGGTAATACAAGTAATTTTGGTATTTAAATGAAATAACTGAAATTTCACCAAATTAATTAGAATAATGAATGCAAAACTAGTGGAATAATAGTTTAAACATATAAAACTATAAGCGAGAAAATATAACCCAAATTAGGAACCTACTTAACAAAAAATAAAATTATAAAAATAAATTTGATAGTTAACCTAAATAATTAGAATCTTACCAAGTGAATGGGAATATTCAATACAAAATTAGAAGAATAATTAACTGAAACACATGAATCAATAAGTGAGAAAGTATAATGAAAAATAGGAACTCATCCAATGGGGAATGAAAATTGGAATCTAACCCAAAATATTAGTATTCAACGAACTTAGTAGGATTATCAAACACAAAACTAGTGAGCTAATAATTTGAAACATGTGAACCTAAATATGAAAAAGTTTAACTAAAATCAGGAACTAATTTAATCAAAAAAAGTTTATTTTGGTATTCAAACCAAATATATGAAATCTTACCAAGTTAATTGGAATATTAAATGCAAAACTAGTGGAATAATAATTGAAACATATAAACCCACAAGGAAGAAAGTATAACTAAAATTAGGGACTTATTTAACCAAAAATAAAATTACGAAAAATAAATTTGGTACTTAACCTAAATAATTGGAATTTGTCCAAGTTAATGAGAATATTTAATACAAAACTAGAGGAATAATTAGATGAAACATTTAAACCAATAAAAGTGAAAATCTAACGAAAATTAGGAATTCATCTAATGGAAAATGAAAATTACTTGAAATCTAATCCAAAATATTGGTAATGAACAAATTTAGTTGGAATACCTATTACAAAACTAGTGGACTAATAATTTGAAACATGTAAACCTAAATATGAAAAAGGTTAACCAAAAACAGGAACTAATTTAACCAAAAAAAGTTCATTTTGGTATTTAACCAAATAAATGAAATCTTACTAAATTAATTGGAATATTGAACGCAAAACTAGTGGAATAATAATTGAAACATATAGACCCACAAGAGAGAAAGTATAACTAAAATTCGGGACTTATTTAACTAAAAATAAAATTACGAAAAATAAATTTGGTACTTAACCAAAATAATTGGAATTTGTCCAAGTTAATGGGAATATTCAACACAAAACTAGAGGAATAATTAGATGAAACATTTGAACCAATAAGCGAGAAAATCTAATGAAAATTAGGAACTCATTCAATGGAAAATGAAAATTACTTGAAATCTAACCGAAAATATTGGTATTGAACGAATTTAGTAGGAATACCTAACACAAAACTAGTGGATTAATAATTTGAAACATTTAAATCTAAATATGAAAAAGCTTAACCAAAATTAGGAACTAATTTAACGAAAAAATTTATATTAGTATTTAACCCAAATAAATGAAACCTTACCAAGTCAATTGGAATTGAAAGGAATTTAGATCTATCGCAAATAGATGTAGGTAATTAAAAACAAAAAATTAACCTCTCTTTATATAGGCACTAAGGTTTTACCAAAATAGCATGTCTTAAAAGACTTGAAATCTTTCCAAATAAGAGTTTATTTACTTTTATAATTCCCATGAATCTGAATAAAAAATAAATCTGATCTTCTTGTCTTACATATCTCCCAAGGAATATCTAGCATTTAATGAACTTCCTGTTTGAACCAACTTCTTATTCTAAATAGATATCATGCGCCAATTATAGAATCCCAACATTAATTGACTTTCTAAATTAGACATCTAATTAAATTAGGAAACAAATATTCTTAAAAAATTGGAATCTCACTGTTGAGTGTTAGAAAGTGTATATTTATAAAGGAAAAAATTGTTATTTTACACTTCAAGTCTTACTAATATCCCTACTTTTATATATTTAAGTCCCTTGTTATTTAATTATGTGTGTTTTATTTTAATTAAGTATTTTATGTATTTTAGGGGCATCATAGTTATTTCACAATGAATGAGAGATCGGATAGCAAAACAGACATCACTTTTGAACTCAGGACAATTGAAAACCTTAGGAGGAGTATAAAAGAAAAAATGGCACTGTTTGTTTTACAGATCGCTCACATGTTCACGTATGCAGTGCATTTGCAGTCTGTTCATACCACTTCACTATTCAAACCGTGTGCAAACCGTGTTACTGTTCCAACAGCGTGGTCAAACCCGTGGTCAAACCATGAACTACTGACTAATGACGTGGCGCAATCCTGAGCGTCCGAATTGTTTTTAATCCGATGGCCATGATTTATTCAGTGTATCTATAAAAAAGGGGCTCTCCCCCCTATTTCGACACCCCTGAATCCATTTTTGAGCTTAGTTTTCTGTAATTCTTTCTGCATCTTGTATTTTCTACGTATTTTAATAAATTCTCATTTTACCCTTAGTTCAATTATGAGTAGCTAATTCTCTTTCAAGCTTGGGTTGAAGGTAAAGTCTCAACATGTGTCATGGGCTTTATTTGGTAAATTTACTTTCTCTTCCCCTCTAATTTTTGTGGAGGTTTTGACTTTTCATCGACAAATAGTAATATTCTTGTCTAGATACCGCTCTGGTTTAACCGACTTCCTAGTACAAGGTTATTACTATTTAGCACGATAAGCCCTTAACACCATATTGATTAGAGCGTGGTTCATGAGGTGTGAAAATCTCCCTTATGATTTAATTGGTGTTAATAAGGAATATTTAGCCTATGGTGGGTGTTTATACGGATCCAGATACCCAAGTGCTTGTCTTCAATAAATTCACTTTAATTTATTTCCGCCATTGCAATTTAAATTCTAGCATAGTTTAAATCAATTTCCCTACAAATCCAATCATCCACTTACAAATTTAATTCTACAAATAATTAAAATCCACATCCTCGTGGGATCGACACTCGACATCATTGATCTATTCTACAATAGATTCGTGCGCTTGCGAGTTCAACAAAATTTGCACAACACTCACTAAATTAGGGAATTAATAAATTAATCCTTATTGCAAAATATGTAATAAATAAACGTCCAATTTGACTAAACTTGTCATAAGATGTCAACTCTATAAATAATGGACTTAACAAGAATATTGAACGCAAAACTAGTGGAATAATAATTGAAATATATAAACTCACAAGGGAGAAAATATAACCAAAATTAGGGACTTATTTAACCAAAAATAAAATTACAAAAAATAAATTTGATACTTAACACAAATAATTGGAATCTATCCAAGTTAATGGGAATATGCAACACAAAACTAGAGGAATAATTAGATGAAATATTTGAGCCAATAAGGGAGAAAATTTAACAAAAATTAGGAACTTATCAACGGGAAATGAAAATTACTAGGAATCTAACCTGAAATATTGGGTATTGAACGAACTTAATAGGAATACCTAACACAAAACTAGTGGACTAATAATTTGAAACATGTGAACCTAAATATGAAAAAGGTTAACAAAAATCAGGAACTAATTTAACCAAAAAATGTTGATTTTGGTATTTAACCCAAATAAATGAAATCTTACCAAGTTAATTGGAATATTGAATGCAAAATTTGTGAAATAATAGTTGAAACATATAAACCAAAAAGGGAGAAAGTATAACCAAATTTTAGAACTTATTCAATGAGAAATGAATTTACTTGGAATCTAAACTAAAATATTTGTATTTAAAGAATTTAGTAGGAATATTATATATAAAACTAGTGGATTGAGAAGTGGAAACAAATAAACCAATTAATGAGAAAGTTTAACGAAAATTAGGGACATGTGAAATTAATTTGAAACGTCTACCTAATATATTGATATTTAACCAAAAGAATTGGAACATGATTATTTTACTCTTTTTTTTACTTTCTTTTAAATTAAAAATGTTTTTCTCACTGAAATATTTTTAATGTTAATTGTTTGTAAATTTCCTTATTTTTTATTTTATTTTTACATTAAAAATAAATTTTTTAAAATTATTAAATAAAATACTAATTGTTCAAGTTTTTTTTTTTTTTACTGTTGAAGCAGTTGTGTTACACACAGCAACTATATGATGACTCTTATTTCCATTCACCAGCTTTTGTTAACTTATAACAATAACAACCAATAGCGTGCCCTGAGGACTGGGGTGGACAAAAAAGTCATCATGAGGGCATAGATATGAACCAAAAATTTTAAAGTCTACTGTAAATGGGTACAGTTACAAGCTTATGGAATTTCAGGATTTATAATTTATAAATTAAAAATTAATTTATTATTTATATAATTATAATTTTTAATTATTATTATAGTTTATTATATTGTGTTATTAGTATTTTGTGTATTGAACTTTAAGTCTATTATATATTAAATAATTATTTTAAATTTAAGATTTTTTTTTTACTTTTGGCTATATTAAATATTTATTTAAAATTAATGGAATCCCAAGAAGTTGGATGGGCTAGTAGAGGGCTTAGACCTATTACCAACAACATAAATTTTGGCCTAGGCTTAAAAAAGCTTGTCCTAGACTTGCAATTTTCCATCCTACTTAAGACTTTTTGTTTGTATAAATCCAAATGTTATTGGTGTCAACGTGCAAGTATACACAACGGGTAATATAATGATGAGTATTCAAGATCGTCTCCACAGAGATTGATGTTATCAGACTTGCTACAAGAATCTTAACAGTGCATATTTTGTTCTAAATTAAAATATAACAATTAATGAAACTACTATACTAATTAAAATAAAAACGTAATAAATAAAATGCAACAAAGTAAATTATCATGCCAAACTTAAGGATAAAACCACTGAGAATATGGAATAGTTGACTGAATAAAATCTCTTAATAGTTTTGACTATTTTTCTAATGTTTAGTTCAATTGCTGCGGCATCTGCTACAACACTGGGCAGAATCCTTATGTATCATTAGTTGTTACATATTAGATATCTTATATCTATATGCAACTTAACAGTGATCAGTTGTTATGCTAATATTAGGTATAGCATTACACACTTAGGTTCTAATTACCCTACAAGGTGAATTCCTATGTCTAGTTTATCACTAATTTTAGATAAATCATGACCCTTTTGGGATCAAGTTAAACTCAATTTAGGATATCTAATCTAAAACCAAGTATTGCTCTAATATGTTCCACTAAGACAGACCCTTTTGTGGCTCTTCCTTAGCTAGTATCATTAAATGGGTGATCAACCAAAATAATGAATAAAAATAAATGCTATCAAAATAAAATGCTACTGATAAATATGCAGCAACTCATATTTTCAATTAATAAACCATTAAGATTGTTTGTCACTTAACTATAAATAAATTTAGTTCATGATTCGCAAAAGAAAAATAAAGAACAAAGTTTCAGCCATCAAACATATCCCCATGAATAAATAGAAAACAAGAAAACAAGAGAAGAATAAGAAGGACCGAGCTCCCAATTGATTTCTACAAATTCTTCTATTGTGCAGCCTTTAATCTCTCTCTTAAATTTTGTTTTTCTTTTGTTCCTTTGTGGTTTTTCTCCTTGGGTGACGCCCCCTCTTTTCCTTATGATGTGTGCTCTTTTTATAGTTGAAAATTAGGGTAAACAAAAGCCTAGGTCGCATATCTTCTAGATTTAGTAACTGTAGATTGTAAAATTCTGCAAAATTTTCTGTGTCATTGTTCCAGGATTGCTACAGCAATGGCAATGGTTGCTACAGCAACGATGGCTACACCAACGACTACAACAACTACACTGTTTCATATTTCTTTTAATTCTTCTGTAGCCAAGTTCTTTTCCATCTTTTGCAAGCCTATTGCATTAGCATTCCTTCCTTGTAATTTGAGCTTCCGATCACCTACAATTATACATATGATTTAAGCACACAATTTATTCTAAATCAAACAAAATTTATGAAGAATAAATTAAGATGAATGATTATGCAAAATATAACAAAAATGCAATGAAAACACATCATTTACTCTCTAAGTATTATTGATTTACGTCTGGAAGTGCCATAATAACTCTCATTTCATAGAGTTATCACTTTCTCACTTCATTGTTCCACAATAATTTATCTTGTGCAATGTGCACTCTTGTATCCTTTCATACTTTTCTTTCTCTTGAAACTCTTATGTGTTTGGGAGATTTTCCTACAAGATTAAATCCTGAAAAAAGAACCAAAATTTTCCTTTTCTTTCATATTAGGGTTTGACATAATTTATTTTTCAAATCTCAAATTTTTTAGCTACAAGTTTTCTCAAAAAATAAATTTATTTATTTATCTTTATGACGTTAGAGAAGTTCTAGTAAAATTAAAACATGAGCAAAAAAAATTAATTTTACCAAATAAGTGGAGGCTTTTTTTTTCCTCAATTGACGTGAAAAGGTAATTAAATTTAGGGTTGAGGAGCCAAAAAATAATGCTCAAGGACTTCATTTAATTAAAGAATAATACATAGATGTACATGCAAAACAAATTCAAGGTACATTAATGACGGGATGAGTGTAGCGAAAGCGTAATTGATATGGTAAGAAACACTAAATATCATTTTAGTACTGGACCAAGCTAACACAATTAGCTTACGCTCTAATCGAAGCGTGATTAAATATCATTCTAACCTAAATAACTCAATGAGATTTTTAATAGCGCATTAACCGAGATTGGATGACACTTTAATCGAAACAACTCTACAAGAGAGATTTTGATAGATAATTCAAGAGGAAATTATAAAAGTGGGGTTTTATTGAATAATTGAATATGAGTTACAATAATGAGACTTCTCTATTTATAATAGAGGAAACTCACTTCCTTAAAATAAACCTACTTCCCTAAATTAATTTAAAAAAGGAAACTAAATCACAATTATAATGTAAATAAAATACTAAATCACATACCATAATAGACTCCAATTAAAATAGAAAGCCTTAGAATAATAAAAATTCTAAAATTCTAAAATTCTAAATTAACCTAAATTAACATCCTATATCATTATCCCCCTTTAAAAAAAACACGTCCATAAGTTTGAATACAATTTAGAGGATGAAACTTGTAGTGCAAGATCAAATCATGTTGTAATTTGAACTTATTGTCTTTCTCATCAATCGTTCTCAAAACTTTAAAGAATCCATACTTCATCAACTTCTTTCATTTGTACATTCTTTAAGGTAATGATATCTTCCAAGAATAAACAGCGATCAAATAACTCTTCCCCTTCCCTAATTGCCGCTCAATGTGCTCTCCAATAAGTTTCACCTTTGCAATTAAATCTTCTTCAAGCATAATCTTCTTGTCTTCAATGTACATAGATAAAACCATTTCAATCATTTCAGTTTCTTCAATTTGATTTTGCTGCAAAACTTTGATTGTATTACTAGGCTCAATGCTCAAATCAAGATGAGGTTGTTCATCTTCTTTAAAAAAATTCAAATAGATCAATAATCTCATCATCTTCAACACTTGTCTTTTCTTCCAAGAAAACATCATGCACATTCTAGAACAACTTGTCAGATTGAAACTTTAAATCAATAATAAATTGACATTTTCTTCCACAACATTAGGCACATCTTCGACATGTGGAGAGGCAAAAACTTCTTTTATTTGTATGTCTTTCACTTTGGGCTATTGGCTTGTGATAGGATTAGGGATCTCAAATTGGTGTCAAGGATGATATTGTCTTAATTGTTTCAATGCTTGGCGTCTTTCTTTTCTTTTTTGTGATAAAATTTGTGATCAATTTGCTTTGCTACTAGAATTATATGTTGCAAGGTGTATATAGCGTATATAGGCATCTTGTCTTTAATATAAACTGAGTCCCTTCAAAAATCTTGTATCTATATCTTTTTTAAGTTCATAATAATATTTACATCTATAAAATTTTGAACTCAGAAGCATAATCAGAAATTGATCTTGTACCTTGTTGTACTAAAGAATAATAAAAAGGGATAAACTCAGATCACAGAATACGCTTCATATGGTTCCATGACCGAATTTTGCATTTGCCTTGGTTAAGTTGAGAAATTTGCAATTCATCCCACCATTCTAAAACACTTATGCTTAATATATTAGCAGCAAATGATACTTGCTCTTCTTTAGGAGTACGCCAAAATAGAAACCAGTGCTCAACCTTGTCCAACCAATCAGGAAATTTGTTTGGACGATTGTATGCGAGTAATTCCGACATGTGATAAATAGAAGGGCAAAGATGGTAGTTTGTCATTTATTGGTAAGTTTCCACACAACGGCAAAATTGTAAATAACGCTCAACTCTTGGGTTGGGTGTGGTCGTGATTCGAAGTGAAGATAGTAAAAAAGGGTGGTTGTAAAAGAGTTGGGGGCTAACTGAAAATTAAATAAAAGTACTGGGTGAATCTGTAATTAAACAAAAGTTCAGTTTGCGGTCACCGTAGTTAAAAATGAAGGATGGTATGATGGTGGCTGTGGATTTTCCGGATTCGTGGCGATTGGGCTGGAAAATCAATTCCAATTGGCAGTGACTTATGGAGATGTGGCTTTCGGCTTAACGGCGGCGGACGGCTGGGTTTATGGTCGCCAGTTGCTAGGGATTATAGTGGTGGCATAAATTGACAGAAAAGGGAGGTGGTTTAGCGGTAGCGCGTGTGGAGAACTCGCGGGTTGGTGTTTCATGCGTTGGCTGCGGGCAGCGATCCAGGGTGGAAGTTGGTTGATTTGGTCACCAAAGGCTGGCGAGCTCGGTGGGGAAGTTGGCTGGTGGCAGTCGCGGTTAAATAGTAGTGTATTGAGTGGTGAAGCTCGCAGGTTTGGATGATTTTCGCAGCAATTGCAGGCGGCGTTGAGGGCAGTGATGGCTGGGGTTTGGATGGCGATGGCTGGAGACTTTAGTGATTGTGTTGGCCAACGGTGAACAGCTGATGGAGTGTTGGCAACGGTAGTTGCATGGTGGCGGTTAGGGTTTTCAATTTTGAGAATTTATGTTTTCTTTTTTTTGTTGGTTTTTTAAATGGTGGATTTGATGTGGATGGATATGGGTATCCAGAAAAGCTGTGTGAATCGCACAAAATTGCTCTGATACTAATTGATGAGGCAAGCAAAGCGGAAGCGAAATTGATAAAGTAAGAAACACTAGATATCATTCTAGTATTGAATCCAACCAACGCGAAGTGTGATTAGATATCATTCTAACCCAAATGACTCAATTAAGTGAGATTAAATAACGTCTAATTCAAACAACTTTACAAGAGAGATTTTGATAGATAATCTTAGAGGATATTATAAAATAGAGATTTTATTAAATAATTGAATTTGAGTTACGATAACAAGACTTTTCTATTTATAATAGAGAAAACTCACTCCCTAATGTAAACCCACTTTACTAAGTTAATTTAAAAAGATAAACTGAATCACAATTATAATCACAATTATAATGAAAATAAAATACTAAATATATCTCATAATATACTTCAATTAAAATAGAAAGCTCTAGAATAATAAAAATTTTAAAATTCTAAATTAACATCCTACGTCAATTAAATCTTTCAATGACACTCTACCACCAAATTCAACTGTTTTGTTGATAAAATAATGGATCTTTCACGGATTGAAATCTTTCTTTATCTATCATTTAAAAATCTCAAAATCTAGAAGAAACCACATAATAAAACACCAAAACAACAAACTAAAATATCTAGATAATATGAACAATTATTAATGATACTCATACTTACATAAACTATAGTTATTCAAATGCACACGCAAATTCGCTCGATTATTCATGTTAAACGAGAGGATTAAGACATTTCCCAAACTTGTTCAATTATTTAGCCCATCTATCATGAACCCTAACCTTTAATCCATGCTTCATATAGAGAATAATAGACACATTGGGGCCAAGACGCTGTCCTTCCACGACTTGAATATCATAGTTATGAATTAGGCCGGCAGCCACAGCTTTCATTTGAGTGAAAGCGACCTCTTTGCCTAAACAAGTCCTTGGTCCTGCATTGAATGAGAAGAACTTGTACGACGGCTCCCATTTGATCCCTCCACTTTCGGAAATCCATCTTTCAGGCCTGAATTCCAAGCAATCTTCTCCCCATATTGACTTCATTCTCCCCATTGCATACAGAGAAAACAAGATCTTTGTTCTCGGAACGGCGCGGTGTCCGCTTGGAAGAGCGTCTGGCACTAAAGCAACTTTATGCTGAAAAGGAACCGGTGGGTAAAGCCTTAATGCTTCACACAAAGCGCCATGTAAATAAACCAATTGACTTAGCTTTTGTGCGTCAAAATCCCACCATTTTCCGAGTTTCTCAGCTGGTATTATCGAACTAAGCTCTTCTCTAATCTTGGTTTCTGCTTTTGAGTTCTTTGAAACAAGCCAAAAGAACCAAGTGAGAGCTGAACTAGTTGTGTCTCTCCCCGCAATCATGAAATTCAAGACTGTATCTCTCAAGAAATTGTCGTCAGCACATTTCAATTCTCCCATGATGGATTTGTTTTCGTGCATGTATGATGCTAACAAATCCACCCCATCTATTTCTTTCGATAAAGTGTCTTCGTTAATCTCTCTTCTTTTCCTTTGTATGTATTCGAATATGACACTATCTAATGTTTCCTTAGCTTTTTTCAGTTTCTTTTCTTCTCCAATTCCAAGCCATCTTTGTAGCTTCCATAAGCTTTCCGGAACAACATGCCGATAAAATATTGATTCCTCGGCATCTTCCAATGCCATTGGGAATCGAACTTCTGGAAATTCAATTGACAAACAACCAGGATCATAGCCTGTAACAAATAAGCTCGTAGAATCAAAGGTAAACCTCTGGAACAAATCCTGCAGATCAACTGTTGTGCCTTGTTTGGACATGTGATCAAGAATTGGAATCAACCCTTTCTCCAATTTAGCTTGATTGGATTTCACCAAAAACTTGTAGAAGCTATGACGATTCATCAAAGCTTGAGCAAACCTTCTTTGGTTTTTCCACAAATCTGAGTCGGAGTTGAAAATCCCATCTCCAAAAATATCGAAGATTCGCTTGAACTCTGGCCCTTTTGGGAAATTTGAGAAGTTTGAGCTCATTATGTGATGTACGTTGGCTGGATCAACTGTGGCCAATATGTCCATGTTTGCGAACCAAGGACCTTTGAATAAAAATGTGCATTGCGTTTTCTCTAGAACTTCTGTGCTATAATCATGTATACGATGAACGTTAAGAAGAAGGTGTGGCAGCATACCTACGACTGGGAAGTTCTTTGGGATTCCATTGTTATTGCTGAAACAATATCGAAGAATCAAGAAGCAAATGATTGCCAAGAAGATATCCAAAAGGCCAATTAAAGCCATGTGAGACGTTTGGAAGGGTAAGTCTCACTCTATAAGCCGTTTCTAACTTCACACACACACGTATAATCATTCTCTACACACATATAATTATTCTCTAGTAAAGATATTTTTACTTGGATAAAATAAAGATGCCACCAACAAATAAAAAATATAAATTTCAATAGATTTACAAACAAAAATTATAATTTTCAATCTATTTATATTTATGTTTTTTTATATTTTAATAATATCTTTATTTTAACAAAATGAGAATATTTTACTAAAGAAAATGTGTATATAAAACTTCTTTAAGTACAAATATTTAAATACAGATCTCGTATAGATTCACCATTAATATTTCAGTTCAATTAATTGCAACGCCATATGATGTAATAGCAAATTTACAAGAAATGTGCATTTAAGCATCAACACCTAAGAATATAAAGTGGGAAGTTATTAGATTGGGTATCAAAATCTTCATCCATAATTAGTGTTTTTTTATTTGTTTTTTCCCCGCTGTGGTGTTAAAAAGGAAAAATGGGACGGGGCAATTTCTTGGTTTATTGACGGTGATGATAAGCCATTTTCGGGGTTATCAATCCACTGACTTTTTGTCTTACTTTCATTGGTGTGACGGAAGTAAGATGGTGACTGTGATCTTTCAGTTGCTATGCCACCACGGACGTTTGCTTCTACCATTAGGGAGGGATAAAAAAAAGGATAAAGAATAAAAACTAAATGGGATTAGATAAAATAAAAAATAAAAAAAGGGTTTCAGATAAATTCATGATAATAAAAAACACCTCCAATCTAAAAGTTTAGAAAAATAATTATGTAAACCTATAGATTTTTATATAAAATACCGAAACTTTCTTTTAACTGTAATAATCTCAAAAGACAGTAATTATTTTAATTTTTTTATAAATATAAATATTATTTAAATAATTTAATTTATCTAGTACCTAATGATATTAGAATATTTTTTAATATACAAAATAATTTTTAAAATGTAAATTATTATATTTATTTTAATACTATATTTATATTTATTATGAAAAATTGAAATAATTTTTGTGTTAAATAAATTTTATAATTTTTAGTATGAGATAGATTTGCATTACAAACTTTAACTTGGGGAGATTGATTCGTGACGGAAGAGAGAATTTGGGGAGGGCTTCTTTTTTTTGGAGGTAAAAAAACAATTGAACTTCAAAATTTTTAATAAATGTAATATAAACAGTTTAATTTGTTTAGTAGAATAATCATATTAAAATACTATTAATATTTAAAAGAATTTAAAAAATATCAATTACCTCTCTCCTCTCATCTTTTAAATAAAAATTAAAATAATTTGAAGTTTTTAAAAATAATGAAATAATTTAAAGATAATAAATACGGAGTAATCTAAAATTTACCCAAGAGATTATTTAAAATATCAATCAATGAATTAGACACATTATGTGTTACGTGGTATAAGCATATATATAACTATCGTTTTTAACTTATTGATTTCAATAGCTTTCGAATTAGATTTTTGGGGTTTCATTTTTTCAGATTTCTGTGACTGAAAGTATGAAACCCAAAGTAACAAAAACTGTTGACTGGAAAAATTAAATTTATATTTTATTATAAGTGAAGAGTAGAGATTAATCCAATTATTTACGCCTAGCGTTTCTTCGTATTGCCGTCACTCTTAGTGATGGTGATAAGCCTTTTTTTTGCTAACCCAACTAAGAGCTTGCTATGTTACAGACTCTGTATGTAACATAGCAAATGGGGAGCATCCACGCGTTGCAGGAGAGAGGAAAAACTGTTGGAACTCAGCTGATATAAGGCCAGTTTGCGCTGAGCTCCGCTAACTTATTATCTAAATTCAGTGGTCGAATGGAGCAAGATGCCAAGGAAGATATATTATTGATGGTGATTTTTATGTTTGAATTAGGGTCTAGCTTTCCACGTGAAAAGGAGCCACGAAGACACAGCTATTCCGTCTCATTATTTAAGATATTAGGTTCATTATCTGTCTATTCCGCTTTTCCACTGATTGGATTAGATTTATCTGAATTATTGATAATGCTAGCTGTGCTTTCTTTGTCTTACAGTCACTCCGATTGATTGAAAATTGGCAGCATTTTATGGGTCCTTTTCTTTCGATTTGATTGATCACAAACTACTATTAATTCCTTGTAAAATGCAGGCAGGAGATTTTTTTTATTAATTATTATATAATAATTAAATTAGACATAAATTTAAATTATTTTTTTATATATTAAGATTTATAAAAAAATAAAACATGGTTGTTATTTTATTAAAATATTAAAATTATAATAAGAATTTAAAAAAATAATAACTTATCTAATAAGTTTCTTATAAAAAAAAATACAACTCTCTACCGGATATACAGCTGTTAAAATAAAAAAATTTATGAAATAATTATTTTTTAAAAATTCATTAAATATCATTTTTATCAAAACTTGTGAAATAAAAGTTCATTAAATTGTTTACCTTGACGTTGAGATTGCTGGAAAACCTGCCGGACTTATTGTAATGGGCCTCTTTGGAAAGGCAGTCCCTAAAACTTAAAGATGATCAATAGGCGGGGCAGTACGTGGTACCACACAGTATAAGTATGCTTTGGTGAGACATGCGGTACGGTACAACATACACTTGGATTGGATTGGACTTAGAATTTTAGGCCCGCGAGTTTTAAAAGTAAGGTATGATTAGAGATGGATCAAAATACGACACGTTAAAAGACACGTAATAAGTACGGTTCATTGGTGGGCTAACACGCAGCCTGTGGGCCATCAATAACATGTGGGTCAAAATATAATTAAGTAAATTTTTTTAATAAAAAATAAATATAAAATATTATGAAATTAAAATAAATATCTTGAAATTAAATGTTTAATATATTTTTTAGCATAGACTTTTAAAAATTAATTTAAATCTTAGTTTAAATAAATATTTTAATTTTTTTATGTTTATAATTTATTAAATGAATAAGTAAATATCATGATTTTAATAATTAAAATCATGATATTTATTATGTTATTTATGATATTTAATTTTATTTGTAACATTTATTTAATTAATTCTTTTATGTTTATAATTTATTAAATGAATAAGTAAATCATGATTTTAATAAATAAAATTATAAATATCATAAATTTATAAATGATAAATAAAAAATAAAATAATTTACAACATTAATAATAATTTTTCATATGAAATATTTTTCATATTAATATCAAATCATAACTTAATTAATATTTAATAGAGATATGTTTCATTTGTTAATGAAATATTTTTCATATTTATACACACAAAAAATTATGAACGAAATATTTTTATGATAAATTAAAATGTTAATTTCTCTCTTAATAAAAATTAATATGATTATGATTATGAATTTATTATTATTATTATTATTATTATTATTATTATTATTATTATTATAGTTGCTTTTATAATAGCCCCTTTTTCAACATTCTTCACGTACGTAATAGAGCAACAAGGAGACGGCTTAATTTAATTGGACTAAATTGCCCCTTCGCTAATTCGGTAAGACTTAATTCATCCACTTTAAAAACTTATCTCTTTATTTTTTTTTCTACAAATAATAGGATTCAAGTAAAAAATAGTACGCTAAATGATTCAAGAATGCAAATACTATTTATAGATAGAATCCTGTATGTATATGATCATCATGTAATAGCGGGCTTCATAAGTTTTGAGTTTCCATCAGCTTAAAAATATTTTTCTTCGCACAAATATATGGATATCAAAAGGTGGATATCTGTTTAATAGCGAGAGAAAATTTTTGATGTAGTCCCAATAGACATTTGAATTATATAAACAAATATATTCAGTTAGATGTAGAACATTATAAACAATTCAAAATATAAACGTACAAGAAAATAATTGACATACAATTAAAAATAAAAGTGTGAAGAGACACTACTAATGACTTAAATTTGCAGACAAATGCTATTGCAAGTTTACTAAGTTTACCATTTATTAATAGTTGATATGTAATTTGAGAAATTAGGACCGGCCACAACTAACAATATCAAAATTCGAGATTGCTTAATCAGATGACCTCATGAGATGAATGACTAAAAAATTAACTTAGACTTGGCAGGCCTCTACTCGAGTTTTATATTATACATACATACATACATACATACATACATACATACATACATACATACATACTTTATATATATATTATTTAGCCTCCTATACTCTATATTATTTACAATTTATTCATAAGTATTATAAAACTTTCAACATTATAAAATTTCGTTTAGTCTCTTACACTCTATTTTATTTCATTAAAATCCTTAGAGTACCAATTCGCCCCTATAATTTTAAATTTCCAAAATATCCTCCATTTAATTAAAAATATAATAATTATTAAATGAATTATAGTTATAATTATTATTTTATTAAAACTATAAATATAATTATAATTTTTAAATAGATTATTATTATTAACAAGAATAAAAAGTATTATAATTAATTAATCTATTAAAAATAATTAATAATAATTTTTTCGTTAAATTGTTAATAATAATAATTAATAATAATTATTATTAATAATTAATTTTTGGATAATAATAATAACAACAATAATTAAAATACAGAATAAAAATTATGATAAAAATTAATTAAGAATTTTATAGTAATTTGTTACAATTTAACTCATTCTAATTTTAATTCTAAGACAAAGTAAACACATAAACAATAACACATTTCATTTTAATTACAATTTCTACAATTCAAGTAAATAAAAGAAAATTATCCACAGTCCACCCGTTTTTTCTAACTTTTATAAAAGTACACAATTCTTTTATTTTCTTTGTTGGAATCCACCTGAAGTTACATTTCTTTTCACTTTTTTACTTTCATTTGGAGACCGTTAAGAAAACTAACGGAAAATTATTTAAATGACTTTTTTACTCTCAAATGTAAAAGATAAATTATACACCGACCACCCTTTTTTGGTTTTTTTTAAAAATACACAATTTTTTTTTTTTTGTTGAACTCCACTTGAAGTTATATTGTTTTGCACATATCCACCACTATGTCGGTGTGAAATGACAATTTTACCCTTATGATGTCAGCAAAGTTATAACGGTGTTATAACGAGAGTGGACTAATAAAAAAAATGTTAACTTCAAGTAGAGCACTGTAAAAAAAAAAGATTTGTGTATTTTTGAAAAACGGTAAAAAAAAGGTGGACGGTGATAATTTTCCATAAATAAATTATTCTAGTTCCAATTCTTCATTTCGATTATAACTATTCCAATTTTAACTCATTATGTTTCTAGATAATTTCGATTACTGTTTAGTGAACGCATTATAAAATTGTAAATCACTCAATAATAATAATAATAATCTATTTAAAAATTATAATTATATTTATAGTTATAATAAAATAATTATTATAATTAGAATTATAATTCATTTAATAATTATTATATTTTTTAATTAAATGAAGGGTATTTTGAAATTTTAAAATTATACGGGACGAATTGGTACTCAAAGGGTTTCAATGAAATAAAACAGAGTTTAAATGGCTCAACAAAATTTTTAAATACATGTTTAATAATACTTATGAATAAATTGTAAATAATATAGAGTATAGGGAGCTGAATGAAATTGTACAGGGCAGCTCTTCCCCAGGCCCATATAAATATTATATATATGGGAACTGGGGAACTACTCCAATCCGAGAGTCTCGGATTAGAACAGTTCCGAGACAAAGGCTGGTGGCTTTTGAATTTAAATCCAAAGGCCACCAGTGCCTGCACATGTGCAGCCAACAAAAGAAAAAAAAAAGAAAAAAAGAAGGGAAGCCACCGGAGCGATTAGATTTCAATCCAACGGCCACTGGTGGATTCCCAGAAAGTGATCCAATCTGGGACCCCCTATTGGATCACTGTCCTGTATATGTATGTATGTGTGTATGTACATATAAAAGTGTTGCCTTAGCCAATTAATCTCTCTATTTCTAAATTAGTACCTAATAACTAACCAAAAAAACAAAAAAGGGATGTTGCTCATATGATTGAAATCAAGTATAAAACTAACAGTTGTTTGGTATTGTTTTTGTAGAAACGTAAAACAATAAAAGGGTTGGTGAGCATTTGAACAGTTATGATTGTTGGTGAGCATTTGAACAGTTATGATTGTTGGTGAGCATTTGAACAGTTATGATTTTATCATTGGCATGAAATCTCATAAGTAGAAAAATAATACACTTAAAAGAGTGCTACTCAGTAATGGCTTCCTCTATTGACATGTGTCATATTTTTGTATAATTTTAAATTAATGGTAAAATATTTTAGTTTTATTTTAATATTATTATTCTTTATGAAGAGGAAATTTACCACAATATTCGTTATCTCTCTCCCTCTCGCCAAGCTTCTTTCCTTCTTGATTTCCTATGGCTTCAACTTCCTTTTTTTCTTCTTCTTCAATTTCTTTTCTTTCTTTTTTCTTTCTCGAAGGCTTTCAAAAAAGGGACAAAGTGAATTTTTTTTAAAAAAATCTCTTTTCTTAAACAAAATTTAAAAAAAAATTAGAAAACAAATAATAAAATTATCCAAACCATGTAGATCTAATTATACCAAAAACAAATACCATATCAAATTTAAAAATGGACAAATGAGGAGATGGCCATCTTTTAAGCACTGAGAATATTTGTAATTTATATTTTAAAATAAACATGCATTCAAACTTTTTCTTTTTCCCCAAAAGGAGACTTTGTTTTTAAACTTGGCCAGCAGCGGAGAAAGGACAAAGATATTAAATTCTCCGATGAAATTATTAAAACAAAACCAAAAGTTATTAATATTTTAAAACTAATTTAAAGTTGCATACAGTGTCAATAAATAAAGCTAGCAACTTATGGATGCCTGTCACTAGCACTACTCATACACTTAATAAGGGAATATTAAGTTGTGGCCACATAGTCAGACGTCAAAATTAGTACGGGTAAATTTAATTCATTTTTAAAAAAATTGGTTTTTCTCTAGTATTTTTAAATAATTTTAGATTTATCAAGTTCTTTTAAGTGATTTTGACGAAAAAAATATAGTTTTGACCTACTTTTCTGTATACTATTTATAAATAAATCACAAAATTTTATTGGGGACAATTAAAATATTTAGTTCAAATTTAAACAAAAGTTTTCTGACAATTTGCGGCTTCTCTATTGGTATTAAGAGCTTACCCTTATAAATATCAACTCTAAAAAATAATTATATATTAAAAAAAGCAGAAAATAAAAGTGCAAGTCAAATAAAAAAAGCATTACTGAAATTGTACTTTTCACAACTTGAAACAGTAGAACTCGTTCATTATTTGAAATTTTATTTTTTATTTATTTATTTATTTATTGATAAGATGAAATTTTACATTATAACTTATAAAACATCTAATTCTCTAGGAATTAATAAATCAACTGCGAATCACAAGAATTAATAAATAAGTTATGAATTGTAAGCTATAATAAAATTAATACAAATAATTACAATCAATTAAAAATTAAACAGAAAACTTTTATGTTTGAAGCCAAGTACTTTATTAGTAAAATTAAATAAATTAAATAATTAAAATCTATTCATCGTTTCAGTTTTAAAAATATTATTAGTCAATAATTATAGTAGTAAATTAAGCTCAACCAATCATGAATGAAATTGGGTGTTATTATTAGGCGCTTTAACTCTCTTTGAAGAACTAGATACTGATATCGTTAAAGAATCCTCCGAATTCTCAAATTTTATTTTTTAAATTGTCCTTTAAATAGAAGGTCTTGGATGCTCATAAAGTACTACTTCTTATTTATTCACTATTTGTCATATTTATATGGATATTAATATAATTAGTTGAAACGAATATACGATAATGAAAGAATATAAAAAGAGTATGTTCCAGAACCACCCAAAAAAGTTTCTAAAAACAATAGTTATTGGGTGATAACTAAAATTTATGCATGGGGTGACACTTTCAAAATCTAAGTAAACAATAATTTTTTTTAATTCAAGTGAAATTCATGAACAAATGCATTTTGCCCAGATCGAGCTACTCAAAAGTCTACTACTAAGTGAAACAACTCGTTTCTTATATCTCAAGAACAATGAAAAATTTTAAAATATCATTTTATACTTATTGCATAAATGAAGGGTCATACCTTTTCTTTTTTCGATATAAAATAGTCCCTATAGAAATAATTCAATGGGCTTCATATCTCCTTTTTACATTGAAATCAATCATTTATTGAATAAAAAAATAAGATCAATGATGCAAGGCGGTTCTACAAAAGAATGTTCATCAGTGAAACTGGTGCAGTGAAAGTTGAATATTCTAATATCTCATTCATTCTTGAAAATTTCGAAATAAAGAAATGGTATAAATTAATTTTGATTTAAAAAAAAACCATAAACTTAGAGAGTTAAAACTTATTAATTTTGTAAAATACCAATAATTAATCAAACTTAAAAACTCACGTAGAGCTTTAAAAATTGAAAATATTATTAAACTCAAATATAGGGTTTATTCCAAGAATTAGGGGTGGGCATCGGATCGGATTCTGATAAATTTGATTCGGATCGGATTTGGATTTGAAGGCAAATCCGATCAGATGGATTTGGTTCGGATCGGATCGGATTTGGATGGATCCGAATTATCCGATCGGATTTGCACTATAAACTAAAAAAAAAAACTGAAAATTAAAAAAAAAAAGCTAAATGACTAAATGTTTTTGGATGATAATTTTTATTTTGGTTTATTTTATTATTGGATGATATAATGATAATATTTATTTTGTGATTTTGTGTTTATTTATTTGGAGACTTGGAGTAATGTTTAATTGTTTATTTTGTGTTGTTTGTTTGGAAACTTGGAGTAATGTTTATTTTGTGTTGTTTACTTGGAGACTTAGAGTTGGAGCAATGTTTATTTTGTGTTATTTATTTAGAGATTTGGAGCAATGTTTATTTTTTGTCGCTTATTTGGAGGCTTGGACTTGGAGTAATGTTTATGCACCTAGCTTGTAAGAGGATTATTAATTAAATTAAATGGGAGTGTTTGTACAAAATGAATGCATATAAGAATATAAATGGACCATTAATTATAGATTATTAGATTTGATTATTTAAATATTTTCATTTTAATGGTTTATATTTATTTATTTTTGTGAATGAAAACTTTGTATTGGCTTGTTTTCTTGGTATATGTCAATGCCATATTGTCAAGGAAATAATACATTGTCATTTGTCAACTTGTTTTCATTTTTTTTAATAGTTAGTAAGTTTTCATTAATTATATATTTCATAAATTTTTTATGAGAATTGTTAAAAAGGTCCAAATCTGATTTCAATCCGAATTAATCTGAATCTGAAATATAATCCAAAATCCAAACTCATTCGATCCTATCCGAATCCGAGTAATCCAAAATTTTCATCCTATCCGAATCCGATCCGAATTATTCGGATTGGATTCGAATCGGATTTGAAGTCGGATTGAATTCGAATGAATTTTTTTTCAATCCGAATTATCCGAAATCCGTTCATCCGAATCCAATTCGAATCCGAAATTGCCCACCCCTACTAAGAATAATCATCAACTAATAATCAAGGTTTGCTTGTAAAAAGATATAAAAGATATTTTTTTATTGTTAAGTGCTGGAAAGTGTATGTTTATAAAAGAAAAAAAATCATCATTTTAGGGTGTGTTTGGTATTGTTTTTTATATAGTGTTTTTGATTTTGTTTTATAGAACAAAAATGATTAGTTTTTGATAAAAATAAAAATAAAAATATATTTGGGAGCTTATTTTTAAACTAATGTCTGAAAATGAAAACTGTAAAAATACGTTTGGTTGTTTGTCCGGAAAGATAAAAATAATAAGGACTCATTTGGTATATATTTTTTAAAAAATTATATTTCAATAATTACATTATAATATATATATATATATATAATTTTAATATGTTTTCAAAATAAAAATTTAGTCAAAATTTAAGAAGAATATCATCCGTTGATTTTGTAAATTTTTAAGTTTTCAAACAAATTAATTTTGTATTTAAATGATTTTGAAAGAAATTAATTTTTTATTTAAATTATTTATGAGAATTTTAAAAATTATTTGTTGATTGTTGCATTTATTTATTTTAATTATGCTAAATTTATTTTTTATTAATGTATGCATAACATTTTTTTCATCACAGATTTTTTATATTAAAATAAATTATTTATTTAATAAATATGTGGGACTTATAAGATTTTAGTGGTAATTATTACATTAGAAGTGTGGGACCCATGATGGCAGAAAACAAAAAGCTGGCGTTCTCCACACCTATGAAGAAAAAGTGGAAACCAAAAAGTTTTTGATTTTTATATTTTTTGTTTATGTTTTAAAAACCCATCCACCAAACAAGTTTTACATTTTTATGTTTTCATAAAACAAAAAATAGCTAGTAAAAAATGATACCAAATATATCCTTATATTTCAAGTCTCACTGACATCTCAATTTTTTATGTAATTAAATTTTTTAAACTTTGATTATGCGTATTTTGTTATAATTTAAGTATTTTATATATTTTAAGGGTATTTTAATTATTTCATTATTAACAAGAAATCGAACGGCGATATTGACGTCATGAACGGATTTAGAAGCCATAAAAACCAAAGGAACGACAGAAACCGAGGTTAAAATGAGCTCTAATTACATGATTTATCGAATCGATGCACACTCCTAGATTTATTTGCAATTTGAAGAGACATATGTAAAAAAATATTAGAGAAGCCCATTGAATTCTAAGGTTTAAGGGATGGACAAAAAATAAAGAGATTTGAATGGGTGTAGAGAATAAATTATTTCATTTAATTACATAATTTTGTTCTTAATAATAAATTCATTCGTGGACATAATAGTAATAAATATTTTTATGAGAGTATGGGTTTGTAAAGTATTCTGGATTGTTCAAACATCCTCATCCCATCGGCGCCGCTTCACTTGCTTTTATACCCACGTGATTTTTTAACTCAAGTTATATGGTAATTTTCTTTTAACCCCAACTTATTTTCTTTAATTACTTAAACATCCAAAGTATTGAAAGCTTTGGGCTTGGGCCGCCTAAATGAAGTGGACCCAACACTTTTCATGAGTTAAATAGGATAATAAAATATAAATGGAATAAAAATTTTAATTTTTTTTAAACAAAACCATACTTTTCATCAAATCGCGTAAATAATGTAGCTTGTTTATGGTATGATAAACGTTTTTTGTTTGATACGAATCTATCTGAGTTAAAATTTCAATGTTAAACAATGTCATTCTCATCAATAATGCAATACTTTTTTATTATGCCGTACACCACACATTTAAAATTAATTTATCCGAGTAGCTGGTATAATAGTATACATAAGGGTTTAATCTCTTTTGCACATCAGCAAAAATGAAAAGCACTGCAATTATTCTTTCAATTACTTTAGCTCTTTTGCTATCATGGGATAGTTTTACACACTAATGAAATTTTTTTTCAATGCCTTTCTGTACACTCTGAGGACACCTCCATTTCTGAAGTAATTTACACTCAAGATAACCCTTTATATTCATCAATATTGGATTTTTCAAAACAAAATCTTCTCTTTAGATCACCAAAATACCCGAAACCTCAAGTCATTATCAAGCCATTTCATGTATACCAAATTCAAACAGTGCTACAATGTTCCCAAAAATACGGCCTCCAAATTAGAGCTCGAAGTGGAGGTCATGATTCTGAGGGTCTTTCTTATACTTCTGCAGTTCCATTTGTGATAATAAATTTAATAAATCTTAGCTCAATCAACGTTGATACTGAAAAGAAAACAGCTTGGGTTAAAGCTGGTGCTACCCTTTGATATACTTATTAAGTTGATGGTCATGTTCGGTTCAATTGAATAAAGTAGTAGTTGAATAAGTCCAAGTTAGTTGAGATATTATCAACTTAATATCTAGTTCTTGATTTGTTGGGATTATTTGTTTATGTTTCTGTTTTGTTCAGCTTGTATAAATAAGTCATGGTTGATTAATAAAAAGGGAATCATTTTTAATCAAAGAAATACTTACATTTCACCTAGGAGGGATTGGCTTCCTCGAACTAGCCAACTCTTAACGTTTTCCAATTGCAGGAGCAAGATAGGAAGAGACAAGCAGAATAAAAATAGCTTGCCTGTACCAAAGTGGTATCAGAGCTTGGCTATGGATCAAAGAGTGGAGCAGATTGAAAAAGGTATTGAGTCACTAACCACTAGCCAAAATGAAATCCTCAACCAAATTAGCTTAATGTTTGAAAGGCTGAATGCACGGATAGATCAAATATCAAGTCAAGCAGCTAACGATAAGGCTGAAGATTCTTCGATTCCTTAGCGAGTCCAAAGAGGACATAGCAACGGCAACGACAACACGCCTCAAGCTAGTTCCAGCCACTACTATGCACCAAAACCAGTAAAATTGGACTTTCCAAGATTTGATGGTGGGGTGGATCCAACAAGCTGGCTATGCAGAGCTGAACAGTTCTTCGAAATCCATGAAACTCCTGCTGCTGATCGAGTTTCTTTAGCTTCTTTTCACTTGGAGGGCGATGCACAACTATGGTACCAACTGCTGAAACAGGAGGCAGTTTACATATCTTGGAATGAATTTAAAGAAGGGATTCACTCAAGGTATGGTCCTAACAAATTTCTTCATTTTTTTGGAGAGCTAACCAAACTGCAGCAAACGGGAAGTGTAGAGGAATATCAAGGTAAATTTGAGAAACTCTTAGCTAAAGTCAGGCATCTACCTCAAGCACGCCAAGTGAGCTGTTTTATTAGCGGTGCATGCGAATCAATTAAATGCCGATGTACAAGCCAATCGACCAGACAACTTGACTTCGGCTATCGGATTGGCTCGGTTATATGAAGCAAGAGAAACCTCTAGACGCAAATCCTCCATTGCTGCAAAAGGGGGTTTTCAATCTCGTAGTGTGGCACCCACAAGCTTGCCTCGAGTGCCAATGAAAAAGATGACAATTGAAGAGTTGAACGAGCGGAAAAAGAAAGGCTTATGCTTCAAATGCAATGAAAAATTCAGCCCTGGCCATCGCTGCAAAAAGTTGTTCCTAATTCAAGCAAGCTTTGAAGATAGTGATGAAGATGTCGAGATGGAGATTGAGGGAGATGAGGCTGTTGAACGATCTGAGACAGCACCTGAAATTTCTTTTTATGCCATGGTTGGAACTCAAACTCCCGAAACGATGCGAGTTATGGGAAGGCTGGTGCAAAAGGTGGTAACAGTACTTATTGACTCCGGAAGCACCCACAATTTTGTCCGACAAGAGCTAGCTAAAAGGGTGGGGCTGCAACCAATTCCAATCAAGCAACTAAATGTAATGGTGGCATCTGCTGAAAGATTGAGCAGCCCAGGTACATGTCCGCAAACTCCAATTAAATTACAAGGAGTTCCATTAATTGTGGATTTTTATGTGTTACCCCTTGAAGGCTATGATGTTGTTTTAGGCACTCCATGGTTAAGTACATTGGGTCCTATTGAATGGGATTTCCCTAAGCTGCTAATGAAGTTCAAGGTAGGTGGGAAAGATGTGGTGTTGCAGGGTCTATCTACTCCACAAAATAAATTGGTGGGTCACCTTCAATGTCAACAAGCAATGAGGAAAAAGAAAGAGGGTTTTTTACTACAGCTAAATGTTTCCAACACTCAAAATGAAACCCTTCCAGTGCCGAAACAAGTGCAACAAATTTTAAGCACTTATAGAGATGTATTTTCAGAACTTAAAGACCTTCCTCCAAGGCGTGCCCATGACCACAAGATACCACTGCAGCCTAACCAAGGACCAGTATCGGTAAAGCCGTATCGTTACCCTTATTTTCAGAAAGCAGAAATAGAGAAAATGGTAGCCGAGATGTTGAGATCAGGTGTCATTCAATCAAGTAACAGTCCTTACTCTTCCCCAGTTATCTTAGTGAAGAAACAAGATGGGTCTTGGCGTTTTTGTGTTGATTATAGGGCCTTGAATCGAGTTACTATCAAAGATAAATTTCCGATTCCAGTAATTGAAGAACTCTTGGATGAATTACATGGTGCAAAATTTTTCTCAAAGCTAGATCTTCGATCCGGATATCATCAAATCCGAGTTCATTCTGACGACATCGAAAAGACTGCATTTAGAACTCACGAGGGCCACTACGAGTTCTTGGTAATGCCGTTCGGTCTCACAAATGCTCCATCAACATTTCAGTCCCTCATGAATGAGGTATTTAAAGCTCACTTAAGAAAATTTATTTTAGTCTTTTTTGATGATATCTTAGTATACAGCAACTCATGGGCTGATCATGTTGAGCATTTAAAGATTGTATTTTCTATTCTAAGATCTCATCGTTTGTATGTAAAGATGGAAAAGTGTAGCTTTGGCCAAGAACAAATCAAGTACCTCGGCCATGTAATATCAAATGCAGGTGTGGCTGTTGATTTTGAGAAGATAGAAGCAATGTTGAGTTGGCCCAAACCTCAAACACTTAAAGCTCTTCGCGGATTTCTAGGATTAACTGGCTATTCACAAGTAAGTTTATACAAAATTACGGAAAGATAGCTGGACCACTAACAAGGCTGTTGAAGAAAAATTCATTCCAATGGGATCTGCCAGCTGAAGAAGCATTTGAGAGGCTAAAGAAAGCTATGACACAAGCACCAGTGTTGGCGCTACCAGATTTCACGAAGAAATTCGTTGTTGAATGCGATGCTACGGATCGGAATAGGAGCTGTGTTGCTTTCTGAGGAAAGACCCGTAGCCTTTTATAGTTTGGCACTCCAAGGAAAAAATTTATTGTTGTCCACTTATGAAAAAGAAATACTAGCACTTGTCTTGGCGGTACAAAAATGGCGGCTTTATTTGCTTGGTAGGCAGTTTATAGTTCGCACTGACCATCAGAGCCTTAAGCATCTCTACTCTCAGCAGATTACCACCCGAGCGCAGCAAACATGGCTTTATAAATTAATGGGATTTGATTTTATAGTTGAGTACAAACGCGGACAAGAAAATACAGTAGCTGACGCACTTTTCAGAAGACACGAGAAGAAGGAAGTTTCAGGGGAAAATCATGCTATCTCTAAACTGCTACCTAATTGGGTTGAAGCTGTCAAAGAAGAAATACAATCTAAAATTTCTCTTCGGGAACTATTGCAGAGGGTCAAGGATAGTGAGGCTATAGGTCCATGGAAATTACAGGATGGGGTCTTATTTTTTAAGGAAAAAATTTATTTAGAAGAAGATTCAGCTCTCATTCCTGACATCATGGAGCAATTTTCACAAAAAAGACACACATGAAGGTTTTTTGAAGACTTTCCACCGGATTCGTGCAAATTTCTATTGGAAGGGAATGCGGAATAGAATCAAAGCCTTCATCAGATATTGCGATGTTTGTCAGCAAATGATGCCTGCGGGACTTCTACGACCACTCCCAATACCAGCTCAAATATGGGAGGATATAGCCATGGACTTTATTGGGGGGCTGCCACTTTCTCATGGTAAATCTACTGTATTAGTTGTTGTGGATCGGTTGTCAAAATATGCACATTTTATCGCCATCTCTCATCCCTATACTGCTGTGGGTATTGCCCGTATTTTCTTCGATCAAGTATTTCGGTTGCATGGTATGCCTCGCTCTATAGTATGTGATAGGGATCCAATTTTTACTAGTGCATTTTGGAGGGAACTATTCCAGCTTCAAGGCACCTCTTTCAACTTCTGATTCGCCTATCATCCTCAAACAGATGGGCGAGTGAAGTGGTGAATCGGACGCTTGAGATGTATTTAAGATGTTTTTCGGGCTCACGACCACGAGGTGGATAAAATGGTGACATGGGCAGAATTTTGTTACAATACTAGCTATCATTCATCAATCCAGGAAAACACCGTTTGAAGTGGTCTATGGAAGAGCTCCTCCATCACTATTGGCTTATGTTCTAGGGACAGCTAAAGTCGCATCTGTTGAACAGGAGTTGATGGAAAGGGATGCAGTTATCAAGGAAGTCAAGGAGAGGATTAAAGAAGCTCAGGCTAGGATGAAACGCATTTATGACTCGAAGCACGAGGAGAGGGAATTTTCCGTGGGAGATATGGTGTATCCTGCTGACCTTATAGACAACTCTCAGTATCAATGAGGAAAAATTTCAAATTAGCTCCTAAGTATTATGGCCCTTATAAAGTTCTGCAACGAATTGGAGCAGTAGCCTACAAGCTGGAGTTGCCTTTGGGTTCTCGCATTCACCCTGTTTTCCATGTTTCACTCCTTAAGAAGAAGATTGGGGAGGATATAAAGGTGCAGCAACCATTGCCTAAGATGATACTTAAGGAAGAGAAAATTATGCCTATGCCGCAAGCAATACTTGATCGACGAATCCGAAAGAAGAAGCAAGAGGTTCTGGTCCACTGGCAAGGAATGTCTCCAGCTGATGCAACTTGGGAAGATCAAAATTTTATCAAGGAACAGTTTCCAGACATCACCTTTGAGGACAAAGGAGAATTTTAAGGGGGAGAGAGTTGATATGCTTATTAAGTTGATGGTCATGTTCGGTTCAATTGAATAAAGTAGTAGTTGAATAAGTCCAAGTTAGTTGAGATATTATCAACTTAATATCTAGTTCCTGATTTGTTGGGATTATTTGTTTATGTTTCTGTTTTGTTCAGCTTGTATAAATAAGTCATGGTTGATTAATAAAAAGGGAATCATTTTTAATCAAAGAAATACTTACATTTCACCTGGGAGGGATTGGCTTCCTCGAACTAGCCAACTCTTAACGTTTTCCAATTGCAGGAGCAAGATAGGAAGAGACAAGCAGAATAAAAATAGCTTGCCTGTACCACCCTTGGCCAACTTTATTATAGAATTGCCGAGAAAAGTAAAAATCTTGGCTTTCCAGCTGGAGTTTGCCCTACTGTTGGTGTTGGTGGACATTTTAGTGGGGGAGGCTATGGTTACGTTATGCGTAAATTTGGTCTTTCTGCTGATCAAGTAGTTGATGCTCACTTGATTGATGTTAAGGGTCGAATTCTTGATAGAAAATCAATGGGAGAGGATTTATTTTGGGCCATAAGGGGAGGTGGAGCAGCTAGCTTTGCAATCATTGTTGCTTGGAAAGTAAATTTAGTCACAGTTCCATCAACTGTGACTGCATTCACAGTCACGAGAACCTTGGAAAATAATGCGACAAAGATCCTTGACAAATATCAGTACGTTGCTGATAAGCTTCCTGAAGACTTAGTCATCGGTGCTACCTTTAGGGCTGTGAGTTTAAGTACTACGAAGGAAAAGGGAACTATCACGTGTTCATTCTCATCCTTGTTTCTTGGTGGCTTTGATAGGCTTCTTCCATTAATGCAGGAAATGTTCCCTGATCTTGGTTTGACAAAAGAAGATTGCAAAGAAATGAGCTGGATTGAATCTGCCATATATCTCAGTGGATTGCAAAGCAAGTGAGCCGTACAAATTGGAAGCATTACTTGATAGGAATTATTCCAAATCCTTTTTCAAAGAAAACTCTGATTACGTGAGGGAGCCTATTCCTGTAAAAGGTTTTAAAGGGATGTATGATTTGCTTTATGAAAAAGGAGGACACAACATTCAAGTGGTGATTTTTCCTTACGGTGGGAAAATGAGTGAGATTTCAGAGTCAGCAATCCCATTTCCACATAGAGCTGGCAATATTTACTACTTGTTGTACTTTGCAGTATGGCAAACAGAAGAAGAATCTCAAAATGTACTCAAATTGGTCACAAAGATGAACAATTACATGACTCCCTATGCTTCCAAAAATCCTCGAGCAGCATACCTTAATGACAGAGATCTAGAAATCGGAAGAAACATTCACACAAGCATAAAAAAAAACCAGTTTTTGGCGCAACAAGTATTTTTTGAATAATTTCAACAAGTTGGTGGATGTCAAAACTATGGCGGATCCTGATAATTTCTTTAGAAATGAACAAAGCATCCCATCACGTTCATCTTAGTATTAATTAAAAAGAAAAAAAAAAAACGTTAGACATTATGTAATGCTTTATCTTGTGTTTTTTCTCCAATCATTTAGATGCTTTACCTAATTATAATATTTCTTTTTTTACATATTTTATTCTCTCCTTTTCGCGATAATCCTTTCCTTATCTGGGCAGCATGATTGCTCGTTATCGTGTTATATACTGGACAACAAAATGACAATCTTATCCTTATTATTTGTATAAAATTACCAATTCCAAGATCTCGCATCGAACGGTAAATCAATTTGGGTATCAAATCAACAAAACCAAATTCAACAGCTTCAAATTGTGGTCCAAAACGCAAAACAAATTTGATTTTCTCAATGCTCGCAGCTTATCACAAAGAAGGAGAATACTATGTTTTAAGATGCCTTGCGTGCCCGGGCGTGAAAATAAAAATGAAAAAAAAAAAAACTTGAAACGCCATGTGAGTGGTCTTGTCAGACTTTTGTAACCATTGAGGCCCTGTATCATTTCTCTGGGCAAAACTATGAGTAACTTTTAGGAACCTCTCTCCTAAAGTTTGACGTATTAATACATACAGAGAATATATCATTATAATTACAATTATCTCCCGTTAATATTCAGTTAGTTGGACTGTTAATAAATTATTAAAATTATAAAAATATCTTTCCTGCCAAAATAATAAATTATAAAACAAAACTTTAAGAATCGATCAGACTGTCAATTACAATAGTAAAATGATAGTAAGATATCCCAAGCAGAGAGTTTGGAGCCTTATATCGTAAAATGGTCACAAATGGTCGAATTGGCCTTAGTTTTTCATAATGATTTTTTATGTAGATATGAAATTGGGAAATTTTTTTTTTTAATCATTCATCAGTAAACAATAGGATAACAAGATGCAGTAAAGCAAGCAAAACTTTAAAACTGCATCAAAGACAAAATAATCCAAACAGCCCCATCCAAAACCTTATTGAAATCCCAAATCTTATTGAAATCCCAAATGGTCTTTAATCAATTGAAACCAATCCGTTTCTTTCCCCTAACTTTCCCACCACCCAAACACACACTCCTACAAAATTTAAACCTAACATCCTAGTACAGATCAATCTCGGTAACAATTACACGAGCACCGGCTTGCTTCAAAGCAGCAACACAAACCTTGCCAACATCACCATAACCACAAACAACAGCAACCTTTCCAGCAATCATAACATCATTAGCTCTCATCAAACCATCTAGGAGCGAGTGGCGGCATCCATACAAGTTATCAAACTGTTTCCCCCATTGCATCATCAAACATTAGTATTTAATTTCTTCCAATATTTCAAACATTTAATGAATTGATGGTATAAAATAAAATAAAATAAACTTGAGATCTGAAGCAAATCAAAGTAAATTACCTTGCTCTTGGTGACAGAGTCACTGAAATTGATGGCAGGGAACAAGAGGGCTCCATTTTCTTGCATCTGGTACAATCTATTGACACTAGTCGTGGTTTCTTCGGAAACACCGACTAGTCTTTCTTTCATCTTGTGGACTTCTTGGGATCAGCCTTCAACCCATCTCTAATGACAGTCTCTGAAACTTGGCGTTGTCGGTGGAGGCCGGGTCATGCAGCTTCCCGATCTTCTAGTAGATCTCCTCAGCTTTGACTCCCTCGTGGATCAACAACGTGGCGTCGACGATGAGATCTGGGCCACCGCTTGGACCCCAGTCCAGGGCTTTCTCCGTGCACCACCAGTACTCCTGGAGGGTCTCGCCCTTCCAGGAAAAGACGGAGGCGGAGTCATTTGCGTTGGCGGCGGCCGCGTGGTCGTGGGTTGAGAAGATGTTGCAGGAGCACCAGCAGACTTTGGCGCCGAGAGCGATGAAGGTCTCGATGAAGACGGCGGTCTGGATGGTAATATGGAGTGAACCGGTGATCTTGGCTCCTTTGAAGGGCTGTGAAGTGCAGCTACATAGAGATGAAGTCGGTGTTGGGTGTTGTTTGCGTGAAAGAGAAAGCTAAGGGCAATGAGTAAACTCTTCCATTTTTCTCAGAAATCAAGAAACACAAAACTTCACTTTTGAATTTTTTTTTATTTTAAATATATTTTTTCACATTTACCTTCATATGCTGACGCTATACATATTTAAATATTAACGATAGAGAAGATATTTATAATTACGTAAATATATTTTTTTTTATGTGAGGTATTTATAATTACGCAGATACATTTTCTTTATGTGTTAGTACGCCAAACCTCATAAAGTCCTAAAATTTACCCGCAAAACTATCTTACCATCCTGTACCAAACACCATTTTAATATTTTCTTTAGCAGCCCTTGAAGTTTCTATGAATAGTAAAAACTATAAATTTTAAAAATTTTATACAATATGCCCCAAGTAGAATATAATAATTTTAAAATTTTAAAAATTTTATTTGGCATTTTCTTCAACAATCCCTATTGTTTTCTATAAATAATAAAAACTATAAGTTTTAATAATTTTATGCAATAAACCCAATTAAAATATAATAATTTTAAAATTCAAAAAAATTTATTCTCTCTATCTCCTTCTCAACCAATTTTAAATTTAAGTTTCATTCTTTATAATTTTAAATTTAAGTAATAGAATAAATATTATACAATTTATTTGTTTTCATATTAAATAAATAATTGATCAGCTTTATATATGTGATAAAATATAAGTAATTTTACATAATCTCAAGTTTACATATAGAAATTTATTATTTTGAAAATGTTATTTATAAACTCTATAATGAATTTAAATGACTATCCAAGCATTTATTTAATATTTATTTATTTTTCATTTTAATATTGTCAAAATTTATATAAAATCTTGTCTAATTTTGTGTTACACTAAATACAGAATAGTATTATTAAAATCTAATTGATATTTTAAGTAAATGGAAGTGGAGAGTATTTTATCAAGTTAAAATAATCCATCCATATTTTTAATATATAAATATGTTCATTTACTAAATTATTTTTGGTAATAAAATATTTAATGGACCAATGTGTCAAAATTATGAAATTTAATCTTTTCTTATTTTTTTAGTAAATATAAAGGACCACATCGTTAATAAACAAACAATAACATTTAAGTCGTTGTAATAGCCCTTACTCGGTTACAGTTGCATTGCACATGAACCCGTTTCTCTTAATTTGTTACGTCGAAGGTACCTCTCGAATTTAAAAAATATGGAAAGGCTGCCATGTAGAAAGAAAAAACTCTGGCTGTCATGAGCCAATGGTCTGTCAACTGTCAAGGAAAGTAAAATAAAGTCTTGCATCGCCAGCTCCCGCATTTAATGGAGGGTTAATATGCTCCGGATTTTATTATTATTATTGTTCTCTTATGCAATCTTCAAGGGCAGCGCTTACCTTACATTTCCTGTAAGTAACGTTCGGAGAAAATTAATCGTTAGATTTGTCAATGTTCAGATCTAACGGATGTGATGAAACTTAACGTAGAATTAGGTTAAGGTACTAGTGGAAAATTCATTATTAAAAACAAAGAATAGCAACCTGCTAAAACGGTTGTCAAAAAAACCAAGTTAAGGGGTAAGTCGGTAATGGAAATTTTAGAGGGAAAAATGAGTGATGAGCAGTCCTCTGGACATGGGAGAAAATTAAAGAGAGAAAGTATAGTAAATAGGTTTTGAAAGAGGGGAAAGTAATAGAATAAGCCAAACGAAATTACTAAAATCCTATTTCATTTTTCCAGATCAAAAATTGGGGAAACCACAAAAATTACAACACCATAAAATCGAAGCTAGAGGCGCTCGAATGTCAGAGAAAATGCTAAAATTTCAAGCCTCATCTTGTCAAGTTGTCTTCACCATATAAATCCCCTCACATCATTCCTTGTTATGGGCGGCTCGTTATTATTGAACCATTGAGTCTTGGTATGTTTCGCAATGTCTTAAAACCACTGAGTCTTGATTGTGACTATGCAATCAATTTCAATTTTTTTCCCCTTCTTGTTTATTGGGCAGGTTTCACAGCAACTCACCATGAAGAAGAGTTAAGTGGCAGGTAATTCTTGTTGAGCTCATTGGTAGCTAAAGATTACACAGTTGCGGCGATGTACATACATACATCATTTCTAGGTTAGACATTTGTCAACTTAACAAAACTAACAAGCTCAATTATTTAGTTGCTTCTTGGTATGTTTTGTAAAAATACAAATGGTCCATGAAGCACTAGAACAGATGTAATATATCTGAAGAAAGTCCCTCTCGTAGTTCCTAATCCTTATTGAACCTTTTGCTTGTCAGTAGCTTATTAACTACGAATGCGAAAGCAACATTATCTTTAATATTTAGAATGTATTTTAGCCTTTGTGATGTTGGCAAGTGGAATGACCTCAGCTTACGAATTCTGTTAATGGGCTTCTACTAATCTCGGTTACAAGACTTTGAATCAAAAAAATGTCCAGCAAGCTTTATGCTTCTTAATTTACATACTTGATTAGCAAATAGCAATTAAGCAATGTGAATTGAATATGCTAGGCTTTATATTAATTTATAGCAATCTAATACGCTGCTGTAGTTTACTAACTACGAAGAAATGAACGCATAAAATATATACACTTCATAATCTTAGTAATGGCTTATGGCCTGTGATGGTATGATTTCCCTTTTTGAAAAATTGAATTAGGATCGACGTACGCTCACATGGTCACCTTGTCTTTGTCAACAATTTCAGTGACATTCCAGTGATCCTCTGTCCGAAGTTATTGGAACTTTGTGATTTGGAAAAATCCCAGAATTGATCCTGATAAAAGCATGACAGCAAATTGAGCATGGGTTACGGCTGTAATTGAAGCTTAGTGAAGGGCGCATATCAAGGGTTAGGAATGAAATGATGAAAGTAGGAAATTGGTTAGTTTGTTTTAGTGGAAAGGTAAAATGTTAAGCAGATAGAAAGAAATGACAGAGCAAAAAGAAGAAGGTATTTGTGAAAATTGCGTCAATGTATTAACAAGTGAACTGGATTTACATCAAGGGGCCTTTTGTCGTGAAGAGAAGAAAGCAAAAGCTGAAAATTGTGGAGACGATAAGCAAAACGAGAGAAATAATTACGGTTTCATTTCGTACTTGTAAGTAAGAATATGGTATTTGTTTTAAACAATGCATTGGAGGTTATTGTTAATTGATATGATTACAGTGTTTAAATTTATATTTAATTGTTACGTTAATGGGTATACGAGAATAGGTAACAGATTATAAGTTGGTCACGTAATTGGGAAATTTAATTGATATTTTGAATGTGGTGATTGAAGAAAGATAGACATATTTAATAGTTAAGTGTTATATGTCATGTAGTTAATGTTCTTTATTATATGATAGTTCACATTATGATGATAGGGAAGAATGACCATAATGGAAAATAAGAAAGATTAAAATAAATGAATCGAGATATACACAAAGTAAAGGTTTAGAGTGATAAAGTCTGGAATTGATGCAATGAATGATTTTTTTTCCCGACATCTGCGAGAAAGAATCAGTACAAAAGATAAAAGAAAAGGATAAAAACCCATGTATAACTAAAGAGGTTAGTGGATGAACTTGAAAATTGTGAATAACAAAGAAGCTTGAAGAATAATGAGACCTTAGCTTATCTTATTACTACATTGCAGGTTAGGAAGGAAATTGGAATGGCATTCAAGAATTTGCCAACCGATAAAAGCGCAAGTACAGTTGGAAGGCACAGTAGTTCGTTTGAATGGAGAAAGACCGAAGTTTGTATTGAGGTGTGTGCCCGAGCGATTGGCTTCCGTTGTAGGTAAGTGCATGAAAGCGAACAAATGGCTCCCGTTACCTTAATGGCTTAATGGCTTTCGTTCTGTTTTTCCTTTTAAGTCCATCCATTTTAAAGCACATCATTTTCAAAAAATTTTAACCCGTTACTCTATTTCCAGTTGTATGATGCACAATCCTATTAATGTTATGCCGCACATATACTTATCAACTTAACTCATCTGTTCCATCATAATGTCTTTTTAAAATTATTTCGACTCAACATTCATTTGTTTGCAAACAAATTTTTAATAGATTAATGTAGTTTATGAGGGCCAAATTTGTTTGGCTGCAACTAAATTTTATGCTATGAATTATATATAATGAGAAACAGTCTATGATGAAAGCAATTGCACTGCCTTGCTTGCTGGTGTAGTAAAATTAGTTTTTGCAAGTTGCTCATGGTGCCATTTCAACCCATTCATTTACGGATCCGCTAATATACATTCAGATAATGTATGTTACAGATCTCAACACAATATTTGAAACTTCTTACACTAAACTTGAAACATCTAATAGAAATATAGAAATCAAACTTGAATTGTAAACCAAAAATTAAAATGTTTAATAGAAAATTTGAACGGTATTTGTGTACCAAATCCCATTTATTCGAGGTGTACCGTGGAGTATGTACCTCAGTGTTTAGTTAAAATTTCGGAACCTAAAGTTCAAATATACAACACAACAAATAAAAACTTCTATTAAGAAGACTCTTTGCTCAAATTCAATATCCTCTCTGCAACTAACAAATCATCAGGGGTTGTAACCTACAATTCAGAATACACAACACATCAATTTGTAGTTCATATAACTTCAAGGTCACCGTTTACATACATAGGCTGAATTTTTTGAGGAAACTACCGTATTTCATGCTAAAAAAATGTCAATTCTGTTATATCAAAATGTTAAATGTCAATCACTAAGGGTTATCAGTTAAGATTTCCACCCGTTACCTTGATGTTGGTGTAAGATCCTTTGGTGATGTATACAGGATGTTTGAGATTTTCCACTATAGATACATCATCAGTAACTTCAAGACCTTCCATGTAGACAATTACAGTTTGCTAATAACATTTTTTCTGTATAGAGGTATGAACACAATGAATTAAATGGAACAACCAGTTACTTGTTTTTATCTGGAAATCATAGACATCAGTATCAGCATGATGGGTTCACAGTAAAAGAGTTTTAGATGAGGAGCTTAAAAGCAAATGCAGTACCTATTGACAAGCTCAAAACCCTTTTTATGCAAGTCAGGCTTAATCAACTATAACAATAAATTTATGGAAGTTACAAAATAATATATCCAATATGTCAAATTGTTAGAACAGAAATATCATGCAGTCTCTTGCAACAGCAAACCTGAAGGGTTTGCATTTCACAAAGAGTTTTCTGCTCAAGGTTCTAACCACAAAAGATTCGTTATTTGCCTGCATGCATATATTAGGGAATAAGTTCCCAAATCTATAAAACCATTTGCTTCCTCAAACTATGTTCTCCAATGCACATCTGAAGTATAAGAAGCAGAAAGCAATGAATTTTCACTGGAATAAGAAAGAGAAGTAAAAAGACGTATCAAATCCCAAATGGTACAAGTGCAAAGGCTAATGTGCACCTCTTTAATTGTAGCTTTGGCAGGAAAACCAAGTACAACTGCTCCGACCCGCAAAGCATTCGTAAGGACCTAAAAGTGGTAAAATAATGAGGCACGTTGCCAATATTTTTCTGGAACTCCTTGAAAATATGGGAATGTTTACTTGACATGTTTACTTGACATGTTTCCTAAACCAAACCACCAGCCCATACCTTTTGCACATCTTTAGATAACACCAAAGGTCTAGCAGAATCATGGATGCACACGAGCTCAGAGTTAAAATCAACTTCCTGGATGCAAAAGTAACATATAACAATACAAATGAAAGTCAATGTTCAATTATCAGCCACTAAGAGCAAATAAAAAATCTGGATGAGAAAATAAGATCTGGATATCAAGACACCATAATTTTTTACTCATTTGTTACGTTACATTTGAGTCAATAAACCATTGATATAATTATCTTATTGTGACTTTATTGGCGGGTCATCAAGTTTAATTTTTTGAAAAAAAATTAAAGAAAGAAGCTAATAATCCACTTATGCGTACCACCAATCCTTGAGATAGATCATTTGGTTATATTCTAACAATTCATGGCATGAAGAATTAATAACAGATAAAATATACACACAGAAAGAAGAAGAATAAAGCAGTGTTGCAGCCAAAATTCAAGCAAAATCCAGTTTTCTTAAAGTTAAATTTTATGAGCAGAGAAATTTATTTGCTAGCAGTAACCATTGAATAGTTTTCAGTAAGTTTTTGCAGCCACTAGAGGAAAATTGAATCAACATAAGATGTTGCAAAAGCAAGAACGTAGATATAGAAACTAAATGTCCTCTTAATTATCCATGCACCTGAAGTCCGCCGAAAACAGAATCTTGTGAAATGTAAGTATGCAACCCAAGAGGGGGGGTGAATTGGTATTTTAAAAATTATCCTAGCAAAACACACAACAATCCAATCTAATGCCTTAATAAATTCAAAAACAATAAATTCAATAAAGGCACAATAATAAATGAGTAAGGAGGAGAAAGCAAACTCAAGGATTTTTACGTGGTTCGGCTATCCCCGCCACGTCCACGCCTCCAAGCAACCCAAGCTTGAGGATTTCACTATCCAAGCCTTTCCAAGGCTTCAAATGTTTACAATTGACTTCCAAGGTGTCAATGAACCTTTACAACAAGAGATTATTCCCCAATCTCTTCACTCAAGTGTTTCCCACACTTATACACTCTCAAATTTGATGAGAAAAATAAAGATTACAATAAAAACTCTCTTTAAGAGTGGATATGCAAATAATAGCACAATAAGAATTTAATCTATGATGATTTTCGAATTTGGAGCTCAATATATGTTGTGTGCACTTGTTTATGCTTGCCAAGCTTACCAAAAATGATTTGGATTTGAGTTTATATAGTTGGAACTCAAAAACTAGCCGTTATGCACTTTTTGCTCATAACCGGATTACCGTTTATGGTATCCGGAATTCCGCTTGCATGTTACCGTTAAGGCAAAAATTTGAATTATTTGAATATCCGGAATGCCGCTTGTGATATCCGGATTGCCGTTTATGCTCCAGAAACTTTCTGCCCTGTAACCGGACTTCCGTTTAGCACAACCGGATTGCCGTTTATGCTCCAGAAGCTTTCTGCCCCATAACCGGATTACCGCTTACGAAATCCGGATTGCCGCTTTTCATCCGGAGAGTTTCTGCCCATAAGGATTCGTTTAGCATAACCGATTGCTGCTTTCCATTCAGATGAATTCTGTCCCGTAACCGAATTTCCGTTTATCATATCCGGAATGCCGCTTGCTACAGTAATGGTACAGTGCAATGTTTGCCAAAATTACAGTTTGACCCCAAAACTTTACTTAAACCGTAGTATGGCCCAAAACGTTATAAAAATTTACAATTAAGTCCAATTTCAGAATTTGTAAAAATTACTTTATGAATCCCAAAACATTATGAAATTATGATATGGCCCAAAATACTATAAAACATTTCAAATAAATCCTTTCCAAAATTTCAAGTAATACTTATTGATTTCAAAGTTTTCAAAACTCTTTCAATTAAACCATGAACTTGAAAAACAACCAATTTCATAAAATCATTTTTCCATTAAATATAAAACCTTTATAAAGTGAAAATAATGATTTATTTAAAATGTATGAAAAAATTATTTGAGCTTTTAAAAACTTAATCATTCTTAATTTTGTTTGTTATCATCAAAATCAACATTATGTTAACATAAATGTTAACAATCTCCCCCTTTTTGATGATGACAAACCTTACATGTATTTAAAGAATGATTGAATAAATTGCTCCCCCTAAATGCAAGCTCCCCTTACAATTTGAGCTTAAAAGATTAATCATTCTTAATCTTGTTTGTTATCATCAAAATCATTATGAAAACATATATGTTAACAATCTCCCTTTTTGATGATGACAAACCTTTCATGTATTTAAAGAATGATTTCATAAATTGCTCCCCCTAAATGTAAGTTTCTCTTACAATTTGCCAATTAACAAATTTAAATACATGTATTCTTTCTCCCCCTCATCATCAAAAAGAAAAACTTTATTGGCAAAGAAAAAGAGTAGAAAATTTTGATAAATTTAAAAAAACATGTATTCTTCTTCCCCTTCATCATTAAAAAGAAAACTTAAAGGAAAAGAATAAGAGTAGCAAATTTGTTACCCATGTTGTCCGAGTAGAAATTTTGATAGAATCTCCCCCTAACAACAAGCATCACCTCAAATACAAGTTTAGCAATATTACTCCCAAATTATCATAAATCATTATATAAACCAATCATGTAATCAAATCATCATCATATCTTAAAATCATCACCATAATCACATATCAATTATCAAAAGAATGCTCAAAATGCATGTTACTTCCCCCAATTTATATCATCAAAATGGTATATTACTTTGTCTCCCCCTTTGGACAACAAAAAATTCAAAAAGCATATTATCCAAAATATTGTATGCTCCCCTAAATATATGGCCAATTTAGAATTTTAACCAAAATGATTTTATCCAAAAACATATCATATTTTAGAAATCAAAACAACTAAAATCATCAAAGATCTAATGTGACACTTAAAAACTCTTATATGCTTAAAAATTCTCAAAGTATATGTATTTCTCCTCCTTTCGATATCATTTAAAGCAAATAATGCATATTCAAAAATACATCAATAGAGTAAAAAAAATGCATTCATTTACCAAACAATAAGTAAATGGATTCATTTACCAAACATAAATTGCATAAGATCAAACTTTATTAAACACATGAAATCATCAAAACATATTCTTTATCTAAAATCTTAAGCAAAGCATAAGTATATAATGACAATGTATAGATCATCAAAATCAACATAGCTTTTAAGATAAGCCATTATTATGAGCTAAAATAATAAGTGATCAAATTCATAAGTGCAATAAGTCATGTGTGCGAATTTTATAAATAAATAATGATATAACACAATTAATGGCATATGAATTCACACATATATAAGAGATGGACAATGATGATAGACAATTGAGAAGATGAAATCAAAGACCATACAATCATCAAAATAAAACTCAAAAATGCATATTATTCTCCTCCTTTTGACAATATCAAAATGATATATTACTTTGTCTCCCTCTTTGGACAACAACAAAGTTCAAAATGCATATTATCCAAAATAGAACAAGTAATAAGCTAAGCAAGGGAATGCAAAAGTCATAAGAGTATAATATCAATAATCCAAGCTCTATAATTACTAATCACATTTTTAGAAATCAAGACAACTAAACTCATCAAAGATCTGATGTGACATTTTAATAAAACAAGAAAAAAATTCATATGCTTAAGAATTTCAAAGTATATGTATTTTTCCCTTACAAATCATATTTCCCTCTTCATCATCAAATATAGTAAAAGCTCCCCTATCAATCATCAAAATCTCAAGATAAGCACATTAGTTCCACATTACCCAAATATAAAACATTCAAATATCAAACAATAATCATCCTCAAAAACAACAATGCATATGAAAATGTAGGTGCACAATTTAATAAAGAACCAAGGTAAAATCTATAAGGTGAGCACACATGGAAGAGGTACTTTAAAATACCCGAAATACACAAATTCGGTTTTGTAAAATAATGAGTGAAATGGATAAATTTAAACTGATTGTATTGATCCAAGAAATGATTTAAGGTAAGATATAATATGATTGAATCAAAAATTGGTGAAAGAAAGCTTAGATTTGAAGAGAGAGAAACGGAGAGGTACTTGTTCACGCATGAGAGATGATGATGAAATGATGAAGAACAAGTGAAGAAATAATGATTGGAAAGTGCTTAATGAAGGTTAAATGCATGGGTAATGGTTTGAGAGATTGATCTTGGCATGAAATGAAGTGAGAAATAAAGGAAAATTGAATGAAAAATAGAGGAGAGCCACTCACGGTTTTGGAGAGAGATAATAGAATCTAGTTTGCCAAAAGAATGAGGAAGAAGAACAGCTTATAAACTCACGAATCCGGCTATCCGAATAGCACTAACCGGTTATCCGGTTTTGGACATGAGTTAGTTACGCGAATCCGGATTTCGAATAGAGGAACGGCTGTCCGATTTTGAGGCAGAAAATAAGCTTTGCAAATTGGCTTTCGGATCTTTATAACCGGATGACCGATTGTTGTCCGTAAGTGAAACTCTCTCAAGCGGCTTACGGTTTTGTAAATCGGTTATCCGGAAGTTGTCCGAGAGCAATCAATAAGAAAGCGGTTTTCGGTTGATATAAAGCGGTATGCCGGTTAATCCTTGGAAATCATTTTAACTCTTATTGAATTTTGGTAAGCTCTTAGACTTGTATGATACACACCAATTCATTTTTGGCTTAAAAATTGATTGATTTTAAATCATTTTGTGATTTAAAACAATTCAATAAGCCTTTTAATGCATGAAATATAAATGCATACAAGAGAAAACATATAACTCATCTATCATGCATATACATCATACAATCATGAAATATGTAAGCATTCGAAGATTAATAATTCAAGCATATCACTCATTTATCAAGCTCAGGCATTACATAATCATCAAAATCAAACAAATCTATCATGATGAGTTGACAAGTTATCATCATAAATATATAACCATGCATCATGATAAAGCACAATAATAATTCAATTATGTAAATATGCGAGCATGCTTTCGCAAATTCAAGGTATTATCTATCCATCATGATCCATTTAACAAAATTAATATGACAAAAATTGTTACCAAAGCAATTAAATCATCTTACTCATCATTTTCTTTTAGATCATGATCGAATAATTATTCTCATAAGCTTTCATCAAGGAACTCTCCACCATTCCTTGTTTGTGGTACCTATATAAAAAAAATATTCAAGTTGTGTGCTTTGGTACCCAAATACTCTTGGTCCTTGAATGTTAGTTTTGGTTCTTTTGGAACCCAAATACATTTTACTCCATAATATGTATTTCTCTTTATT
The DNA here is from genome assembly GCA_030444775.1 of Atalantia buxifolia. Taxonomy (NCBI): domain Eukaryota; kingdom Viridiplantae; phylum Streptophyta; class Magnoliopsida; order Sapindales; family Rutaceae; genus Atalantia; species Atalantia buxifolia. The sequence goes on from CM059831.1 coordinate 31,954,869, forward strand.
GGACATCTATTTTTCATATGACCATTTTGATTACAATAATGACATACAACTTGATTGTTAATGGATGTTTTCTTCACAAAGTAGTTTTTATAATACTTTTGCTTCAAATTAGGCTTATAGCCAATACCACATTTGTCAAACACACATTTTTGGGAGTTTAGCAAGTTATCCAACATCTTTTGCCCATTTGTAAATTTTAGCACAATCTCCTTTAGATCATTGTTCTTATTTCTAAGCATTTCATTTTCATTCTTCAACTCATTCACATGTGATTCTAAATGCTCATGTGAAGTGCTAGAATTCTCATTTGATAATGCAACTCTATTATGCAAAGTTTTATTCTCTAATTCTAGTACTTTAATCTTTTCATTTAATGAATCATTGCATTTTTGTAAACCATCTTTTTCATTTTTCAAGTCATCTACATGTGATTCTAGATGCTTGTGCGAAGTGCTACATTTCTCATTTGATAATGCAACTTTACCATGCAATGTTTTATTCTCTAATTCTAGGCATATAATCTTTGCACTTAGAGATTCATTTTCATTTGTGAGCTCTAGCATTTTCTTTTAAGACATGCATTCTTTTTACCGAGTTTCATCCACTCATCATGCAATTCTTTAAAAGCATCATGTAATTCATCATAGCTATGATCACTTACCTCATCAAGCTCGTCATCCGATTCATCTCCAATTGCCATAAGTGCCAAATTTGACACTTCATGAGATTCCTCCTTGTTTGTAGTCTCCTCATACACAACTTCAAGTTTTCTCCATATTTCATAAGCATTAGAACAATTTGAAACTCTATGAAATTCCTTTTTATCTAAGGCACAAAATAAAGCATTCATAGCCTTGGAATTTAAAGACATATTCTTCCTATCCAACTCACTTAAAGCATTCTTTCTAGGAATGAATAAACCATCACAAACTATTTCCCATATTTCATAATCTAAGGCTTGTAAAAAGATTCTCATCCTAGTTTTCCAATAAGGATAATCATTTCCATCAAAAAATGGAGGTCTAGTGGTAGATTGGCCTTCCATTAAGGTTGAGCTAATTTGGGTTGCTATGGATCTTTAACTCTAGACGGTTAAGTCTACACAAGAGCACCTCGCTCTGATACCAATTGAAATGCAAGTATGCAACCCAAGAGGGGGGGTGAATTGGTATTTTAAAAATTATCCTAGCAAAACACACAACAATCCAATCTAATGCCTTAATAAATTCAAAAACAATAAATTCAATAAAGGCACAATAATAAATGAGTAAGGGAGGAGAAAGCAAACTCAAGGATTTTTACGTGGTTCGGCTATATCGCCACGTCCACGCCTCCAAGCAACCCAAGCTTGAGGATTTCACTATCCAAGCCTTTCCAAGGCTTCAAATGTTTACAATTGACTTCCAAGGTGTCAATGAACCTTTACAACAAGAGATTATCCCCCAATCTCTTCACTCAAGTGTTTCCCACACTTATACACTCTCAAATTTGATGAGAAAAATAAAGATTACAATAAAAACTCTCTTTAAGAGTGGATATGCAAATAATAGCACAATAAGAATTTAATCTATGATGATTTTCGAATTTGGAGCTCAATATATGTTGTGTGCACTTGTTTATGCTTGCCAAGCTTACCAAAAATGATTTGGATTTGAGTTTATATAGATGGAACTCAAAAACTAGCCGTTATGCACTTTTTGCTCATAACCGGATTACCGTTTATGGTATCCGAATTCCTTTGCATGTTACCGTTAAGGCAAAAATTTGAATTATTTGAATATCCGGAATGCCGCTTGTGATATCCGGATTGCCGTTTATGCTCGTAAACTTTCGCCCTGAATGCTTAGGACTTCCGTTTAGCACAACCGATTGCCGTTTATGCTCCGAAGCTTTACGCCCCATAACCGGATTACGCTTACGAAACCGGATTGCCGCTTTCATCCGGAGAGTTTACGCCCCATAACGGATTGCCGTTTTAGCATAACCGGATTGCCGCTTTCCATTCGGATGAATTCTGCCCGTAACTGAAATTTCGTTTAGCATATCCAGAATGCCGCTTTCTATAGTAACGGTACAGTGCACTTTTTGCTAAAATTACAGTTTGACCCCAAAACTTTACTAAACTTTAGTATTTCCCAAAACGTTATAAAAATTTACAATTAAGTCCAATTTCAGAATTTGTAAAAATTACTTTATGAATCCCAAAACATTATGAAATTATGATATGGCCCAAAATACTATAAAACATTTCAAATAAATCCTTTCCAAAATTTCAAGTAATACTTATTGATTTCAAAGTTTTCAAAACTCTTTCAATTAAACCATGAACTTGAAAAACAACCAATTTCATAAAATCATTTTTCCATTAAATATAAAACCTTTATAAAGTGAAAATAATGATTTATTTAAAATGTATGAAAAAATCATTTGAGCTTTTAAAACTTAATCATTCTTAATTTTGTTTGTTATCATCAAAATCAACATTATGTTAACATAAATGTTAACATCTTGCCTCTCCTTCCCCGGAAGTGAGAATTCAAGTTCTACAATTGTTCTTCTCTTTGGTTTTTGAAAGAAAAATCAAGAAATTAGTTTAAATTTTTCTGGCAGCACTCATGCCCAACATTAATAGGTGACCAAACTGGTATACTCGTTAATAGGATAAAGCAAAGCTGTCACTGTAAGATGGATCACAAATTAACACAATTTCCTTATATTCGAGTAGCCATAAATTTCAAATTTGTATACAACAGAGTTACTAATTTTTTGATATATCCAAGTGTCCTCAATTTTACACTTGTCAAAGTAATTAAAATTAAATTACAATTTACACACCGTAGTCCTAGAAGATATTAAAGGAAGTAAATACAATATATTAAAGTCAAATTTTCACATTTCAAACTTATATAACAGTTGAAATAAAGATTAAAGCATCTAATTCAATCAAATAGCACCTAAAAACTATTACAATATAAATATATTGTTGAAAAATTTCAGGTTACACATATATTTAAAGTTTTACAACACTTATAATTCACAAAAAAAAAATCCTTAAATTTACAGACATAAAATAAGAAGCTACACGTTTTAGTTACATATCGGGTAAAACATGCATAATAAACCTTTATATACATATACAAGTTCTACAATATACACACATAAACGTTAAAACATCATTTCACACACCGCCTTCTTCCATTCTCAGTAAAGTTCTGCACTTTTTTTCTCTTTCAAAAAATACTTACCTACTTTGCCTCCTAGGACGCAACCCACAAACTTAATAATTGTTGCACTGACACATCTATAATTTACATGAACCAAAAGTTCCGTTAAATTACATATTGACCAAGATAATAACAAAAAAAATCAGGAAATATTAAATACAACGTCATTGTTGGATTTTATTTCTCACCTTCTCTAATTCTGCATTTGTTCCAAGATGCACCTCTTCTTTCATTCTTAGGTGCCATAAATGGTGATTAATCATGTAACTTTGCAGCAAAACAGCCTAAAGTATCCAAAGATTATTGGCGCTCTGTCAGCAATACATCATCTTGTGCTGACATTGTAGGAATAATCGTAGATTTGTAGATAATTGTAGCGGTGTCCACCTTCTATAACCCAAATTCCAGCCTCTCAGGGTGGTCAACTCTGAAACTCCTTCTACCACCGCCCCCACTCTTGCTTCTTTTTGCATCCTTAATCTAAATAAACAAAAAATTCTCAAGCTCCATTTCTGGAAACGCTAATAACAGAGTCAAAATATAAACTTTTTCTATAATTTGGCAAGGAAATCAACAATGTCCTTTCTTTTTGTTTATAGGTTTCAATTTGTTAACTGATTAACATGTTCAATTTCAGCCAAATATTTTCGGGATAACGCTATTCAGACATTTCATCGAACACTTGATGAATATGGTCTATTTAAGAATTTGAAGCAGGATAACATAATTAGAATAATAATTGCGAAACCAATCACTGATATTACAAGTTCATTATTCCTACAAAAAAAAGAAATATATTATAAATTTTTTAAACACTCTCTAACCTGTGAAACTGCAGCTCCCCGTCATTTCTCCATGTACTACTAACGGACAGAACTTCAAAACGATTTTTTTTCCCCTCGATTTTCAGCGTTTGTTCAAAGCTGTTTGAAATTTTCGCATATTAAGTTGCAACGAGCGAGATGTTGATTCTTCAATAAGCGATTGATCAGATTCTATAAAAAGTCTCTTTCAAAAGCTGGGTAAATATTTTTCTTTTTCCAATTTTTCCTTTCATTTCTAATTTTTCAGCGATGAGCGCCTAACCTTCAACCGGCTATAATGAGAAACCCATGGGATTGACTTTACCGTTGACCCATTTTGCAACTGGTTTCCAAGCGGTTTCAACAAGTTTTTATTTCTCCCCCAACCTGCCACGTGTTGCGCTTACATTGGTACTTGGTCAGGTCACTTATGTTTCTTACAATAAATGTAACGCAAGCTTACCCATCTTCAAGAACAAAGAGCCTTTACAAAAAAAATTTTCAATACTAAGAAATATTATTAAAAAGTTGCAAAACATCAGGTTTTCGGAAGAGATGTTTGCTCGAGGGTCACTGAAGGTTGTATAAATCATGTTGTTTTTCGTATTTATATTCTCAATGTTCAATTTACACTATCAGATTCGCCCCATGAGCCCATCTATTACATATTTGTTGCGTGTGGGTTTTTCATTTGAGTGACATAACAGTACGCTCTTGGTCGTATTTGAAGTCTCAAATATTTATGAGTTCGGATATTTATCGATTCCAATAATATTCCACATCGACATTAGACAAGAAGTAGGGGCAGGAGTAGAGCCGAAATTAGAAATTTAAGGGTTGAAAATCATGCATGGTAAGCTTATAAATCAAGGGTAAGCTTATGATAGTTAAAATCCAAGAGCTAAATTATATTAAAAAAAACCAATTTTGTAAGTTAAAATTACAAATAAAAAAGAGTTGGACTTCAAAATCTTTTAAAAATCCTCTTATAGTTCATAATTTACATAGAGCTAGACTTCATTGATGACAAGACTAAAATCTTTGGGCAGACCATATAATAGATCAGATCTATCGGTGAATCATCAATTTTATCGTGTAATCCATTAATTACGACTACAGTTGGCAAAATTTAACACAACCCGTGACTACAGTCGGTAAAATTTAACACAACTCGATTACCCGATACGAATACAACACTAATAAATAGGTATGAGTCATCAAATTTAACATGATTATTAAATGTGTCGGGTCTGGGTTGACACGATTTTTTTCCATGTCAAGTTAAGGTTAAAATTCTTGACCCATCTACCTGAACAATAACACGATTATATTTTTTTACTTTAAATTAATTTTTAAATTCTTATCATTAAAACTCAAATATTGGATATATTCTCTCTTTTTGATTTTTTTTAAGACATATATATACACAATGTTTTATTTATAAAATTTAATACAAATTTAGAACTTTAATAGCGTGTGTAAAATATTGATACACATGTATATTTTATGATATCAATATATATTATCATTTACACATATATAATTTAAATTTTAAATAGTGTAAATGTGTAATAGTTTGAGGGGGTGTAACATTTGTTAAATATATAGATATTAAATGGGTTATTAGATAATCCGTTTATTTTTCGTGTCGGGTTCGGATCTCAATAATTTAACATGATTATTAAATAAGTCGTGTTTAAGTCGATCTAAATTTAAAACAACATGAAACTAAAATGACACGAACACGACTCAGTGACTCATTTTGCCAACTCTAGTTGCGACTTTGTGTATATAAGAATATACTATTATCCACTAGTTTCGTTTATATTATTTTATATTCTTCATACCACCATTAAACATAATAATCTACCACTACTTTTCCTTCTACAACTAATTATAAAATTGGATAATTATCCACTGATCACTTGTTTTTTCTAACTTTTTCAAAAATACATAAATCTTTTTTTTTTGGCAGCGCTCCATCTGAAGTTAACATTTTTTTCACTCGTCCACTCCCATTATAACACCGATAGAACTTTGTTGATATCATAAGGGTAAAATTGTCATTTCACAACTACATTGTTTGAAGACAGAAATAGACAGGTGCAAAACAATATAACTTCAAGGGGAGTTCAACAAAAAAAAAAAAATCAAGAATTGTGTATTTTTTAAAAAATGTGAAAAAAACTGATGGTTAGTAGATAATTGCTCTTTTACATTTGGGGATGAAAAAGTCATTTATATAATATTCCGTTAATTCTCTTAACAGTTTGAAGACGGAAGTAGATAGGTGCAAAATAATATAACTTCGAGTGTAATTCAACAAAAAACTACTAGATAGCTTATTGCATTCATGCAATCCGTTATAAAAAAAGATTAAAAAAAAGATTATATAATATGTATGTACGTACATATGTATGACAATGTGTAAATATTTGATGTAATTTTTGTTTAATATATAGATATTAAGCGGGTTATTGGGTAACCCGATTATTTTTCCGTGTCGGGTTTGGGTCACAATATTTTGACACGATTATTAAATGGGTCGGGTTTGGGTCGACTTAAATTTGACACGACACGAACGCGACTCGATGACCCGTTTTGCCAACTCTAATTAAAACCCGTAAAATCTCTTTCTTTTATTTCATCAAAACACGACACTTCAAACAAATCTAACATTTGTTTCTTCATTACTGAGTCACCACTAACGCCATTGGATCAAGATCCTCTTCTGATCTGAGCACTCCTGATCTTTTATAGATCTTGTGCCACTTGTATTTTAGTGTTAGTGGATGATTAGGATTTAACTACTTTTTCTTCTTAATTTATTAACCACCAATCATATTAACAGAATTTGCTCATATGAAAATCAGATTAAGAGAAGATCCTGATCCGACGCCATTACTCCCCATCACTCGATGTCATCGCCGTCACCGACAAGTGCTTCGTCATGCCACACGAGAACACCCATTTATGCAACCATTGAAGCGCCTACACATTGCCGCTGAATCATCAATCAACCTGTTAGTATTTTGGTTTGATTTTTCAAATTGAACCATGATCAGTTTAATTTTCATTAATTTTCCGTTGAAGCATGTCTTTTTATTTCTGGGTTTGATTTTTTTTTTTTTGTTCTTGTTGTCGGAAGCTAGTAATTCTGTCTGTATTTTCTAGTTGGCTTCATGAGTTCTTTGTATGTTTTTACTTACAATTAAATCAATTAACTTAATCTCCTTCAGATTTGAACAAGTAGATTAATTTTGCTTTTGAGAAAATTAATTAATTAGTTAAACACGTAATTAAAAAATTAATTAGTTGATAGATTATACGGTAGAGAGTGGAGTAAAGGCAGAGGACAGGGAATTGGAAGGGATCTGTATGTCTAAATGGATGGTCAGATTTGGAACGATGTAATCTACCTGTGCAAATCTAAAAAGTGCTGAGCAAGTGTTATGTAATAATAATATATATAATTCACAAGTACTATCTATTAATATAATTTTTATTTAAATAAAATTTGGCAACTATAATTTTTTTTTAATCTTTTTTTATAACGGATTGCATGAATGCTTTAATCTTTAAGTAAACCTATGATTACATATTGCATAATTTAAGAACTACTAGATAGCTTATTACAATTAATAGATTTATGAAGAATTAGGCTATTGAGGACTGAACATTAAACTTAGCAGTATTTTATGGTTTCAGGTTACCTTAAACTAGCTAGAAATGCATTTTACACTTAAGCTCTTGGAGGACTGAACATTATCATTATGTGCAGAGCATAATTTTGCATGACTTGTGTTCTACTTTTGTTGTCTTAACTATTGTTGAACTTAGAATTTATAAACTCTATGAACCATTTGGTCACTATCCCATGAAAATTTGCTTTGAAAATTAGGACTTGAAGTAAAACTTTTGAATACAGTAACTAGTTTTCGTCTATTAGTTGGTACTGGTTAGGCCTATTGAAATGATATGAAGCCTCATCAAATTCTCCGTCTGGCTAGGCTTCATGTGATATCATGCTTAATATATCATTTAAAATTTGCCGATGAATTCATTGTGGTTGATATCGTGCTTAAAATATATCATTAAGAAGGGAGAAAAGATTTGAAAGCAAACTAATTAACACACACACACACACACACAAGAGATCTTAATTGGACAGATTAATTTTACTTCTAATTAATACATCATATCCTTATAGGCATGCACAGAAGCTAAAGCTGCCTTTTCTTAGTATGTGAAACCGTAGTGGTGGTGGTGGTGGTGGTGGTGATAATTCAGCAGAAGAATCCAAAGTTGCCATTATCAAAATTGAAAGAAAATACTTAAGACTCAAAGCTAGTGGTTTATATGTATGTATGTTTTTCTTTCTTGCTTGCATCCTGGTATTTTGGTCCCAATAGCATGTAATACAATTGCTTGCTTTTCTTTTCTATTTTTTAATGTAACTTCCTCAAAACTCAAGTCTACTTAACGCTGACGACACTGCTAGCTACTTAAATACACTCATAATTATAATTTGTTGAAATATTGTTTAACAGGCTGTTATTGAGGTCAATATCATCCTTCTTCTTGTGCACCTTCTTCAACATGCAGAACTTGAAATCAAGGAGGCTGTATGGGCTATCTCTAAGTGGCTAAGTGCTACATATGGAGGATCTCATGAACATATTCAGTATGTTTCTTTTATTCACTCAGCGATGTTCATACGATAGATGTTTTTTCATTCAATAATGTTGATGTGATAGAATCACTTATGGTACCATAGTCTTACAGATTCCTGGTGAGCCAAGGTTGCATCAAACCGCTCTGTGATCTTCTGGTTTGTTCGGACCAAAGAATCGTGATAGTTTGTCTTGAGGGTCTCAAAAATATTTTCAAGATGGGTGAGGCTACAAGGAAATAGGAAATTAGGAATGGATAATAGGGTTAATGTTTATACCCAAATGATTGATAAGTGTGATGGATTAGATAAGATTGAGAATCTACAGACCCACGACAACAATGAGATTTATAAGAAGGCTGTGAAGATTTTGGAGTGATATCAGGCTGAGGAAGAGGAGGAAGAGCAGCTTATCCAAGATAGTGGTATTGGAAATCATCAGCAGGGTTTCGGTTTTGCAACCAACTAGCCCAACATTCCACCTGGTGGCTTCAAATTTGGTTGAAGTAGTAGTTTGAGAATATCTTTACATGCTTTATAGGCATTGTTTCTCCCATTGCACTGTATTTTGGAATTTTCTGTATCGTCTTGTCGCTAAGGCGCCAAGGGTCAGGATTTTTTGTCTGGCACATAGGCTTTTTTCTTTTACGGGATATGTGAAAACTTTTCTAAGTGAACTTGCAGTTTTTCAACTTGAGTTGTATTTCCCAATTACCGGATTCGTACAAAAAATTTTACATTGTGATTTGCCTTGATGTGATGTTGTAATTTGATAAATGCTACATAATACTTCTTATAATGCTGTGGAGTCCTGGATGATGAGCTTTCTTAGTGGTTATTTAGTCTTTTCTTTATTTATTTTGTTATAATGGCAACAGAGAATTAAATCTTTAAGAGAAATTATTCACCGTCCACCTGTTTTTTCTAATTTTTTCAAGAATACGCAATTCTTTTTTTTTTTTTTTGGACTGGAATCCACATGAAGTTACATTTTTTTTCACTTTTTCACTTACTATTAAGAAAACTAACGGAATATTGTTTAAATGATTTTTTTACCCTCAAATGTAAAAGATAATTTATCCACAGACCACCATGTGTTTTTTGTATTTTTTCAGAAATACAAAATTCTTAATTTTTATTTTACTGAACTCCACTTAAAGTTATATTATTTTGCACCTATTCACCATTATATCGTTGTGAAATGATGATTTTACCCTTATAATGTTAGCAAAGTTATAACGGTCTCTAAACAGAAGTGAAAAAGTGAAAAAAATGTAATTTCAGGTGGATTCCAAAAAAAAAAAAAAGAATTGTACATTTTTAAAAAATGGTAAAAAAACGGGTGGAAGGTGGATAATCTCCCAATCTTTAATATGTATGAGGCATTAAAAATTTAAGAACATAAGCTTTACAAATTTAAGAACATAAGCTCCATTTTTATGAAGGATTATAATATTTTTTTAACATTTATACTAAAAAAAATGTAAATTAACCAAAGGAAAAAGTACGTATAAGAAACATTTCTTGCATTGTTGAAGAGACCTTAGCTTATCAATTGAATCAATTAATATCCCGCGGTTGAACTGATCGTTTAGAAACCCTAGCCAGTAATCCATGCTTCATCCGAAAACTGATACTAAGGTTGTAGGTCACCGGATGATTTTTCACTACTTGAACATCATAATTATGAATGATGCTTGCCGCTGTGGCCTTCATCAGTGTAAATGCAATATCCTTACCAATACAGATCCTTGGACCTGCATTGAATGAAAAGAACTTGTGTGGTGGCTCATGCCTGATCCTCCCATCTTCAGTGATCCATCTCTCCGGCTTGAATTCTCGACAATCCTCTCCCCAGACTGAAGTCATTCTCGCCATCGAATACGCTGAAATCAAAACGTTTGCATTTTGATTCACTTTGTGCCCACTTGGAAGAACATCAGGCTGAAGAGGAATCCTTATTTCAAAAGGCACAGGAGGATACAGCCTTAGGGTTTCACACAAAGCTGCATGGAGATAAACAAGCTTACTCAGCTCATTTAGTCGAACCAACGGCGGCTTATTGGATCCTTCTTGTCGAACATTTCTCTTCAATTCTTCTCTGATTTTCGTTTCGGCAAATGGGTTCTTGGAGACAAGCCAAAAGAACCAAGTGAGAGCTATACTTGTGGTGCCTTCAGTTGCAAAAATTAAGCCCGTGATGTTGTCTCTCATAACTTTTTCAGCTGGTGTTGGTCCTGTTACTTCATGTCCACTCAAGTAACAATTCAAAAGACTATAAATACCTTCATCTTCTTTAGCTTCAATTGCTTTCTCTATTTCTTCTGGCTTTATTGACTTTTGCTTCTCCCAAAATTGGTCAATGGTTCTCCAACCATTAGCCAATTTTTTCTCCTTCCCAAACCCTAACCAGCTTTGCAACTTCCATAAACTTTCCGGCACGAGATGCCGGATAAGTATAGCCTCACAAGCATCATCAACAGCATCCGGAAACCCTATTTCTGGAAACCCCACCGACAGAGAATTAGGGTTATGCCCAGTGGCAATCAAGCATGCAAAATCAAACGTGGTCCTTTTCAACACATCTTGAAAGTCCACCAACATTTTTTCTTCACTCACATGATCAAGAACTGGGATTAGCCCTTTTTCGATCATCTCCGGAACGATCTTGGCCATGAGTTGCTGAAACTTTTGGTGATTAATAAACGCTCGAGCAAGCTTTCTTTGGTGTTTCCATTCATCAAAATCAGAATTGAAACGCCCTGTCTCTCCAAAAATATGAAACCTCTTCCTCCCCTCGGACCCTTTGTGATATTTTGAAAAATTTGTACTCATTATGCGCTGAACATTTGCTGGATCACTTGTGAGAAACATATCATATTGAGATACCCATGAACCTTTGATCATGAATGAGCCCTTTGTTTTTTCAAGAATTTGGGCAACTTTGTCGTGAAGCTGGATGATGTTGAGAATCACAGAGGCTAACATGCCAAGAAGAGGCAAATTCCATAGGGTTGAGTTGATCTTTCTGAAATGATGGAGAAAGAGAAAGAAAATTACTGGGAAAATAAAGCATTTAGGAAAGGCTAATGAATCAAACATGGCTATAAAAGCTGAAAACAAATTGTAAAAGGTTTCAATTGTTTGCTTGCTATGTTGCTTGATTTTTGTAGCTAGGTAGCTTGGGTGCGTATTTGTAGTTTCATTTGCTAAAGTGATGATAGCAAAGCACAAAGCCAAAATAAATGCTTACAAATTGGTACCAATAATTTGGGTAGTATACTCAACTTGCTTTTCAATTTATTGAATTAATTAATAATCATTTACATATTGACAAATTTAATTTTAAAAGAAATTCATATGATACAACGAGATATTGACATGTATTTGTATTTCCTTTTACCGAGCGCATAAAGTTAGCGTAAAATCTAATACCTTAAGTGCATGTTTGGAAGTTAGGATTAAGTATGTGATTGGATTAATTTTGGAATTAAATATTTTATCCCATGTTTGGCTAGTTTGCTTGGATTGGACTAGGGAGGACTAAATTTAAATTTAGTCCTTAAATCATGGGATTAACAAACCCAATCTATAAGTGGGGTTAGATGGGATTAGAATAAGAGAAAAAAATTTAATTACTTAATTAATTATTTTATTCATGATTTACTTGAATTTATTTTTTTATTTTTTTATAGTCTAATTAAATTGGTATTTTTATTCCAATAAAATTAACCATTAATAATTTGTTACAATAATTGATTGTATTAAATTTAATAATCACCAATGTATTATTAAAAATAATCATAGAAATTAATAATACAAGTAAATAATTGATTTTATAAATACATTATTCGCTAACTTTTTGATAAAATAAAATATATCAAAATATCTGATAAAAATTAATTAAATAATTAAATAGTTTTATTAACTTACATTTGTTTATTATAATTATGACTACCCAATAACTAATTTACTACATATTTAATGCTTTTGTTAATTACCTTTAAATTAATTTTAATTATTACTCTTAAATGTTTATATATTTTAATTTAAATATGATTTAACATTGTCCAATCTAATATGATGCCAAACATAATACAATATATAATAACTTAATCTAATTTAACTTAATCCAATCTAATTCTAATAATTAATCCAATCTAATCCTACGCAACAAACGTAACCTAAACGCTAAATTTATGGCCTTCATGAATACAAAAATTTCGCATTTTGTCTTGCAAGTTACGTGTTCAACACGAAGTGAAGAGTTGACTACAGCAAGCTTTAGACTGTCAGCTGCCTGCAATTGATTGAATGGCGCTGGAGCAATTAATGAAATTGGATGCCCAATTGGCAATCATTTGTGTTGGCGTGACCAAACGCTTTTCAAGTGCCCAAAACTATCTCAACATCGATCAAATTAATTTCAAATAATATTAAAAATAAATCTAAATAAATTCCAAAATGCGAACTAAAAAATTAAAATAATTGAAAATAGACTTTGTATGGGAAAAGAATTAAATACGAGAGTGCCTAATATTACTTAGAGGAAAAAAAAAAGGCTACGCGATCGAAAAATTTAAACAGATTAGTAAAAGTCTAACAATAATATTAAAAATAAATCTCCACTATTTCAAAAGAAACTTAGTCATAAATCAAAGATAGTTAAAGGCTTTGGTAATAAATCTCCACGATTTAAAAAAAGAAATCAAATATAGTTGAAGGCTTTGGTCCTATTAGAAATTTTCATTTCATGCGACGCAACTTGGAATTCCACCTGAGATATTGAGCAGCTTGCGTACTTGATTTAGACTTCAGAATTTGTATATTGACTTAACTGCCCCGCGTCGGCAGATTTTATGACAATTTGTATTCTCGAGGTGTTTTGTCAAAGGAGGCATGCAAATCTCAAGTTTTGTAATTAATACATTACAAATGATAATTCAATTAGAAATAAAATGCAAATTAACAATACAATTTAAGTGCAAAGAAAAAGCTACTTGGGTCTTTAAACAAATAATTATGAAATTCTCTGGTTTTTCATACATAATAGGGGTCCAACTACACTACCCAAGGGATACCATACCCTCATTATTTGTCGGTATGCTGGGCAGCCGTTAGATTTTAATGAGTATAATCTAACGGCTGGGGTTTTGGGAATGAATAGTGACTTAAGTCGGGCTACCATCTCAACCCGTTGCAGTATTGCATCATTTTTATGGGTGTTTGGGTCGTGTAAACCACGACTGGAATTGCTTTTAACCGATATCTAGGAGAGACATAAGGTAGGGAGAACAATCAAGCGCATTGCGACGGTGTGTTAGGTGGGATGTATGAAGTGGATCGTGGCTAGTTGAACATCTATGTGGTAGCATCAAACGAAACAGAGGGAGTGGTCGCGACAACAAAATATAGGTTAGAGGAAGTTGAAATTGAAATTTTTTAATTGAATAATGTATTGTTTATAATATTCTTGTTGGGAAATTAGATATAGTACAGAGAATGGGAAAATTGTGGAGTACAAGTCATTAATTTGCGAATAGATTTTGGGATTGTTTACTAGCAGTTCAAGATGGCCCGTTTAATGCGTTAGAATTGATGAGAAACTTGTGGTTTTGCCCTGTAATTTTATTGGGTCAGTGATGTTTGTTGTCTCCTCTTTTATCTTCATGATGACTATGCTTTCAACTTCAACTTCTTAGAAGTAGCCGGCATCTTAAATGGATTATTCAATTGATTTGTTTTGTGTCTTTGTAAGTGCATGGAATAATAATCGAATGTATGACTGAAAGTTCGACAGTAGCTTGGGTGTTATTAAGTTTTACAATGAACATTAAGTTTGACAATGAACAGGTATGGGAATTTGGGAACAGGGAAAGTGAAACTACCAGTGATAGAACGAAGTGAATCGGCAGCATTAAATAGTGACATGGGAGTACATGCTTACTGTTTGATGTAGATCTCTTTTGTTGAATGTATGAGAAAATTGTTAGTGTTATTGCTATTGTTATTGTTGTTGTTATTATTATTATTACATTCAGTGGTTAGTATGGTTTTTCCACAATATTTGGCCAACACTCCTACTGTTGCACATGACTTCTTGCGACTACTATCAAGTAGTGGTGATGACGATTCAAGAAGTTTGTTATATTGTAATTCTTTGTTTAATTTTCACTTACTATTTGTTTTTACTTTTTTTGACGATTCAATAACTAAGTTTGTTATATTCTAATTAATTGTTTAATTTTCACTTAATCTTTTTTTACCTCAATTTGCAGGCCTGTAAATGTGAATTTCGGATTTGGACTTATTTGTAAAGTTTTGAAATATTTGGGCTATATTATAATTTATGAAAGTTTAAGGACTCGAATATAATCTAAACACTTGAAATCCAAAATTGGACGAGTGACTAGCCCCCTGAGAAAAATCTTATATTTTGAAATTTTAGACTAAAATGAAAAATTTTGAAAGCTTTAAAAATTATTAGTATTATGTTAAATTTTAAAAAAGAATTCTTTGAAAAATATTAATTTCTTTGGGGTCATATCATAATTTTAAAAAGTTTTAGGATGAAAAGTATTATTTAAAAGTTCTGAAATTAGACCTATTTATAAAATTTTATAACATTTTGGGCCATAATATAATTACACAAAGTATTGGGCTAAAGTGTAATTTTAGTGAACAATCTTATTGTAGCAAAATTCAAATTTAACGGTAATATAACTGTTACAAGTGGCTAGCCGGATAAATCAAGCGGCTACCCGCTTGGTTGCAGGAATTTATCTATAACGGCTAGTTTTTGGGCTTTAACTATAAAACTCAACTCCAACTTCATTTTAAGAACTAATGTAAGCATAAACAATATCATATAACATATATTGAGCTTCTAAATCGCAAAATCATCATAGATTAAATCATTTTTGTGCTATTATTCGCATATCCACTCTTAAAGAGAGTTTTGTTGTAATTTTCTTTTTCTCATCAAATTTGTGAGTGTATAAGTATGAGAAACACTTGTATAAAGAGATTGTGAGATAATCTCTTCATTCTAAAGGTTTATTGACACCTTGAAAGTCAATTATAAGAACTTGAAGTTTTGGGAGACTTGGATAGTGAAATTCTCGAACTTGGTTGGCTTAGAGGCGTGGACGTAGGTGGGGATTGTCAAACCACGTAAAAATCAGTGTGTTTGTTTTTCTCTTCTCTTACTCTTTTATGATTATGCTTGTTTGAATTTATTGTTTTCTATTCCATTAAATTTATTGTTTTCTATTCCATTAAGGCGTTAGATTGATTTGTTGAGTAAATTGTTTAGCATATTCTTAAAAATCCCAATTCACCCCCTTCTTGGGTTGCATAACTTACATTTCAAGTAGGTCCCTGAAAATAGAGATCAATCCATTGAAAACCATGTAATTGACGGCCAATTAATACATATAAAATCTCATCAAATAGCCTTTAACATAATTTCTTTCCCGAATTAATTTTACCTGCTTGAGAATTAAAAGAAGCAAATAAAAACAATTTGAGGGGAATATTTCAGAATTATTCTGGGAAATTACAATGCCAGCATTCAAAATAAGGATTTTCAGGCGAAAAAAGCTGCTTACCTATACTATCCAAAGGCAAATTAAACTTTTAGAATCACATGCCGATGAGTTTGTTGCTGAAAATCAGAAATATTTTCTCGTACTCCAAAAATAGCATTGGTGAATACTCCCAGAGCTATATTCCCCACAATCTTAAACATTTTCCCGCGACATGCACAATATTTCTTGTAATTTCAACATAGTCTATAAAAAGCTCTAAAGTAGTGTTTCGTTGGAAAAAGGGGATAGAGCATAGGAAAGTAACCTGAATTCCTTTTTTCATTTTTGTTGTTTGGTTAGATAAAATATATAAGAACTTAATTTCTATTAGAATTTAATATCCACTATAATATAGATTTTAGATTCTACACTAAGGAGTAAAGAATTCAAATTTCTCTTCTATTCGAAACCAAACTTCTAAAATGACCCCTTCTGTTTTTTAATGTTTAATGTCATCAAATAATTGTTATTTATAATTTTTTTTCAATTTAATATTATAAATAGTTTTATATTAATTAAATTTAATCAATGATTTAAAAAACTTAACAAAATAAATAACTTTATTTATCTATTTAATATCAAAATATAGAAATATAAATTAATAGTCGTTGGATTGCCGTTGCTGCTGTCACTGGTGTATGCAGTCTCACTGCCAATATCGATGGACTCGCCGGCTGATGAAAAAGATCATTATATTGTCATTAAGGTCAAAAAATCCATGTATATTGTTCAAATGCAATTAAAAACATTTAGAAACATTTAACTCCCACAAATCCAAAAAAAAATCAATGTTTTTGGCTAGATGAGTTCACCCATTATAAACAGCATGAGTTTTTTTTTTTGTCATTTAAATATCATTCATGAGCTTGCATGAGACAATGTGTAGTGGCAGGCTGCAAGTATGGGGGCCGGTGGCGGATTTCTGCAGCTACAATTGCTTTCTTTGTTCTTTAAATGAAAATTTAAAATTATAATATATTGATTAAGAAATTATTTATATTATAATATAATTTATTTAGAAACAAATTATGTTAATTATAATTACTTAAATTAACAATAAAAGTAAAATTATATTAATAAATATAAATATAAATATAAATATGCTATTCAAAATAAATTTTTATTAGTTATTTAGGTAAATATATTAAACAAAATTACTGTTTTTTTAATTTTATTTATGATAAATATCTAAAGTCTAACACTTAAGGCTAAAATTGTCTAAATAAAAAAAATTAGAGATTTCCTTTCTTATAAAATTCTATAATAAATCAAATATTAGAAATTTCACTCCTCTCCTATTCTTTTTTCTCTATTCCCCCACTTTCCTCTCCTCTCATTTTCTCACATCTCTTCAAACCAAACATTACCTAAGAATATTTATAATGAAATTAGAAATTTTAAAACTTAAATCTTATCATCCATTTCATTCTAGCAACAAATATCGAGCGCACTCATACGACAATTATGAATTCAATGTCATTTACATCAAAAATACTAATGACGAAAAGAAAAAAAAAATTAAATGTTTGATTTCTTTTATTTAAAGAACTTTCAAAGAGTAATTATCATCTTGTTAGCTACTTATTTGTGGTTTAATCTTTTTTCTTGGTTGAATGGGAAACTAATTTCTTTCCATTATTTTTATGTTCAATGCTTTGATGCCATGGCAGACCTCTTATCAGTGTGTACATTTGATGTGTGGAATATTTCTTCTCGTACAGCAAAGAATGTAATCCACATGCAAGGAATTCTGGGAATATATGTAGTGCAAGATGTGACAGCAAGAAAACTAATCTTTTTCAGTCCACATTCATGATTAGGTTGGATCTTTAGTAATAGAATCTTAGATGAGTCAGTTGTGCTCTGTACTTTGGTAAAACAGGTTAGAGTCTTCCAGGGGCATTGCGAGCCTTTCAAATCTATAATGTTCAATCCTTACTCTAAATTTGGAGGAGAAAACTTTAACTGCATTTCATGGACGATGGACTTAACTTTCTCCCAAGAACTCTTATGAGACGCTCTCAAACTAGAAATTGTTTCAACCACAAATTGTGCAAAAGAGGACTTCTCTTCTTTGTTTTGGGCTATGTTTTGTCCTCCATGATCACCATTAACTACTGAAATAATAGTTTGAAGATAAAGTAGAATAATGAGCCAGATAAATAATTTTGGGATTTTCCTAAATCTTTCCATGGCTCACTTTGCAAAAGAATAATATTAGCTAAGGATTATTTTAACACTTTTGCTGTATTGTAATTCTGTATTTTCTCTTGCTTGGATATTGGATAAGATGGTTTTGATGTAGTTATTGTAAGTTTGTTCACGTTTCTGTAAATGAAGGGTAACGTGGAGTTACCAGCTTGCATTCAGCTATCCACATATTGAACAGTTCAAAGGAAGTTGAGAGTGGAGAATTTTACAAGTGGTAAGTATTTACATAATTAAAAGCTATTTACCCTTAATTACGAAGAAATATAACTGAAATAAAATGTCTAAAATGCACGGTCAAAAAGTTAATTAAAAACCCACGAAATGAAATGAATATTTTTTTTAGGGGTCCCTCTATATGATGCTGTTTAAATATACAATAATGTTAAATTTTTCTCAAAATTTAACCCAAAAGATTAATTACAAATGAAGTGATTACATGCTATCAAAGTGGCACAATGATTTTTCACAATTTCTATAATTATTTATTATATTATTTTTAATGCATATGATGAGTGTTGCCTATAAATTTTAGTATACATATAATTCTCGAGATTCACTAAAATTTTGAACTAATAATATGAGTCTGAAGCAAGCCTTTAATTTTTAAGTTAGTTTTTGAATATGAGTTAGGCACGTGATTTTTATACAATATCAAAACCAAAGTCATGCACAAGTAAACTCAAACTATTGAAACTAACTTATCACATGATAAAGACAAAGAATAAATATAAACCTGAATAGGGTGATAAAAGAATATTCTCACATCTATTAAGAATGATCTTAGACTAATAATATAAAATTAGAACAACCGCCAACTCTTAAGTGAGCTTTTGAGTGTAAATTAGACACAAGTTAATTAGTTCAAAGTCGATTCTTAACCGATGTGAAATTTTTATGTTTGATTTTTAGTGGGTTTGTATGTACTTTAGGATTTGGTTATATTATACATAATATTCGGAAAAAAAAGCATTATGATTAATGATGCATCAGTTGCACAACTGAAGACTTGGCTTGATTCCTTTGACCATGAAATCTATATGTGACCGCCTGCTAAATCAAGTGGAAAAGAAATTTGTATTGACGGTCGAATTAAAAAAAAAAAAAATCTCGCGGGACCAAGCCTCCAATTATGACCAATCCTTCAACTATGTTTGATTTATGAATGAATTGTAAGGTTCTTTTAATACGGTTAAAATTTTGAATCGATGGAGCAGTTTAATATGACATCAGAATTCAGATGTAACTTTACTTCAATGTCTCGTTTCATATACTATCTGACAAAATCGATTAATATTATTATTATTTTTTAAATAATTTCAATGGCGCAGCTTTCAGGCTTATTTAAGCTTTTGGTCAACACAAATGCTTTGCCTATTGGCATCAAATTTTGACTAATTGCTTCCAAGCCATTCCATAATTCTCTCTTGCAAGTTGAACCTTCTAGATATACACACGCCCACGTACACACACATACCCGCTCTCATTTTTTTTTTTTTTCATATCCTATTATATTTATAGTTTTATAATTAATTTGTTGTGCGTGAAATACAGAATTAAGCGTACTAAATAATCAAAGAAAAATAAAGGACACAAGAATTATGTGGTTCGGTAATATGCCTACGTCTACGGGATCAAGAAAAAAATAATTATATTATTAACAATTATTTGAGTAAAGAAATCTCATTTTTCCAAAATCTAAATACACTCAGTACTCTCACAAATAAATTTTTGAGATGTAATTCAAGCTCTCATCACCTCTCTATTTATAGCCTAAAGAATGGTCAAAATTCAACACGGCAATTTGCTCATTTGTGCTAGCTTTCATGCTAGCTGTAGAAAGTTTGAATGCCAGCTATATATTTGTTGAAATTTCCAAGCTTTGGTGCTAAATTTCAACACGTTTTGGCCAATTTTGTCAAGCTTTTATCATAAAGCTTTTCTTTGTCAAAAAGCTTGGTTCGACTTTCACATAATTAAACACCTCTTTTATATTTTTGTCCCCTCACAGACGCTTTGCATCAATCTTATATTTTTTTTCCTTTTATTTTCTTGCTTATTATTTTTTATTTAAAAAATTACGTAATAATTATTTGAGTCCCTTTTTCATTTTTTGAAGTTAAATATATGCTTTAATCCTTTAAAAATTTATAAAAAAATTAGAGTTAAGTGGAACAAACTGAATTTTTTTATTAGAAAAAAATTAAAAAATTAAAAAATATTTTAAGAATTAAAGTAGGTTGTGATAGAAAAAGAGTGTTACTCTTATCATTTCTAGGCTCGGTAAACAAAAAATATAAAGAATGCAAGGTAAAATTATTCAAGAGGACTTTTACTTCTCTTCAAAAGGAAGACCAAATATATTCAAGAAGACTGACATTGCAAGAAAAATTATATAACAACACGCAACTCGAAAAGGCATATAATAACAATATGAGGAGTAGACACGTATTGTACATGCAAGCAGCAGCAGGAGAAATTTGGTCATTTTATATTAACATTATAATTCAACGAAATAAGTAATAATTACTTATTATAATAAACAAAATCAGTCTATAAAATAGTAATAAAAACAATCAAATGTCATAAAAAAAACATTAGAAAGTAAAATGATTCATCGTTTTTAAATGTTCTTAGACCATGTAACAAGAAAATTTCAAGATGAAATTAGTAAACAAAATGATGCATCGTTAATTTAGGATAATTTAAAAAAAAAGTCAATATCCATCCATAAACAATATTAAATTTTGTAGGCAATGTTCAATTAATTTGACATGTATAGAATTAAGGGAAAGCTACTGACCGAAAGTTGATTTAGATGGATAATTATTTAATGAAATCCATTGAATGTGGGCCTTAAATAAAATACATTTTTAAATAGGAAATGTAATTTTGTAAATATTGATTTTTTTTTTAACTACAAAAGTGTTAATGCATAATCTTGAGGGGTTTCATTCTGAAGTTCAGAGTCAAAAAAAGTAGGTTTCCCATCTTTGTGATCACTGTCGAGAGTGGGACAGAAAATGTAATTACAGAATTGAAAAGACTGATGAAACATTTAAATTGAAGACTGAAAAGACAAGTGGTGACTGATTCCTTGCCTTGTTAACACTGATGCGTTTGTTTTCAATTGGTTTTCCATTTTAAAAAACACCATGATATAACTATGATTGTCATGAGGGGGGCTATTTACATATTATAAAACCGGCAAAGCTACCAAAACCTACATTTATAACTAATATATCTATACGTGTATATATGTAGTTATATACTGAGCGCTACATCAACATCATCCATTGCCATTTTGTTAATTTCAGCATATCCTACTCCAAGAATTAAGATGAGTTCATTCCATGACCAACTCATGAAACCACCAAACGATGAGGAAGATTTCATGCTGGTCATGGAGCTTGCCCACAGCTCATTACTTCCGATGACCATGAAAGCTATCATCGAGCTTCGTGTGTTAGAGATTTTAGCTAAAGCTAGTCCATCTCAGCTTTCTTCTTCTGAGATTGCATCTCAGCTGCCCACAAATAACCAAGAAGCCCCAACAGTACTTGATCGAATGTTACGACTCCTTGCTAGTTACTCTCTCCTAACTTGTAATCTTGTCACAAATAAAGATGGAAATGTTTTCAGAGTATATGGTTTAGCGTCCGTTTGCAGATATTTGCTTCCAAATGAAGACGGAGTTTCTCTTGCTCCCCTTTTCCTCTTATCCCAGGAGAAAGTTACTGTTGATCCTTGGTTTGTTTTCTAATTTCTCTGCGACATCTTTCATGAGTCATGAAAATTCCTTTATAACATTGTGAAGCATTCTTTACATTGTTGTAAAGGGTATCTTTCCGCACGAAATTTGTGCTGACGTTCACATATGAGTATTTTCAATCTTTCATATACATTATTTCCATTCATTTTCTTTAATTTTTTTTTTTTGAATTTCAGTATCTGTGAAAGAAATTTTATATCCCCGAATTGAATAGGTACCACATGAAAGATTGTTTATTGGAAGGACCCTACCTTTTATGAAGGCACATAATGCAAAAAATCCATTTGAGTATGCTATGAAAGATGCTAGAAGACGGAACCTCTTCAATCAATCAATGCGCAATCACACTGCTTTAGTTATGAAGAAAATTCTTGAAATCTACAAAGGATTTGAAGAGATAAACCAATTGGTAGATGTTGCCGGTGGTGTAGGTGCTAATCTCAGCTTACTAGTTTCTAAATACCCACAAATTCAGGGTATTAACTTTGACTTACCTCATGTCATTAAAGAAGCACCTTCTTATCAAGGTATTCATTAATTTAAAAGAAAAAATTAGTGGCGCTTTGGTAGTTTGGTGAAATGATAATAATTTTTTTTTTATTAGAGATGGTCATATAGACCCATTTTTTGATATTTATGCCAAAATGAAAGATAGTTAGATTGTTATTATTATAGAAAAAAAATTTTCCTAAAAAATTTTTATGTCAATAATTCCAAAAATATGAGATTTCTATGATCATTTCACTGAACCTTTGAGTGTCACTGACGTTTTCCCTCAATTTAAATATAAAACAACATGATATATATTTTTCTTTACATATTGTAAATTTTTTTTAAATAGTGCTATTTTAAGTTATATATTTTGCTTAATTATCAGTTAAAATATCATATATAATTTGCTTTTTCCTTTTTCTTAATTTCGTTTGCAGGTGTGGAGCATGTTGGAGGAGATATGTTTGTTGAAGTGCCTAAAGGAGAAGCTATTTTCATGAAGGTTAGTTCTCCAATTAATTTTTCCACTTGCCAACATATATGTTAACTCTGCATAAATTCTGGAAACTAATATAGGAAATTAATTTTCATATAAATCTTCAGTGGATACTTCATAACTGGAGTGATGACCAATGTGTGAAGATACTGAAGAATTGCCACCATGCTCTTCCAGAATCCGGGAAGGTCATTATGGTGGACTTTTTAATACCAGAGTCCCTTGAGACTGATATTTTAAGCAGGTTTGTTTATATGCATGACATACAAATGTACACTGTATTTCCTGGGGGAAAGGAGAGGACAATTGAGGAGTTGAAGGCCCTGGCGACGAAAGCTGGATTTCTGCCGTTAAACTTGTCTCTGTCGTGCTTCTTCTTTGTTGGGTTGTTGAACTCTACAAATGATCTGAGCTTTGACAAGCGTACAGGTCATTTCAAGGTTCTAATTTAATTAAATAAAATAAAATGCCGACGCCAGTCCTGATTATTTTGCCAGCATCGGCTTCTATTTCTTGTCATGTTTCAGTAATTTCTTCTTAATGCTTGCGTGCAAAAGTAACCTAATAAAATCTTAGGTTGGATAATCCTTGCTTGTTTTGCTTACCTTCAACTCTTTATTTTGACATTGCGTTTTGCGCGTGCTGAAACAAATTATTGATCCATTTCTCCTAATGAAGCACTATAAATTATCGAAGACATAAATACACGTGTACGCTGAGACAAATGACACGATGGTTATTGATAGGAATTACATAAAGATAACTGTTCAAAATTAAATTCATTGTGTCATTGTGACATGTAAATATGACAGGAATCAACAGCATTATATGATACATATACAAAAATGATTAAGATTATTATGAGATGTACATATAAAAATGATCAAGACCATTATCTCATATAAATATGAAAATTATAAGGACCATTATATCAATTTATTATGAAAAATAAAAAATATTATATTTGATTATTTATCTTTGTTAAGTTTTGTTCTCTTATTTAAAATATAGGCCTTTAAGTTACATTGACAGTCCTAGAATTCGATTCATTTATCGAGTGTTTTCACATTTCGTATAAAAGCCTATGAGCCCAATTGGAATGATCTAAAATTAAGACCCAAAACCCTCATGTTTTTGTTTTCATCTTTACGCCCAACATAGTTCATGTTTTATTTTTAATCTTCTTTGCTTATATAATTTACATTACTTAATTTAGTTAACAATAGAGATCTGAAGGATTTAAGGGAACAAGCCAAATTAAAAAGAAAGAAAGAAAAAGAGATAGAGGGAAAAGAACGAGAGCAAAAGGAAGAGAGTAGAAGAACATGAAGAAGAGAGAGTGAGAGAGTTGAAGGGGAGAGATAGAGAGAGAGAGCTAAAGTGTTAAGCAATTTATCTCACAATTCAAAATAAGTCTTGGGATATAAATGAATATGCTTGAGGCAGCCCTTGAACTATGAGGAAAAACACCTACCATCACTGTCCCCTGTGTGATGATTTTTAGTCTAGAGACCTACAATGATAATGTTACGTGCCAACGTAACTGACCTTGTAATTGATCTGTGTAAGGAGTTGAAGTCTTCCAGGATCGTTTTCTTTGGTTTCTCTATTATAGAAATCAGTTAAAAAATGAACAACTGAACTTGGTCTATTTCGAGGAAGACCAAGGCCTCCAATACTAGTTAAACTCTGAAGGAAATTAATCTACTCCTTTTATTCATCTTGAATTGAATTTATATAAAGACTTTAATAGAAAATAACGAAGACACAGCTGAATAATAGCAACAAATGCTGACATAGTGGACCACTTCTACAAGTAAATAATAACTAAAGATTTATTTTGACTATAACAACCCAGGCGAATAGGACTCCTCAACAGCCACGTGACATTCCTCCCTTCTTGGAAAGCATCCTTGACCTCAAGGATGGAAATCTGGAAACCTCATCTGCAACTGATCAGCACTCTCCCAAGTAGCTTCAGCAGGTGATAATCCTTGCCAATGAACCAGAACTTCATCTTTCTTTTTCCTCGTACGCCTATCAAGAATCGCTTGAGGAATAGGCAAAATTGAGTCCTCAGCTTCTGGAATTATTGGAAGACTACAATCAGCCAATGTTTGAGAGCCAATTCGTTTTTTCAATAAGGATACGTGAAAGACAGGATGTATTTTAGAGCCTTCTGGTAACTTCAACTTATATGCCACAGCTCCCACCTTCTGGATGATTTCAAATGGTCCATAGAACTTTGGCGATAACTTTCTTTTCAAAGAAATTGATAGTTGGCGATAAGGCTGCAACCGTAGATACACGAAATCTCCAACCTCAAAGCTTTTATCAGTATGCTTGGCATCATATTTCTTCTTCATACGATTTTGGGCACAAGATAGTTGCTCCCTTAATTCTTTAATTACTTCATCTCGGCTCTTTAGCATATGATCAATAGCTTCCACTTGAGTAGTTCCTGGAACATAAGTCAACAATGTAGGTGGTGGTTTGCCATAGACCACTTCATATGGTGTCTTCTTAGTTGATGAATGAATGCTGGTGTTGTAGCAAAACTCTGCCCATGGAATCCATTTCACCCATTCTTTTGGCCTGTGGCTGGTGAAGCACCTCAAATACATCTGAATTACTTTGTTCACTACCTCCGTTTGACCGTCAGTTTGCGGGTGATAAGCAGAGCTGAAATTAAAGCTAGTTCCCTGTAACCTGAATAACTCCTTCCAGAACAAGCTCGTGAATGTTGAGTCTCTATCACACACAATACTTTTTGGCATGCCATATAATTTAAAAATTTGTTCAAAGAATACTTGAGCAATGCTTGCAGCTGTGTACGGATGAGATATTGGAATAAAATGGCTATATTTTGACAATCTATCAACAACTACAAAGATAGTTGTCTTTCCTTTAGAATTAGGGAGGGCATCAATGAAATCCATAGAGATGTCAGACCATACCTGTGAAGGTATTGGCAATGGATTGAGAAGTCCTGCTGGAGCTACACTTTCTGCCTTTTGTCTTTGACAAGTATCACACTGCCGGATGAATTCTCTTATTTTTTTCCGCATTCCGACCCAATAAAATACTGATCTCACCCTCTGCAAAGTCTTGTGGTACCCTTCATGTGTGCTTGAATGTATTTCACTTAAAATTGCAGTCGCTAGAGATGAGTCTGCTAATAAATAAATTCGATTCTTAAAATAAAGAACTCCATCTTGATATTTCCAAGGCCCTATAATTTCTCCTTGTTCACACAATTTTACCAACTGCTGCAAAGTTGAATTACTTCGTACTTCTTCTCGGATGGACTCTAGCCAATGGGGAACTGGGGCTGAAATTGCATTAATTTCACCATCTTCCTCCCGCCTAGATAACGCATCTGCAATGACATTATCTTTTCCCCTCTTATACTCTATGGTAAAATCATAGCCCATCAATTTTGCAAGCCATTTTTCTTGGGCAGTTGTAGTAATTTTTTGTTCCCATAAGTGCTTCAAACTCCTTTGATCTGTTCTCACAACAAATTTTCTCCCAAGCAAATAAGGCCTCCATTTTTGCACTGCAAGCACCAAAGCCAACATCTCTTTTTCATATGTGGAAAGGAACAAATTTTTTCCCCGTAATGCGTGACTGAAAAAAGCTATTGGCCGTTGATTTTGCATGAGAACTCCACCAATTCCAAATCCTGCAGCATCACACTCTACAATAAAAAGCTCATTAAAATTTGGTAAGGCTAACACCGGAGCCTGTGTCATCACCATCTTGAGCTGCTCAAAGGATTCTTCAGCCTTCAGGTTCCATTTAAAATTTCCCTTTTTAAGCAGATCGGTTAACGGCCGAGCGATTTTTCCATAGTTCTGGATAAACTTCCGGTAGTACCCTGTTAAGCCTAAGAACCCACGTAGAGCCTTAATAGTGGTAGGTTTAGGCCAATTTAAAATTGCAGCAACCTTCTCTGGATCTAGAGCAACCCCATTGCTGGAAATTATATGCCCCAAGTACTTCACTTCTTCCTGGCCAAATGAGCATTTTTCTTTCTTCACAAATAATTTGTTAGCCCTCAAGATTGAGAAAGCAATATGTAAGTGTTCTAGATGATCTGTCCATGTCTTACTATAAATTAAAATGTCATCAAAGAATACCAGGATGAACTTACGCAGACATTCTTTGAAGACATCATTCATAAGCGATTGAAACGTGGATGGGGCGTTGGTGAGGCCGAATGGCATTACCAAAAATTCATAATGCCCTTGATGAGTGCGAAATGCTGTTTTGGAGATATCAGTGGGGTGCATCCGGATTTGATGGTATCCTGATCGTAAATCCAATTTTGTAAAATATTTGGCTCCATGAAGTTCATCAAGTAATTCATCAATGACTGGTATTGGAAATTTATCCTTGATTGTGATTTGGTTCAGGGCTCTGTAATCAATGCAGAGACGCCAAGACCCATCATGCTTTTTTACTAGCAACACTGGAGATGAATATGGACTTTGGCTGGGACGAATCAGCCCTGACTTTAGCATGTCAGCCACTAGCCTCTCAATTTCATTCTTCTGGAAGTAAGGGTATCTATATGGCCTTACACACACGGGACCACTTCCATTTTGTAATGGAATCATGTGGTCATGGGATCTAGGTGGTGGTAGCTCACGGGGTTCTTGAAAAATATCTTTAAAATTCTGCAACATATGCTCAATTTCCAAGTTAGACGAAGACAAAGAAGGATTAGAAGCAAAATTACCTTGTGGGGCTACCAACGAGAGGGAATATATTTTTACTATTGCTCCTTCTTTCCCTTTACATAATGCCTTCTGAATCTCTTGCTCATCTACAATTTTGTCTACTGGAGGTGTCAAACCTTTGAGCTTTACTTCCTTCCCATCAATTTTGAACTGCATGGATAATTTGGAAAAGTCCCAAATTATAGGCCCCAATGTCCTTAACCATTGAGCTCCTAGGACAATGTCACACCCCTCTAAAGGAAGCATATAAAGATTGGCAAGGATTGGGATTCCTTGGATAATCATACGTACACCTTTACAAAGCCCAGCACTGGAAATTTTTTCTCCATTTGCAACAGCCACTTCAAATTGTTCTTCTCCAGTGGAATCGATCCCCATCCTTTCTGCAGCTTTATTGCTTAAAAAATTATGTGTGCTTCCCGAGTCTACGAGAAAAATACATTCATGATCTCCTACCTTCCCTTGGACCTTCATGGTTTGAGGGGCCCTAGATCCATAAATAGCGTGAAGAGAGACTTCTGGTAATGCTCCAGCGACAGTTACCTCCCCTGACTCGTCTATCGCAGCATCATTTTCCTCATCTGGCCAATGTCCTTCAATAAAAAATAACTTTTTACACCTGTGACCAGGGCTAAATTTTTCATCGCAATTGAAACAGAGCCCTTTATCTCTTCTTTCCTTCAGTTCAGCTGGTTTCAACCTTTTCACTGTCATTGGGCTATAGTTTTGGTTAGGCACAGTGACTGTGTTGAATGTGGGCCGTTTAATTTCATTGTTGCTTGCTCGCCTATTATTCAGGTTGCGGGACTCATATAACCTTGCCAATCCGATTGCAGCAGAAAGTGTCGAAGGACAACATGCCTGTACATCAGTCCTGATGTTGTCTTTCAAACCACTTACAAAACAACCCACTTGTTGCGCTGGAGATAATCTTCCTGCCCTTATCAATAACCTTTCAAATTGGGTTTGGTAATCTCTTACCGAACCTATCTGTTGTAATTTTGTTAGATCTCCAAAGAAATCTTGAAATTGAGTAGGACCATACCTGCTATGTAATCCTCGCTTAAATGCCTCCCATGTAATAAAAGGAGTTTCTTCTTTCATCAGCTGGAACCACAGTTGTGCATCACCTTCCATATTAAATGAAGCTAAGATTACCTTCTCATCATTTGGAGTTTGATGTAGCTCAAAAAATTGCTCCGCCCTGCAAACCCAACTTGTAGGATCTTCTGTTCCGTTGAAGCGAGGGAAGTCCAACTTGACTGTTCTAGGGAGATAACTATTGAAGAGAGATTCTTGGCTGCATCCTCCGCTAGTGTTTCTTTTTCCACCACTATTACGTACTGCACTATAAGAACTTTCACCTTGCTCACGAGCTCGACTACTAAACATCTGATCAAATCGGGCATTCATTGCTGAGAACATCTCTTGCATTTCCTTGAGTATCCGTTCTTGACCAGCTGCAAGGGAGCTTACTTCATTTTCTAAGCTTTTCATTCGTGACTCCTCCATGCCCTGCTCTGATACCATTTTGTTACGTGCCAACGTAACTGACCTTGTAATTGGTCTGTGTAAGGAGTTGAAGTCTTCCAGGATCGTTTTCTTTGGTTTCTCTATTATAGAAATCAGCTAAAAAATGAACAACTGAACTTGGTCTATTTCGAGGAAGACCAAGGCCTCCAATACTAGTTAAACTTTGAAGGAAATTAATCTACCCCTTTTATTCATCTTGAATTGAATTTATATAAAGACTTTAACAGAAAATAACGAAGACACAGCTGAATAATAGCAACAAATGCTGACATAGTGGACCACTTCTACAAGTAAATAATAACTAAAGATTTATTTTGACTATAACAACCCAGGCGAATAAGACTCCTCAACAGCCACGTGACAGATAAACACATGATAGATTTTTTTTTTGTCATGCATTTATGATATAGTTGTGATAGAAAATAGTCTATAAAAAACCTACGATAAACTTATAGTAAATTATTTAACTATCAAAAATGTATAACTGAAGAAATATAATTGAAATAAAATGTCTAAAATGCACGGTCAAAAAGTTAATTAAAAACCCACGAAATGAAATTAATATTTGTTTTAGGGGTCCCTCTATATGATGCTGTTTAAATATACAATAATGTTACATTTTTGTCAAAATTTAACCCAAAAGATTAATTACAAATGAAGTGATTACATGCTATCAAAGTGGTAGAATGATTTTTCACAATTTTGATAATTATTTATTATATTATTTTTAATGCACATGATGAGTGTTGCCTATAAATTTTAGTATACATATAATTCTCAAAATTCACTAAAGTTTTGAACTAATAATATGAGTTTGAGGCAAACCTTCAATTTTCAAGTTAGTTAGTTTTTGAATATGAGTTAGACATATGATTTTTATCTGATATCAAAACCAAACTCATGCACAAGTAGACTCAAACTATCGAAACTATTTTATCACGTGATAAAGACAAAGTATAAATATAAACCTAAATAGGGTGATAAAGGAATATTCTCACATCTATTAAGAATGATCTTAGACTAATAATAGAAAATTAAAACAACCACCAATTCTTAAGTTAGGTTTTGAGTGTAAGTTAGACACAAGTTTACTAATTCAAAGTCAATTCTTAACCGATGTGAGATTTTTATGTTTGGTTTTTAGTGGGTTTGTATGTACTTTAGGATTTGGTTGTATTATACATAATATTCCAAAAAAAAAAAATATTACGATTAATGATGTATCAGTTGCACAACTGAAGACTTGGCTTGATTCCTTTGACTATAAAATCTATATGTAACCGCCTGCTAAATCAAGTGGAAAAGAAATTTGTATAGATGGTCGAGTAAAAAAAAAAAAAAATCTCGCAGGACCAAGCCTCCAACTATGACCAATCCTTCAACTATGTTTGGTTTATGAATGAATTGTAAGGTTCTTTTAATACGAGCAGTTTATTATGACATCAGAATTCAGATGTAACTTTACTGCAATGTCTCGTTTCATATACTATCTGACAAAATCGATTAATATTATTATTATTATTTTAAATAATTTCAATGGCGCAGGTTTCAGGCTTATTTAAGCTTTTGGTCAACACAAATGCTTTGCCTATTGACATCACATTTTGACTAATTGCTCCCAAGCCATTCCATAATTCTCTCTTGCAAGTTGAACCTTCTAGATATACACACACGCCCACGTACACACACATACACGCTCTCATTTTTTTTTCATGTCATATTAAATTTAGAGTAATAATATAGTTACAAACTCTTCTATAAATTTATTTTATACAAACTGATGTGGCATAATAAAATTAGTTGAATTAAATATCTCTTGACTCACATAATTTATTTATACTATTTTATATTTTCATTCAATTATAAATTAATGTCACGTCAGTTTGTAAAAGATAAAATTATACAAGAGTTTGTGACTCTATTATCACTCTTAAATTTATGGTTTTATAATTAATTGAACACCTCTTTTATATTTTTGTTCCCTCACAGACGCTTTGCATCAATCCTAAACTTTTTTTTCCTTTTATTTTCTTGCTTATGATTTTTTATTTGAAAATTTACGTAATAATTATTTGAGTTCCCTTTTAATTTGTTGGAGTTAAATATATGCTTTAATCCTTTAGAAATTTATAAAAAAAAATTAGAGTTAAGTGGAACAAACTGAATTTTTTTATCAGAAAGAAATTAAAAAATTAAAAAATATTTTAAAAATTAAAGTAGATTGTGATAGAAAAAGAGTGTTACTTTTATCATTTCTAGGCTCGGTAAACAAAAAATATAAAGAATGCAAGGTAAAATTATTCAAGACGACTTTTGCTTCTCTTAAAAAGGAAGACGAAATACATTCAAGAAGACTGACATTGCAAGAAGAAAAATTATATAACACGCAACTCGAAAAGGCATATAATAATAATATGAGGAGTAGACACGTATTGTACATGCAAGCAGCACAGGAGAAATTTGGTCATTTTATATTAACGTTATAATTCAACGAAATAATTAATAATTACTTATTATAATAAACAAAATCATTCTATAAAATAGTAATAAAAACAATCAAATGTCATAAAAAAAATTAGAAAGTAAAATGATTCATCGTTTTTAAATGTTCTTAGACCATGTAACAAGAAAATTTCATGATGAAATTAGTAAACAAAATGATGCATCGTTAATTTAGGATAATTTAAAAAAAAAGTCAATATCCATCCATAAACAATATTAAATTTTGTAGGCATTGTTCAATTAATTTGACATGTATAGAATTAAGGAAAAGCTACTGACCGAAAGTTGATTTAGATGGATAATTATTTTAATGAAATCCATTGGATGTGGGCCTTAAATAAAATACATTTTTAAATAGGAAATGTAATTTTGCAAATATTGATTTTTTTTTTTAACTAAAAGTGTTAGTGCATAATCTTGAGGGTTTTCATTCTAAAGTGGCGGCCTTAGGCAATTGCCTCACTTTCCTATCTCTGGAGCCGTCACAATAAAAAAAAATTGATATCCTTTTAGTCCTATCCTTGGTTTTGGATTTTTCTTTTTTTGTTCTTTCATAATTAGTTGGTACTTTATTTACAATAGAAGTACATAACAAATTGCTTGTTCACGAGCTTTCTTTTTTCTTTTACATATTATGTCTATAATGTATGAAAAACCAGAGAATTTCATATTTATTTGTTTAAAGACCCAAGTAGCTTTTTCATTGCACTTGAATTGTATTGTTAATTTGCATTTTATTTCTAATTGAATTATCATTTGTAATGTATCAATTACAAAACTTGAGATTTGCATGCCTCCTTTGACTAGACACCTCGAGAATGCAAATTTTGTCATAAAATCTGCCGACGCGGTGCAGTTAAGTCAATATACAAATTCTGAAGACTAAATCAAGTACGCAAGCTGCTCAATATCTCAAGTGGAATTCCAAGTTGCGTCGCATTAAATGAAAATTTCTAATAGGATCAAAGCCTTCAACTATATTTGATTTCTTTTTTTAAATCGTGGAGATTTATCACCAAAGCCTTTAACTATCTTTGATTTATGACTAAGTTTCTTTTGAAATAGTGGAGATTTATTCTTAATATTATTGTTAGACTTTTACTCATCTGTTTAAATTTTTTGATTTTTCTCTAAGTAATATTAGGCACTCTCGTATTTAATTCTTTTCACATACAAAGTCTATTTTCAATTATTTTAATTTTTTTAGTTCGCATTTTGGAATTTATTTGGATTTATTTTTAATATTATTTGAAATTAATTTGATGTTGAGATATTTTTGGGCACTTGTAAAGCGTTTGGTCACGCCAACACAAATGATTGCCAATTGGGCATCAAATTTCATTAATTGCTCTAGCGCCATTCAATCAATTGCAGGCAGCTGACAGTCTAAAGCTTGCTGTGGTCAACTATTGACTTCGTGTTGAACACGTAACTTGCAAGACAAAATGCGAAATTTTTGTATTCATGAAGGCCATAAATTTAACGTTTAAGGTATTAGATTTTACGCTAACTTTATGCGCACGGTAAAAGGAAGTCACAAATACCTCTCAATATCTCGTTGTATCATATGAATTTCTTTTAAAATTAAATATGTCAATATGGAAATGATTATTAATTAATTCAATAAATTGAAAAGCAAGTTGAGTATACTACCCAAATTATTGGTAGCAATTTGTAAGCATTTATTTTGGCTTTGTGCTTTGCTATCATCACTTTAGCAAATGAAACTATAAATACGGACCGAGCTACCTAGCTACAAAAATCAAGCAACATAGCAAGCAAACAATTGAAAACTTTTACAATTTGTTTTCAGCTTTTATAGCCATGTTTGATTCATTAGCCTTTCCTAAATGCTTTATTTTCCCATTAATTTTCTTTCTCTTTCTCCATCATTTCAGAAAGATCAACTCAACCCCATGGAATTTGCCTCTTCTTGGCATGTTAGCCTCTGTGATTCTCAACATCAACCAGCTTCATGACAAAGTTGCCCAAATTCTTGAAAAAACAAAGGGCTCATTCATGATCAAAGGTTCATGGGTATCTCAATATGATATGTTTCTCACAAGTGATCCAGCAAATGTTCAGCAAATAATGAGTACAAATTTTTCAAAATATCACAAAGGGTCCGACGGGAGGAAGAGGTTTGATATTTTCGGAGAGACAGGGCTTTTCAATTCTGATTTTGATGAATGGAAACACCAAAGAAAGCTTGCACGAGGGTTTATTAATCACCAGAAGTTTCAGCAACTCATGGCCAAGATCGTTCCGGAGATGATCGAACAAGGGCTAATCCCAGTTCTTGATCATGTGAGTGAAGAAAAAATGTTGGTGGACTTTCAAGATGTGTTGAAAAGGACCACGTTTGATTTTGCATGCTTGATTGCCACTGGGCATAACCCTAATTCTCTGTCGGTGGGGTTTCCAGAAATGGGGTTTCCGGATGCTGTTGATGATGCTTGTGAGGCTATACTTATCCGGCATCTCGTGCCGGAAAGTTTATGGAAGTTGCAAAGCTGGTTAGGGTTTGGGAAGGAGAAAAATTTGGCTAATGGTTGGAGAACCATTGACCAATTTTGGGAGAAGCAAAAGTCAATGAAGCAAGAAGAAATAGAGAAAACAATGGAAGCTAAAGAAGATGAAGGTATTTATAGTCTTTTGAATTGTTACTTGAGTGGACATGAAGTAACAGGACCAACACCAGCTGAAAAAGTTATGAGAGACAACATCACGGGCTTAATTTTTGCAACTGAAGGCACCACAAGTATAGCTCTCACTTGGTTCTTTTGGCTCATCTCCAAGAACCCATTTGCCGAAACGAAAATCAGAAAAGAATTGAAGAGAAATGTTCGACAAGAAGAATCCAATAAGCCGCCGTTGGTTCGACTAAATGAGCTGAGTAAGCTTGTTTATCTTCATGCAGCTTTGTGTGAAACCCTAAGGCTGTATCCTCCTGTGCCTTTTGAAATAAGGATTCCTCTTCAGCCTGATGTTCTCCCAAGTGGGCACAAAGTGAATCAAAATACAAACGTTTTGATTTCGGCGTATTCGATGGCGAGAATGACTTCAGTCTGGGGAGAGGATTGTCGAGAATTCAAGCCGGAGAGATGGATCACTGAAGATGGGAGGATCAGGCATGAGCCACCACACAAGTTCTTTTCATTCAATGCAGGTCCAAGGATCTGTATTGGTAAGGATATTGCATTTACTCTGATGAAGGCCACAGCAGCAAGCATCATTCATAATTATGATGTTCAAGTAGTGAAAAATCATCCGGTGACCTACAACCTTAGTATCAGTTTTCGGATGAAGCATGGATTACTGGCTAGGGTTTCTAAACGATCAATTCAACCGCGGGATATTAATTGATTCAATTGATAAGCTAAGGTCTCTTCAATAATGCAAGAAATGTTTCTTATACGTACTTTTTCCTTTGGTTAATTTAGATTGGACGAAGTGGCTGATTTCGAACCAGCAAGAAAACATAACGACATGGTGTGGATTTGTCTCCATCCTTTGGAACATTATTCAGCTTCAGAAAACGATTTGGTTACGACTACAATGCATTTGATGTATTGATGGATCGGTCCAAATAAATATGAATTTTTTATAGGGTAATTATCAACCGACTTTCTATTTTTTCACACTTTTTTAAAAATACACAATTCTTAATTGTTTTTGCTGAACTCCAATAGAAATTACATTATTTTGCACCTATCCACTTCCATCTTCAAACTCTTAAGAAAACTAATAGAATATAATATAAATGACTTTTTTACCCCCAAATGTAAAAAAGCAATTATCCACTAACCACTTATTTTTTTTGCATCTTTTGAAAAATACACAATTCTTAATTTTTTTTTGCTGAATTCCACCTGAAGTTATATTGTTTTGCACATGTCCACTTATGTCTTCAAACAATGACATACCCTTATGATAGCAGCAAAGTTCTAATTGTGTCATAACTGGAGTGGACCAATGAAAAAAATATTAACTTCAGATGAAGCGCCGAAAAAAAAGATTTGTGTATTTTTGAAAAAGTTAGAAAAAACAGTTGATCGGTGGATAATTACACATTTTTATAATTAGTTGTGGAAGGAAAAGTAGTAGTAGATTATTACGTTTAATGGTGGTATGAAGAATATAAAATAATATAAATGAAACCAGTGGATAATAGTATTTTCTTATATCCACAATGTCGCAAGTAGAGTTGGCAAAATGAGTCACTAAGTCATGTTCATGTCATTTTAGTTTCATGTTGTTTTAAATTTAGATCGACCCAAACATAACCTATTTAATAATCATGTTAAATTATTGAGACCTAAACCTGACATAAAAAATAAACGGGTTACCCATAACCTATTTAATATCTATATATTTAGCAAATGTTACACACACCCCCCAAACTATTACACATTTACACTATTTAAAGTTTAAATTATATATATGTAAATGATAGTATATATTGATATCATAAAATACAAACAACAAAAATACAATGAATGAGGAAATGAAAACTATACAATTTTTGTGTTTCTGTATTTCCATTTTTATTATTATTATTTGAGATTAGTATAGGGCTATACGGACTCGAACCGTAGACCTTCTCGGTAAAACAGATCGAACTAATTCTTATCAAAATGATTCGAACTCTTTCAAAGACCCAACATGCATTTTTTTTTGCATTGGGCTCTTTCATTAACTGATAGAAATATCAGTTAGTCTACCATATTTTTTTCTTGACAGAAAAATAAGGAAATGGCTCCATGTGCTCTAATTCATTATTTGGATTCGGATATAGGAGCACTCCCAAAGTGTTTCAAAGAAGGGTTATCTTGACGTAGGTCTGCTTATGGCCTAGATCAACCTAAACGAAATGGAGTCTCTATCATCCTGATTAAAGAATCACATATGAAACTTCAGAGCCTTAAGGTTCATAGAACGAAAAGAGAATTTTGGAATAGACTAGGTATTTACCTTATCAATCTCTCAAATCGATGATGGATTCTATTTGGTTCCTAAAAGGGCACCCGAATCGGACCGATCCATTTGTCAGGCTATTGTTCTCTTGTTTTGTTCCCTACAAGCCACGGAGTCAGACATTAATTTCTCAAAAAGATCAATTCTTTTGATTGCATGATGGACTCCTCTGAAAACATTGGCGCACGTGTAAACGAGGTGCTCTACCTAACTGAGCTATAGCCCTTGTCCTTGTGATACATATTTTATCATATTATGTAGATAATTTCTTGTCAAGATGAATATTCCATGATCCCACACCATATCTCTTTGATCTTTTGGATTGGTATTGCTTAGAAGTCCTATTAGATTTATACTCATCGATGGGATGTGATGGATCTCTTTTTGTTTTTTGTTATAATGATAAATGACCTACTTAACTCAGTGGTTAGAGTATTGCTTTCATACGGCGGGAGTCATTGGTTCAAATCCAATAGTAGGTAGAAATTATTAGATACCACGGCCAATGGTATCTAATAAGTTTTTCTACTCACCTTTGTTTATTGATTTTGTATCTTTTCTATCCGATTCAATTTGATTTTCGAATTGAAACCTTTTTCCTTCCGTCAGAATCCGATTCCACTTGATTGAATTTAATTGGATTCAATTGGCAGAATCAAAATAGGGGGTATAAACAGAAATTCGTTGGATTATTCTATTCGGGCGCACCAACTAGTTATGAAATCGCATTGATAACCTCTACTCGTGTCCTAGCTCGTCTGAGAGCTAGATTTGCCTCAATTGTTTGTCTCTTGCTTTCAGCTTTCCTCAAATTAGCTTCTGCTATTTCAAGAGTTTGCTGGGCTTCTTGGGGATCAATGCATACCCATTTATTAGTGTTGTATTCATATCGGGTAATCAGATCGTGTTAAATTTTACCAACTAAGTTGCAACTAATGGATTACACGATAAAATTGATGATTCACAGATGGATTTGATCTAGATTGTCAAGAATTTTAACCTTAACCTAAAATGGAAAAAGATTTTAGTCCATTGAATAATCACAAAGTCTACCCATTTCTAGTTCTATGTAAATTCTGAAAAAGTTACACTATAAGAGGATTTTAAAAAGATTTTGAAGTCCAAAATCTTTTTTATTTGTAATTTAAACTTACAAAATCGATTTTTGTTTTATAATTTGGCTCTTGGATTTTAAGCTATAATTTGGCTCTTGGATTTTAACTATCATAAGCTTACCCTTGATTTATAAGCTTACCATATGTGATTTTCAACCCATAAATTTTTAATTTCGGCTCTACCCCTGCCCCTACTTCTTATCTAATGTCGATGTGGAATATTATTGCAATCGATAAATATCCGACCTCATAAATATTTGAGACTTCAAATACGACCAAGAGAGGACTGTTATGTCATTCAAATGAAAAATCCACACGCAACAAATAAGTAATAGATGGGCTTATGGGGCGAATCTGATAGTGTAAATTGAACATTGAGAAAATAAATATGAAAAACAACATGATTTATACAACCTTCAGTGACCATCGAGCAAACGACTCTTCCGAAAACCTGATGTTTTGCAACTTTTTAATAATATTTCTTACAACTTCACTTGAAGATTTCTATTCACTACTAGAAAAATGGTCTTTACTGATACTTGTCTTCTGACACTTAATTTAAAAGTATCAGTATGTACATATATTTGGACCATTTTCCGCGTTTAACAGATAGGTATCACTAATTACTAATACTGAAGTATCAATAGCTTTAGTAATAGCAATCAATGACACTTAGGTATCAGTAATTAAAAATTATCATTTTAATTTTGTTTTAGTCAGAATTCGAACTCAAGACCTTTTAAACCTAAAGCTTCTACATTGAATCAAAAGACCACTAGGCTACGAATTATTTTTAATTTTTTTAGAGTAGTGCTTTTTGAGTGGATAAAAACAAAACACATGGCCAAGTCTTATCTTATCCAAAATATAACAAAAACTTTTGGACTCCCTCTACCAAAGTATTCGTTCCCTCCTAAGCTCTCCAGATCTAAAAAATCCCTAACATCCAAATTGTCAAAAATTGCTTGGCCAAGATCCTTGTCAAACCGGTGGCACAAGTTCACCATTTACCTTCAAAATCGTAACTTCTTCTTTCTTTTCTCATTTTTTGATTTCGGGTCTCTTTTATTGTCATTATATCTTGAGTTTTTTTTTGTTTTAATTGTTCTTTTAGGTTTAAATAAGTGATTTGGAGAAGAGCTGCTATGTTTCTTTGGCTACTTGGAAAAACTAGAAGGTATGTTTCTTCGGTTACTTCGTCATTAAATGTTTTTAACACTAAAACCCTAAAATTTTCTAATTTGGGAATTCTTAAGAGCAGCAT
Source organism: Atalantia buxifolia (assembly GCA_030444775.1). NCBI lineage: Eukaryota > Viridiplantae > Streptophyta > Magnoliopsida > Sapindales > Rutaceae > Atalantia > Atalantia buxifolia. The sequence goes on from CM059831.1 coordinate 31,994,261, forward strand.
GATTATGCTAAAATTGATGGTTTATATTGGTTCATAGCGGTTGTATGTTGATATAACTTATTGCTTATTAACCATTTGTTCATGTGTTATTAGTTTTTTTTTTCAAAAGCAATCGTTTCATTTTTGTTCGGTTGTTATTTTTGGGTTTTGTTCATATCGAATAGATTTCAATTTTTATTCGCTATAAATAGTCTCATTGGATGGTTACTTATTATAAACTATAAAATAGATGCTTTTACAAAGGAAAAGCTTGAAGTATGTGGCTTAGGTTAAGAAATGAGTTGTCTTTATCATTTATTTAATGGATTTGTTTACAGGGCAAAACAGAAATATGTTTCTTCAGTTAATTACTAAGGCAATATTAGATTTATCTTATTTATATTTATGTTCATAATAAGGCAATATATACTTGAGTTGTTTAATTTTTCTTATTTATATTTATATGATTCATGGCCAAAATCATAGGACTTGTTTATAAGTAATGATTTTGGAATGAACTCTCAAATTATTGAAATATTTTGTCTAAACTTTATCATCTGTTTGAAATAATTAAAGTTAAATGTGTATGTTTCAGTTCTGGAAATTTTGGAATGAATTGGGTCTATAACTGATTTTTAATCGATTTTTCAAAATGATTGGTTGCTGTCCAATCTTTCATAAATTACTCATGTATCATGTTTGGTGGTGCAAAACAATAGTCTAAACATGTCTGAATGAGCTGAAATTCGGCGAAACTAAAGTTCTATATGCATACTTCAAATCTGGAAAATTTTATGTTGATTGAACTTGCAGGTTATTTTTAATGATTTTTTAAACTCTGCTGCTCTGTAGCAAGCTCTTTTGAGATAACTATTTATTAACTTTTGATCTTACAAAACACTAACATAATAATATCAGAATAACCTCAAATTTTAATATGTTGTTCATTCATACGTGTAGTTAAAAACTAGAAAATATCATTCCAATATATTAAGTATCTTAAATTTTATAAATATGTATTATTTTGAAATCTAGCCATCTAGGGATTTTGTTGCTTATAATCTAATTTATTTATTTAACAAAATAAATAAAATGCAGCTTTATTATAGGTGGAATTCAGTTTATTAAGTGAAAGAGTGATTACAATCGGTGATTATGGATTTATGCAATTTGTTAATTGAAAGAATAATGGCAATCGACAATCATGAGTTTAGTATGTATTATATATTTCATTTAATGGTGTGTATGAAAACCCAAAACCTAAAATTTTCTTGAATAAAAATCTCAGTTATCCCTCACGACCTATAAGCCCATCACACACACACACACACTCTCTCTCTCTCTCTCTCTCTCTCTCTCTCCCCCCCCTCTTTCTAGCTAACAACCCAAAACTTATTGTGAAACCGCCATATCCATCGTTCAAATCTCATTAGTTAGTTGGCTATTGTGAAAAGTAAGGTTATTGTTTGCTTTTATGTCTAATTTTACTTTAAACATAGGGATTGATGATATTCGAGTTGCTGGACACTTGATTTTGAGGTGAAAGATTAATTAATAGTTTATGAAATTATGCTGAAAATTTGAGGATTGATAGACTGTTGTTGTGAACTTGGTTATTTCCGAACTTGACTAAATGACTTTCAATTGATTTGAAAGTTTGATTAAACTAAGTTTAAATGAGAACATTTTAGTTCTGGAAATTTTGGAATGAATTGGGTTTATATTTGATTTTGAATGGATTACTCAATATGTTTGGTTGTTGTCCAATTTTATTAGAAATTACATATGTACCATGTTTGATATTGCAAACGTATAGTCCAATAGAGTTAGAATAAGCTAAAATTCGAATAAACTACACTTCTATTTGCATACTTCGAATCTAGAAAATTTTATTTTGATTGAACTTGTAATTTATTTTTAATGATTTTTCAAACTCTGCTGCCTTTGCAGTAACTTCTTTTGACAGAACTGTTCATTAATTTTTGATCCTATCAAACACCAGCCTAATGATGTCGGAATGGTCTAAAATTTTAATATATTGTTGACTTATATGTCCACTTAAAATCTGGAAAGTATCATTATGATATATTTAGTATTTTAAATTTAATAAATATTCAAACACCTGCTACTACTTTTACAGTTTCATATGCAATTTTAACTTACATAGTTTTATCATGTGAGAAGCAAATGTAGAGTTGTCCAAATGACTTGGAAATTTTATTTGTGGTGCATTAACATGTCTAATTATGTTTTGTAAGTTTCATAGCATTCCAAATTGAATTAAAGAAAATCTGAAATTCAAGTTGTAAATGTTTCCTATTAAATCTGATTAGTGATAAATCTACTAACTTGCAATACTTTTCAAGAAAAAAAAATGTTTCAACACTGTGAATTGCAATTGGAGAAGAAAGTACCAAAGGCATAAATCTTTTTTCATTATATGTGGGACTATTCTTAAAGGTTATTGAAATATTTTTTTTGGTAGTAATAATAATTTTGGATGGAACTCTCAAATTATTGAAATATTTTATGTCCAAACTTTATTATGCCTAATATAAATATGGAGATTCATAGTTATTTTATGCCCAATTTAAGGAAATTGCAGTTTGAGAACTTATTTTTTGCCTTGTTTAATAAGCTTTTAGAATGAATAAATTGAGGAAATGAGTGGTGATTTATTTATAATAGAGCATTTGTGATAGCTTTTAACTATGCACAAAAATCATTTGGTATATGTAGATAGAGTAACATGCTTGTGCTGAAAGTAGATATTACATTGAAAACTTCTTGTCTGCTATAGTTTGCTATATATATAACCTTTACTAAAAGAGAATAATTTAGTTTTTTTATAAATAGCTTATGAGTAATTTTTCTTTTGAACAAAATAATTTTATTTCTTTTAATTGTTGCTTCTCTAATGGTTTGGAATTGGCAGCTAATTTTTTTTCTTTTCCATGTATTCATATGCAGATTTGATCAGTGTGTTTCAAGTGTTTCTTCCTCAACTTCACTTGTATCCTAACCCATATAGTCTATTGAATGGAGAAGCTCTTTGGTGTGATAACAAAATTATACTACTCATATTCAAAAGTGAAAGGCAAAGTCATCATTCTCAATTTACCTTTAGATTTATTAAATTTAGCCACAAGTAGTAGGCATTTGATTGGATGGTAGAAATTTTTATGTATTTAATTTAGATTATTTAGTTATGAGAGTAGGATATCTTTTATTTTGGTTATTGAAGTTTTGGAATTTGTAATATATACTAATAATATTTAAATGTGAAATGAAAGATTTTGTGATATAAATCAATATCTTTTTGTTATTTTGTGGTGCCTTTTAATTTTACCAATAAATCAATCGGCAATGATCCAATTCAATCTTTTATTTTTTAAAAATAAATTAACTAGTGATACCATGGTAACAGTAATCACAGACATTAATAAAACATCAATAACTACTAATACTATGGTGTCATAATATCGGTGATACTGTAGTAATAGTAATCCCTGACACCACTTACAAGTGTCACTATTTTTCTGACTTCCAGATTACTGACACAATTAACAAGTGTCAGTGAAAGTAATTTATGACACTATTCTAAAGTCAGTAAAGACCATTTTTCTAGTAGTGATTCAAAGCACTCCACCTTAAACTAAATACTATCATTATTCTTAGCCCAAGGTTCAACTTTTTCAACAGGTTGTCTTTCTTTCATCGTAGAACTATCATTAAACACCACATCTCTACTGATTGTACACTTAAGTGGATTTAAATCTGAACACCAAAGCTTACAATCCTTAACTCCATCTGGATTTCCAATAAGTTGTCTTTTCAAAGCTTTAGGTCCTAATTTACCTTGATTGACATGTAGATAAGTTACGAAACAAAAAACTTTCAGATTACTACGGCTTGCGAGTTTACCAAACCACATTCCAAAAGGTGCTTTAAAATTAATAGTTGTTAAATGGCTAAGATTCACCAATACACAAGCAGTCAATAAGGTTTTTGCCTACAACCCTTTTGGCAACTTTGATTGAAACATTATACACCTGACTTTATCCATTAAAGTTCTATTCATTCTTTTAGCTAGTCTATTATGTTATGGAGTTAATCTTATTGTTTTTTTGTCTTGCAACGCCTTTAATTGTACAGAAGTTATCAAACACCTAATTGCAGCACTCAAGGCCATTATCTGTCTTCGGCTTGTTAATCTTCTACCCTGTTTTGTTTTCAACCAATGTCTTCTAATCTTTATATTTTCCAAACAATTTATCTTTAGATTTGAGAACATAAACCCAAACTTTCCTTGAAAAATCATCAATCATAGACATAAAATTATCTGTTATCTCCTAATGATAGTCCTGAGAAGGCCCTACAAATCTAAATGCACATAATCTAGAATATCTTCGGTTTTGTGAACGGATTTCTTAAACTAGTTCTTGTTGATTTCCTTAGGGCTCAATCCTCATAAAACTATTTCTCTACTCTCATCACCCCTTAAGACTCCCTGCTTTTTTAATTCTTTAAGACCCTTTAAGCTCATATGTCCAAGCCTCAGATCCCACAGCCTGGTGTTATCCATATCTGACCTAGTTGTTACCTCAAATTCACTACTAACTACTTTTCTGTCTATGACGTACACACCGTTTCTCCTTGTACCCTTTATAACTAGTGTTGAAATATTAAAGATCTTCAATTTTTCATATTCTAGCTTAACTCTACAACCCATTTGATCAAGCATCCCTAGAGAATTTTTTTTTTTTTTAGGTCCAGTGCATGCCTAACTTGTCTGACTTCTTTAATGGACACATCATGCAGCTTAAGTCGCATATTACCCATCCAAATGACTTTACATATTGCATTATTATCCATCATGACATTTCCCTTGTCATATTTATGATAATCAGAAAAGTAGTTCGTATAAGGGCTCGTATGAAAGGTACAACCAAATCAAGGATCCACTTACGTCTCTGTTCATTTCTTAATTGATTATAATTATATGTATTGATTTATTATAGCTTATAATTCATAATTAATTTATTAGTTATTGCAATTCTCAAAAGATTTATTAATTCCTAGATAATTACATGTTTTACAGCTTATAATGTAAAATTTCGTAATTGGTGAGTTCAATTGTTTCAAGCCATGAAATTAAAAGTATAACTTTAGTATTTTTTTTTTAATTGCATTTTTGTCTTCTAATCTTAGTTATACATAATTTTTTTTTGAGTTCATATTTATAAGGTTAAAGTTCTTAATACCAGTGGCGAAGCCACAAACTTTCATAAAACTTTGTTTAAATTTCAACTACATATCCCATTTGTCCCCAATAAAATTTGTGATTAGTTTATAAATAATATATAGAAAATAGTTTTAAATTATATTTTCCCCATGAAAATCACATAAAAGAATCTATTAGATCTAAAATTATTTCAAAATACATGAGAAAAATCAATTTTTTAAAAGTAAACTAAATTTGCCCTCGCCAATTTAAGGCCATGTCTAGTTTGAAGAAAGGGGAGGAGATAAAAAGGGTGGAATGGAGGGGAAGGGAGAAGAAAGGAGTGGAGGAGAATAGTGAAATTAAATTTCATTATTTGGTTTATCATAAAATTTGATAAGGAAAAGAATTACAATTTTTTTCTTCAGACAAATTTATCCTTTGCCTTAGATACTAAACTATCTATATTAGTAATGAAATATAATTTAATATCAAAATACCAAAATTTTTTAATGTCAAAAAGTCCTACAAAAATTAATGATTTATTAGAAATATATATTTATATAATTAAACGGTGGTTCAGCGATAGTCGGTAGCAGTATGACGATGGTTCAGCGGAGTTTCGGTGACGTTCTAGCGGATGTCTGGTGACGGTCTGGGAGATATCCGGCGACAGTTAATTTATATTTCTATACTTAAATCAATCATTAAATTTAATTAATATTAAATTATTTATAACATTAAATTGATAAAAAAATATATAAATAATAATTATTAATGTCATTAAACAAGTTAAAAAGTTATAGGGTAATTTTAAAAGCTTTGGTTTCCAATATAAGAGGAAGTTAAATTCTTCACTCCTTGATATGGAATTCAAATTCTACATTATGATGGATATTAAATTCTAATAAAAATAAATTCTTATATATTTTGTTTAACCAAACAATACAAATAAAAATAAAATTTAAATTACTTTCATCTTTTCCATTCTCTCCTCCCAACCAAACATCACCTAACAATCTATCTTAATTCCATTTAGTTTTTAGTCTTTATTTTTGTTTTCTACCTATTTTTTTTCCCTAGTAGCAGCAACTCGAAGATCACAATCGCTTACTTCCATCATATCGATGAAAATAAGACAAAATGTCGGTGGACTATTAACCTGAAAACGGCTCATCATCATCGTCACTGAGCCAAAGAAACGCCTGGTACCAATGAATTTTTTTTTTAACATCACAGCCAAAAATAATAATAATTATTATGATTAATAATTTGATTAGATTGTGATGAGAAGAATAACCTGCATGCCAGATAACAAGTCATGAACAAAAAATATGAGGTTGAGGTAAATCATCAATTCTTTAGTTAATCTTTTAAGTATGAGTTAAACTTGTAATTTTTTAAATGTAATTATAATAGATTTATCATGAGATTGCATATCGACCCGCCTTCATGTGACGTGGTAAGTGGGTGTATTCCATATCGACTCAGAATAAATTTTAGATTTAAAATTAAGTTCGAGGTAATCTCAGGAACTTTTTCTCTCTCTTTTTTTTTTAAATTACAAGTTAGGCCATGTGCTTCTATAAATTGATGCCCAATCTAAACAACTTTTCACTTTTATATTCTTAGATACTGATATTTAAATACAAATTTCGTGTAAATCCAATATTATATTATATGAAGTTACAATCAATTGAATAGAAATATTAATAATAAATCCACACAAAATTTCTATTTAGACATCTGCTCCTGAAAACCTCTATATGTGTGTGTGTGTGTGGAGTTAGAAACGGCTTATAGAGAGAGACTTGCCCTTACCAAACATCTCACATGGCTTTACTTGGCCTTTTGTAGATCTTCTTGGCAATATTTGCTTCTTGATTCTTCGATTTTGTTTCAGCAATAACAATGGAATTCCAAAGAATTTTCCAGTCGTAGGTATGCTGCCATGCCTTCTTCTCAACGTTCATCGTATACATGATTATTGCACAGAAGTTCTAGAGAAAACGCAATACACATTTCTATTCAAATGTCCTTGGTTTGCAAACATGGAAATATTGGCCACAGTTGACCCAGCCAATATGCATTACATAATGAGCTCAAACTTCTCAAATTTCCCAAAAGGGCCAGAATTCAAGCAAATCTTCGATACTTTGGGAGATGGGATTTTCAACTCCGCCTCAGATTTGTGGGAAAACCAAGAAGGTTTGCTCAAGCTTTGATGAATCATCATAAAGGTTTGCTCAAGCTTTGATGAATCATCATAGCTTCTACAAGTTTTTGGTGAAATCCAAACAAGCTAAATTGGAGAAAGGGTTGATTCCAATTCTTGATCACATGTCCAATTAAGGCACAGCAGTTGATTTGCAAGATTTGTTCCAGAGGTTTACGTTTGATTCTACCTGCTTATTAGTTACGGGCTACGATCCTGGTTGCCTATTCATTGAATTTCCTGAAGTTCAATCCCAATCGCATTGGAAGATGCTGAGGAATCAATCTTTTATCGGCATGTTGCTCCGGAAAGCTTGTGGAAGATACAAAGATGGCTTAGAATTGGAGAAGAAAAGAAACTGAAAAAAGCTAAGGAGGCGTTGAATAATGTCATATTCGAATACATACAAAGGAAAAGAAGAGAGGTAAATGAAGAAATTTTATCGAGAGAAGTAGATGGGGTGGATTTGTTAACATCATACATGCAAGAAAACAAAACCATTATGGGAGAATTGAAATGTGCTGACGACAATTTCTTGAGAGATACAGTCTTTAATTTCATGATTGCGGGGAGAGACACAACTAGTTCAGCTCTCACTTGGTTCTTTTGGCTTGTATCGAAGAACCCAAAAGCAGAAACCAAGATTAGAGAAGAGCTTAGCTCGATAGTGCGAGCTGAGAAATTCGGAAATGGTGGGATTTTGACACACAAGAGCTAAATCAATTAGTTTATTTGCATGGTGCTTTGTGTGAAGCATTGAGGCTTTATCCTCCAGTTCCTTTTCAGCACAAAATTCCTTTAGTGCGAGACACTCTGCCAAGCGGAACCACGCCACTCCGAGGACAAAGATCTTGTTTTCTCTGTTTGCAATGGGAAGAATGAAGTAAATATGGGGAGAGGATTGCTTGGAATTCAGGCTTCAAAGATGGATTTTCGAAAGAGGAGGGATCAAACGGGAGCCGTCGTACAAGCTCTTGTCAGTCAATGCAGGACCAAGGACTTGTTTTGGCAAAGAGGTCGCTTTCACTCAAATGAAAGCTGTGGCTGCCGGCATAATTCACAACTATGACGTTCAAGTTGTGGAAGGACAGCGTGTCCATTATTCTCTATATGAAGCAAGGATCACATGTTAGGGTGCATGATAGATGGGCTAAATTGAACAAGTTTGGGAAATGTGTTAATCCCCTTGTTTAATATGAATAAGGAGTGAGTTTGAGTGTATTATCTGAATAACTATCGTTTGCGCAAGTATGAATATCATTTAAATAAATGTCCGTATTATTTGGATATCTTAATTTGTTGTTTTCGTGTTTTATAATATGGTTTCTCCTAGATTCAAAGATTCGTAAATGATGGATAAAGAAAGATTTCGATTCTCAGAAGATCCATTATTTAATCAATAGAACAGTTAAATTTGGTGGTAAAGTGTTATCTAATAGAGTTAATGTAAAGTAGCTCGAATTTGTTTTATATGTTTTGTCTATATATTATTCTTTAACTAAATGAAGTCCTTAAGTACTTTTGGGTTCCTCACTTCTAAACTTAATTACTTTTTAGGTCAAGTGGGAAAATAATTAAAAGCTTATCTTATTTGATGAAATTAATTATTTTTCTCTCATGTTTTAATTTAATCAAAACTCTCTAATGTCATAATAATAAATAAATCAATTTATTTTTTTATTTTTTGAAGAAAAATTGCAATTGACAAATTTGAGAGGTGAAAAATAAATGAAAACACTAATTTTAAGCAAAAGGAAAATTTGAGCAATGATAGATATTCCAATATTTAAATCTCAAATTAAATCCCATTTGTTGTGGCATTCATCCACTGGATGGTGGTTAATTAATTTTACTAATTATGAAATCCATCATCCAATAGACGAGGAACACATAGTATTGGAAGTCAAATTGGAAATCAAATGTTGAAATCTCTAATATTATTGGGATAATTTTGGTTGTTTTTTTAGGATTTAACTCGTAGGCAAACCCCCCAAACACATAAGGTTTCCAAGTGAAAGAAAAGTTTGGAAAGGATACAAGAGTGCACAAGCTAAATTACCGTGAAAAAATGAAGTGAGACATTCCCAAGGACAGTCGATTGGTTGTTATTGTCATGGACATAATTAGGGACAATTTCAGACAAACATGATATTATGATACGGCGTGGGAATAAATAGTAAGCAGATTTAATAGGCACAATCCATTGGTATATTGTCCTTTTCACGACCAACAATTCGACTAACTAGATATCTCAGAGTAGTGGGGACCAATTAGTTACTTGATGTGAAGAAGAGTTTTTTTTTTCTTTTAACGATGAGGAAGAGTTTCTTTTTTCTTTTTTTGACAGTAACGATGAGGAAGAGATTTGATTACTCTAAAGTTTTCAATAAAAAAGATTTATTTAAACAGTCTTTTTTTTCCCCTCCAACTCACTTTTTTTTTTTATTTCTTTCAGTTTTAAGAACATCTCTATTCATAAATAAGAGGTCCATATGATATCGAAAAGAAATTCATTATGGTCATAATCTTAACTGCATCACATAGTAGTCTTAATCATTTTTATATGAGCATCATATAATGGTGTTGATTCCTATCAAATACCTGTGTAGTCCCTATTGTTTGGTTTAAGTGTCTATTTAATTCTTATATTTTAAAAAATATCTCAAGACACTCATGTTATTAATAATTGACACTCATGTTTCTATTTTTTCTTTACTTTTACAATAATACCTGTACTACAATTTTAAAGAAATGTTTAATACTTTTGTATAAATTTTGTTAATAATGATTTATAAAAAATTAATTCACAAAATTAATCATAAAAGTAAAATAATAATTATTAAAAAATTCCATTTATTTTTTTTTACTTTTAGGGTTAATTTTTTTTATTAACTTTTGTTACAAGTAAATTAATTAACGTCTCCAAGAATTATTACAAGGGTATTATTGTAAAAACATAAAAAAAGGACATGAGTTTCACATATTTGTAAAAATATATTAAAGAAACAAGAGCATAGGTGTCACATATTAAAGTACAAGTATATCTTGAGATATTTTTTAAAATATAAGAATTAAACAGACATTTATCCTAAATTTAAGTGATAAAGATATTTGCATGATTCCTGCCATTAACGATGTTGATTCTTGCTCTACACACCCACATCTCAAAATGGCTTTGATGGAGAATGATTGATCTCCGTATAATTCGTATCACTTGTCTCAACGTACACGTGGACTTATCTCTTTGACAATTTATAGAGCTTAATTAGTATAAATGAGTCTAATAATTTTGTTTCAGCAAGCCCAAAACACAATGTCCAAATAGAGAATTAAAGATAAGAGAAATAAGCAAGGAATATCCAACTTGCATTAAGAAGATAGTACTCAAAACATGGGACAAGGCTACGTTACAGATTCTGTATGTAACAGCTCGGTGCAAATTGGCCTTGAACCAGCTAAATTCCAACAACTTTTTCTCTCTCCTGCGACGCGTGGATGCTCCCCATTTGCTACGTTACATACAGAGTCTGTAACGTAGCAAGGTCCCTCAAACATGACCAAAATTAGAAGGAGATACACAGAAAATAAGAACAGGCGTCTGCATTTTATTTTCTTTGGTTTTGAACCTTGAAATGACCTGCACGCTTATCAAAGCTTAGATCATTTGTTGAATTCAACAACCCAATAGCTGTAAGCACGACCGAGAAGCTTAACATCTCCAAACCCAGCTTCTGTTGCCAAGGCCTTCAACCCCTCTATTGTCCTCTCCTTTGCTCCAGGAAATACAGCGTACATTAGTAGGTCAAGCATATAATTATTCTTGCTAACAATATCAGTCCCACGGGAATCTGGAATCAAAGATTCTACCGCAATGACCTTCCCGGATTTCGGTAGAGCATCGTAGCAGTTCTTTAGTATCTTCAAGCATTGATCATCAGACCAGTTGTGAAGTATCCACTGAAGTTATATAAAAAAATTAATTTCTTGTAATTTTTCAAAATCTCCCTAGAATTTACATAGATATTTGTTTAAAAAAGAATCCCTATTTGATTGAATTTCTTTTTCAAAAGGTGGTGTGGGTGAAATTTAAATTAATTTTTTTGGCTCCTTAGGTACCTTGCTTACAATTTAAATTCAAGTGATCAATCAAAGTGAATTATTTAAAACCACTCCGTAAAACTCCTTAGTTATTGAAAATTAACTGAAGAACTAACCTTCATAAAAATAGCTTGTGCTTTAGGAATTTTAACAAGCATATCTCCTCCAACATGCTCCACACCTACAAGAGAAATTAAGACAAAAGAAAAAAGCGAATTATATACGTATTTTCAACTGAACATTAAGGGAAATATAAAACTCAAACAAGCAAGGTTTAAAAATATTTTTTTAAAATTAGTTATATATTTATAGAATATATTTACTACATTTAAATTAATTGAGGGATAGGATAACGATGCCGAGGTTGGATGAAATTGTCATGGATACACCATTGTTTCCAAAAATGGTGACATAGATGCCGTTTTAGAAAATTATGCCCTTTGGTATAGTAACCCGACTGCATATCATCTAAGCATATTGTCCAACAATGTACTTGTGTGATCATTTCTAAAAGCAAATGAATCTTTGTGGCTATTTTGTTAAACTAAGGGAATACGTACCTTGATAAGAGGGAGCATCTTTAATGACATTTGGCAAGTCAAAATTGATGCCCTTAATCTGTGGGTATTTAGAAACTATTAAATTGAGATTTGCGCCTAAACCACCGGCGACATCCAGCAATTGGTTTAGCTCTTCAAATCCCTTGTATATCTCAAGAATTTTCTTCATGACTATGGTAGTGTGATTGTGCATTGCTTGGTTGAAGAGTTTCCCTCTTCTAACATCTTTCGTATAATAATCAAATGGATCTTTTGCATTATGTTCCTTCGTGAATGGCAAGGTCCCTTCCAATAAGCAATCTTTCAAGTGGTACCTATTCAATTCGGAGAGATATACATATTTGGCATATTACAGAATTGAAAAAGGAAACTGTTGAAGAATATGGATGGAAATAATGTATATGAAAGATGGAAAAGGCTCAGGTGCCAAAATTTACAGGAAATGTCCCTTTACAATTCTGTAATAATATTTTATGACATTGCAAAGGAGTTTACATCGTTGTAAAATATTTCACAAGACTGTAAAAGTACATATATCTACAAAATTTTATGCTCACAGCTACACCTGAGCATGAAAAAAAGTAATTAAGAAATTGAAAACAAACCAAGGATCTATAGCAGCTTTGTCCTGCATTAAGAACAAATATGGAGCAAGAGAAATTCCATCTTCATTTTGAAGCAAATATCTGCAAACTGATGCTAGACCGTATACTCTTTGAACATTTCCATCATTTCTTGTGACAAGATTGCATGTGAGGAAAGAGTAACTAGCAAGGAGGCGTAACATTCGTTCAAGTACTACTGGGGCTTGTTGGTTATTTGTGGGCAGGTGAGATGCAATCTCAGCAGAAGAGAGCTGAGATGGACTCGCTTTAGCTAAAATCTCTAACACACCAAGCTCAGTGATAGCTTTCACGGTCATCGGAAGTGATGAGCTGAGAGAGAGCTGCATGACCAACATGAAATCTTCCTCATCGTTTGATGGTTTCATGAGTTGGTCATGGAATAATGAACTCATCTTAATTCTTGGAGTAGGATATGGTGAACTAACAAAATGGCGATGGGTGATATTGATGTTGTAATGCTCGGTATATATAAATATACTATATGTTCGAAACTGATTTTTTAAAACAATATAAAAAGAAAGAAAAAAGAACATTTGTTAAATTTTATTAAGCACATGGGCGGCAAGGCCGGCTTTAGAGTATAGGGGCTTAAGCAAATTTATTTTATGAGGACTCTTTTTATTTAACAACTTCAATACTCAAAAAAATATAAAACAGTTCAAAATTTATTTTATTTTTGGTTCTTGTATTTCAACAAATAATCAAGAGGATTTTAAAAAGTTTTGAAAACAAAATCTAAAATATACAAAAATAAACAAACAATAGATGAAAACAATACTGATTTCAAATAAAATATTTAGAATTATAGTATATAGAGAGTTGAAATGATGAATTAATGATCATATAATGGATATGGACTTTATATTTTAAGAATTAATTTTTTTACTTTTCTGAATGAAATAATGCATGTAATAGTTTTCTTTATAGAGAAAAAAGAAAGAAAATTTTTCATCTATGATCTTTTAGATTATAAAGTTCTTAATAAAAATTAAAAAGAATACTCAAAATCAAAAATTTTAATGTTAACTAATTAAGTTTTTTTAAAAAAATTCAATGAATATCCCTGAAGGACGGCACCAAGAAAATTCAAGGCTGGGTTTTTCAAATTAAAGCAGCCCATGTGCGCTTGTTCAGTTGTTTGTTCTTAATTTGCTTGTTTATTCTCAATTTCTTTGTTGAATAAGGTGTTCAATTTATGGGGAATAAAATACTTCAAAGATTCAAGAAAATACTTTGACGATGCAAAGGGATTCAATTTTTTCATATAATTTTGACTTTGATAGTGGTTAGTACGTTGTCGTGTTATTTGACTTGTGGGTCTTTGGCATTGTACGTTACTAAAACTAGCTGATTTGAGAATTTTACCGGAATTTTGCATTTATCTAGTGTGGAAATAATTCATTATTTTTCTGTGTTGAGGAAATGTAATGAAATTATACTATTAAATCATATATCTTAATAATTTTCTCAAACTTTAATAATGGTCATAATTTCTTATTAGATTAGTACTTTATATATATATATATATTAAATTCTTAGGTGCAGAGACCCTAATTTTTTTAATATAAACACACCCTTAAGTCATGGGGTTTAGTTGATTTATTTTTTAATAAACTATAAAGTCGTGCGGTTTAATAGCATTAAAACTATTTTTCTTAAAACATACAGTTTAAAAGTATGTCCACATAAAAAAAATGAGAACGTCCGCACTAGAGAATGATACTCTATATATATATAATGAAACTGGCAATAAAAAAAAGTTATTCCTACAAAATCAATTATTACTACTAATAGTTGCCACCAAAAATTTAAAATTAATTTCAATTCGCACAAAATAATTTAAAATAATTCCGCAAATTAAATATTCATTATTTGAAATGATTTAATATTCATTTAAATATCAATTTTTAATTATTTCATTTTATATATGACTTATGGTAGTTATGCGTGGGTGATATTACGAAGGAAATTTGTCATATATGCATGGTAAATTCATGATAGATAATACACCATGAATTTCATGACATACATAAACCATCATTCAAAATTTCTTAAACATGCTTTGACGATGTTTTGGCAATCGAACCATCATCTAATAGAGTGCATGACAATAAATAACCATCATTGTTTATCTTTTTTTAACTACTGTACATACTTTCTAATATTTCCACCACTCTCTAATAGACTATTATCGATGTTATGGATCTAAAAAAAAAATAGTTTAACTTCAATTAGACTCTTTAACTCACTCTAATGCAAAAAAAAATTAAAATCGTGAGTTAATTAACACTAAAAGAAAAGATGTATTATGCAGATAAAAACTATCATCTTAGGGGGGTGGATGATGATTATCCTTATCGTTATTGTAGCCAGTGTCAAGAAAAGATAAAAAATAAAAATCTATCACAAGTTGTGATAAATTTTACTTGCTATAATTATATCATACTACCTATAAGAAAGAAATTAATTTTTTATTTTAAATTTTCATTGTTTTAGAAATTTTTGGATTGTAATTTTTCTTTTTTTGGATAACAGATGTCTTATGACTAATATTTTCTATCACTTTTTTTTTAAAAAAATGTCTATTTATTTTATTTATTAATTTAAAAATAAAAAAAATTATGCAATTTTAGCTTCCTCAATTTAAAACTTAAATTATAAAATTATACGAAAGAAAATATATTACTAAATGTAATTAAATCCACTACAAGAAAAAAGACCTACTATGACAGAAAAACTGTCATCTTAGGGTATAGATGACAATTGTGCTTACCGTCATTATAACCAGGGTCAAGAAAAGATAACAGATAGAAACCAGTCACGAGTTATGATAGATTTTACCTATCATAATTCTGTCATACTTTTTATAGGAGGAAAATTGATTTTTTTGGAAACTTTTGGCGGAAAAATTTAAATTTTATGAAATTAAAATGGTAATTACCTTTTTGGACAAAAATTTCCTGTCATAAGCTGACTGATATTTTATATCATATTTTTAAAATTTGATTATTTATTAATTTAAAAATAAAAAAATTATGTAATTTTAGCTGCTTGAATTTAAACATTAAATTATTAAATTTACACAAGAGAAAATAAATTACTAAAAGCAATCAAATCCAAAATCAATGAATCAAATTAGTGAACTTTATCATCCATAATAACTAAAGTACAAAAACATGCAATTCAAGCTTTATAATACATTAGTTAAACAATATTCCAAAGTTAAGCCAATAACCAACAAAGACTAATCCAAAACCAAGCGAAGTACTTAGCATTCAGCAACATCCACCGCCAAAGCTATGCAAATGTAGTCCTTTTCCAGCAGCAAAATCCAGCAGCCCCTAAGCCAAGTAAAATGTATCCCATTTCATCAATCGAAAATATCCAGAAAAATAAATATTCACATGAAATTAATAGAATATGAAAATACTCAGTGAAGAATAAGGCAAACCCTTTTTTTCCCTTCTCTAAAGTAAGGCATTAAAGGGGATTGAAGAAATTTACGCAAACAAAATAAATAAAAATAGAAATTATATTGGACTATTAGTTGTGTATAACACCTACCACACAATTAAAACATCCATAGCAATCTCTGCATTCGGCAGTTTCCTGTCATTAAGTAATGATATATAAATAAAATTAAAATTAATAGCTATAGCTGTGATTCATAGGCCAAATCAAATGTATATGTACTTAAGTTCATGACTCTTTTAAGTTTTGTTCTCTTTAGCATGCCTTCCTACTGGTAATCATCTCATGCATTATTAAAGTTTAATACTGTTTTGAATTAGAATATTTCAGGAATTTGAGTGAATGCTGGAATTATAACTCTTTAAGATTAATGCATTGCATGCTCAGCCTCAGCAAACTTATCAATTAATGTTTGCATGCCTGAAAAAGAGACTAAAAAGAAAAACAGGAATTAAAGAACAACTACTATAAGCAATTCCTTACTTGAAAAGCTTGATATCACATATCGTAATAAAAATAAACATAACAAAGTTGCCTTACCCAAATTTACATGAAGATCATCATCAACTTTGATACCACGGGATAGGGATTTTCCCACTTCCCTGGAGTCCCCTCACCTGCAAAATTCTACAACCCCCTTGGAAAAGGCAGTAGCAAAATAAGTTTTTGTCTTGGCTGACGATTCCAAGTAGCCCTTTATATGTTCCTATATGTATAGTACCAACAAACAAATGAGAAGATTTATCAGAATTTGTGAAATATATTGTAAGACTAACAGGACTGTGAATATAAACACTAACAAGAGCATCAAAGGAACAAGAAAGAAACATCACCAGCCTTAAGAAGTCTCCATGTGTCTTTTCCTCTGCTTCAATAACTTTATCAAGAATTCCATCTGATGTTGCACTAGTGAAAAACTTATATCAATGAATAAATAATCAGTAACTTTAAAGTCTATAGTTAACTAAATTACTAATGATGATTAAGAGATTCTCTCCGCAAATTATTGAGGAAACTTTTGTAAATAATATTAATTAGATTTTGCAGCAATCTTTCAATATTCTTTTCATTCCCATTGAAGGATCAAGCATTACAAACTAAAATGCAAATGCAGGGTATTACTTGAGTAGAACTTAACCATCTGTCACAAGTTGCACATGACTTTTCAATCCAAAAGAAGGCTGAATTGTAGAATAAAATCTAAACCTATCATTAAAAGCCCAAAAGAACATTATTAACTAGATTTGTAAATTCCTTGAATCCTAAATTTGAAAAGTTCATTCGTATAAAATTATCAGTTCTGGCCTTACTATTCTACTCGTCCTTGTCACGCTCAATTTAGCCGATTAATAAAGCAAGCTCAAGAAATGTTTCTAAAATTTAATAAATGAGAAAATTCTATAATGAATTATTGTAATATTAAAAGACAAGATTACCCAGAAATGTAACTAAACGTTTAACAAACACATGGAATGCAAAACGCATATCTAAAAAATATATCATTAATGCAAGAGTTAGAAGTTAGAACAACATCCTATACTGTATATAGATTTATAATCACAAATTGAGTAAAAGCAACAATCAAACAAAACAATAATGCAAAAAACACTTGAAACCCAAAAAAAAAAAAAATCATACTTATGGTTTCAAAGAGATGAGAACTGTGAAGCTCGTGTCGAAGATAGCTGAGATAATGGCGAAGCTCGCAATCACTTGCTAGAAATCGCTGAGAAATAGGTAAAGCTTGCTTCCGAATGAGTGTGGGTTTCTGGGATTCTCGATGGCTAGGGTTTCGCTTGTTGTCGACAAGTAAGGTTTTGGTTTCGATTTAGGACTGAATTGATGAAACAAAAACGAATTTTATGCCCTTAATCTTGCATTTCAAAATAAACACATATTTAGGTAAAATTCCGAAATTTACCGTGATCCGCCATAATCCGAAGTTGAAAACTTGTTATGAAGCTTCCACTGAGTTGCTACAACCTTAATCTAGCTGCTGAATTCTTCCTTTAGCTCAAGATTCGGATTTCCAACAAATTCACTGTACACACACGGCAAGCACAGAGAAGAGGAAAAAAGAGAGAGAGAGGTGCACTCGCCTGCATGAGATTTTTCAATAGTTAACTTCCAATGGGCTGAAGTCACTTAAATACAGTGGTTGAGCGCAGGGACCCCTCATGTGTTAGTACAGAATTGTCCATCCCATTATGAGCTAAAATAACACAATTAAGGGTTATACTTGTCCATAATATACTACTGTATAGGGTATGTCGAAATCAGACTTATTAATACAATATTTGATCACTTAATAAATAAGTCTGTCAAAATTGCTCCATAATATTTGACATTAGTCACATATTAATTCGGTAAAATATAGAAAATAATTAGAATGATTTATGCCAGTCCACATAATGTGAGAAATAAATCTAACAATCTCCCACTTGGACGGCAGAAGTCATTCTAATGATGAATTTGTAATAAAATAAAATAAAATATTTTAAAACAACCGAATTAATCAACATGTGATTATATCTAAAAGTCAAATGTGAGCAATCACCCAAAACATAAATAAGTCCAAAATATGCCATAAGTACCAAGTCATATGTGCACCGACAGGATGCTCCACATAACGTGACACCTATAAACACGTGACTATGTAGTAGTATACAAGTATAATTATGGAAATAACATGAGAATGTGATCAACATGCTCATTTCCATAAAGTCCATATGTCTAGCAAAATGAGACGGAAACAATATGTCTCCTAGACCATCGCTTCTGCATAACCATAATAAGACTATCAAAATGTCTCGAGAAGCGAGCTTCCCTTTCATCATAATGAGACTAATACCAAAATGTCTCAAGGGAACCGTGCTTTCTTATAACCATAATGATACTGAAATAAAATGTCTCAAGAAAGCACACTGAAGCCGAATCATAATGCTTCAATCTTTAGTGTCCATATTGAGACTGAGCAAAATGTCTCGGACCATAATATCCTCATTATATACATAATGCCATACGCAACTAAATGTGTACACAACATATGGCACATCAATATCACATAACAATATGCATGCATGATAACAAAAACGAGTAATACATAATCTCATTTAAGTCGCAACTCATAATACAAACCAGAACTCCCACTGACTCAACATATATAAGCGGATTTTAACAATCCCAAATGAGTCACATGCTCCCTAAATACTTTTGGAGCTAAAGCTTTAGTAAGTGGATCAGCTAACATGAGTTCTGTAGGTATATACTCTACTGATACATAAGATAGAGCAATTTTCTCTCTCACAAACAAGTATTTAACATCAATGTGCTTGGAACGTGAGGAACTTCCTGTATTGTGAGAGAAAGAAACAGCTGCAGAATTATCACAGTATATTGTTAATGGCCTCGGTACAGCCAATATGAAATCCAATCCTGTGATAAAATTCTGCATCCATAAAGCTTGTCGTATAGCCTCAAAACATGCTACATATTCTGCCTCCATTGTCGAAGAAGCTATAAGTGTTTGCTTGGCACTTTTCCAAGATATAGCTCCTCCTGCCATCATAAAGATATAACCAGATGTGGATTTCTTGTCTTCTAAACACCCTGCGAAATCAGCATCAGAATACCCAACTATATTCAAATAGTCAGAATGCTGATATGTCAATGCAAAATCTTTAGTGGCTTGCAAATATTTGAGTACTTTCTTTGCAGCCTTCCAGTGTTCATATCCAGGATTACTTAGGTATCTTCCAAGTACTCCCACTGGAAAAGCAATGTCAGGGCGAGTACAGACTTGAGCATACATCAAGCTACCCACAACTGATGCATACGGGACTGTTTGCATTCTAGCTTTGTCTACATCATTCTCTGGACATTGAGACTTGGAAAGTTTGTCACCTTTCGAAATTGGTGCTTTTCCAGGAGCACAAGATTGTAAATTGAACCTTTTCAGAATACGATCAATGTAGGTCTTTTGAGACAATCCTAGAACTCCTCTGGATCTATCACGGAGAATCTCTATCCCTAATACATAATAGGCTTCACCGAGATCCTTCATATCAAAGCTATATGACAAAATTTGTTTTGTCTCAAGTAAAAAATTAGAGTCATTAGCAGCGAGCAATATATCGTCCACATAAAGCACCAAAATGATATACTTGCTCCCACTGACCCTCAAGTATATACATTGATCAACAACATTCTCCTGGAATCCATAAGAAGTGACAATATCATGAAATTTCAGATACCACTGTCTGGATGCCTGTTTAAGTCCATAAATAGACTTTTTAAGTTTACACACCATGTTTTCTTTACCAGCCTCAATAAAACCATTAGGTTGCACCATATACACATCTTCAGACAAGCTCCCATTCAGAAAAGCTGTCTTCACATCCATCTGATGCAATTCTAAATTGAAATGAGCTACCAATGCCATGATAATACGAAAAGAGTCTTTGGTAGAAACGGGAGAGTAAGTTTCAGTGTAATCAATACCTTCTCTTTGACTAAAACCCTTAGCCACAAGCCTGGCCTTGTGCCTTTCTACCTGACCTCTGGCATCTCTCTTGGTTTTGAAAACCCATTTGCAACCAATTGGCCTGCATCCATCTGGCAACTCAACTAAATCCCAAACCCCATTATGATACATAGATGCCATCTCATCATGCATCGCATGTATCCAAGATGAGGATTCTGAACAACTGATGGCCTCCTGAAAAGTAACAGGATCAGATAACGAGTCAGCATCAAAGTCATGTTCCTGCAAGTAAACAACATAATCATCAGGGATTGCAGGTCTCCTGACCCTCTTTGATCTCCTCAATTGAACATCAGTAACATCATCCTCTACAGTAATATGCTCCATATCATGATGAGGTTCAGGATCAACAGAAGAAACATCAATATGTGATAATCCCATCGTAGAAGTCGGAAAAGATGGAATAGGCAAAACTATACGTTCTTCTCTCAATATAAGATTGCGAGGCTCAGAACTCTCACCATTGTGATCATCTTCGAAATAAATGGCACGGTCAGACTCAATGATTCTAGTAGTGTGGGAAGGACAATAAAATCTAGAACCCCTTGAGCCTATACAGTAGCCAATAAAATGACCACCAATGGTTTTTGGATCAAGTTTCCTTGATTGTGGATTATAAGGCCTCACTTCTGCTCTGCATCCCCAAACATGGAAATGACGAAGGCTCGGTTTCTTGCCTGACCACAACTCATAAGGAGTTTTGGGCACTTCTTGGGTACCGATTCAAAATGTAAGCTGCAGTTCTTAAAGCTTCACCCCACAGAAAATCTGGTAATGTGGAGTTACTAAGCATACACCGCACCATGTCAAGAAGGGTACGATTTCTTCTTTCTGCAATTCCATTCTGTTCAGGAGTCCCAGGCATTGTATACTGGGCTTCTATTCCACATTCCTGAAGAAATTGAGCAAAGGGCCCCGGATTACGCCCAGTTTCATCATATCGCCCATAGTACTCATCACCTCTGTCTGATCTTACTGCTTTAATTTTCTTGCCCTTTTGGAGCTCAACATTGGCCTTAAAGGCTTGAAACGCAGACAAAGATTCAGACTTTTGATAAGTTCAACATGACCATAACGAGAAAAATCATCGATGAACGTGATGAAGTACTTATAACCTCCAATAGCAATAGGAGTAAATGGCCCACAGATGTCTGTATGTATCAACTCAAAGATTTTTGTTGACTTCTCCGAGTTCTTTCCTTTCTGATTTTGGCAGTAAGTTTGCCTTTAATACAATCAACACAAGTGTTAAAATCAGAGAAATCTAAATTATGAAGAATGTCATCTTTAATGAGCCTTTCCATCCTCTGTTTAGAAATGTGACCTAACCGTTTATGCCACAACATAGAGGAATTTTCATCAACCCTGGCACGATTAGAACTAACAACATTCATAACATGAGCACTGGATGATGATTCAACAGCACCAGGAAATAAATCAATCATATATAAGCCATCATATAGAGTGCCAGAACCAACTAATTCTGAATAGCGGAACAAGTAAACTTTTCTATCACCAAAATGAAAAGTATAGCCACATCTATCCAAAATAGATACAGATATCAAGTTTCTCCTAATAGAAGGAATATAAGCTGTATCTAATAGATCCAAAAAATAGCCTGTGGCTAGTTGTAGTCTGACAACTCCTATGCTTTCAACTTTGGCTTTCACTCCATTGCCTATGTGAACTATCAACTCCCCTTCATTGGGCTCCCTCCTGCTTCTGAATTCCTGTAAGGAATTCGTAATATTAATGGTTGCACCAGTATCCAACCACCAAGTATTAGAAGGGACATCAACAAGATTAGATTCAAAGCCTACAAAAGCTACATGAATACCTTTCTTTTCCAACCAAGCTTTGAATCCCCTGCATTCAGCTCTCTTGTGCCCAGGTTTCTTGCAAAAGTGGCATTTTCCCTTAAAGCTTTCAGAAGTGGAACCAGAAGTGGTAGAGGAATTACCACGTGAAGTTTTCTTTCCAAACTTCTTCTTCTTGTTGAAAAATTTATTGCTGCCCTTTGAAGAGCCTTTCTTCACACTCCCACTCTCTTGAGTAGTTGCCACCATGGCAGTGTGAGATTTTCCCTTCTTTAAAGATTCCTCTTCTTGAACCACATGTGATCCAACTCAGTGATATTCCAAGTGTCTCTCTGAGTGTTGTATTGGCTTCTCAGATTGCTAAATTGTGGTGGAAGGGATTCAAGAATTTGGAAGACCAGGTAGTCATCAGGCAAATGGACATCCATATCCTTTAGCTTCTTGTGGTAACTGGTCATCTTAAGGATGTGCTCTCTGACCCCAGAAACACCATCATACTGGGTATTAGCAAGCAACCTCAGATAGTTACCTTTTTCTGCCTTATCTACCTTCTTAAAAGTTCTTCCAACAGCTGCCAAGTAATCTTTGGCCTTATCACATGCAGGGATGCTATCTCTAGTTGTTCTATCAATGGTGTATTTCATGGTGTCCAAACAGTGTCTATTAGATTCATGCCAAGCTGCCCACTCTGCTCTTTCAGCAGCAGTGCTCTTATCTGTGGGCTTGGCTGGTTCATCTACTCGTAATGCCAAGTCTCTGTTTAATGTAGACAGATAAAACAAAATGGACTCACGCCAGTCCTCAAAATTTGTCCCAGTTAAATGCTTGAGGGAGGCAACTTGGAGAAAGGAGAGAATATCTAGAGCTGAGGAATTAATAACAAAAAATTATCAAGCATGCAAAAACAAAATCATGCTATAATCAATTACTCCTCATTTTAAATTTCTCCAATAGCAACACAATATGTTAGGCATCCTTTAACAATATAGGAGTGCACTAACCTAAGATAAAGCAGACGAGTTGAATATAACACCAACATTGACTTATTACCGACAGGGTAATCAAGCCACCCAGTAGAAAATACTCAATAAATCTCTTTATCTACCCAAGCATACTACCAAGTAGTGATTTGCCGACAGGGCAGTATCATCACCCGTATGGATCTTGGTAATAACAATAATAATCCATCGCATAATCCATAAAATTAATAATTATAAATGGGCATTCAATTGCAAAACACCAAATAATTTATCATGATTGGTCCTACGACAGGTAGATACACAATCACTCTAAATTATAGTCTTGCACCATATATATATATTTCATACATAAATAAAATTGAGGCTAAATAAACTTTATCAAACACAATTAAAGTTTCTATCAAGATATTAAATCAAATAAAATATCTACATGCCTCAATAAAATATATGAATATTATGCCCATAATATCCAACAATGATGGATTATTTTAAATTTAAAAATCCTGAAAAATGGCCAAAATTATACGGATTTTGGACTAAAATGAAGAATTTTCAGAATTATGTTTACTGTTTTAAATATCAAAACTTTTGGCCCCAACTGTAAATAAAACAAAATAATATATTGGGCCACAATATAATTTACCAAAAATTCAAGGGCCAAAATGATATTTAACTATGTTGACTTTCGGTCAAGGACCATTATGAAAAATTTGGCAAATAATTTGGGCCATAATGCGATTTTGAAAAGTTTAGGGATCCAAACGATAATGTCCCACCATGTCTTCTTCAACCTCGGGATGTTCTGCAACGTAGCTACAGTGACGCTACAGTAAACCCATCTTTTAACATCCAGATTTTGGCCACCAAAAATTAAGAAAAAATCATATTTTCACTCCAAAATCATCACTCATGCATTATTCAACAACCTTTTGCTCCAATATACCCAAAATCAAAAAATCCGAAAAATCCGAAATTAAAGGAAAAATTCCATGAGCGATATTTCATCACCAAATCAACTATGGTTTACAAGGAAATGCATAACCAAGTGCTCTGATACCAATTGATGAAACAAAAACGAATTTTATGCCCTTAATCTTGCATTTCCAAATAAACACATATTTAGGTAAAATTCCGAAATTTACCGTGATCCGCCATAATCCGAAGTTGAAAACTTGTTATGAAGCTTCCACTGAGTTGCTACAACCTTAATCTAGCTGCTGAATTCTTCCTTTAGCTCAAGATTCGGATTTTCAACAAATTCACTGTACACACACGGCAAGCACAGAGAAGAGGAAAAAAGAGAGAGAGAGGTGCACTGCACTCGTACCACAGATTTTTCAACAGTTAACTTCCAATGGGCTGAAGTCACTTAAATACAGTGGTTGAGCGCAGGGACCCCTCATATGTTAGTACAGAATTGCCCATCCCATTATGAGCTAAAATAACACAATTAAGGGTTATACTTGTCCATAATATACTACTGTATAGGGTATGTCGAAATCAGACTTATTAATATAATATTTGATCACTTAATAAATAAGTCTGTCAAAATTGCTCTATAATATTTGACATTAGTCACATATTAATTCGGTAAAATATAGAAAATAATTAGAATGATTTATGCCAGTCCACATAATGTGAGAAATAAATCTAACATGAATTCGATTCCGCCGTGGTAAAGAGAGACTATGGCGAGTCAGTGGCTAGCCAACGATAGTGAGGGTTGTCATTGTTAGTGAGGAGCGCGCTACATTCGAGGGAGAAGTTAGAGTAACGAGTGAGCGTGGTCTTAACACTTAGGAAAGAGTGCTGCTAGGCATCTAGAAAGCCGAGAGAAACGGCAGACAGTAATGCCGTTTCCTCAGCGTTTTGCTCTGAATGAAAAAAAAACGAAACAAAAGCATTTTAAAATCTGCGGGTATAAAAGGGGCAAAAAAAAAAAAAAAGAAAACAGGGCCGTTTTTCCTCTCCCCATCTCGCTCCGTTTTTCCTCTCACTCCCTCCCAGCAGCTGACTTTACTCTACTCGGTCTCCGTCTCCCCTCTCACTCCGTTTTCCTCTCACCCCCAGCCAGCTTCGTCTCCGTCTCCGTCTCCCCTCTCGCTCCAGCAGAAGCTTCGTCTCCGTCTCACTCGCTACTACTCCAGATCTAGTCGGTGGTCGCTGCTCGGTGGTGCTGCTCGTCTCTCTCGTCTCTCTCCATCTCCCTCTCTTTGTTGGTAATTAATTTTTTGATATTTATTTTGATAATTAATTTTTGATAATTTTTTATTATTGCTCATCAAAATCATATTTTGAAGCGGATATAAACCCATTCTTCATCAATCCAACCCTCATTCCCCTGCTTCACCACTACCCTGCATCATTTCCATTCCTCTGTTTCTTCCCATCATTACCCTGTTTCTTCGCCAAAGATGCCGAGTCATTCGATGCCACTCCATCCTTTACCAATGAGCTTGAATTAGTGCTCTTGCTAAGCAAAAAGACTCTGATTTGCCTTCAAATTTTGATCTTTAACAGAAATTTTCGAACTTTTGAGTTTGGTTCTTCACACTGGATAGTGCCTTATTGACAAATGAGGTTTGATTCGCCTTCAAAATTTGATCTTTATCAGAAATTTCCGAACTTTGAGCCTGGTTTTGCACACTGGATGGTGGCTTATTGACAGTTGAGGTTTGGTTTGCATGTAAAATTGCAGATTTACCAGCATTCTGGGTATGGTTTTTTTGCTGAGTGTTTCTGAAAAATTTTTGGCATATTGCCGGTATGGTATAAATTTTTGTTGGTAATTATTTGGTGAAAATTTCTGGTTGGGTATAAATTTTTGTTGGTAATTACTTGGATTTGTAATTAACTTCAATTAATGGTATGAATTACTCAATGTGTGTTGAGCTTGCTCTTATTCTGGGATTCCTGTTGTGTGTTGAGCTTGTACTTGTTCTGGGATTCCTTTTATTTCTTTTTGGCTTATAAATACCTTGTTGAGGATTGCAAATAAAAGAAGCTGATATTATTATTGCAAATAAGAGAAGTTAACATGATTACAATTTACAAATAAGAGAAGTTAATACATTAGTTAAA
This sequence comes from Atalantia buxifolia, assembly GCA_030444775.1. Taxonomy (NCBI): domain Eukaryota; kingdom Viridiplantae; phylum Streptophyta; class Magnoliopsida; order Sapindales; family Rutaceae; genus Atalantia; species Atalantia buxifolia. Next base: position 32,020,855 of record CM059831.1, read on the forward strand.
TATACAACTTAAAATATAATACATATTAACAAATATTCAACCACCAAACTCTTGCATTTGCATTGTCTACCCACTCTGCAGACTATCAACAAATGTTCAACCACCATAAATGAACAAATGGAACTTGATTTTTGTCTAACCAAATACCAGCCAAACAGGATTTTGCGCAAAGATTCTACCAACAAATTCTAAATCCTCTTTGACATAATACATCTTAGAATAATTGCTCCTTACTTCATCTGTAAAACCCAAACTCTTAGCTCTTGCTTTTCTAATATGTTGCAGACCGTTTTAGTAGACACCCCATGAAAGGATCGGCTAGAGTGTAAACAAGCATTGCCCCTTCCTTGGTTGCTTGCTTTATTATCTCCATCAACTGCTCTACATTCATAAATTAACAAAATTGTTGCAACTACATTATGTAAGTGCTCACATTTTAGCTAATTAAATTAAATGAGATTTCAACATTAAGCAAAACAATCCAGATAATAATAATAAAGCATTTCCTCTGGTACACCAACATCAATTATTGTTTTCTGTGATCAAATCACATGTAGGACATGACTAAATTGACAAGAGGTTTCTTTTTTAATCTAAGAGCAAGAATAATAGCTTCTCAAGCTCCAATTACTTGATGCACGAAAGTAATGAATTGATTTGCATTCTTACCTCCAAAATCATTACAGGGGATAAACTAGCAAGTAGCAAAACAAACTTAGCCATACAAACAATTTTCAACCTGGGGGTTATACCCTTTTTACACACTCCTTAGATCAAGCAACAACCACCAAAACAACGTCAATTTAGTTATGTAGGACATAACTAAATTGACAAGAGGTTTTTTTTTTAATCTAAGAGCAAGAATAATAGCTTCTCAACCTCCAATTACTTGATGCACGAAAGTAATGAATTGATTTGCATTCTTACCTCCAAAATCATTACATGGGATAAACTAGCAAGTAGCAAAACAAACTTAGCCATACAAACAATTTTCAACCTGGGGGTTATACCCTTTTTACACACTCCTTAGATCAAGCAACAACCACCAAAACAACTCAACTTCGAACTCAACATGCCATTCTTCATAGTATACCTGACAAATCGGGAGGTGTAGCCGCAATAGCAGTTCAAGTATGTATGTGCGTAGTTCAAGTTTTCGCCCGATTCACCAAGGAATATTTTGGTCGCTTTTGGCGGCAGCAGATTCGACTCCTGAAGAGGAAGAAAAACACAGAACCAAAAATAGATCTTAAGACTGGAGCAACATTAATCCAGTTTCTATCGGCGTTAGAAGCCAAGAACCATTAACAAATTCAAAACCCTTGACAACCAAATTTGAAATTAATGCGCTGAATTGAAGCGGATTACCATAAGAAGTCGATTACGGCAGCTGTCGGAGACGAGACAATAGCGAACTGCAGAGACAAGATGGCGAACGATGTCGGCTGTGGATTTGGGGGGCAGGGGAGGGAGAGAGATGGAGACAATAGCGAACTGTAGAGACAGGATGGCGAATCGAGATTTGCTGCGTCAGGGAGAACAAAGCGCAGACTTACTGCGTGGTGAGAAAGAACGGAGTCGGCACCATTGCTGCGCTGAGGGAGAACAAAGAGAGACGCGTGAGAGAGTTTTTGTTGCGTGTTGGCTGGAGAGGGAAGCCGTGAGCGGTTGCTGGCCGGTCAGGGAAGCCAGAAGTCGTGAGCGGTTGCTGGTGATTTGCGTGAGAGAGGAGGTGATGGTGTGAGGGATTTGCGTGAGGAGTGTGAGGGATTTGCGTGATAGAGAAACAATAGTAGAAGAGGAGAGGCTGGTGATTTTGCGTGAGAGAGGAGAGGAAGCGTGAGAGAGGAGACGAAAGTCAGGAGATAAGGTCGATAAGTTTGGATTTCCCTCTGACATTTTTTTTATTCATTCTTTTTGGATTTCATTTAAATTTTTTTATTCTTTTCTTCTTTTAACGGGGCGAGAGGAACGAGACGCGAAAACGGCAGCAACTGCTGCCGTTTCTCTCGTCATTCTCTCGTTCCTCTTGCTACTTAACATTTAAAAAAAGAGGTTAAAGACTAATAAAGGCGTGAAACAACGTCGTTTCACTTTTTTCTTTGTTTTGATGTTGTTTTATTTTTTATTTTTATTATTAAAAATTTTTAAAATTTCGGTCAAATCTAAAATCAAAATAAAATTCTATCATATTTTCTTGATAGAGAAAAAATATATCACTAGTTGGCCATAAATATTTGATAACAATAAATTTTATCACACTTTTATCATAAATTCTTGAGAGAAAAAATTTATGTAACATGTATGTTGTACTTATAAGATATAAAGATTTTTACCCAAAAACTGTCACATGAGTAACTATCATTAAAGGTCATTTTTCTTGTAGTGATCCAAAACCAATGAACTAATTACTGAACTTTATTATCTATAAACATATCCAAAGTACTTCTAAATTCCGAAAACATGTAATTCAAACTTTACATTGCATTAGTTAATTAATATTCCAAAGCCAAGCCAATAGCCAACAGATACCAATCCAAAACCAAGCAAAGTACTCAGCATTCAGCAACATCCAGCACCAAACCTATGCAAAATGTAGTCCTCTTCTAATAAGGTTGGGCAAATAAGCCGATTCAATCCAATCCGACCCAACCAAATTCAAAAAATGTCGAGTTTGGATCGGATCGAGTTATGAACCCAATCGGATTGTGATCTGATCAGATGAAACCCGATCCAATCTGAAAATTCAATTTGATTTGGCTAAAAAAAATGAAATAAATTAAAAACCAAAATTGAGTGAAACACACATACACAAAAAATCACACAACACAGCCTTCACTTTTCACAACCTTACTAAACCTAATCCACTCACACGGTCACACCAAACAAACACACATCACCACCCCTCCCAACACACACAGAGCACAGACGGTAGTCGGATCTCGGCAGCACACACATCAGCGAAAGCCAGGCCATCGCAAGTGTAATAGTCACCACAATCACTATTGTAGCGGCCAGCTTGGTCCACCTCAACAAACTGCCACCAAGTTCGTTCAACTGCCAGCTTGCTCCACCTCGATCAACAATTTGCTTTGTGGTACATTTGCGTCTTTTTTCTTGTTTGTTGGAGAAATGGGTTGATTTTCTTGCTCTATCTCTGATCTATTGATTTATTGGGTTTTATTATTATTCAAAAAAATCAAGATTTGATTTTGGATTTTAAGAATGACATAAAGAAGGGAGAGAGTTTTCAAACTTAGGTAATGGAGATCAAGAAAAGGAAATAGAGCTACTTCAATTTCGATTTCAATATCAATATCAATTGCCCCTTGATTAATGTTAAAAGTTGTATGCTTATTAAATGGCAAAAATGTTATTTTGTGCTTATATTATAATTTATATTTGTAATTATGTAACATATTGTGCATTTCTAATTATTTTTCTAAATATTTTATTTTGTGTATTTTTATGTGTTTGTTAGGTAAAAATAATAATTTCGCACAATTTGAGGCTCCGAACAAATGTACGGATGTCAAATTTGAATTCTGAAAGTCCAAGAAGATAAGTCATTGTCGAGGAGGATTCGCGACTTTTGTTGTAAAATTATAAGTTTTTACCACGGTAAATATGGTAATCGTGAAATTATAAGTTTTTACTATGTTAGGTGTGGTAATTGTTAGTGGAATGAGTTAGGTGTGTTTGAGTGGATTAAGTTAGGTTTATGTTTTGTTAGTGCGACAAATGAATGGTTAGTTTTATTTATTTGTGTGGTGTGGATTAATCATGTATTAGTATAAATAGGGGGGGAGGGGGGAACACACCTCTCTACACATTTTCTTCTCCTCTTTCCCCTCAAATTCTTCTTCTCATCTCTCTTTATAATATATTTTTAATAAATAAAATTAGTTTTATTTCCAATTTTCAAATACCATTTTTTTAAATTATGTATTTTTCAATTTTAATAATTCCTTTTATTTCAAATATGTTTAGCTAAATACTAATAGTTAGAGTAATGTGAAACTCTTAGTAGAAAAATATGATTTAATCAAATTTTATTTTTAATAATATAAATTAAATTATTTTCTATTTAATTTTATCCATATTTTATATTTTAAAATTTTAATTTATTGTAGATAGATATGGGAGTTTAGCACAATGAATTTTTAATATCTTAGTATAAAATATAATAAAATGGTATTTTGACTTATTGTAGACAAGTTAAGTTTTGACACATTAAGTACTTAATCCATAATAAAATTAATGGGAAAATAATCGTAATTTATACAATTAATTTTTTAGGCAATAAAATAAAAAGAAAAAGAATTTATTAAATTATATTTATTACTAAGAGTGGATCCATAGTTCTAACTAATTTAATTTCATAGTTTTGCTCAAATTAAATTGCATATATTTAAATTTTATTTTCACTTTTTTAGATAAACTAAAATAAACAAATTAAATCTTTTCTTCGTGGATTAACTTTAGACTCACCTAGCTATAATATAACTAATTACTCTTATACTTGGGAGTAAATTAAAAACTTTTGAATCGTGTCACCCCTTGTTTTAAAATATGATTTATTATCACTACTCTTCTTATTATTTTGAATATCAATTGAACCATTCTAAAAAAAAAATCAACTGACCTAAATGCTATTTCAACTCGAACCTATCCAAATTCAATTCAAATTTTTTATCTGACTCGATCCGGTCCAAATATAATCGGATCGCATTAAATTATAAGTTTGGATTGAATTTAGATGACTATTCTTCCAACCCGACTAATCTGAGATCTGATCGGGTTGATTCGAACCCTAATTTGCCCACACTCTATCTTCCAGCAGCCCCAAAGCCAACACATTAAAATTCATCAATTCGACTATTCGATCCACAGACTAATTAATTAATTAATCAAGTATGATAGCTTATGTAATTACACTGAAATGGAAGTGCCACACCAGATTAGCAGCAATGATAGGTGAGGCAGCAGTTAGAGCCCAACTAGCAAGAAAGCTACAAGCCACACCTTTAAGTCCCTTTAATCTCTTCTAGCTACTAATAAAAATAATAACAACAACAATAATAATAAAACCATCATATTAATTTATTCCAATCCCCAATATAATCATATCACTAAACATAGAGTTCAATAGTTCCAAGTCTTAAAAGTTGCAAACCTAAGAAAGTTGTTATAGCAAAGACCATCAATTAGAAGTTTATTAAACTTCATTATTCATCACAACCAATGGAGAAAGGAAGATAAAGCTCACAACAAATAACTATACCTAGTGACAACACCAATTGAACAACCCCATAAACCAATCATAGAGACATTTCCATCAACCCACAAGTAATCAATCACAGCCTTCAGATCATCTTTCTGAAAAACAAGCAATCAACTTTAGATGGACCTTAATTACAAGAATAAAGTTCAACAAGATAGACAATTGATCTCATAAATGATTTTTTCCCTTTAAAAATTGAAATAAAAAAAAAATTCCTAGATGTGTAATTTTTTCCCACTAGTTAACCAACCACTTACTTTATTCCATCCTAGAGTAACATACTCTCCTGCGGAGAGCCCAGATCTTGAAAAATCAAGAGTGAAAATGGTAATATTTGAAGGCAATAATATTATTGGAGCTTCACTAGCATCGGCCTTGTAGCTACTGCCAAAGATCAAGATATACTGCTAATTATTATTCTTTAACTAGTGCTCAAGTGCATCATTTGTAGATAAAAAGCAATGAAGCCTGTTGAATTCTTGAAATTACAATAAAGTTTACAATTCTTATTCAAAGCACAAAGTTCCAAATTGTATCTGGGAAGAAATATATGTAAGCCTTTGACATAATTTTACTCCATCTATCTTTTAAAATCACAAAAGTAAATTTCATTATTCATTGATTACTCGATTGGAATATAATTTCAATAAGCCAAATTCATATAAAATATAAAATATAGATTTAGATTCTCATAAATCTTGAATCTCCTGTAAGTTTACACAACCTAGTCCTTTAAAAAGCAAAGCAACATTATGTCAATATAAATTGAACAATATGTGATAGATGAATTGAACACCTAATCTAAGCATAAGCATGATTAAATACAACACCTCATCAAGCTTTGCCATGAATTGTATCAGCTTTGCTTTCCAAATGAATATAATAAGCTTCATATTCCTTTGCTCCTCATACGTAGAAATGACCTGCAATAATTAAAGTGCCAAGATTGATTCAGGCTTTTTATCAAACACTTGGAGGGAATACAAAAATAGTAACTATATCCCCAATGCGAAGACGGAGAACATACGGCTCCACGCATGTGATTTGCCCTACTCAAGAACAAAGCCTATGTCATTTTGTAGTTCTAAGGTTCGGTAATGTCAATGAAATAGTAAATTTAACCAATGAAATAAAAAAAATTCCATCACACTGAACAAATTTGAGAACTACACCTCTAGGGTTTCTAACTTCTAGGGTTTGAAGAATAATTACCTGTATCAGTCGAACAATCAGGTTCTAATGTGCTCAATTGATGGTGGGTTCCTAGTTTAGGTTTTGAAGTTTGAGGGTGGCAACATGTGTTCGGTGGGTTTTCCATACGGTTCTCAGTGAGGGTTTGTGATTTTCATAACTAAAGGGTTTGGGTTATCAAAATCGACGGTGTTTTAAAGGTGGTGCAAGGATTTCAAGCGATGGGTTTGCTGTGAGAGTGAGAGATGAGTGTGTTTGGATTTCGCTTTAACACTTGTAAAAACTAAAAATATCGATATGAAATGAATAGGGTTTGTGTCTTTCAGTTGTTTAATTTATTTTTCCCTAAACACTGTCGTTTGAATAATCTAAGAAATGACAACATTTCCCTTTATTTTTTGTAATAAAATATTTTTCAAAACAAAGTTAAACCCACGCAATTGAAGTCAAAATAAAAGAATCAGTTATACATTTTTGATACTTAAATAATTTACTACAAGTTTATCGTAAGTTTTTGATAGACGATTTTCTATTACAACTATATCATAAATGCATCACAAAAAATTTTTATCATGTGTTCATCATTGTAGGTAGGGGCGAAGCTGGTATAAGGCAAAAGGGTGTATGGCCCTGTAGAATTTAAAAAAATTTTAGGGTTTCTAAAGAAAATGTGAAAAATTAATGTAAAATATCTATAAAGGCCCCTGTAGAATTAGAATTTTACATATACAATAACATAAAAATTAAAATTTTAAATTTGGCCCCCATAGAATTTTTCCCCTAGCTCCGCCCCTGATTGTAGGTCTCTAAACTAAAAATCATCACATAGGGGACAGTCATGGTAGGTGTTTTTCCTCATAGTGCAAGGGCTGTCTCAAGCATATTCATTTATACCCCAAGACTTATTTTGAATCATAAGATAAACTGCTTAACACTTTAGCTCTCTCTCTCTCTCCTTTTCAACTCTCTCACTCTCTCTTTTTCATGTTCTTCTACTCTCTTCCTTTTGCTCTCGTTCTTTTCCCTCTATCTCTTTTTCTTTCTTTCTTTCTTTTGAATTTGGTCTGTTCCCTTAAATCCTTCGCATCTCTATTGTTAACTAAATTAAGTAATGCAAATTATATAAGCAAAGAAGATTAAAAATAAAACATGAACTATGTTGGGCTCAAAGATGAAAACGAAAACATGAGGGTTTTAGGTCTTAAATTTAGATCATTCCAATTGGGCTCATGGGCTTTTATACGACATGTGAAAACACTCGGTATATGAATCGAACTCTAGTACTGTCAATGTTAAAGGCCGATAGTTTAAACAAGAGAACAAAACTTAACAAAGATAAATAATCAAATATAATATTTTTTATTTTTCATAATAAATTGATGTAATGGTCCTTATAATTTTTATATTTATATGAGATAATGGTCTTGATCATTTTTATACGTACATCTCATAATAATCTTAATCATTTTTGTATACGTATCATATGATGCTGTTGATTCCTGTCATATTTACATGTCACAATGACACAATGAATTTAAGTTTGAACGGCTATGTCTTCGATAATTTATGGTGCTTCATTAGGAGAAATGGATCAATAATTTGTTTCAGCACGTGCAAAACGCAATGTCAAAATAAAGAGTTGAAAGGTAACCGAAACAAGCAAGGATTATCCAACCTAAGATTTTATTAAGTTACTTTTGGACACAAGCATTAAGAAGAAATTACTGAAACATGACAAGAAATAGAAGCCGATGCTGGCAAAATAATCAGGACTGGCGTCAGCATTTTATTTTATTCAATTAAATTAGAACCCGAAATGATCTGCACACTTGTCAAAGCTCAGATCATTTGTAGAGTTCAACAACCCAACAGCAGTAAGCACGACAGACAAGTTTAACAGCTGTAAATCCAGCTTTTGTCGCCAGGGCCTTCAACTCTTCTATTGTCCTCTCCTTTCCCCCAGGAAATACAGTGTACATTTGTATGTCAAGCATATAAACATACCTGCTTAAAATATCAGTCTCAAGGGACTCTGGCATTAAAGAGTCTACCACAATGACCTTCCCGGATTCTGGAAGAGCATCGAAGCAATTCTTCAATATCTTCACACATTGGTCATCACGCCAGTCATGAAGTATCCACTGAAGATTTATATGAAAATTAATTTCCTATATTAGTTTCCAGAATTTATGCAGAGATAACATATATGTTGGCAAGTGGAAAAATTAATTGGAGAACTAGCCTTCATGAAAATAGCTTCTCCTTTAGGCACTTCAACAAACATATCTCCTCCAACATGCTCCACACCTGCAAGCGAAATTAAGAAAAAGGAAAAAGCAAATTATATATGATATTTTAACTCATAATTAAGTGAAATATATAACTCAAAATAGCCCGATTTAAAAAAAAATTTACAAAATGTAAAGAAAAATATATATCATGTTGTTTTATATTTAAATTGAGGGGAAACGTCACTGACACTTGAAGGTTTGGTGAAATGATCATAGAAATCTCATATTTTTTGAATTTTTGACATAAAATTTGTTGAGGACAATTATTTTTTTTTTTATAATAACGTACCTATTTTTTTACTATAACAACCTAACTATCTTTCATTTCGGCACAAATATAAAAAGTAGGTCTGTATGACCATCTCTAATAAAAATAAAAAAAAATTTCTTATCATTTCACTAAACTACCGAAGCGCCACTAATTTTTTTCTTTTAAATTAATGAATACCTTGATAAGAAGGTGCATCTTTAATAACATGAGTAATAACATGAGGCAAGTCAAAGTTAATGCCCCGAATTTGTGGGTATTTAGAAACTAGTAAGCTGATAGTAGCACCTAAACCACCGGCAACATCTACCAATTGGTTTATCTCTTCAAATCCTTTGTAGATTTCAAGAATTTTCTTCATAACTAAAGCCGTGTGATTGCGCATTGATTGATTGAAGAGGTTCCGTCTTCTAGCATCTTTCATAGTATACTCAAATGGATTTTTTGCATTATGTGCCTTCATAAAAGGTAGGGTCCCTTCCAATAAACAATCTTTCATGTGGTACCTATTCAATTCGGGGATATAAAATTTCTTTCACAGATACTGAAATTAAAAAAAAAATTAAAGAAAATGAATGGAATTAATGCATATGAAAGATTGAAAATACTCATGTGTGAACGTCAGCACAAATTTCGTGCGGAAAGATACCCTTTTACAACAATGTAAAGAGTGCTTCACAATGTTATAAAGGAATTTTCATGACTCATGAAAGATGTCGCAGAGAAATTAGAAAACAAACCAAGGATCTACAGTAACTTTCTCTTGACCCAAGAGGAAAAGGGGAGCAAGAGAAACTCCGTCTTCATTTGGAAGCAAATATCTGCAAACGGACGCTAAACCGTATACTCTTTGAACATTTCCATCTTTATTTGTGACAAGATTACATGTTAGGAAAGAGTAACTAGCAAGGAGTCGTAACATTCGATCAAGTACTGTTGGGGCTTCTTGGTTATTTGTGGGCAGCTGAGATGCAATCTCAGAAGAAGAAAGCTGAGATGGACTAGCTTTAGCTAAAATCTCTAACACACCAAGCTCGATGATAGCTTTCATGGTCATCGGAAGTAATGAGCTGTGGACAAGCTCCATGACCAGCATGAAATCTTCCTCATCGTTTGGTGTTTTCATGAGTTGGTCATGGAATGAACTCATCTTAATTCTTGGAGTAGGATATGCTGAAATTAACAAAATGGCAATGGATAATGTTGATGCAGCGCTCAGTATAAAACTATATATATATACACGTATGGATATATTAGTTATAAATGTAGGTTTTGGTAGCTTTGCCGCTTACATTTTCTGTCCCACTCTCGACAGTGATCGCAAAGTTGGGAAACCTACTTTTTTTTACTCTGAAATATTATTGCAATTTGCACCAGCTTTGGCCGATAGGAGGCATTAACTGCGTGTCAGTTTCCAAATGCATCAATGATTCTTTCATATCTGCTTCGAAAAAAGAAAGAAGAGCTTTGAATATCAGTATTTAAAATATATCGTTTTTCTAGACTTATCAACAGCTTTAGCCCATATCCGCCAGGCATTGGATTTCAAACAAATTCATCAACTTACCATCGATTGTTTATGCGTTGAATGAGTATTTATTTCCATTTTAAAATATATCCTATTGTCAAAGTAATTGATTATGGTCGTGATTCGTTTAATTTTTCTTTCTTACCTACCAATAACTTTGGCCCTTGTTGAGGACGTGTTAGGTTCCAAATAATGCATCAACCATGTTCTTGTCTGATAGCTACAGGGAAAACAGAGTATTTGTTGCTTTATTAAAATATACCATATTTCATAATAATTGAATGTGATCGTCATTTGAAAATAAATTGTTACCATTATAAGATTATTTGATTTCATAAAAATCAAGCAGAAGCATAGGAACTTACTTCCAACCATAGTTATCAGATTCTCTTTAGATACTAAGTTTTATCTTATAATTTTACTTGAATTTTTTCAATCTATCTAACACCACTATTCCCGTGAATAGATGGAATATACAGGATTAAGTTGTTAAACTAGGGACCTTTCATTTATAATGGATGCAAACCTTCTCGTCTTTTCAATTCTGCAATTACATTTTCGGTCTCACTCTTGACAGTGATCAGTTGGTCACGGGCTTGGAATCCCACTTCTTTTGACTGAGAAATGTTATTGCAATTTGCATCAGCTTTCGGGACAGTGATCACGGGCTTGGAACCCCACTTCTTTTGACTGAGAAATGTTATTGCAGTTTGCATCAGCTTTGTGGCCAGTGATCACGGGCTTGGAATCCCACTTCTTTTGACTGAGAAATGTTATTGCAATTTGCATCAGCTTTGTGGCCCATGGGGCATGGACTACTCGTCAGTTTCCAAATAAAACAATTATTCGTTCATATCTACTGCGAAAAAAACAAAAAAGTGCTTTTAGTACCACGACCGAATAATATCTCATTTTTCTTGACTTATCAACAGACCATATCCTCCACAGGTTATGTTTCAATCAAATGCATCAACTTACCATCTATTATTGATGAGTTGAATGATTATTATTATTTTTCATTATACGAGATTATTGTTCATACTAAAACTTATATTACATGAGAGTATAATTAATATTTATAAATCAAACTATTACTAGAACCAACTTACATCAATACTAATGAAATTTTGTCCAGATTTTTAATCTCACTAATATTCAGAGAATGTCTACTCCTCACACTTGGATAAAAAAAAAACTACTTTCATTCAATTTTAATTGAGAAAGAAAATAACCCCACATTATAATGTGAGGGTTCGAACTACTGTCCTCCAAGTTATAATGTGAGGGTTCGAACTGTTGTCCTCCAACTTGGAGGGCAGCAGCCTTTGGCCGAGTGGCTCGTCGAATGATTATTTATTTCCAAATTAAAATGGATACTATTTTCAAAGTGATTGCCAATGGTCGTCATTCTTAAAAAATTGAGTAATGATAAAGAGAGAAAAAAACAAGAGAAAAACGAGAAAAAATGAGAGAATTTTTTTTCTCTCTCTCCCTACTCGTCTTTCTTTCCAATACATTTTCTTTCATCTTTCTCACGTTTTTCTCTCTCTTTAGCATTTTTCTAAAAAAATTTTCTACAGCGTGTTTGATTTTTCTTTCTTACGTATCGACAGCTTTGGCCCACGCTGGGGAGGTGTAAGCTTCCAAATGATGCATCAGTCATGCCCTGTTGTCTGATAGCAACAAGGAAAGACAGAATATTTGTCACCTTATTAAAATATATCATAATTCATAATACTTGAATGTGATCATCGTTTGACAAAAACTTGTTACCTGTGCACCGCTTATTCTTAGTTACCATAAACTTGGCCCATATGAGTGAGAATTCCACACGCATGTATTGACTAAAAATCCGTTGTTTAGGTATCATATGAATGTGATATATTGAAATATTTATCTAATTGTCCACGTTGCCGAATTATTTAAGATTAGAGTATCATTTAGGTGTTATTGTTAGAACAATACTAAGTATACTGCCACGTTAAATTATGCATTTCAACTTATGATCAAGTCTCTTGGATCGACTTTCACTTCACTACACCGCATCTTGGGTTCGGGATCGGGATTGGGGAAACTCATAAAATTGATTTAAGGTATCCCCCTTCAATTTCTGCAAATTCATTTCGGGTTAGGGAAAGGAAATACACATGTATCGTGACCCACGACCTGACAGTATTTCCTGTAATTTCAATATAGCCTCTAAAAAGCTCTAAAGTGATGTTTTGTTGGAAAAAGGGAATAGAGTAGAGGAAAGTAACCTGAATTCCTTTTTTCATTTTTTTTGTTTGGTTGGATAAAATATATAAGAACTTAAATTTCTATTAGAATTTGATATTCACCATAATATATAATTTAGATTCTACACCAAGGAGTAAAGAATTCAAATTACTCTTTTGTTTGAAACCAAACTTCCAAAATGACCCCTTCCATTTTTTAATGTTTAATGTCATCAAATAATTGTTATTTATAATTTTTTTTTATCAATTTAATATTATAAATAGTTTTATATAATAAATAATTTTATATTAATTAAATTTAATCAATGATTTAAAAAACTTAACAAAATAAATAACTTTATTTATCTATTTAATATGAAAATATAGAAATATAAATTAATAGTCGTCGGATTGCATCATTGCTGCTTTGTCCTTTGGTGTATGTAGTCTCACTACTGATATCGTTGGACTCGCCGGCTGATGAACAAGATCATTATATTGTCATTAAGGTCAAAAAATCAATGTGTGTTGTTCAAATGCAATTAAAAACTTTAGAAACATTTAACTCCTACAAATCTAAAAAAATATCAAAGTTTTTGGCTAGATGAGTTCACCCATTATAAAGAGCATGGGTTTTTTTTTTTTTTTTTTAATCATTTACATATCATTCATGAGCTTATAGGAGACACTGCGCAGCGGCTGGCTGCAAGTATGGGGCCGGTGGCGGATTTTTGCGGCTGCAATTGCTTTCTTTGTTCTTTAAATGAAAATTTAAAATTATAATATATTGATTAAGAAATTATTTATATTATCTTATAATATATTTAGAAACAAATTATGTTAATTATAGTTACTTAAATTAACGATAAAAGTAAAATTATATTAATAAAAATTTTTAAATAAATTTAATTATAAATATAAATATGTTATTCAAAATAATTTTTTATTAGTTATTTAAGTAAATATATTAAACAAAATTACTGTTTAATTTTTTGAATTTTATTTATGATAAATATCTAAAGTCAAACACTTAACGCTAAAATTGTCTAAATAAAAAAAAATTAGAGATTTCCTTTCTTGTATAATTCTATAATAAACCAAATATTAGAAATTTCACTCTCCTTTCCTCTTCTTTTCTCTCTTTTCCTCCACTTTTCTCTCCTCTCCTCTCATTTTCTCACATCTTTTCAAACCAAACATTACCTAAGAATATTTATAATGAAATTAGAAATTTTGAAACTTAAATCTTATCATCCATTTCATTCTAGCAACAAATATCGAGCACACTCATACGACAATTATGAATTCAATGTCGTTAACATAAAAAATACTAATGACGAAATGAAAAAAGAAAATTAAATGTTTTATTTTTTTTATTTAAAGAACTTTCAAAGACTAATTATCATCTTGCTAGCTACTTATTTGTGGTTTAATCTCTATATTTTGACTTAAAGTACTCGTTTAGTCTATATATTTTAAAAAATTCCTCGAACACACTACTACAATTAAATATGTTAAATTCTTAATCGTACTTTTTCTTTCCTTTTAGAATACTACCCTTCTAACAATATTCTTGATAATAACTAATTTATCTATAAAAAATTAATTACCAAATTAAACTCCAAGTACAAATTAACCAATAAATATCAATGTGAAAGAATTTGTATTTTTAATAGTTGTACAACAATCTTACTAATAATTATTTATAAATAAATTGATATTAGCCAACTTAAAGCAATGTTTTTAGTATCCTTACTACAATTTTACTAATAATTATTTTATAAAAATCTAGTTTACAAATTAATTGTAAAAGTAAAATAATAATACAAAGTTTGTGTTAATTTTTATGTTACTTTTAAGGTTAATTTGATAAATTATCATTTTTTTATTTTTAATGAATATCAATAAGGATATTGTTGCAACGGTATTATTGTAAAAAGAAAAAAAAATAAGAGTAAGAATATAACATATTTAACAACAGAGCTATCTTGAGATTTTTTCTTAATATATGATTAAATGGACACTTAACTTAAAATATAAAAACTAAATGAATATCTACCTCTGATTTGATATAATATAAATGAGACAAATATTATAAAGTGTTATAAAAAACTACAAGAAGTTTCAATAGATATCGTTTGACTAGATTTTCCGTTGGTTTCAGTTAGTCAAAGGTTAGAAAAAATAGGTACAATGTTTATATAATACTTCTCCATATATAAAGATCTCTAGAAGCCTTTTTCACCCTTATAATTTACTTTCACAACATAAACAAAGAATAAATAAAATAACCAAAATGCCCATCCAATTGTTTCTAATTCACAACAATATTCTAGAGGATAAAGGATATCTACACTATAAGATTTAGGAAAATATTTATGTAAACCCCAAGTTTTTCAATGAAGGACATCAAGACTTTCTTTTCACTATAATTACAAATTAACCAATAAATATCAGTGTGAAAGAACTAGTATTTTCTTATACTTGCGCAACAGTCTTACAATATTTTTTATAAGTAAATCAATATTAGCCAACTTAAAGTAATGTGTAATATCTTTATAACAATCTTACTAATAATTATTCTATAAAAAATTATTTACCAAATTAATCTTAAAAGTATAATAATAAAACAAAAATTTGGTTAAAATTTTTATATTACTTTAAAGGTTAATTTGATAACTTATCATTTTATGCTTTTACTAACATCACTAGGAATATTGTTGTAAGGGCCATAACATATTTAACAGTAGGAGTACCTTGAGAAATTTTTTAAATATATGGACTAAATGGACACTTAACTCGACTAAACGAGCACTTAACCTTATCCATTATTTGTTATAATATAAATCAAATAAATATTATAAAGTGTTATTGGAAGTTTCAAAAGATATCGTTTACCTAGATTTTCCATCAGTTTCGGTTTGCCAAAGGTTAGAAAAAAGTAGGTACAATGTATATATATTATGCCCCTCCACACATGAAGGTCTGTAAAAGCCTTTCTTACCATTAAATCTACTGTCAAAACATAAATAAAGAATAAATAAAGTAGCCAAAATGCGCATGTAGCTGTTTCTAATTCACAACAATATGATAGAAGATAAAATTGCACTTTTACCCTTGCCTATATTTCAAACAAAAACCAATTTAAAATTGATTAGTATAAGATGATGATTGGTAAGCTAGATATTTCAACATAAAAGTTTAACACGTAATTCCGATTAGACCAAAAATTTTCTACTCCCGCTAATCAACAAATAAACCATGCTGAATTGCTGTTTTTTTTCAAAAGTAATTTTCATATAAATATCTTCTTTTACTTCTAATCATAAGCACTTCCACAAACTTTGCTGCTTTGTTCCATTAATGAACGAATACAAAATACAAAAGCACCGATCCTCACTACTAATATCCAAATCTACAGCAACACATTTCAATATTTTACTTTTAAAAAATTTTCAATCCAATGACTCTCTCAAAATTCTCTAAAACCTTAAGTTCGTTATTATTACGGCTTTTGGAATCAAGTTCATAAATTCATTGTCAGAATTTGTCATTTAATTCATCAATCAAGCACCCGCTCAAAATTCTGTGAAACCCAATTTTTGATTTGACAGATTCTGATAGCTGTTCACATAGAAAAAAATTAATTGAAATCAAAGTAAATATACATTTAACCATACACAACATTCAAAAGTGTGATAGATTCCTACCTTAATTGATAGCGACCCACTAAACCCAAATGGCAAGAAAATGCTTGGTTTTGTAGAGAAGAAGAAATAGTTTTATATAGTCTTCGTTTTTTATTATTTAATCATGTTTGTAATAAATAATGTTTCTACACCTATTACATTTAATTTTCGTTTTAAAGATAAAGATTGGGCAAAACCCAAATTTACTTTTAGCTTCATATCTCTTCCAAGATTTGAATTCACCTAACCAACTTAATAAAACTTTTTCAAAATTATTTGACCAAACCCATAAGAGCCACTTCTTACATTTTTTTTTCTTTAAAGGTGAGGAGTGGTCAAAATCCAAATCTATTTCTAACCTCATACCTCTTCCAATATTTGAACTCATATAGTCAGCTAAATAAACTTGTTTGAAAACCATTTCACTAAGTCTTAGAGCCAACTCCTATCTTTATTTTGATTTCATAAAGCAAATGGAAATGTAGTAAAAAAAAGAAATCTCTTTTAAAATATTTTGTAGTTTAGTAATACGTTGTGAAACTTTTAATATTTCATTGATATTATAGTAAATATCTGTCCTTTTTTTTTTGTCCTTTTGATAAGAATAAGGATCCTCTCTTGTCCCCTTTTTTTTTCTCCTTACTTCTCCTTATCTAATGAGTGGTTAAGATTAAGTTTTGTATTTGCTTTTCACTTTATTTACAATAACTTTTTTTCAATAGATTACAAAGGTAAGGAGAGGCAAATATAAAAAAAATGAGAAAAAGATCCTAGCTAATCCATAAATATAACGTAGCTGGAAGATAATCATCCGTTTACTAGCGTACTGATTACAATGCAGTTTTATAATCGTTGCACGTTGTCATGACTGCTTTTTTTTTTAAAAAAAAAAAATCTGTATAATGATTTATGTGATAGCAGTTCAAGCTTAGATTATGACATTAACACTGGTACTTGCGGTCAAAATTATCTTGTTATTCAAATAAAAAGATCAACATTTTATTATTATTTTTTTCTATACAGCACTATAAGCACAATTGTCCTCTATAAACTCATGTAGTTAGGTCCCTGCAGATCACAATCGTAAAAGCGCAAGCTTATTAATTAACAAAGTTTAAGTACTGTTTTGGAAGCAATCTGATGAGCAGAGATGGTAACCATGGAGCAGATTAGAAAGGCTCAGCGAGCCGAGGGCCTGGCCACCATCCTCGCCATCAGCACGGCAACGCCGCCCAATTGTGTCATCCAAGCTGATTATCCTGACTATTACTTCGGGATCACCAACAGCGAGCATATGACTGAGCTCAAAGAGAAGTTCAAGCTCTTGTGTACGCATGCGAGATCATTTTTATTCTCATTCTTTTATTTTATTTTAATTGTTTAGCTTTTCTTGGTGTGCACGCATCAATGATTTTGGTGATGTGATCTTAATTTACAGGTGAGAAGTCGATGATACGAAAGCGTCACATGTGCTTAACAGGAGATTTTAAAAGCAAACACTAATATGTGCTTACACATGGGGACATCACTCGATGCGCGCCAGGACATTTCTCTTGTTGAAGTACCAAAACTATCAAAGAATGGGGACAGCCCAAATCCAATATCACCCATCTCATTTTCTGCACATCTGCAGGCGTCGACATGCCCGGCGCTGACTATCAGCTCACAAGACTCCTCGGCCACAACCCGGCTGTTAAGCGTATGATGATATATCAACAAGGGTGTTATGCTGGCGCCACCGTCCTTCGTCTTGCTAAAGATTTGGCTGAAAACAACAAGGGCTCTCGTGTTGTTGTTTGTTCTGGGAACACAATCCCCACTTTTCGTGGGCCGTCTGATACCCAAATTGATTCTCTAGTGGGTCAGGCTCTTTTCGCTGATGGTGCTGCTGCACTGATTGTTGGTGCTGATCCTGATACATGCATTGAGCGTCCATTGTATCATATTGTGTCGGCTTCGCAGACGCTTCTGCCTGATTCTGATAGTGCAATTGAAGGACACATACGTGAGGCGGGTCTAACGGTTCATTTGAAAAAAGATGTTCCAGCATTTTTTTCAGCAAACATAGAGAAAGCTTAGTTGATGCATTAACTCCAATTGGTATCAGTGACTGGAACTCGATATTCTGGATTGCTCATGTAACATATGCACTCTAATTTTTCCTAATTAAGTGTATTATTTAATTTTGTGCCTTCGATATTAATTTTAAATTTTGTCAGACTTGTTACAAATTATTATAGTGAAATTGATACTACTCGATTTTTGCTAATATTACAGGTGATGGTTGTTAAATATTACGCATTTATTAAATATATCGTGTTTGTATTATTTTAAATTTGTCACAACATAAAATTGAGAAAATTCAAACACTATTTAATGATTGTGTAGTTGGATTTTATTTCAACATGGGTCCAGCATTAGCTTAATTGGTAGTAAGCTTTAGACTTAAAAAAAAAAAAAGAAAAAGAAAAAAAAGGAACCGTTACTATAAATATAAAGAGAGGGAGAGAGACCCGTTTGACCGACCCGTACCCACGAACCCAACTCGGCTGACTTTTCCGATTCCGGCCAAGCAAGGTACCGATGTAAAGCTTGGCAGTGGACCGTCGTTTCTCTGTCATCTTCGCTGCCGAAAAACAACCGGAACTCCGGCAATTGAAGCTTGAAAATTCGCTGCTCCACCCGTTTTCGTCGCTGTCGCTTTCCCCGGATTTAGGCTGCACCACCACTTGAATCTTGATCCCCAGCTCACCCTCATCATTTTCCGACCTACCGAGACCACCGGGGACGCCGTCTTGGCCGCGAACGACCACCGGGAAACTCACGGATTTTTGAGCTTTGATTCGCCGCCGTCACCACGCATGAGAGGTCACCGTTGGCACCGTTGGACTCATCGAGGTCTGAACTATCAGACCTGAGCTTTCCGCCGTCGTTGACTGAAGTTCGGTCACCGTTGGAGCGAGGGCAATTCGGTAATTTCCTAAAAATTAGGGGTAAATTTGTAATTTATGGAAATGGTGGATAATTTGGTAATTCCAGATTAGGGCAATGAGGTAATTTGAGATTTAGAGGGTAATTCAGTAATTTAAGTTATTAAGGGCATTTTGGTACTTTCGCACTTTGAGGGTAATTTTGTAATTTCTGGCATTGTGGTAATTTTTGTAACCTGAATTGAGGTTAGCTTGGTAATTTAAGATTACAAGGATAATTGGGTAAGTATTGATGTCGGGGGTATTTTGGTAATTTGAGGCGTACGAGAATACTTGATTATGAATGAATATTTGTTTCGAGCTCTAATACGTAAAATTAGTTATATTTCACATTTATGGAAAATGATTATATCGTTTAGTTTATTAGGAAGATCCGCGAACGAGAAATAAACCGTGGACGTGGTTGATACCGAGTCTGGACATCGTCACTGTAAGTGGAATATACAAAACCTATTTTCATAATATATGCTGATTTTATGATATAATGCAGCATGTTTTGATAAATAAGTATTTGATGCTTCGATTTAATGATTTTCTAGAAAATGAATTTTATTCTACATGCTGATATTTATTATTATTGAAAATGAGTTTGATTAATGATTTTACTATCATTTTTAAGTAGATGCATGATATTAGAATTGAGTGGATTTGAGATATCTTGAATAAAAAAAAAATGACATTTTAGATGTGATTATATGTTTATGTACATGTATATAAGAGATTGTTCTTAAAAGCATTGGATAGTACCCACCCTTCCAGAC